>CAWUFW010003876.1:567500-1167500 GCA_963921515.1 Calotriton arnoldi | reverse complement strand
CAATGCAATGATGTCATCTGGTCATAAATGCAGTCATTTGAAATAAGCCTACCAAAATGATCAGTATTTAGTCATCAAAACAAACTGCATGCATTTTGAGTTCAATACAAATAAAATGAAAACGTTTAAAAACTCAAAGAGAAGACACGATAATACTACTGTTTCACCAAATCTTAGAGTCTGATTATTTTTCACATCTGTGCAGAGAAGTAAAAAGTAGGATTCAGAACTCCCCAATTGATGCCTAAGTACGTTTGGTCACTCGAATAAGTCCACGTATCCTTCTCACATGAATTCTACAAAGTCAATGCACAAATGCAAACTCAATAACCAACAAATTGCTCAATGTTTAACATAATATATGTAGTCAAAACTACATTAAGGAAGTATGCTACACGTTATGCAATTTAACAGTATTTGAAACAGTTTAACAGTTTGACTGTTTAAGACTAGAAAATTAAAGTTATCCACATTTTTAAAATCATACAGTTGAAGAAGTAATACACAAGGAAAAATAAATTATACATATTTGCACACTTTTAAAGCTGAATACTGCATGAGGACACACTTATCAAGGGCATGGGTCACTCTCGTCTTAAGAGCTTCAGTATTTACCAAATTGTTAACAAAATAATGAGTGCATCTCAAAAGCAGCTCAGTATGTGCCATATTTTGTTAACAATAATAATGGGGAAAGCAGTGGCAGGGTTCCATTCGCTTGGACAATCAGACAGAAGGATTAATCTTATCCCAGGCAATTGATTTTTGCCATTCAGGTCTTGTCCAACAGGTGGTTTGAATCAAGTAGATTTTAAACAGTGAAGTAAACCAACTGTATTTTGAATAGTAAATCCCCGCCACCCCCCCAACCAGCCTATCTTTTTCACCTTTACAGTTCTGGAGGCTAACTACAAGATTACACCAATTCTTTAAATTGAGCTTGATAATATTACAACTTAAGAAGGTGCTTGTGTGGCATTAATCACTGCAGGGTGATTGAAGCCAGGACAGTCAAAACAGGTGGCTGAGACAGAGCTCTTTGAAGCAGATACTGAATAGCTGACAAGAAACTGCTTTTGCAAAAGAATTTGGATTTTTCTCACCTCACCATCATCAGGAATATTTGATGAAAATAGTGTCTAATTATGGTAAAGACAGCAGACAGTCTGAACTGGTAAAAATGCTTCTTTATTTTTATATACAGTACATACATTTCACAGAGAGATTACAGGTTGAGGCCCATCTCCCTATAGCAAAGATCTAAGACCCTTACGCTGCACATAAGAGCCTTGCACAATATCTATTCTGCGTTTGTAGAGAAAAAGCCTAGCATAACACAGGGCTCTAAAGTCAACAACTTAAAGGTCAAGTTTTGATAAATAATTGGCAAATAATATAAATCTA
Organism: Calotriton arnoldi; assembly: GCA_963921515.1. NCBI lineage: Eukaryota > Metazoa > Chordata > Amphibia > Caudata > Salamandridae > Calotriton > Calotriton arnoldi. The sequence goes on along the minus strand of CAWUFW010003876.1, from coordinate 1,166,096 downwards.
ATCTGTGTTTGCAAACCTGCAGATCATTCTGAGTAACAAAACAGAATATTCCTCTACTGCAACACCGCAAGAGATATTCCTGCCATTAAAAGCTGTGGAGAAAAGAAACTGCAAGGATGGAAAGGAGGGAAGAGGAGGGTAAGAATGGTATGATGCCACTGAGGATTGCAAAGGCAGAAGAGAAAATAAGTTAAGAAACATCATGCATGCATTACTGCACAGCAAACTGGTGTTTACTTCATTCTTTTTAACATTAACAGTAGTTAACAAATGCACATTTTGAATATAGTATTTTAACCACTGTTTAATCTTTCTCCAACAATCTCAAAATGAGAATTTATCAATAAATTGTTACCATCCTTTAGGCATTGGTATTGCAATGATCACTTTCATAAATTGTAGAGAAAAGCAACATATTTAAGAGCGCATGGGGGAGTGGAGGAGATACAAGGAGCTGTGAGAATAACCAATTTTGACGGATGAAGACGTCATGGTGGTAGATTAAGCAATAAATTCTCTGCTCTGGAAGACAGCAGCACTTTGTCTACTGATGTTAACATAGCACTTAAAGGTGCTGAGCAGGGGGGAATTCAACGCTAGACAGATTTAAATGTTCTTTATAACTATACCTAGGAAGCAGTAGAAGTTTAAGTCCATTGCCCGTTGTGGATGAGAAATGGAAATGATGGCAGGCAGGCAAAAGCAAGACAATCATATGGTGGAGAAGACATTATTAAATCATGAATGAGGTATTTACACCAGTATGTGAGAGCAAAGGTAAGGTCTGGGAGGAGAAAAGGGCAGATAATAAGTAACAGAAAGGACACGAGGTATAGATTTAAGAGGGAGAAGTTTTGGGAGCTGGGGTACAAAGAAATAGGGGTCTGAGATCTCCAGGAAACAAAAAAGGCAGTAGTCCTTAAAGTTAACATATCTCAAGTCTGCAAATGACTGCTTGGGAGGAAGAGACTTTGGATTCCATAAGAACGAGTCCAGAATACACACCACACAAGCATACAGTAGAGTATGACTTTGGGGTAATGTTTGTGATCTCTGGCGGTGCAAAGTCTTTTCACTGCTCATCTAATTGACAGTTAGACATTTCAGACTAAGAACATTTTTCCAGCTAAAACCTATCTGTATGTTTGAAACCCAACATTATTACATCTGCGGAGATACGAATTTGTGATAAGCAACCTTCTTACTTTACATCTGAACACAAAATTAGAATGAAGAAAATATGATCAAGTGACAATCACTAACAGGAAAGCGAATGTAACATTTTGTACAATTCATTTATCAATACATCAAATTAACATATATGTGGTAGTAGTTATTGCATCAAACATTGTGCTTTTTGAAGACATTTTTACTCAGAATGGCAATGACGTTCAACAGATTTTGAAACTAGTGCAACTTTACTTTCTAGTCAGCCACTGGCCCACCCCCAAACTAAAAGAACTAGCATGAGAAACATATCAGCAAAATAAAAAAGATCTAATTACTCCTTGCAGGAAATTAGCAACTGCAGGTTTAACACATGAAAATACTTCCACTGTCTGTAACACTAAGTTAGGCAGCTACAACATTTTGTTTGTAGTTGAAATTATGCTTTAGCACAGTAATCTAATTTGAGGTCAAGTATGCAATGCAGGACTGAAACGGTTTCCCAACTGTAAAAGAATGTTAGAAGCTGCTAAAATGAAACTACTTTGAGAATCTTTAGCTATCCCCCTATATGTGCATGAGGAAGCTATCTTTCAGCTGCTTAGGAATTAATCATAGCCAGTTGATTGCTTTATGATGTTTTTATGAATGGCTCAGTGTGGACTACAGTAATATATAAATGCTCCATTTAGTACGTGGAATACTACACCAGTAACTATTTTATAAAATGAGGGCTACTTTTCAGCGTACTCACACTTACAGTACCAAATTATTAACAAAGATGCACTTAATTATATCTTGGGCATACCTTCAAGTAAAACATATAAAGACAACTACCGGAGGAGGGTAGTAGTAACAGGGTAGATCTGTTTATTAAACACACAAGATAATACAACACATTAGGATCATTACCACCTTATACATTTAACAAGGTTACAGTGCTTCATGATCCCTATAACTTAGGATAGCACTTCCGTTGTACTGATAGGATATATTTTTGCCACAACAGGCGCTGCTCTTGAGGTTCGCTTAAATTACTATTTTTTTTTTTAAATAAGCACCTCTACTTGGCTTAACTATCCATTCAGTGCAATGCTTCAATGCTCTACAACACTACTTTCATGATCAAGAGACGGAGGTATCCTAGAATCCATATTGACCACAAAAAAAACAGAATTATCAGCACTAAAACTCAAAAAAATTACCTGTGGGGAACCAAAGACCTCAACACAGGTAACTGGACATTTCTGAATAATCAGAACTATGAAGCAGTTTGCAGAAGCATATGATGATCACTCCAGGATCCATGGCAGTAAACCTCATATATACTTTAAATTTAGGGCAACTTCTGTGCTGACTACAAAGTACTGAACCAGTCCCGAAACTAGCAGTGTCTGCGCAAGCATCCACTATAGCAGGAAGGTGCTTGTGAGCAATGTCAATCAGAGTTAGTGGGCCTATGATGTACATGTAGGGTTACTGACTGTACTTTTCATTGCTAACCACCCGAGGAGAGTTGCAGGCGCTTGATATCAATTTACCAGCACAATCATGGCACTATCATAGTTCAATTGAGGTTTTAGAAAGCACCTTTAATAAACGAGGCATCAGAATATGCATGGTGACACACAACAGGTTGAATTACTTCCTGCGGTGTTGCCCGTGAAAACTTTAAAAAAAAATAATAATAATAATGGCTTGTGTATTATAAAGTAGAATATACCTTGGGCTGTGCTTTTATGATTCAAATGTCAAGAATCATGCCAATAAAAGCCTGAAAGGATGCACTTTGATCCAATAGCACCTAGGGAGACAAAACCTAGTGCTGGCATTTAACCTATTAAGGTTCTATTGTGCAGGGCTCAGGAATACATGGCAAAGGCAATGCACAGAGTTCCGTAATGGGAAGTGGCTGCACGCTCCCTAGCTGTAGAGGAATATTGAAAGGCTCTCTTTATGATAGAGGAAAGACACTAAGTTGGTCAATGTCTCAATGTCTATATCACAGCCATCATAAAAAAAACAGCTTGAGTCCTGGACTGCACAGATGTGTGTGTGTGTGGTTTACTTCCAAGGGTCTAACCCAAGAACACAATGTTTAATAAAGTAGATGCCAGATCAGATACAGGTGAAGAGGTGGGAAAAAACAGCAACTTGGGTAATTCAAATTATGGGTACTGCTGCTTCAAACAAAGGTGAAACACAGAAGTAGACTGATATTTAGTCTTTGATCACCAGACCTTTATTTGTCCCCTAGCTACATTTCCATTTATTTTGAGGTATGATGAAACTAGTTTAATTTTATGTTATCTGTATTCCTTAAACACAATCGTGGTGGGCGAGTATTAGTTCAGCTTCTGGCATTATGATCTAAAGGTCCTCATCACGTTTGATCAGTTGTACCCAGTGAAAGACCAGGACTTCTAGTGTATGTGTCGCAATTTAATTGGAAAGGTAATCTGAACGCAGGTACTGAACTCTGCTTTCATACGCCCTCTCTCTGACACTTCATTACACTATCCCATGGCTCTTCTTAATCAAACAGCTATTAAACCTATGGTGAACTATGCATATAGGAGGGGGACTTAACTGTAAGCCTTCCTCAATCTATCTTGCTCCTAAGGATTGGGGATGTTCATAGAGTTTCACCAGTGGTGAAGGCATACAGTGAAGTTTGAATGTAAATGGGCAGTAAAAGGCATAGTTTGCAGTGGCACAATCAAAACTCAAGCAATTATAATTAAGGTAAAAATATCTGCAGCAGCAACCTCCTTCAATATTCATAGTACCTACTGTTATCTGCCTGTTCCAAATAAGATAGTGACAATACCCTAAAAAACATAAGACATAACACACATGGTGATAATGTGGCAGTCAAAATCTTGCTGAGACAAGTTTTTAGGAAGAGAGAGTATTTCAATTCAATATAGCTTAAAGTCTGAAATATCTCAAAATCTGTTATATATGTTCTCCTTAGACGCAAGAAGAAAAAAAATAAGATCCATGATGTACACTGTTATGTATTAAAGGCGTACCCAAGAACAAGTGCTGTGCGAATGCACATGCTGTGTAATTTATAACTGAAAAGTAGGATTGTCTACCTTAAAATGTTGTTAAAGATACACTTAAGTATTCATTGTAATCTCCCATGGAGTACTAAACTTCATACCTGGAGCAAAATAAAACAGTGTGTCGGTCTTTAAAATTAATTTTCTGTAACCAATCACTACCTACACCTCTCTGGTACCTATTCTCGCAATTGCCCAGCACCTTAATTTCTTGTTCTTAAACAAGTCTTATTGTCCAGAACAGAGAAAGGAATAAGCCTAACTATTCCGATCATCTGCTGCACCAGCACGATGCTCAGAGATGAAGAACGTGGCCCGCTCTTACAAAGTCTCAAAGCAAAAACTTTCCACAATACCAATAATACATTAAGTTTGAAACCCTTTCCTCAAGGAAACAATAGATGATTTCACATGCACAAACATGTCCCGGCAAACTTTCTCAGTGCACAAATTGTTTGGCTTGGCCAAACAACCAAAATAATCCCTCTATAAAAGACATCGCCATTTTTAAAACACATCTGGTAACTCGTGTGACCATGATTAAAGTTCAGAAAATAGAGCCCTTTCTGTTTAATAATAATAAATTAGGTGTCAATATTGCATACACTGCATATTACAACAAATCAGTAGCATTAACTTCATTTTGAAAGTTCCAATGAATATCATTCTCTCTCAAGACAGAAGGATATGTGTCCCTTTTTATTCTTGCAGTGCTTTCCTTAATTTTACACAACCTTGATACTTTACATTGTTCACATATTTGACAATGGAATTGTATTTGTTGTATTTTATTACAGTTCCCTCTTTCTGTATGTACCCTTTGTGCTGCACATGTAAAACCCCAAAACATTTGGAAAAAAAGCTGATTTAACAGATGTAAACTATTTATTGAATATTTGCCACCAAATATTGTTAAATACATAATCTTGCAGCTCTTTGCTTTCAAGTTAAAATGTCAGAAACAAAACACCAATATTTACACTTTTTATAAGGAATGTTACATAATGACACATTAAGGCGTAAATTCTTTTGGCTTATAATTCTGAAAAGAATGATAATAGCAAAAAGTGATGCAAAATCTTCATAGTGAGATTATGATTAAGCTACAATAAATCTTACAAAAATATGGTGTAAGCTGGCAATAATCCCATTCAACATTCTGCATTTTGTCCCTCAAAAGGAACTGATAATTTATACAGTCCAAGCTTTAAAATGTACAGATGAAGGTAGTTTTTTCCACCATTGAAAATTACAGCTTTTTTTCATGTACAGCTTTTCAGGCCACAGTTTTGAAGGTCTGGAGTATCAAGTTGGTTTGATGAATTAGTCGGTTGGCACTTACAAACACGTTTATTGCCCTGTTATGAGAAAGAAAGGAAAATAATAACTGCAGTTGCCTTCACAACTAATTGTTCCACAGATTAGACACTATGAAAAATATGTTGCTGATGCAACAAGAACACTTTCACGTCTAAAGGAAAAAATAATACACTAGGCAATTATTTAAAGTTGATTTCCCATTCTCCCATCCAGTCCAAAACCCGACTTAATTTCTTTGCATTAATAAAAACAAAACATGTTCAATAAATGGAGAGTCTGTGGCAACTGTGATACATTAAGCAGTCTTTGAAGGTTGCTCCGGATAGTGAGAATTCATGCTGCTACTAAATAACTTGTTCTCTGTGTATGTGCCCATTCGATCACAGAGAGCAAACACCTGATCAGATTTTTTAAGGTTTAAATTGCGTAATGCAATAGCAGCAAAAGCATTGACAAAAAAGTATGTACATAGTAGCCATTCCATGGTACATAATCAAGTATCAGTTCAAATAGAAACAAAGATCAGGTTGTGAAATTGATGGGTGGCGAATGATTAACTCAGATCTGATAATATAAATAAAATATTTACAGCACTAGAGTGGGAAAGTAAACATTGGTCTTTGATTGGTATTTAAAATTTACTAACTTTAGGTGATCCTTGAGAACGCTCTTGAAGAAGTGTAACATATGCTGCTGAGAGTGTGCTCCAGTGCAGTGATCCCAGTAAATTGAAGACCATGATCATGAACACAAGCTATAACGTAGCACAAAGCCTTTTGGTAAACATTATAGAAAAATACTCATGTGTGGGAACTGACTTGCTGGATGACCTGCAGGTTTCAGGGATTACTGCATGATTTATAGGGTTATATCACTTGCTGCCACATATGTAAATATACAAATATGTGAACTAGTTATTGTACCCTCTAAACAACATTCATGTTTTTTCTTTGTATATAGTGATGAGGCTTAGGTGACAGGGTCTGGTAAGTACAAAATAGCTTTTAGATAATGAGAACATGCCATTAAAGAGAATCTGGTCCACAATACTGGTTCAACAGGGAAACCCTGCTAATTGCTGCAAATCACTTCCGTCCAGTGGCAGGAGTAAGGATCAAGTTACTTACCTTAGCTAGCAAGCTTTCTGGTGGACACTAACAGCATATCCCTCACCTTAAGAATATCCCCAGGCACTAGACTTGATCGGGATCGTTCTTCCAGCAATGCTCCCACTTGTCATTAGGTAGCGTCATGACTCTCCAATGACCCCACATTGCCCAGGAACAGACATACACCCCTGCACGCTGATGCCAGTGCCTTCAGAAATTAAGCAAATAACATTTTCTAAGACAGTGAGCTGAAAACCTAACTTGGGATCTTATTAGACAGTAAAGGGGCCACTTCATAGAATGGGGGTGGGAAGGAAGTGAGAAATCTGCAGCTAGAGTATCCACCAGAAAGATAGTTACCAAGGGTACTGAAGTAACTTGATATTCTTACAGATAGTAACCACAGATTTCTCATCCTTAGAGTTAGATAACACAGGAAAAGCCTTCAAAGGAGGAGTTTCTGGGAAGTGGAATCAGACCAATAGGTCCTGCAGGACAGAGCAGGCAAAGTGATCTTACAGACAGACCGGTTTTGTGAATGTATGCAATGATGCCCATGTCGCAATCTGGCAGATGTCCACAAAAGACACCATAGAGGACTTGGACCTAATGGAATGAACCAGTTTTGTTGTGATGGGCTTGGTTAAGATTTCTCCATATTTACTGTGAACCATAATCTGAACCATCTTTCCATCACCTAGTGTATGCTGTTCTGCCACGGTCAGAACAAGTACGTTTTGACCAGCCAGATAGTTAAAGGATAAATATCATCATTAGTCACCTCAAGTGCACTGCTATCAGTATTTGGTCAAGATGTTGCTAACTTAATTCCGAATGCAAAAAGAACAATTGAAGGACGGAAAGCTGAACAATGTCAAACATTCACCCCCAGTACAGAGATTTAGGCCTAAATCCATAGTTTTTTTTACCCAACATGCCATTCCAGTTTAAACCCAGCCATATGCAAAATTAGTCTTGACCCTGCTCCCCATGGGAACAGTCCAGCCCAAAATGCCAGGCCAGATCCTCCCTGGACCGGAAACTAGCATCCTGAGACTGGTTTCGGGTATCCCCCCTCATCAGCCAGGCTAGCTTGAATCCAGTGGCCTGATGAGCACGGGACCCACGTCTGGGCATACGCGTCCCACATGGGGTGACAAATGCAAAAAGAACAATTGATGGATGGAATGCTGAACAATGTCAAACATTCACCACCAGTACAGAGATTTAGGCCTAAATCCATAGGTTTTTTTACCCAACATGCCATTCCAGTTTAAACCCAGCCATATGCAAAATTAGTCTTGACCCTGCTCCCCATGGGAACAGTCCAGCCCAAAATGCCAGGCCAGATCCTCCCTGGACCGGAAACGAGCATCCTGAGACTGGTTTCGGGTATCTCCCCTCATCAGCCAGGCTAGCTTGAATCCAGTGGCCTGATGAGCACGGGACCCACGTCTGGGCATACGCGTCCCACATGGGGTGACAAATGCAAAAAGAACAATTGATGGATGGAATGCTGAACAATGTCAAACATTCACCACCAGTGCAGAGATCTGGGCCTAAATCCATCGCTTTCTTTGCCCAACATTCCATTCCAGTTTAAACCCAGCCATTTGCAAATCCGGCTTGACCCTGCACCCCATGGGAACAGTCCAGCCTGAACTGCCAGGCTAGGTCTCCATGGACCCGAAAGAAGCATCCTGGGCTATCACTCCTCATCAGCCAGGCTACCTTGAATCCAGTGGCATGGTGAACACTTAATTCCACATGGCAAGAATTAACAGAAAAGGACTACCCTCCATCGCAAATATGAGGTACTTCTGGTGATTCTTCTTAATCAAGCTACAGATATAAATACCTTTTAGGTTAAATGTCACCATGAAGTCTCCCTCTTTTAGCACAGGATTACTTCTTGAAGTGTCTTGATAAGCTGGTTCTAAAACCTTAGGTCAATTGTAGGGTTTCGAGAGATCTTGCTTTGGTACTAGAAAACATATGGGTTTAATGCCTTGGCTGCACTACTTCTTTAGGACTCACTCTGTAGATTATTTCCCTCAAAGTTACTTTATTTCTTGTAAGAGAAGCAGGACATTCGTTTTTGTACCTCTGTGTCTTTGATGGTGTGATGTGCTTTTCTAGTTCTATACAGTATCCGTGATGTATGACATATGACATTTAATCGCCTGTCCGATTTTCCTCCAACCCTCTAGAACACCTTGCAGTCTAGTCCAAAAAGTGATCTGTACTCCTCTGGTGAGTCAATTGTTTGCCTGGCCTGAGCATCTTGCAGCAAAGCTTTTTCCTCCAGCTTGAAGTCTGCCTCCCCGTCTGGGCTGCTGCCACTGGAGAACATACCTTCTGTTTCTGATCCTTGGCCTATCTGGAACTGCTGTTGTTGGAACAGAGGTCATCCCAGTCTTCTTCTATTGTTAGATCCATGCCTTCGGAAGGACGCCCTCGCCTGAAGGGCTCCCATCACTCTTCCAGAGCTGTTCTTTTCATTTGTTCTAAAGAGAAATCCACATCTACACAAAACAGGTTGCAGCATGTAAAGGGCACAATCATACTGTCTGTGCCTCCTGTGTAAATCCTGAGCAATCCACAACCTCTCTGTATGGTTCAAGTACATTACAGCCTACCATGTCTGTGTCTAAGGAAGAGTTTAGGCACATTTGGTATGGTTCTTCCTCTTGGGTGACACAATTTGCCCTCTTTTTATATTAGTCTAGCAGATACTGCATACGTTATTCAATCTCTTCCCAATGTTAAAGGCAATATCTCATAAGCAGCACATCTTTTTCCCCACAGATAGAGCCTTTTGTTGTCCATATATGGTGGTAGTCTGTGGAGAATGGTGATTTGTCCTGTTGGCAGCTGTTATTGTTAAAGAAGCTGCAGCTACATTGCTATAGTGTATGCTGGGCTTTGAGGAGAGGTCTTGTGTTTGTGCGAACACCTGCAGAAACTGCTTTCAAAGAGGCTGGTTCCCTGAATGCCTCCTTGCTTTGAAGCAAGAGGTAGCATGGGAAGGAATGGGTTTCTCCTTAGAATTGGGCAAAGCGTTTGCAGAATAAAGCAGGACTCTTCCTTCTTTTTTTCCAGGTGCATCACGTAAGTGTCAGCTGCTCTTTTTATTAAAGACAAGTCATCTATTGGTAAGGGCATTAAGAAATAAGAAATGATAACCTCCAGGGCAGATCCTGTCTTCCTATTGACTTGTGTTCTCAGATGGAGGAAGGTCTGCTCTTAAGCAAAGTGGTCAGTATCGGTGTCGGGGTTCTATTAAGGCAGCTACTCCCCTGGTTGAAGGGTAGATCATTCCAGCTATTTATGGTGCTGCACGAGGTCTTTTACTACTCCTCTTTGAGGGAACGTTCTCCATGAAGGATTCTTTGCCTTTTCCCTTCCGCTAATGTCTAACCTCTTTCTAAGTAGAGTCCACTGGTTAGTCAACACACGTGTCTCCTTGCTTTTGAACTTGTCTCTTCAACTGCAGAATGTTTCTGTGCCTGCATCAAAGGAATTTTTCTCTCTTTGGGTACATCTGTCTCCGCTCTGAAGAACTGTGACCCCGAGGTACTGTTGAGGCACATGTTTGCAGACTTGAGGCTCTCTTGTTAGGTAATTCTTCAGTTACCTTGATGTCTACCTATGCAGATTCTTCATCACCAGATCTTTGCGGCTTCCAATGGCCTTTTGCATTTCCTCAAACATCTAATTACGCTTCATCAGAACGGCCGTAGTCTAATAAGCAAACTTGTTTTTGCCTGTGCTATGGCGTGGTATTGCATGCGTGGTTTCTTCCTTACTTTAAAGGCCTAGATTGAAATCTTTTGAAAATCCTTTATGCACGATTTATTTTTATTTTTAAAAGGCACAAGTAAAACCTAATATGAGAGTCTTTCTGTGCCAATTTACGCTCTCAACAGAACCTACCCACCACTCCTATCTTCTGTTCACAACATTGGCACTCAGTATGAAGCCCCCACTGGCATGACAGAAGTGATGCTCCTGAGGACTGTGGCTATCACATTTATGCTGCCCAATTGTTTTCCCCCCCCCCCCATTCCTCACCATCACAGTCAATCTCATGTGGGCACCGCAAACATTGAATGTATGCCCTATCTTAGTGGCAGGCTACAGCAGGATTTGAGGATTCATTGCAGGATTCGAGGACCTGAGGATTTACAGATTCAGGGATTCAAGGATTTACGGATCCAAGGATCTACTGTAGGATTCTATGATTATACAGTTTATAAAAGCAACACCCAGGGCATGGCTAGGTACTTGGCTTTCCTCCCTACTGATGAGAGGAAGCCTCTGCATGGGTTCAATATTCAATTGTGTTCCTTTGCTTGGGTTCATCTATTCACCTGTGTTCCTAGCTATCCTGTCGAGATAATCCTCATGTCGGGCCACAAGAACATCTTCTCAAACGTTTTCGTTTTTCGTGCTTCTTGAAATTCCTTTGCATTATCAGATCACAGACTTTCCTGCATCCTTTGAATTATTAGACCTCTCCAATGCGTAGTGTTCAGATGTCTCCGGTTATTGATAGTTAGGGAGAGTCAGGTGTTACTTGTTTGGATCGAGGGATGGCGTTTAATATAAAAAAAAGTGTAACTTGTGGGAGATTGCAGAGAATACGAGAGAACTTCCATTTGACAAGACTACCTGTGCGACTACAAACTGGTCTTGGGCGCCATCTCGCATAACTCTACTCACCTTCCATCTCTTTCCTGTCAGTGCCTAGCGCAATCTTTAACGCATTTGGCACTGTCAAAGGGGAAGGAGACTAGTCCTGCTCACATTCCCGTAAAAATATTCGGATCTACCAGATAGCAGTGACTTAAAACTGTCATGAAGTGTTCAGGGCTGCTTCTGATCACAAGAACAGAAAAAATAATCTGAATAAAGCGACAACACAATGGGGCATTCTGGTCTTCCATTCAACACTGTCATGATGACAGCTCAGGTCGACGTCTAAAAGAAACAAGCATTGGCATAGCCAATAGGTCTCGCCTTTCGGGCTTTATCAGTGTCAAGTCATGCAGTCACGGCATCCCGTTTATAGATTGGCACACATGCAGTAATGGTGCCCTGTTGCATAGATTGGCACAATTTGTGTGATGATGCCCACTGTATAGATTGGCATACGTGCAGTGATGGTACACCATTGTTATGCGCGAGTGGTGGATGGAGGCCCACATGCACATTAGTCTACACACAAAAAAACTACAAAGATGCCAGAAACTGTAGAGCTTCCCCCCACCCGGAAAGCGTCCATCGGTATGGTGTGATCCCTGGCCACGAGTGAAGAATAACCCAAGCGTTCCGCACCTGCCGGAAGGGACGCCACACACGACACCTACCACAGAGGGTGGACAGCATGAAAAAGTATTTCTAGCTGCACAGTAATTAGTGTGTGCAGAGGTAGAACACGCGGAAATTATGCTGTAGAGTGCTCTGCAATGAGGACAGGATAGGCAACTGGTGCGGGTGGGTGCAGCTAGAGTGAGCCGGAGACAGCAAGAGGGGAGTAGGTGTTTTTAGCAAGATGGAGATGGCAGGAAAGTGTATAGCTTAGTGGCGTAATGAAAATTGAGGGCCCCCCCAGCAAGGTACGTGGAGGGGCTCTCTGGCAAAGGTATTGTGCCGAGGGGGGCCCCTTGCAGCTTGGGGTGCCCCCCGCATTGTGGGGGCTGCGGGGGCCTGTGTTACGCCACTGGGATAGCTGTGAATGCAAATAAATATGTAGTGGTGGTGAGAAAAGGAAGGATGTAAAAGGGGAAGGGATTTTAGCAAGTTGGTGATAGCACGGAAAAGGCCAGGGAGAACGTATAGGGGAGAGCAGAATAAAAGAGGTGAAGCTGGCGAAGAGAAGGCGGGAGAGGCATGGTGAAGGAGAAATCGGGGTGCGAATGAAATGAGAGACTTCAGAGCGGGAGTGTACAGAAAAGAAGTGATGTTGGAGTGAAAGGGGTTAAAAGTAAACCAAACTAACTAAACAAGCAGCAACCAGAGGGAGGCTGTGGGGGGGGGGGCAGGGATGGCACGGGGGAGATTAAGTGAATTAACACTTACCGAAGACCTGTGCAGCTGGGAGAAGCGACATGCGAAGCTGAACAAATGCCACGCAGTGTACTCTTGCAGAGTCTGATTAGCTGGCTGGCTGTTTCCGTCCTCTGCTCCCCCCACGGCGGGCCCGGCGCTGCTGATTCACCCATTGCAGAGGGAAGATGGTGGGCACGCGTAACTGTAAGTGTTGCGGCCGCCAGGGAAATGCAGGCTGCAGAGTTGATGGCCTGACGTGGGCTGAAAAGTACTGAAACAACCGCTGATGCCCGCGTGGGACATATTGTTAAGCCAGAGCAGACGCAGCTCCGGGTCCTTGGGGAAGGTGTAGAAGTGCAACTCCCTGTCGCGGTGCGAGTTGCTATAGCATCCAGGCACACAGCACGTGAAACCAGGCATCGCGAAAACGCATGAGGGGCCTGGGCCCTCAGAGCTGCTACTGCGGGGCCCAAAAGCTGAAAGCAACAAGCGAACCGGAACTACAAGTCCCACAATGCTATCTGGTTCCGGGATCGGAGGGGAGCTCGACGGCCGAAGTTTGCATTTAAAGAACTAGATATCCCAGAATGCAAACGGCTTCTGGCGTTAAAAACAAAATAATGCAGTGATAAATTAGACAAGCATTGGCCACGCGGGCGTGAAAGCGAAAGTTATGGCAGGGACGCGCTCTGTGGTGGGGGAGGGGCAGAGCGAGGCACTTGGGAGAGCAAGGCTTAATGAGCCATGAAAGCCACATGGCGGCAGCGTGCGTGCACGCGCTCGTGAACGCAAGCTTGGAAGCCAGGAAAAGATTGTGGTAGCACTTTGAAAAGCCACTAACTAAATGTCTCGCAGAGCAGCGCATGTGCTGGCTCAGCGAGACCTAAAAAGGAAGAAAAAACAAAATAGAGAAACTTTCCAGACCAACCATTAAATGTTGTAATAATGAACTGCACTTGAGGCTACATAGGTTCACTCTCCAAAATCTGAATCCCACCTTTAGTAGAAATTATTTTTTTATAACTTTATTTTTTATGTTTTTTACAACAGATATTGCAGCAGACTTAATACGCAGACAGTGCACAGCAGTTAAGATTCCAAGGCCAACGTTTTGTTTACATGCAATATTACAAGTGACAATGAGGGATACTGCAAAGCCATCAGCCATCAACATATTTATCAGTAAGCAATAGGGTGGGCTTTCATCCGACCTGCCTCCTCGTACTACACTCCCAGTTCATTCTCCTCTGCATCCGTGCCACTCTCATTGGGTTCATTATCATTCTGCTCCCTCTCCGACTCATCTGGGTTGAGGACAGGGTTGCACAGTTCTCTCCATTCAGTGAGGTCTGCCTGGAGCTTATCTTTCCGATTTAGTTTCATATGCGTTTCCTCTGTTAGGGCCCACTCACTCACATCCCTGAGCCATGGTGCTAAGTCCTAGCTTCCCTGCCCCATCCAGGTTATGGCTACTCTGCGCCTGGCCAGGACCATCATCAGCTGCAGCAGTTTGTATGCTATTTTCCATTTCGAGGGTTTCCGTACATGGGTCAAAAGGTATTGGATTGGCTCCTCATATTATGGGGAACCCTGTGCTTGTATGCACCTTTTCTACAACTCGTGACCAGAACTGCCGCAGCTCAGGACATGCCCGAGCAACGTGCAGGAAATCTGCCTCCTCTGCTCCACACCTGGGACACGTGTCAGCGTTGTGTTGTGAGATACATCATAGTTTCACCGGGGTGAGGTAGGTGTGGTGTTAAAAATTATAATGGATCAGTTTGAACCTTGCGTTGCAGGAAACTGTGTGAGCGTGCACATGTTCGCACAAGTTCTATCCATTTTTTCATTGAGGTCCCTCTCCCATGCTGCCCTTGACTGCAGGGACTGGGCCGTTGAATCTAGCCTCATGGATTTATAATGGATTGATATCCTGCGCCCGGAACCGCATGTTAGCAGCAGGTCCAGAGTACTTGTGGGCTGCGGGATGTCGGGGTATTCGGGCCAGGTTAACTCTGACCACCTCCAGGATCCCCATGTATTGTAGGTAGTGACCCTGCCCTAGGGCGAAGCCATCACAGGCTTGTTCACACGTTATGAACGTTTCGCTCGGATAGAGATCCGCAAGGACCTCACATCCGCCATCCCTCCAAGCTTGGAAGGACATATGGGCGCCCATGTCTCGAATAAGGGCCAGTATCCATATGGGGAGCTCTCTGTGAAATGGTGCATGTCGCAGCACCGTTTCCAACTATTGCTGCCCTATATTCGCGGTTTGGCGCACTATGTATGGAAGATCCCCCCCGACCCCCCCTCCCTCTCATCAACGCTACTGGAAGTGTATCTAGGTCTACTCGGCCGGCTAGGAGCCGTTTTTCCCAGTTGTCTCTCCTCAAGCCAGCGGGATGCATGCTGCAGCTGGGCAGCAAAGAAATACAAGTCAAAGCGTGGGGCCTCCAGTCCCACTTCTTCATATCTGCGTGTCAGCGTGTTGAGGGCCACTCTACTACGCCGTCCCGCCCACAGAAGGATATTGAATATTCGTGTAGGGATCGGGCAGAGTGAATTCTGGAGCGCATCTAGGTAGCATCACCATTTTGCACACCGCAAGTCTGCCCATTAGGGAAAGCAGTAAAGTATTCCAGAAGGTCACTGAGCATTTCAGGGCTTCTAGGACCCGGTCTAGATTTAGAGCTATTAACTGGGCGTTGTCTAGTGCAATCTTGACAGCAAGGTACCGGAAGTGTGCTCCTCCTATCTAAGTTCTAGGTTTGGGAGTCCCTCCAAGGGGAAGGTGGCTAAGCGTGCTAGGGTGAAAATCAGGGATTTATTACGGTTGAGTTGCAGTCCAGAGCCCTCCCAGAATCGTTCCAAGTGCTGCAGGAGCCTGGGTATGGCCTCCCTGAGAGATGCTACGTAGAAAAGGGCATCGTCCGCGTATAGGGAGATCACATGAGTTGTGTCCCCCACCTGGATACCCCACTGCTCCATCTCCGCCCGCATCCGCACCGCCAAGGGCTCAATGGCCAAGGCAAAGAGGAGGGGCAAGAGCAGGCATCTCGGACGCGTGCCTCGCCCCAAGACCCATTCCTTGGAGCGAGCTCCTCCTAGCCTCACCCGCTCAAGTGGCTCAGTATACAATATTTTAACCCAGCGGTAGAAGTGATGCCTGAACCCCACTGCTTTAAAGACCTCTAGGAGATAACCCCAATCGACTGTATCAAAAGCCTTTGCCAGGTCTATTGAAACGAGTGCCAGCTCCTCCTCCCTGTATTTCACTTTGTGCATAACGTGGGCTAATCGACGAAAGTTCATGCTAGTATTGCGGCCCGGAATAAAACCACATTGGTTCTCATGTATGAGGTGCGGCATCTGGGGTCCAAGGCGAGAGGCCAGGAGTTTGCATAATATTTTTGCGTCCGAATTTATCATGGTCATTGGGCGATAGGAGGAAGTTTTGCAGCTGTCCCCTCCCGGTTTCAATACCATACAAATTTCGCTTTGCCTCATTGCAGGAGGGAGGATTACTTTGTCAAAGGCCTCCTCATTGACCTGCGTCAGTGCCTGAGTCACCGTTTGAGTATGCCTGGTAAAACTCAGGCAGGAATCCATCTCCACCCGGAGACTTAGCTCGTGGGAGCATTAATAACGCTGCTTGCATTTCCTCAGTGGTGAGTGGGGCCTCCAGCTCCTCCATGGCCTGTGCGGGGAGTCGCGTCAGGTTCGTGGTCTGCAAGTATTGGACATAAGTCTCCCCTTACTGCGGGATCCACAGTCTACACTGTTTGGAGATGTTGCTGCAGCTCTTGTAGGATTGCAGCCCTGGTGTGTACCACCGCACCCGAGGGTACGCGCAGCGCAACTATTTGGGCAGGGGTCTGTTTCCCTACGGAGGATCCATGCCAGTAGTCGTCCAGACTTGTCTCCCTCCCTGTGTAAACACTGTAGGTATTGGGTAAGTGTATACTTGTCTAGCCTGTCCCAGATATCACTGATGCATGTTCGTATTTCCCATTCTCGGGCCGCATTGGAGGGAACAGCTCGGTCCTGGGTCTGAACCTCCGCTAGCGCTGACTCCTCTACCGTCAGGTCACGTTGCAACTGCCTGCGGACGCTGCATACTAGACTCAGACAAGCCCCTCGTGTCACAGCTTTTAGTGCCTCCCATTTCGTGACTTTAGTGATGTTTGCCCCTTCTCAGTTAATCGCCATATAATCAGCCAAGACACCCGGTATATGTTCCCTTCCAACTGTGTCTTCCAGTATGTCTGATGGCAGCCACCACGCTCTTGGGAGGTGCGCGGGGAGTCCCCATCGGACTGTACAAGTGACTGGGGAAAGATCAGATATGAAACGGGCCTGATGGGTCACCTCGACGCTTAGGTCAGCGTCTCACATCGATACCAGAACCCTATAAAGCCTTCTGTGTGTGTTGTGGGTGGATGTCTATTGTGTGTTGTGGGTGGATGTCTATCTACTTCAGGGTCTAATGCACAGTTGAAGTCTACCACCCAGAAAATCAGGGCACCCAGGTCCGACGTCAACACCGCCTGCATGGAATGGTAGAAGTCGGGGTCATCTACATTTGGGGCGTATATATTCAGGATTACTATATCTTGACCATCTAGTTTAGCCCTGAGTAGGATGTATGTACCATTAATGTCGGCTTCCATGTATTGCAGTGCAAACGGCGTGCCTGGGGCTACCCATATCAGCATGCCTCTTGCGTAAGTAGAGTTTGAGGAGTGAAAAATCTGACCCCCTCCACTTTCTCGCCAGTTTCTGGGCTCCCACGTCGTCAAGTTGGGTTTCTTGTAAGCATACCACGGATACGTGATGCCTCCGGAGGAACGAGAGAACCCTGTAGCACTTGGTGCATGTGCCCAAACCCCTTACAACTGAAGAACTTAGTCCCCACTGTCGTTGTAATGCTCTGTCATTGTACCCCCCGGCCCTTTGCCGTGCACAATAATTCTACCCTTAATATGCTGCATAAAACTACTGATAACATAGAATGGAAACGTACCCCAGAGCCCCCTCCTACAGGCAAATGACCTGCAACAGTGCATACGGTTAAGCCCTCCCCATGCTTGTGCCAGGACCTGCACAGCATCCCCTGTGGCCCAAATGGGGCCGTAAAACTTCCCAGTATATCTGGCCACCTGGCTTAACCCAGCTGTTGGATCCAAATAAGATACCTAGCAAGGACCCCCATACGCATGGACTATGGTCCTCAGAGTTTCAAAGCCTTTAGTGTTCTTGCTTAGATCAGCAGTTTCCACGATCAACTTTGGACCAACAAACTCCCTCGCACCCCCCCCCCCCCGAGAGACTCTCCCGCCGGCCTCCTCATCTCCGTCTCGCATCCAAGGATCCCGCTGTTCATACATTGTGACAGTACTTGAATGAATCGTGGTGTCTATTCAGTACGCCCCCCCACAGTAGTACAGTATTCTGATTCTGTTCTTATTCTCATCCGGTGTCCTGCGTGGGTAGGGCCGAATCCAGGAACCACTTCACCTGTCAGGGTTAGCGTTGCAGGGACAGCCTCTGAGACAGATCCGTGCTCCGTCGTCTGAGGGGAGGATACCTGCTGGTCTGGGGTTTCCATTTGCATGGTTCCTTCGTCACCCACTGTGATCCTCTGTTGATTCAGTGGCTCATTGTCTGCTGACCGGACCCTGCGTCGGTTGCTTCGGGTCCCCCGGGCTGGTCGGGTTTCCCCACCCCCTCCGGTTGTCGTGTCACTCCTGCGGGGAGGGGGGGGTCGGGGGGGGGAATCTCCTCGGATCTCCAACCACTGCCAGGCTTCATCCGGGGTCTCGAAGAAGTGAACCTTTCCATGCGCTTTCACCTTCAACTTGGTGGCGTAAAGAAGCATGTACTGCAGGTTCAATTCATGGAGCTTCTGCTTCACTCCCGGGAAGGTTTTTCTTTGCCCCATGACTTGTCTGGTGTAATCGGGGTATATGGCTACCTTGCTGTTTTCGTAGCACAGGGCAGGCGCCTCCCTGGTTGCTCACAGGATACAGTCCCTGTCTTGGTAATTTAGAATTTTTACAATTATTGCCCTGGAGGGGGCTGCCGGGGGGACCAAGGCCATGTGCGCCCTCTTCACTACAAAAACGTCCGAGAGGCTCCTGGGACATAGCCTGGTGTGTATCCAGCGTTCTAGGAGGATTTCAGAATTGCCCTCTTCGGCATGTTCAGGGATCCCCAGGACTCTGATGTTGCTGCGTCGTGCACGGCCCTCCGCCTCCTCGGCCCTGCGCTCCAACTCTCCTGTGGTCTTGGTCATTTGCGCCACTTGCTGCTTTAGTGAGGGCACATTCCCTTTTAGACTTAGTATGTCCCCCTCAGCTGTGGTTACTTTATCCGCCACTTTACGTAGATTGGCTCTCAGTAAGTTCACGTCTATGGACACCGTTTCAATTTGCTTCTCCAGGGTGGACCTGGAGCCCTGGATGGCCGCCAGAATCTCTGCGCGAGATGGCTTACCGCAGCTGTCGCTCTCTCCATCAGGGCCGGTCTGTCTTGTGATGCGCTGCGGGGGAGGCACTATGTGGTGTACTGTGTTATGTTAGGAGCTGAGGAGAGAACCGGCTTATCCTTGCCCATGTTTTTGTCTGTGAGATGCCTCTGCTCAGAAAGGTAGACGGTCGCAGCGGGCAGTCTTGGCCTGTGATCACTCAGATACCCGTCCGCCAAAATGGGTTCACTAGCGCCCCTCGTCTTACAGGCCAGGAGGGAGGGCTACCCGTGCACAACCCACCCAGCCGAGTCGACTCTTATCTAGGTCGGGAGAGGGGACAGCCCACAATACAGGAGTCCTCACCTCTGGCGCCCTCGTTAAAGCCCAGCCACATGCACCAGGCTCTTAGATCATCTTCAAAGGCCAATTCAGTTCAAATGCAGGGACAGATGAGGCGACTGGACACCGGGGAGCGCAAATGAAGAGGTCCTCAGAGGCAGTCGACCCGGAGAGTCTCACAGTCTCCTTCAGAGGCGGGCTGCCCCGGTTATGGGGGAGGGGGGGGGGGAAGGCCCAGGGTAGTCCGCAATGGGCTGTTTGCTCAGCTTATTTCCCCCTCCTCAGCCAGCGCTCTCACCTCTGTATCTTCCTCATCGGCGCCGTCACTACTTGGACCCAGAGCCTCCACCGACGGTCAGGGACGACCTCCCTCGGGCCCGCAATCGAGCCCCGCCGGAATCCCGCCCACGTGCAGGCTCCCACATCCACTCGGGCCGGCCTACTCAACAGCACCGATGAGGAACGTCCGTTAGTTCAATTCGGTGTCTGGGACAGCCCCAGGCCAGGATGGGGGGACCCGGGCCTCCCCCCTCCTCCCTGCGTCAGGCCGGCCACGCAGTCGTGGCCCACGGGCGCCTCCCCGACACTGTAGGATATCTTCCCTCACCGTGAGACCCGGGACGGGGCCAAGCAGGACCGGTATGGAGCACCCGAGACCCGGGCTCCTCAGCAGACAGCAGCAGTCACTGGGCTCAGGTCGAGGTCTCCGGTCTCAGAGCAGCCGCCTCGAGTAGATCAGGCCTCATCTCGGCAGCTTCGCACCTGGGCACCTTCATGTCGGCTCAACCCCCCCCCCCAGGCAGACACTTCAGAGCAGGGGGAGTACAGCGGTGAGCTGGATGGTGCCAAAGGGTGTTGCTGGACAGGAGATAAGCAGGATCATTCAGAGGGCCGGCCGGGAGCCTAGAGAGCTCACATCCTGTCAGCCATGTTGCTTGGCCACGCCCCCACCTTTGGAAGAAAATCTTAATGAAAAATATGAATCCCACCAAGAAATTCTTAATGAAAGCACCTTTTCTTTTTTCTAGGGCAAAAAAAGTTATCAGACACAAAGGCCGTCGGGAAAACAGTTTTCTCAGATTTATGGCATAAGATTACATAGTCTCATCGGAACTCTGCATAGCTGGAGTCATAACCAAACTAAGATGCCATTGTGGAGTCCGATGTTGTTCAGACAGATACATGTGAAGTAATGCAGCAAAAAGGAAGGGGCCAACTTGGCTCAGCTTTATATTGCGTGATTGAGGCAGACAACTGCACAAAAGGACACCAACATCTTTTAGTAGGTTCACTGTGCCCCACCAGCTCTGGATACTCCCCAGTTACCATTCAGACTTTTTCGAAGAGCAGGAACTACATTCAAATAAGACCGCTCCAGCTCACCGTTACCTCGACCTGGCCAATAAATGGCTAGAAATTCATGCAATATGGGAAAATTCTCCATCCCCAGCCTCCTTCAAAAAGTTTGTTAATGCCATAATGAAAAAAATCAGTGCTTAAAGACAAAGATTTTATGCGCCAGATCACATGCCTGGTCAATCCTAAACGAGTATAAGAAACTAAAACCCCTGTCTTATTTAGAGGCTGGGTGGTCAAGCCATCGATAAATTAATTTATGTGCTATCATTTTGCCCTTCTTTCTGGGGAAATTGAAGGAAAGTTGTGGAAAAGGACAGATGTAAAGGAGTGCTGCAGATTGTGCAATTATGGGAAAGAGGTGATACATATTACTGGTCTATGCCCAGTCTTACAGCAAGAAAGGTTACTGCTGAAAACCCTGTTTAATCAACGTGGGATTCAGACTTGCAGAAAGGCGGTAATCTCAAGCATAAAAGCCACAGATCCTATTCTGAACTGACGTATACAAAAGTTTTTAAGGCTTGCTGGAAGAAACTTGACTGCCACTACTGCTCTGCATTCTTAAATGCAGTCTTGTCTTCTCTTAGCACTTTCTCACAATGCATTTCGCTTGAGGCCAACTGACTTCATATTATGCACTTTTCTGGATGTACTTCGGTTGATTGCAATTGTTTTAAAATATGGTTTATACATATTTCCATTGGCATTTTAACCAGTTGGTAAAATAGGCATAGGAAACGGGTAAGACAGACATGTCTGTCCTTTTTCTGCTTTGCGTGACTGTTAACTAACTCTCAAGGGTTTTCCCTAGATTCACTTTATTATAATGCTTTTTGCTTGATTCCAAATTATTTCATATAAGGACAAGGTTTAACGCACCTTTCCAGATGCAATTGTTTTTGAAATGTGGTCTATAAAAAAACGATGTTGCACCTTGCACATTAATGTGCTGGTAATAGGCAAAGGAACCTTTTAGGTTTTCTGCCACGCTTGCCACTTTCTTGTTTGTGTGGCTGCTAATCAAGTCACAAGGGCTTTCGCAAGAGGATAACTCCACCTATATTATTTTGTGTACAATTTGATTTTTAACGCATTATGAATTTGAAAGTGTGAAAATGTATTTATACTTTATGAACTTTTATTGTTAAGGCTTTAATTAACTGTACAATAAAAACTGACTTGACAGTAGTGTTTTGTGAACGTATGCACCAATGCCCACGTGGCAGCCTGGCAGATATCCAAAGAAGCCACTCTGTGTCAATGCTATTGTAGTGGCCTTCGCCCTGGTAGAAGAGGCTCTCACACTATCAGGGGCTGCTTTTTAGCCGGTGCGTAGTTGATGAATTAACTTTGACAGGGCCTTCTTTTCCACCGATGCCATTCTTTGCACCAGATAATTCCACAAAAAGCGGACCATCCACAGGTTGTTCCTTTGTGCGGTCTATGGAAAAGGTCAGCACCCTCTTGGGGTCTGGACGATGAAGCTCCTATTCCTCTTTTGACGGATGATGCAGTGCAAAACACTCTGGCAAAGTGATGAGTGATTGGCCAATGTAAATGGGAGTCATGACCATGGCAGAAGTCCGCCCGGGCCCTCAGCACCAATTTGATCCGAAAGAAGGTGGTGTAGGGCAGCTGCACCTACAGCCCCATGCCGCTTGGCGGCGAGATGGCAATAAAAAAAATAAAAAAAAGACTGTCTTCAAAATTAAGAGCCTCAAGAAGCAGGTGTGCAACGGCTCAAAAGGCATGCAGATAAGAAATGTCAAGATCAGATTCAGGTCCAAATGAGGCATCACAAACCATTTGGAGGGAAATGTGGATCAAACATTTAATAAAACGTATCACAGCCAGTCACTCAAACAAGAATCGATGGTCCGGTGAACACAGAAAGGCAGAGAGAGCTGACAGAAAACCCTTCACAAACCAATGTCAATACCTTGGTGGGCCAATTAAGAGACAAACAAAAGAACACCAAAATCTGGCTTGTAAGGGGTCTGTATTTCTGGCACCACACAAGGCAACAAATTTCTCCAAGCGCCCTGCATAGATTCATTTTGTGGATGGGAGTCTGGCCACAAGAATGAGATCAACATCAGTTGGAAAATCAACTGCATTCAGTTGCCGCAGTTCAATCTCCATCTGTGTAGGTGTTCGTTTAAGACTGATACAGGGCACTGCCCTGTTGCCGAGAAAGAGGGTCCTCCCAAAGTGGTAGCCTGATTGGAGGACAAATGCTCAGGAGCTCTGGGTACCACCCTCTCCTGGCCCAGTTCGGAGCAGTTAGATGGTCTTCGGTCTGGGTTACCTTTATCTTTTTCAGAATCCAGGATAGGTAGCATTGTGAATGTTTACAGAAGCACCCAGTTTCATTCTAGCCTTTATGAATCTCCCAATGAATGCTTAGAAGAAACTCAAGTGCAAAATGATCAAGCCAACTCATTCACCACTGCTAGAAGGCACCCTGCACCACCACTATGTGCAGAAGCCACTTGTGATCTGCCTAGTGACATTTGCTATACTTGCTCAACCAGACATTCAAAGACCCAACCAGGTGATTGGTGACAAGAAAGATATTTTGCTGGTCCAGCCACATCCCAAACCATAGGGCCTCCGGGCACAGACTCTACCGAGCTGAGCTTGATGAAGCCCAACATGTCACTAGCATGCTTGCCAACATTTTAGAACAGGAAAGTAGGAGATTTTGGGGGGGGAAATGAATATTTAGAGTAATGGATCTTCTTCACAGATTTCTACTGAAGCAAGGCAATTTCAGGTGGGGGACAACTAAAATAAAATAAGTGTTTTGGCTTCAAAAATCAGGAGTCTCCTGTCTGAATCTGGTCTATTGGCATATATGCAGCAGTGTTGTCCGTGAGGACTAGCCCCAACCTCCCTTTTATGAATTGGAGGAAGGCTTTCAGAGCCAAACTGATCACACAAAGCTCCAGAAAACAGATGTGAAATTGGCGCTCCGCTAGGGCCAGAAACCTCCGATTGCCACTTGCCACAGATGGCCGCCTCCAAATCCGCAGTGATACACCTGTCACCAATGTTAAGTCTGAGTGGAGAAAGGAGGGCGGCTTGCTGCAGGTTGGGTTGTCATCTGTATGGCCCCACAGAAGATCCCGAGCAGTCTCTTGTGAAATGTGGATGTAGTGAGAGAAACAGCCTGGATAGTGGATCTGCTGAAACTTGAGGTTCCACTGCAGTGCCCGCACATGCCACCTGGTATTTGGGACAAGGAGGCTACAGGAGACCAAGAAGCCTTAAAGCCATCCACACCGAGACCCAAGACGGATCCCAAAACATTGAGGGCACTTCCTAAATAGCCCATGGCTTGTTGCAGAGTAAACAATTCTTTGACCGCCACAGTGTCCAAAGTTACCCCAATGAAGGAATCCATTGCATGGACTCAGGCGGACTTTGAATAATTGATGGTGAAACCCAACAATGCTAGGAGTTTGACAGTCACCTGGGGGTAGTTTATGACCGACTGTGGCAAGCTCACATTTAGCAGACAGTCATCGAGGTACCCTCATCCTTGGGAGCAACAGGGGGTAAACACCCTAGGACAGGGGTCTTCAAACTGAGGGGCGGGCCCCCCTAGGGGGACCTCAGGTGATCCCAAGGGGGGCTCCAGGCTCTGGCCAAAAGAAGCATTATGCTCTGTAATGGGCAATCACTAACATCTTTTGTCATTTATTCCCCATCTGGTAGTATGTGTCAAAAGGTTAGGACTCCAAATATTCTTCAAATCCCCCAGCCACACACTGTAGATACTTTTAATAGATACAATTTAATGCACAAGTTACTAACTTGTGTAACGATATATCTGTAAGAGACAGTAGTTAGTGACAGATTCCTTACCTTAGAATATCCCCAGGCGTCAGGCTGGATCCGGAAAGTTTTTTGCGTAGCAGTACCCTTGCGCGTCGGTAGGCAGCGTCGTGTGGCTCCGCGTCCGTCGTCGGCATTGCCGGGATGACGTCGCGGGCAGTACTTAGACGCCGCCCCTGCGCGCTGACGTCAGTTCTGTACACGACTTTCCGCGCCAGGAACGCAGAGCCATGCAAGAAGCTGACATTGGTGTCTGAATAAATACTAGGGCCCTGAAAGGGATGTCCTTAACCCTAGAAATCAGTTCGCAGAACGGGGAGGATGGGTGGGGCGGTAAGGAATCTGTTACCAACTACTGTCTCTTACAGATATAGCGTTACACAAGTTAGTAACTTGTGCATCTGAAAGAGACACGTTAGTGACAGATTCCTCACCTTAGAATAGATACCCCAGCAATACCAACCCCGGTGGTGGGTCTGCGAACAAAGATCAGACAAGGAAGTCCCGGAGGACAGAACGGCCAAAGAAGCCGTCCCTCCGGACCTGGCTGTCAAGGTAGTAATGCTTGGTAAACGTGTGCAGCGAGGCCCACGTAGCTGCCTGACATATATCCTGCAGCGGAACACCGCGGCCTAAAGCCGTGGTAGCAGCTGTTGCCCTGGTGGAATGGGCACGCAGCCCAACAGGAGGCTCCTTCTTAGCCAAAGAATAGCAGGCTTTGATACACAAGGTTACCCAGCGGGAGATGGTTCTCTTGTGCACCGCCCGACCTTTTTTGGCACCCACGTAGCCAACAAAGAGCTGGTCATCCACCCGGAAGTGTTGTGTGCTGTTGATATTAAAGGAAAGCGCACGTTTTGGGTCCAGACGGTGGAGCCTCTCTTCCTCTCTGGAAGGATGCGGAGGCAGAAAGAAGGTGGGCAAAGTGATGGTCTGCCCAATGTGGAAGGCAGTAACCACCTTTGGCAAGAAGGACGGACGCGTCCTAAGAACAACCTTGTCTGGATGGACAGACAGAAAGGGAGGTTTGCATGATAGAGCCTGGAGCTCACTCACCCGCCGAGCGGAGGTGATGGCCACCAGAAAGGCTGTCTTCAGAGTAAGAAGACGCAGAGAACAGTTATGGAGAGGCTCAAAGGGAGCGCACATTAAAAAGGTAAGAACCAAGTTGAAGTCCCACTGAGGCATGACAAACGGAACAGGAGGGAAGAGGTGTGTAATGCCTTTTAGAAACCTGTTAACAGGGGACTTAAAAAGAGAGGGCTGATCAGGGAGCCTGAGGAAGGCCGAGATTGCACAAAGATAGCCCTTGATGGTACCCAGGGCAGAACCCTGTTGGGCCAGAGAAAGAAGGAACAGAAGAACCTCAGAAAGAGGGGCAGAGAGGGGATTCACAGCCTTTGCTGTGCACCATGCCACAAACTTGTTCCACCTGCAGGCGTATACCACCTTAGTGGAGGGACGCCTGGGTGCCAGAATCACATCACAATCTTCGGGAGGCAAGTCGAAAGGAATCAACTGCCGCCGCTCAATCTCCACGCAAGCAGGTGGAGACTGGACAGGTTCGGGTGGAGGACCGTCCCCTGCTGCTGCGACAGAAGATCCTCCCGAAGAGGCAGACGGATCGGGGGATCGACGCTCATACTGAGTAGCTCGGGATACCAAACTCTTCGAGCCCAGTCTGGAGCCACAAGGATGACTTGGGCCCGGTCGCGCCGAATCTTCAACACTCTGGGTAGAAGTGGTATAGGCGGAAAGGCGTACAACAGACCGCAACTCCACTCGCGATGAAAAGCGTCGCCGAGCGAGTGCCGCCTTGGAAATTCCAACACGCAGAACTGATGACATTGCACGTTCTCTTTGGTGGCGAATAGATCTAACCAAGGCTCTCCCCACTGTAGAAAGAGTCCTTGCGCCACTTCCGAGTGAAGACGCCATTCGTGATCCATCATGCACCTGCGGGTGAGTTCGTCCGCCCTGGCGTTCAGAGAACCTGCCAGGTGTTGAACCATCAGGAATATGCCCTGATGTTCCAGCCATGTCCAGAGGCGCAGAGCCTCCTGACATAGGGTCCACGACCCCACCCCGCCTTGTTTGTTGCAGTACCACATGGCGGTGGTGTGGTCTGTGAACACCTGCACTACCTTCCCTTTGACAGAGGGAAGGAATGCCTTGAGTGCAAGTCGGATCGCCCGGAGCTCCAGAAGGTTGATATGGAGTCGGGACTCCGCCGGAGACCAGAGGCCTCTGATCTCCACCTCTCCCATGTGACCGCCCCATCCCAGCAGGGACGCGTCCGTCACAACTGTGTGCTCTGGCTGGGGAAGGGAGAGGGATCTGCCCCTGACCCATTGCCGGTTCGAGAGCCACCACTGCAACTGTTTTGCAGTCCCCTCCGAGATCTGGACGTGATCGGACAGGTTGCCCTGGTGCTGCGCCCACTGGAACTTCAGGTCCCACTGCAGAGCCCATATATGCCATCTGGCATGATCGACAAGCAGGATGCAGGAGGCCATGAGGCCCAGCAGCCTCAGGGTCATCCGTACCGAAACCCAGGATAGAGGCTGAAAGATCGGAATCATAGCCTGAATATCCCGGACTCGCCGTTCGGGAGGATAGGCCCGAAACTGCGTCGTGTCCAGAACTGCTTAGATGAAAAGGAGCTGTGGAGAAGGAATCAGATGCGACTTCAGCACGTTGATGGAGAACCCCAGAGAGTGCAGGAGTTTGGCCGTAGTCTGGAGGTGGGAGACGACTGCCTGGGACGAGCCCGTCTTCAGCAGCCAGTCGTCGAGGTAGGGGAAGACTGGAACCCCTGCCCGGCGCAGATGAGCTGCGACCACCGCCATCACTTTCGTGAACACCCGAGGGGCGCTGGTAAGGCCAAAGGGGAGCACGGTGAACTGAAAATGCTCGAGGCCCACCGTGAACCGCAGGTAACGCCGGTGGGCCGGCAGGACAGGGATGTGAAAATATGTGTCCTGCAAGTCCAACGCTACCAACCAATCTCCAGGGTCGAGGGCAGTCAAGACCTGAGCTAGGGTGAGCATCTTGAACTTCTCCTTCCGGAGGAAGCGATTTACGTTCCGGAGGTCCAAGATAGGACGCATGTCCTCCTTGTCCTTTTTGGGCACCAGAAAGTAGTGGGAGTAGCAACCACGACCTACTTCTGGGGTCGGAACGCGCTCGATGGCCCTCTTGGCCAAGAGGGCCGCAACTTCCTTCTGAAGAAGCACGAAGTGATCCCCTGACATGCGGTGGAATTGAGGTGGCATGGCTGGGGGGGTGGTCTCGAAGGGGAGGGAGTAGCCCCTTCGGACAATGTCCAAGACCCACCTGTCCGAGGTGATGGCACACCAGTGGTGAAGGTGATGGCGGACCCCGCCCCCTACTGGCGTGCTGTGCACCTGAAAGGAAGGACTAGGAGGGCTTGGAGGCCGCGGACGGGGTTGGTGGCCTGACCCGCACGCTGGTTGCCTGACCCGCCACGGCAGGAGCCACGTCCTCGGCCACGCGAAGACGCTTGCTGCGCGGGCCGGTGGCTGGGCAGCGGACTTGACTGGGCGACCCTTCCGTGGCCACGAAGGGGCGAAAAGCAGATGGCTGCGGAGGGCGTACAGCAGAAAGGCCCAGGGACTTGGCCGTAGCCCGCGAGTCCTTAAAACGCTCCAGCGCATGGTCTGCCTTGTTCCCAAAAAGACCGACCCCATCAAAGGGCATGTCCATAAGAGTGTTTTGGACATCACCCGAGAAACCAGTGGTTCTCAGCCAGGCGTGACGGCGCAGCGCCACTGTCGTTGCAATCAATCTGCCCAGCGAGTCGGCGGTATCAAGGCCACATCTGATGGTGTATTTAGCCGCATCTCTTCCTTCCGCAATGGCGCGGGAAAGCAGTGTCTGGACCTCCTCAGGACACTGGGGCAAAGCTTGCGCCACCGAGTCCCACAGAGAGTGGGAATATCGGCCCAAAAGGCAAGCGGTGTTGACGGACCGCAAGCCAGCACTGGAGGAAGAAAAGACCTTCTTCCCAAATTGATCCAGGCGTTTGGATTCCCTATCCGGAGGAGCGGTAGGGAAGGCGGTTTGGGAAGCAGAGGCTTGGACAACCAAGCTCTCAGGAGAGGGGTGTTGTGAGAGGAACAGGGGGTCGCCCGGAGCGGGGCGATGGCGTCGGGCCACGTTCCTATCCACAGGAGCCCCTGTGGCGGGCTTGGACCAGGTGCCCAAAAGAACGTCGGAAAGCGCGTCATTAAACGGCAGCAGTGGCTCCGAGGAGGTAGCCGCCGGCTGAAGCACTTCCGTCAGGAGGTTAGTCCTGACAGCCACCGTAGAAGGTTGGAGGTGTAAGGCCCCAGCTGCTCTACGCAACACCATTGCAAAATTTGCTCCCTCCTCTGTTGCCACGGAAGGAGGAGACAGCATGCCAGAGTCAGGGGAGGTGTCCAGACCACTGGCATCCCCAAGTTCCTCAGCCCAGTCCTGATCAAACTCACACTGCTGTGTGAGAGGGTCATCCGACCCCTCCCAGTTCTCTTCGTCCTCCTCAGGTTCAAAATAAGGAGAAGGAGGGACACCCGGGACCCAAGGTCTCATTGGCGTCGGAGCCGGCGTCGAGCGACGTCGGTCCGGCGCTGTGTCCGGATCCGGAGAGAACCGGGGAACGACGCCGCCCGGAGCCCCGGGCGGCGTCGGGAACGGCACCGGAGACATCGGCGCCGGCGTAGTTAGGTCAACCGGCGTCGATGAGGGTTGCGGCAGCACCGGAGCCGGGATCGAGGCCGGGGCCGAAGCCGGGACCGAGGCTGGTGTGACAGGCGGCGCCGGGACCGGAGTCGCCGGCGGCGCCGGGGAAACTCCATCAGGGCCCGCGGGGCCCGAAGGCGCACCGGGGGGACCTTGAGGCCCGAAGAGGCGGGCCATGGCCGACAGGAATACCTGTATCTCGGCCAGAGTCGCCCCGAACCCGGGAAGGACGGGTAATGCGGGGGCGGCTCCACAGGCACTCCCGGAGCCGCGGGGACGGTGCCGATAGGAGCCTCAGCCGAGTCGCGAGGGGCTAAGATAAGGCCAAAGGGAAGTACTGTAAATTTTAAGTGTTACTGGCCCACTTTTGACCGCAGGTAACTCCTGTGGAACTGCTGGATAGGTATATGAAAATATATATCCTCCAAGTTCAAGGACACCATTCAGTCTCTGGGGCCCAGAGCCAGCATTCGCATTTAGAATTTGTTCTTCTTTAGAAGGGCATTTAACTGGTTGGTTGGCTTGAGGCCCCCTGTTCTCCTTCTGAACAATGAAGTTGCGAGAACAGCACCATTCCTCTCAGAGTCTAGTACCTGTTCAATGGCATCCCTCAAGAATAAAAGAATGACCTCCTGCATCAATACTGCAGACTGCTCGTTCAAAGGCACTCTGGTGTGGGTGAGGTCAAAGACTGGTGTTGACTCAAGTTTCTCTACCTGCACCAGCATAGTCTGTGTCGATGTGGCATGAATCAAGTGGGGGCTTGGCACCAGTGTAGAAGTCTGTCCCATAGTCAGCACTGGCCCACTAGCGTATACCAAGAAGGAAGACTACGTCTGGGGTGCACCTGCCAGCAGCATTTCGACTGTAGACTGCTGCAGCTCACTCAGAAGTGAGCCAGCAGCACACCAAAAATCTGTAGCACGGCCTACTTGAAAACCAGTAGCTGCTGAGGAGTCGACGGCCCAGAAACCTCAAGGAGCATGAGGACGAGCTGCAGAAGCAGTTCTGATTCAAGAAACCTCGAAAGAGTGATTTTTATCCCGATGCACTAGCACCTTCTTGAGATATTGAGTGGGGGGAATGGGGTTGAACCCTGCTTTGTAGTCTTAAGCTTGGATTTCGATTTTAGCTTCCTGGAAGACTAAGTGCAAAGTAGACTCCTCGCAGGAACAGTCTCAGGCCGGGACTGAAAATGGGCGTGTGACTTGGAGCGGACATGAGACTTATGCTTTGTCGGTCTCATTCAAGACTTCTGCTTCGTCCATGACCCTTTCTTTTGTTCAGCCTCCTGGTTTCGAATATCCTTTGGGCAAATGAAGGCACATTTGTCGCAAATCTTGGAATCATGCCTACAGCCTAAACGCCAAAGGCATATATCCTGTGTGGATCCATTGTCAACATTTGCTTCTTGCAGTGTTGGCATGGTTTGAAGCCTTTTGTTTTTGGAGGGGACATAGTTCCCTAGTACTGTAGTTTTCGAATTTCTAAATTTGGGGAGACTGACAAAGTTGAAAGCGAAGCCTCAGATCTGTGTCAGAGGCACCGAAAGTAAGGTAATGAAACGGACGTCGGCGCACATTGATGGTACTTATTTGCGGATCCCCTTTGTCCCTTTCCTGGCAGCATAGAGTTACTGCACAGCCACAAACCAGCAGAAGCACTGCTGAGAAAAATCTTCAGACCCAATATGGCACATGTGGTAATATTCTAAAGGTGAGGAATCTACGGTTACGGGTATTCATCAGAAATATAGTTTGGATTTCAAGAGGCTATTTAGTTTATGCCGTATAGAACATACTCCATTTCAACTTGCAAAGGGGTAGACTACCTTGAGAAACTTCAGCTCAAGAAGGGGTAAACAATGGATTCATGCTTCATAGGTCATAATTGCCATTCATTAACTTAGTTGATAAGGGCCATCAGATTATTCTCAGTTGTAATGGATAGAGCTGGAAAATCAAAAGGAATAGGCTCTTCCAACGCCAGACCAAAGATTGCCAGCGGGTGTAGATAATTGTACAAATAATACACTATGACCCTAATACAAGTCGGGAGGCGCAGTTTTCCTGGGAGGGGATACCACTCCACCTAGTAACAACTAGCTCAGAGTTCTAAGATTACTCAATGACAGAATTCCACCGGACTCTATTTTACTCGGCAAAAACACACCTGGCAAATCAAATGTGGGTCTCGGCACAAGCTACAATCAGAGGCACAGCCAAGCCACAATCCACCCCTCAGAGCAAGGGTCAGGGTGCAACATAGAAAGGTACCAAAAGTCAACCCAGAACTTGCCTTTCCCCCCACATGCCCTCAACACCCCTTGATCACTAGCAATCCTCCCCGGCTCCCATTTACCTCTTGCTCACAGCAGGTGGAGAATGAGATATGAAACAGATCCATTTGTATGCCCCGAGAAGGGATCCTCATGTGGTTTGTTAAGCCCAGTCTCCGTGTTATTTCCCATTCTGGGCAAACTATAATTGGAAATTCTAAGATTTAGGTGCAGAGATACCATCTAAAAAAACTCAGTCCACCTGTAATCAAGCCCATGTATTTAAGCTCCATGTCTAAAATAACTAATATAGGGGATATGCTAAAAAGGGGGGTTGCACGAAGGTACAGTGGTCCATGTGTAATACTGGTTTTGCGGACAAATAATGGCGCACATTGGAGAACATCAAAGTGGATGAAGAGGAGACAATATCGCAACCTAGTATCTAGTCAAGTATGGTGTAGCAGACTAGTAATTAATAACAAAGGCAAATAAAGAATTCTCCGGAATCCTTCCTCTAAGGCTTCGAGGTGTCCTGTTTGCTTGTGATACTGACATCAACCAGGGCTTGCGAAAGGAAAGGTTGCTCCTTTACCAACCCTAACAAGTTAATGTCCAGGGCCTATACACACAGGCTAAGGTGGAGAAAGGACCATCTATCAGAGGTGGCAGAGGGGAGTGCGTTAGTATGCTTGATAGAAGAATATTTAATCCACCTTTGTAAATTTCTTTCATGCCAGCTACTGCATCTGAAGCTTACTGAAAAATCCCAACGGAGTGGAAAAAGATACTCACATTGTTTATAAGAACATTGGAATGTGGAGCACTCCATTGAATACAATGGAGTGCTCCGGTCTTCTACGGGCCGGTAGAAGCGCACAGAGCAACATTCCAATGTTTTTGTTCACAGCTGCTACGGAGAACAAAGGACTCTCGGAGCCCGAGGGGATTTAAAGCCCCTCTGGCTTCGAGAGGCCTTTGTTTTTAGTAATTTGAACATTCTGCCCTCTAGGGGCGGAATGTTCTAATAGCCTTAGAGCCCTCCTAGCAGGCTCTACTGGCCATTAAAGGCCCACTCACTTGTTAAAGGCCCTCGCCTTCGGCTTGGGCCTTTAACGCTGGAGGGGGCCTTTAATGGCTGGTAGAGCCCGCTAGGTCGGGGTTTAAAGCTATAATATAGCGCCTTCCATGAAGGAAGGAAAAGAGAGCGAGCAAGATAAACTTTGTTTTCCCTTTTTAACTGGCCATGGCCCAACAAGTGAATAGATCTCTTGCATGCGGCAAATCATGAAAAAGCAGTAGGGTAGGCTGAAGCAAGTGGAAAATGTCTATGATGGGAGACCACGCACATCCGTTCTCCACAACAGTTCCCACTTCAAGGAAGCATGCGATTAGTTGTGCAGGGAAAGCCCCCTCATTCTGAGGCTCCTCTTCACTCACACTAAACCCTCCAACTCCCTCTATCAGAGCAGGCAGTAGGCCCTAGGAGACTAACATCTGCATTGGTCTTATTTAAGCTGAAATATTGAATACCTTTTCTCTCTCCATTAGATTTGATATTTTTTAATATTCTATTAACGTCAAAACATGTAGGGTATATCTGAATGCCTATGTCTAGCCTTAGATTCAGTGGTCAGTGCGAGCTAATATATTATTTGAAAAAATATCCTCAGATCAGCCCTTTCTGGTCTTAAATTCACTAAGCCAGGGTTGTTCAAGGGATTACCAGTGCAAAATTGGATTGATGGAATGCATTGTATGCCTTTTGGTATAAGGAAATGCTGCACAGATTGAAACTGATACACAATCAAGCATCAGACTACTATGGAAAGCCCCCCTCTAAGACTTTATGTCAACAGGCCTGTGTATACTACACTGGCTCCCACTTCAAAATGACCTTGAAAATTCTAATGCTTACTTTGTGTTTATTAAGTAGTCCAATAAAATTAATAATTTCCCCAAACCAGGACAGGTTTTGAAAATAGGTGAAAAGCGCAACACTATCAATCATCTAGCTATAAAGAAGTTAGTTCAAGATAAAAAAAAGGACAGTATCTGACAATTTCGTAATCATTGGCTGAAGCATATCCACTATGCATGTTTTCCAGATCACATAATCAATAAAAAAAAAAAAATTAAAACCACAAAAAGACTGTTTTAAAGAAAAGTCCACACATTAAAGACAGACCATTAGCTGGGATATAACAACTCTCGAAGTTGGTCCAAGTTTCACAGCTAGGATCTTTAAAAAGCAGTTTTACCAGGGACATTTAAGGAAACCTGACAACAGCTTACAAAAAGGAGAAAATTAGCAACCTTGCCATTTCTGAAGCTTCAACATAAAAGATCTTTTAGAAGACCATGGTGACTGATGTCATTTTTTCAGGTGGCCCGATTTTTCTTAACCATCATTGAAGGAGAAAACAATCCTATGTAAAAATGAGCAGTGGGCCTCAGGACGCACGATCACTGCAACAAACCGGCCAACAATACAATTCAGAAGTGAAGGATCTTGAGAAACGAATGCAACTCTATAAACCTGCCATCAGTGGACCCAACAACTAAGATTAGAGCTGCAAGACATGTAAAGCTGTGCATAAACCATATTGATCCTTGCATTTACAAAACATTTCTGCACAATAACAAGGTGACCTCTTGTTGGCCTACATTAAGGATGCAAAATCAGCATTCTTTCAACCTTGACAGAATATATTGCATTTGTTATATTCTTTTATCATTGGACGAGTCGCTTTGGAGTACACAAGTGCATAGAAGCACAAGAGAAACCTAGGTAGTTGGGAACAGCACTGATGACAAAGGAGTATCAAAACTGACGTCAAGCTGTTAAACGGTGGATTTTACAGTGGAGTTACCAGTAGTGCTTGAGTAGCTGTTAGGCAATATTAAATAATATTAGTTCCATCAGCTTCTTTAAATAATATTACTGTGGCTCAAATCTATACAATTTTCAATTGTTGAGAGGGATATCTCAGGTAGTAGTTTGGGGGTCATATTGCAATCAAGACCACAATAGTGTGAACCTCCCCAACTTATCCTTCTCAGTTGTACAGAACATTGTGCACAGCCCAGTTTAGGTTTTGAACAAAAACTGGTTTTGCAACAGTCTAAATTATAGGTTAAGTAAAATCAATTCTGTTTGTTCTTGCACAAAAGGATGCAGGCCTACGATTTGTGAGGGCAGTTTCCTTGATTTGGGAGAAAACATTCGATTTATCTGGAAGTATGGTACAAGAGGCCAAAAAGAGGATAAAAACAAAAGTTCCGAAGAAATACAACTTTACCACTCTCTTTAGAAAATAAAACTTCGAGAAATGTAGAAGGAGGTTAAGTGCAAAATATATTTTCCACTCTATTTCTCTTAAGGATTTTAACCATACCTACATATATGGCAATGAAAATTAAATAAATTCTTAATGGAACACAATTAATGTGTGGAGTGGCAAAACAACCTACTGAATTTGTTCCTATTTACAGGGTTTAGGAATTGTTTGCAAAGTATGGGCTGGAATTGACTGGAGTAGTGATTTTGGAGAGGAACCAAGTCTGATGGTGTACTTCTTTGGAACGTTGATGTAACTTCATTCCTCCTTGTTACGTTATGAAGTTCATCATCAACAGGCGTTTCTTCACATTCAAAACTTTTTTCCTTTGAGGTCTGTTAGAAATGGGATTTTTGGTAGGCTAGGGCGTGGGCCAAAGGGAGGCAAAAACCGCCACTCTAGTCAGGATAAGGGAGTTACATGTCTAAAATAACCCCTGCTCACCCCCTTGGTAGCTTGGCACAAGCAGCCAGGCTTATCTTAGAGGCAGTGTGTAAAGCATTTGCACATAACCAACAGTAACACAGTGTTCGCACTACAAAAGGACACCACACCGGTTTAGAAAAATATCCAATATTTTTATATAATTAAAACAAGACCAAAAACGATAAAAATCCACAATACTATACTTAAAAGTTCACAGTTCAAAAATACGTTGATTAAAAGAGTTCCTTGTGTGGATAGCTCTGTCCGGGCTACCACGGCGTCGTGAACACACAAATTCAAAACAGTTCTGGCTGACCACGGGGTCGCAGGCCAGCTACGGTGTCGGGAAGACCCGCAAACAGTACCTTTCAGAAATGCAGGGCGATGGGGCCCTTGAAGTCACTCGCGTTGCAGGTCGAGCCCCTTTATGATGGGATCAAGAGCGCAGGCGCCAACAGGCATCGGGGCAACTCTGTCCACCAGGACAGCCAGCCACAGTGGCCACTGACAAATGTCAGTGATGAGAGCCAGGCCTTAGGCCTTTCAGGCCACTCCAACCGCTGTGGCGTCAGAGAGTGGGGGGCGGTAGCCCCAGGTGCCTGGCACCCTTTCTCCACTCTCCCCTCTGCCAAGTCAGGTATGGCAT
The DNA here is from genome assembly GCA_963921515.1 of Calotriton arnoldi. NCBI lineage: Eukaryota > Metazoa > Chordata > Amphibia > Caudata > Salamandridae > Calotriton > Calotriton arnoldi. The sequence continues at coordinate 1,129,934 of CAWUFW010003876.1, read as the reverse complement.
CCTGACACTGGCCCACTAGCCCAGGGCCTCTACCCTGCGGCTGGACAGGAGACTGGGTTGGGCTCTCCCACACCCTCTCCTTCTCCCTGGGGCTCTGTACCCTCCCACCTGGAGCGGTACCCCCCTCCAGAATTGTCAGGGCACCTGTGGCAGGTGTCCTGCTTAATTCGCCCAACAGTTCAGGGGTGCTATCCTGCAACTGGTACACCAGCCCAGGGTCTGTACCCTGAGGCTGAACAAGGGACTGGGGTGGGCTCCCCCACACCCGGTCCTCCTCCCTGGGGCTCTGTACCCTCCCAGCTGGAGCGGCACCCCCAGAAGACAACCTGGTAGGGGCACTGTTAGCAGTCGCCCCTTCCCCCAGGTCAGAGGGGACACCCTGAACCTGGTCCTCCAACCCAGGGTCTGTACGCTCAGGCTGACCAGAGGTCTCGGGCGAGGCTCTCCTCCCCTCACCCCTCCTTCTGGGGTCCTGCACTCTTCTCCCAGGAGAAGCACCCCCAGAACCAAAAACTGTCAGGACGCTGGAACCGGACCTCCTACACAGTTCTTCCACCAGTTCAGGGCCTTGACCCTGCAACTGATCCACCACCCTCAAATCTAAACCCTCAGGTTGAACCGGGGTCAGAGGCGAGGACTCCCTCCCTCTGCACCCCCTTCCAGAGTTCTGTACCCTCCCACCCAGAGTGGTACCCCTAGAAGACAAACCGGTCAGGACACTGCTTACAGTCGTCCTTCCCTCCAGGTCAGGCAGGACCTGAACCTGGCCTCCCAACCCAGGGACTAAACCCTGCGGCTGAGCACCTGCCCGGCTCACCAGGACTTCCTTGGGAGCACGCATGCCCCCCCTGAGGGTAACACATGACTCATGTGTTGTGTGACAGTCTGCCTGGCACAGATCTCCCGACCCCTGTCCATCTGACAGTGCGCGAAGATCCCCGAGGACAGAAGTGGTGTCACCATGGTCACTCCTAGGAGGCTCAGCCCTTCTGGCTGGCCCCTGACCCACTGGTCCTCCCACTGGGGAACGCATCCCCCTCTCACCCCTCCATCCGGACTTCTGCACCCTCCACTTAGGAGGGGCACCGCCAGACATCAGAACCGCTGGAGCTTTGTTTACAGACACTCCACGTTCTCCTGACAGTAGGAGATCCCCCTGAACAGACGGCCTACCAGTACAGCCTAGGCTCCCCACCTGGTGTTCCCTCCTGGAACCACCCAGGCTCTGGGACCGGGTTTTGGGCACCTTGGGCCACAGCCCATTCCCACTCCTCTGCGGAGACAGGACGTGAGTCCCTACACCCTTCCCACGACACCGTGACCTATCTGGGCTACCACAAACCTTTCCCACCACCCTTGGTTGGGAAATACCTAAGCCACTTCCTTCCGGGTCACCCCCAGATGCTTCACCAGACCCTCTGGAATCCACCAAAAGGTCTGCCTCCAGTGCAAGCTCCCTGGGGTCAGAGAACTCACAATCCACTGGGTGTTGGCATAGCTCTGGAAAACAGGGACTTAAAATATGCTCTCCAACAATTGAATCACACAGCCCCACACAGGTGTTAACCAAACTTCCCTTCACCCAACCATCCAGTGCCTCAGAAAAGTACCCCACATCATTCTCACAAGACTGGTGAGACAGTGTCTGATCGTTGTCTCTTAACCCATACTCTTCTGGCTGGTCTCCATACTCACTTACTAGGGCTTCTATCATGGGGGAACCCCTCTCCCTGCACCTCTCATCTAGAGTCAGTAGAGTGTCCCTCCCACTACTAGAAAAATGATCCCCTGTGCCAGTTCCCCAATCCACCTCAGGGACACTGCGCACCACTGAAGTAACCTCACAATCCTGAACCCCCTGGTGTATGTCAACCCCCTCCTTGAAGTAGGGCCCCAAATCTGTGTGTGCGTGTACCTCATCCTCAGTACTGGACCTAACACTTTTGCTGCCACCATCTGGCTGGGCCTAGCCCTACTGGCTTCCCAGTCCAGCTCTCTCATTTTAATGTCATGGTCTAACATCATCCTTTTTTCCTCCAAGGCTAACTTAAGCGTCTCCAGTTCCACAGCAATTCTCCTTGCTTCCCGCCTGTCCTCCAGCTCCTCTGGGGACAAACTGCTGCTGCCTGGTTTAGAGGGTGCCCCCCTTCCCAAAAGCACCCCCACCCTTGGAATAGGCTCCTCTGCCTCCATGCCGAGATCCCCAGACAGCTCACTCGCATGTCTGGCTGCTACCCAGGCACTCAGCGCCTTTTGTAGCTCCTCTTTTCTGGTGAGGTCCCTTATTTGGATTGAGGTTTTTGCACATCGCCTTCAATCCCTTAACATTGTAGGTTTCTAACCTCTCCTCCTCAAAGGCCACTTCCAAGGATGCAACAGATGATGCAATTGATTCAGGCATGTTGTACTGGAAAGTTCAAGTTCAAAACCAATGGAAAGGCAAAAATAGACCAAAAAAAAAAAAAGCCAGTATGTGGTACGTAATGGTCTGCGATATGGTAGTAGCGCACACCAATCACTAAGTCAAGTGCAAACGCAAGTCCTATCCTCAGCGCTGACAACCAATGTTAGAAATGGGATTTTTGGTAGGCTAGGGCGTGGGCCAAAGCCAGGCAAAAACCGCCACTCGTCAGGATAAGGGAGTTACACGTCTAAAATAACCCCTGCTCACCCCCTTGGTAGCTTGGCACGAGCAGCCAGGCTTATCTTCGAGGCAGTGTGTAAAGCATTTGCACATAACCAACAGTAATACAGTGTTCGCACTACAAAAGGACACAACACCGGTTTAGAAAAATATCCAATATTTTTATATAATTAAAACAAGACCAAAAACGATAAAAATCCACAATACTATACTTAAAAGTTCACAGTTCAAAAATACATTGATTAAAAAGAGTTCCTTGTGTGGATAGCTCCGTCCGGGCTACCACGGCGTCGTGAACACACAAATCCAAAACAGTTCTGGCTGACCGCGGGGACGCAGGCCAGCTACGGTGTCGGGAAGACCCGCAAACAGTACCTTTCAGAAATGCAGGGCAATGGGGCCCTTGAAGTTACTCACGTTGCAGGTCGAGCCCCTTTCTGATGGGATCAAGAGCGCTGGCGCCAACAGGCATCGGGTGCTGCGGTGCGGCGTGTGGTGCCCCCAGGTCGCGTTGCGAGCAGCGGCTCGGTGGCGGCATCAGATGGCGTCATCGGTGAGACCAGGGTCGCGGTGCGAGATGAAGGCGGTGCTCGTCACGGTGCTAGCAGGTCACGGTGCAAGCAGCGGCGTCGACGCGGCTGAAGCGCTGTCGTCGGCTGACGAGCGGGAGTCGATGGTGCCGGCGTCGGTGGGCCAAGGCTGCGGTGTGGGATGAGGGCGGTGCTTCGTGTGACTTACGAGCGGTGCCCTCAACCCACGTGCAAGCAGCGGCGTCGATTTCAGCGGGGAGTGGCGGCGTCAGGAAGGCCAAGGCGTCCTCGTGAAGCAGGGCGGTGCGGAGTGCGGTGCCCACAAGTCGCGGTGCGAGCAGCGGCTCGGTGGCGGTGTCAACAGACGTCGTCGGTGAGACCAGGGTTGCGGTGCGGCGTTGCGGCGGTGCTCTCTGCGGTGCCAGAGCTTCGGCGTGAAGCAAGGCGGTGCGGAGTGCGGTGCCCACAGGTCGCGGTGCAAGCAGCGGCTCGGTGGCGGCGGCAACAGGCGGCGTCGGTGAGACCAGGGTTGCGGTGCGGCGGCGTGGCGGTGCCCTCTGCGGTGCCAAAGCGAGGTGTGAAGCGAGGCGGTGCCCACAGGTCGCGGTGCAAGCAGCGGCTCGGTGCCGGCAACAGGCGTCGTCGGTGAAACCAGGGTTGCGGTGCTGCGTTGTGGCGGTGCCCTCTGCGGTGCCTTCAGGACACGGAGTCGGCAGTGGCGTCGTAGACGTCGTCGAGTTGGTGTTCTTCGGGTTGCAACACAAAACACACAGTCCCCAGTGCTGCGGGTCGAAGAACTTGAAGTCTGTGCTGTTCCTGAGACTTCGTGAACAGGGGGCAAGCTCTACCTCAAGCCCTTGGAGAGACTCACAAATTAGGTTGCAGAAAGTCCAGTCCAGGCCTTTCACTGCCCAAGACAGAAGAAGCCACTGCAGGTCAGCCCAGCAAAGCAGTCCTTCCTTTTCGCAGCTTCTCCGGCTCTTCTTCTTGGCAGTCTTCTTGTTCCAGATGAGTTCTAAAGTTCAGGGGTCTGGGACCCAGCATTTGTGTCAGAAAATCCTTTGATCTCTTAGGCAGAGGGGGCCTGTGCCCGGTCAGGCCAGTTCTGCCTTCTCTGGTGTGAATTCCTGGCAGGAGGTGGAGACGGCATTTGTCAGAGACAGAGCAGGCCCTTTGAGGTGCAAGGAAATCTCCTCCCCTTCCCCCATCGCAGCTCAGGTCTCTTCAGCCCTTTCCTGACCTACCTAGACCATCTGGCGCCCCTCCCGCTCCCCCAGCCTTCTGTCATCCAAAACCCAGAGAGGCAATCCACATTCCAACAGAGGCACACGGAATGACTGAGCAAGAAAATACCCACTTTCTAAAAGTGGTATTTTCAAACACAATGTAAAGATCACCTTCACTAAAAGATGCATCTTTAGATTCTGAGTTCAGGCATACTAAATTTTATTTTCTTACCGAATTCCCTGGGCCAGTTATGTTATAAGATGCTATAAACAAACCTCCCATTCTGTCCTATGGGGAACTGGGAGCCTTGCAATAGTGAAAAACGAAATTGGCTGTAATTCACTATTAGGACATGCCACACACACCAGGGCATGTCCTACCTTTCACATACATTGCACCCTGCCCACAGGGGTACCTGGGGCCTACCTGAGGGATGTCTGACATGTAAGAAAAGGGAAGGTTAGGGACCGGCCAGTGACTGCACTGGCCAAGTCGACATGGCAGTTACAAACTGTGCGCAGACTCTGCAATGGCAGGTCTGAGTTACCGTTTTCAGGGCTACTCACGGGGTGGCACAACCAGTGCTGCAGGCCCCCGGGTAGCATTTGATTCACCGGCCCTGGCACACGCAGTGCACTTTACTAGGGGCTAACAAGTAAATCAAGCATCCTATTACGGAAACACCAATTCATAACACAATTTACACAGAGCATATGCACTTTAGCACTGATTAGCAGTGGTAAAGTGCCCAGAGTCCTAGAACCAACACAAACAGGTCAGGGAAAAATAGGAGGAAAAAGCAAAAAGTTTGGGGATAACCCTGCAAAAAGGGCCATTTCCAACAAGGTCTAAGTAAACTGTTCGGAGTTCTAGTATGGCGTTGTGAGCAGATTCCTCAGAGAACAGGAAAATGACTGAAGAAGTCTTCAATGAGTGTATGCCTTCCCTAGAGGGAGGCATCTGTTGAAATGTCCGGTTTACATAAAATAAATTATAAGATGGATTCATGTCAGTCTGCAGTGGAGCAAATGCAGAATTAATACATTTGTTTAATTTTCTCAGTCACTCTTTACCTATACAATGCTCAGCCACACACTTCTATCTCGTCATTAATGCAAGTGGGAATATTGAACATGACTATGCGACACTCCCCATTCAAAAAAAATGGCATAATCGTTTAGTTAAATGTGATTAAAAATGTAGAACAGGCCCAATTCTCAAGATTCTAATGAAAGTGAATGAAAAATAAATCAACTTTCTAATTTAAACAAATCAGTATTGGCAATTTTATGATTTGATGGGTACACATGCATTGGGCAGCTGCATTCACTCAAGACAAAAGAAAACAATTCCATATGCAGGTAATCCCGATGCTCGAAAACAATTAAAAAACAGTATACCTAGATTTTTTTTAAAGCAGCAATATCATAATTGTTGCTTCTAGTGCACATTTATTAGACATGTCAGACTTTCCACAATTAGAACTCAATTGAATTCTGCCAGTACAAAATTTAAATCAATACATCTAGGAAAACATATAAAAGGAAAATGTTACTTACCCAGTAATCATCTGTTTGTGGCATGTAGAGCTGTAGATCCACATGCTAAGTCCGCCATCTAGTGTAGGACTCGGAAGTGTGCTAATTATTTTTCTTGGGAAGACGTCTTTCGAGTCACAAGGTGTAGTGACTCCTCCTCATGATTTGCAATGCGCATGGTCCTCGACTCCAGTGTTAAATTGTTTTCTGCTGGACAGGTGTGAATTGAGTGTAAAGGATGAGGTATCATAGCGAGATGACGATACGAAAAGAATGTAATGTTTAATGTAGATAATTGCAACCAACAGAGGTTTCCAGGGAGGAGGGTGGGCTCATGTGAACCTACAGCACTACATGCCACAAACAGATGCTTACTGGGTAAGTAACATATTCCGTTTGATGGCATGGCGTGACTGTAGATACACATGCTTAGCACAGACTGTAAAGCAGTTTTTCTCCCAAAGCGGTGGCTAACCCGTGTTGGTTGCATCCGTTTGAAATAAAGTACTCAGAACCGATTGGCTTACATTAGCTTGTTGACTGGCCATGACATCTACACAGTAATGTTTTGTAAATGTGTGCTGTGGGGTACATGTTGCTGCTTTACATATGTCAGCCATGGCCACATTCCCTAAGAATGCTGTGGAATCTCCCTTTCTGTGAGTAGAGTGAGCTTTTGGGGGGGGGGATAGGTAGAGTTTGTTTGCCTTTAGCATAACAAGATTGGATACATTTTTCAATCAAACGTGAAATATTTGATTTCGAAATGGCTCTTCGTTTATGTGGTTTAGAGAATGCAACAAACAGTTGTTGTGCTTTCCTAAATTACTGAGTTCTGTCAATATCATACATAAGAGCTTTTTTTACATCCAGTGTGTGGAAAGCTCTTTCCGCAAATGAGTCAGGTTGGGGAAAGAATACTGGTTAACTCAATAGATAGATTTAGGTGGAACTGTGAGACCACTTTTGGTAGGAATTTAGGGTTAGTACGTAGTATCACTTTGTCCTTATGAAGTTGGAAGAGTGGTTCTTCTGAAGTTAATGCCTGAAGCTCTCCGACACATCTGAGTGAGGTGACTGCAATGAGAAATGCGACTTTTCAGGACAGAAACTGAAGAGGGCATGTGCAAAGAAGTTCAAATGCGGGGACCCATTAACCTTGTCAGCACAATGCTGAGATTCTAAGCAGGGGTCGAAGATACCCTATGCGGGATAACTTTTGCGGGATAACTTTTGAGGGACCCCTAGAAAAGCTTTGATTACAGGAATTCTGAACACAGGACTGGTCTCTATTTTGCAGATATGTGGCACCAGCTGCTAGGTGTAGCCTAGTGAAAGCTAACTCGGAGGTATGTAAATGCAGTAGCTAGCTGACAATGCTTTGAGCATTTGCTGTTAAGGATCCAATATGTTTTGAATGGCAATATTGAACAAAACTTTTCACTTTGACACATTAACAGGCTCTATTAGTGGGTCTTCTTGCTTCCTTAAGAATATCCATACACTGTTGAGGTAGATTAAAGTATCAAATTTGTAAGACCTCAGGAGCCAAATTGTAAGATTGATAGACCTGGGGTTCGGATGCCTTACTGCTCCCTGGCTTTGGGTTAGAACGTCCCGCCAGTTAGGAATTTAAGAAGTACCTGGTGTGGGTCTACCGAGAGTTCCAGTAGTGTGGTGAAGCACAAGTTACTAACTTGTGTAACAATATATCTGTAAGAGACAGTAGTTAGTGACAGATTCCTTACCTTAGAATATCCCCAGGCGTCAGGCTGGAACCGGAAAGTTTTTGCGTAGCAGTACCCTTGCGCGTCGGTAGGCGGCGTCGTGCGGCTCCGCGTCAGTCGTCGGCGTCGGGATCGCCGGGATGACGTCGCGGGCAGTACTTAGACGCCGCCCCTGCGCGCTGACGTCAGTTCTGTACACGACTTTCCGAGCCAGGAACGCAGAGCCATGCAAGAAGCGGACATAGGTGTCTGAAAAATACTAGGGCCCTGAAAGGGATGTCCTTAACCCTAGAAATCAGTTCGCAGAACGGGGAGGATGGGTGGGGCGGTAAGGAATCTGTCACTAACTACTGTCTCTTACAGATATATCGTTACACAAGTTAGTAACTTGTGCATCTGAAAGAGACACAGTGACAGATTCCTTACCTTAGAATAGATACCCCAGCAATACCAACCCCGGTGGTGGGTCTGCGAACAAAGATCAGACAAGGAAGTCCCGGAGGACAGAACGGCCAAAGAAGCCGTCCCTCCGGACCCGACTGTCAAGGCAGTAATGCTTGGTAAACGTGTGCAGCGAGGCCCACGTAGCTGCCTGACATATCATGCAGCGGAACACCGCAGCCTAAGGCCGTGGTAGCAGCCGTTGCCCTGGTGGAATGGGCACCCAGCCCAACAGGAGGCTCCTTCTTAGCCAAAGAATAGCAGGCTTTGATACACAAGGTTACCCAGCGGGAAATGGTTCTCTTGTGCACCGCCCGACCTTTTTTGGCACCCACGTAGCCAACAAAGAGCTGGTCATCCACCCGGAAGTGTTGTGTGCGGTTGATATAAAAGGAAAGCGCACGTTTTGGGTCCAGACGGTGGAGCCTCTCTTACTCTCTGGAAGGAGGCGGAAAGAAGGTGGGCAAAGTGATGGTCTGCCCAATGTGGAAGGCAGTCACCACCTTTGGCAAGAAGGACGGACGCGTCCGAAGAACAACCTTGTCTGGATGGACAGACAGAAAGGGAGGTTTGCATGATAGAGCCTGGAGCTCACTCACCCGCCGAGCAGAGGTGATGGCCACCAGAAAGGCTGTCTTCAGAGTCAGAAGACGAAGAGGACAGTTATGTAGAGGCTCAAAGGGAGCGCACATGAGAAAGGTAAGAACCAAGTTCAAGTCCCACTGAGGCATCACAAACGGAACAGGAGGGAAGAGGTGTGTAATGCCTTTTAGGAATCTGTTAACAACAGGGGACTTGAAAAGGGAGGGCTGATCAGGAAGCCTGATGAAGGCCGAAATGGCACAAAGATAGCCCTTGATGGTACCAAGGGCAGAACCCTGTTGGGCCAGAGAAAGAAGGAACAGAAGAACCTCAGAAAGAGGGGCAGAGAGGGGATTCACAGCCTTTGCTGTGCACCATGCCACAAACTTGTTCCACCTGCAGGCGTATACCACCTTAGTGGAGGGACGCCTGGTTGCCAGAATCACATCACAAACTTCGGGAGGCAAGTCGAAAGGAATCAACTGCCGCCGCTCAATCTCCACGCAAGCAGGTGGAGACTGGACAGGTTCGGGTGGAGGACCGTCCCCTGCTGCTGCGACAGAAGATCCTCCCGAAGAGGCAGACGGATCAGGGGATCGACGCTCATACTGAGTAGCTCGGGATACCAAACTCTTCGAGCCCAGTCCGGAGCCACAAGGATGACTTGTGCCCGGTCGCGCCGAATCTTCTTCAACACTCTGGGTAGAAGTGGTATAGGCGGAAAGGAGTACAACAGACCGCAACTCCACTCGCGATGAAAAGCGTCGCCGAGCGAGTGCCGCCTTGGAAATTCCAACGCGCAGAACTGCTGACATTGCGCGTTCTCTTCGGTGGCGAACAGATCTAACCAAGGCTCTCCCCACTGCTGAAAGAGACCTTGCGCCACCTCAGAGTGAAGACGCCATTCGTGATCCATAATGCACCTGCGGCTGAGTTCGTCCGCCCTGGCGTTCAGGGAACCTGCCAGGTGTTGAACCATCAGGAATATGCCCAGATGTTCCAGCCATGTCCAGAGGTGCAGAGCCTCCTGACATAGGGTCCACGACCCCACCCCGCCTTGTTTGTTGCAGTACCACATGGCGGTGGTGTTGTCTGTGAACACCTGCACTACCTTCCCTTTGACAGAGGGAAGGAATGCCTTGAGTGCAAGTCGGATCGCCCGTAGCTCCAGAAGGTTGATATGGAGCCGGGACTCCGCCGGAGACCAGAGGCCTCTGATCTCCGCCTCTCCCATGTGACCGCCCCATCCCAGAAGGGATGCATCCGTCACAACTGTGTGCTCTGGCTGGGGAAGGGAGAGGGATCTGCCCATGACTCACTGCCGGTTCGAGAGCCACCACTGCAACTGTTTTGCAGTCCCCTCCGAGATCTGGACGTGATCGGACAGGTTGCCCTGGTGCTGCGCCCACTGGAACTTCAGGTCCCACTGCAGAGCCCGCATATGCCATCTGGCATGATCGACAAGCAGGATGCAGGAGGCCATGAGGCCCAGCAGCCTCAGGGTCATCCGTACCGAAACCCAGGATAGAGGCTGAAAGATTGGAATCATAGCCTGAATATCCCGGACTCGCCGTTCGGGAGGATAGGCCCGAAACTGCGTCGTGTCCAGAACTGCTCCGATGAAAAGGAGCTGTGGAGAAGGAATCAGATGCGACTTCGGCACATTGATGGAGAACCCCAGCGAGTGCAGGAGTTCGGCCGTAGTCTGGAGGTGGGAGACGACTGCCTGGGACGAGCCCGCCTTCAGAAGCCAGTCGTCGAGGTAGGGGAACCCCTGCCCAGCGCAGATGAGCTGCGACCACCGCCATCACTTTCGTGAACACCCGAGGGGCACTGGTAAGGCCAAAGGGGAGCACGGTGAACTGAAAATGCTCGAGGCCTACCGTGAACCGCAGGTAACGCCGGTGGGCCGGCAGGACGGGGATGTGGAAATAAGCGTCCTGTAAGTCCAACGCTACCAACCAGTCTCCAGGGTCGAGAACAGTCAAGACCTGAGCTAGGGTGAGCATCTTGAACTTCTCCTTCCGGAGGTCCAAGATAGGACGCATGTCCTCCTTGGGCACCAGAAAGTAGTGGGAGTAGCAACCACGTCCTACTTCTGGGGTCGGAACATGCTCGATGGCCTCTTGGCCAAGAGGGCCGTGACTTCCTTCTGCAGAAGCACCAAGTGATCCCCTGACATGCGGTGGAATTGAGGTGGCATGGCTGGGGGGGTGGTCTCGAAGGGGAGGGAGTAGCCCCTTCGGACAATGTCCAAGACCCACCTGTCCGAGGTGATGGCACGCCAGTGGTGAAGGTGATGGCGGACCCTGCCCCCTACTGGCGTGCTGTGCACCTGAAAGGAAGGACTAGGAGGGCTTGGAGGCCGCGGATGGAGCGGGGTTGGTGGACTGACCCGCATGCTGGTTGCCTGACCCGCCACGGCGGGAGCCACGTCCTCGGCCACGCGAAGACGCTTGCTGCGCGGGCCGGTGGCTGGGCAGCGGACTTGACTGGGCGCCCCTTCCGTGGCCACGAAAGGGGCGAAAAGCAGAGGTTAGCGGAGGGCGCACAGCAGAAAGGCCCAGGGACTTGGCAGTAGCCCGTGAGTCCTTAAAACTCTCCAGCGCATGGTCTGCTTTGGGACCAAAAAGACCAACTCCATCAAGGGGCATGTCCATGAGTGTGTTTTGGACATCACCCGAGAAACCAGTTGTCCTCAGCCAGGCGTGGCGACGCAGTGCCACTGTCGTTGCAAGCGATCTGCCCAGCGAGTCGGCGGTATCAAGGCCACAACGGATGGTGTACTTTGCCGCATCCCTTCCTTCCGCAATGGCGCGGGAAAGCAGTGTCTGGATCTCCTCAGGACACTGGGGCAAAACGAGCGCCACCGAATCCCACAGAGAGTGGGAGTATCGGCCCAAAATGCAAGCGGTGTTGACGGACCGCAAGCCAGCACTGGAGGAAGAAAAGGCCTTCTTCCCAAATTGATCCAGGCGTTTGGATTCCCTATCCGGAGGGGCGGTAGGGAAGGCGGTTTGGGAGGCAGAGGCTTGGACAACCAAGCTCTCGGGGGTGGGATGTTGAGAGAGAAACAAGGGGTCGCCCGGAGCAGGCCGATGGCGTCGGGCCACGTTCCTATCCACAGGAGCCCCTGTGGCGGGCTTGGACCAGGTGCCCAAAAGAACGTCAGAAAGTGCATCATTAAACGGCAGCAATGGCTCCGAGGAGGTAGCTGCCGGCTGAAGCACTTCCGTCAGGAGGTTAGTCCTGACAGCCACTGTAGGCAATTGTAAGGCTCCAGCTGCTCTACGCAACACCGTTGCGAAATTTGCTCCCTCCTCCGTAGCCACGGAAGGAGGAGACAGCATGCCAGTGTCAGGGGAAGTGTCCAGACCACTGGCATCCCCAAGTTCCTCTGCCCAGTCCTGATCATAGTCACACTGCTGTGTGAGAGGGTCATCCGACCCCTCCCAGCTCTCCTGGTCCTCCTCCGGTTGAAAATAAGGAGGAGGGACGTCCGGGACCCAAGGTCTCATTGGCGCCGGAGCCGGCGTCGAGCGACGTCGGTCCGACGCCACGTCCGGATCCGGAGATAACTGGGGAACGACGCCGCCCGAAGCCCCGGGCGGCGTCAGGAACGGCACCGGGGACATCGGCGTGGTTAGGTCAACCGGCGTCGATGGGGGTTGCGGTACCACCGGAGCCGGGATCGAGGCCGGGGCCGAGGCTGGTGGGACAGGCGGCGCCGGGACCGGAGTCGTCGGCGGCACCGGGGCAACCCCATTAGGGCCCGCGGGGCCCGAAGGCGCACCGGAGGGGCCTTGAGGCCCGAAGAGGCGGGCCATGGCCGACAGGAATTCCTGTATCTCGGCCGGTGTCGCCCCCGAACCCGGGAAGGACGGGTAATGCGGGGGCGGCTCCACAGGCACATCCAGAGCCGCGGGGGCAGGGACGGTGCCGACAGGGGCTTCAGCCGAGTCGCGAGACTTACCCGAGGAGTGCAAAGACTTGGACTCCGATGACCGGCGAGGACCCCGCGACCGGCCCCTCGACCTCTCGTGTGACCTGGGCTTGGTGCGGCGCGGAGCCGACTGCCGGACCTCGAGGAGCTTTCGAGATCGCTCTCGCAAAGCCTTCGGGTGCAAGGCCCGGCAGTCGGAACACGACTTCGTGTCGTGGTCGCGGCCGAGACAGTAGAGACACTCTAAGTGCGGGTCTGTGATCGACATCATTCGACCACAGGCGTCGCATGGCTTGAAGCCGGGCATCCCTACCGACACCGTGGAGCCGAGATGACTCGAAGAAAACAGTGAAAAATCACCAAAAAGTTTGTCAAAAAATGACTAAGGCACTGCTCTTCCCGGATCTGCGCTTACTGGCGCGGAAAAAAAGAAGAACTGACGTCAGCGCGCAGGGGCGGCGTCTAAGTACTGCCCGCGGCGTCATCCCGGCGATCCCGACGCCGACGACGGACGCAGAGCCGCACGACGCCCCCTACCGACGCGCAAGGGTACTGCTACGCAAAAACCTTCCGGATCCAGCCTGACGCCGGGGGATATTCTAAGGTAAGGAATCTGTCACTAACGTGTCTCTTTCAGATACATGATTTCCACCATGTGGGAGCCACTAGGATGAGGGTTAGAAATCTCTGCTGAAGTTTGAAAATCACAAACTAAAGCAGTGGGAGAGGTGGAAAAGTGTAAGCAAATATCCCTGACCAACTTATCCATAGTGTGTTGCACCTGGACTGTGTGGGAACCTGGTAGCGAAGTATGGGCATTTGGCGTTTTCTGCATTGGTAAGGAGAATGCTACTTACCACAGTATGCATCTGTTCTTGGAATTTAGAGCTGTAGAGTAACATGCTGTGCATAGCTCGCCATCTGGTGTTGGGTCCGGATGTTTGCACTTTGTTTTTCTTCGAAGAAGTCTTTCCAGTCACGACGTAGGGGACTCCTCCTTTCGGTGATAGTGCGCATGGACATCGGCTCCATCCTTAGATTGTTTTGTCTCAGAGGGTGATGATGGAGTTAGTAAGAGTAGTAAATAGAGATGTCCATGTGTATTATATCTAAGTAAGATAGTACTGCAACAGGTATAGGTACACGGGGAGGCGGGCGGGCGCATGTGACTCTACAGCTCTACATGCCAAGAACAGATGCATACTGTGGTAAGTAGCATTCTCCGTTCGAGGCATGTGAGCTGTAGATCACATGCTGTGCATAGACTATATAGCAGTTATCTCCCAAAGCGGTGGCTAACCTGTAGCTGTTGCAGCTGTTTGAAATAGTGTACGTAAAACTGCTTGGCCCACTCTAGCTTGCTGTCTAGCTAAGATATCTACACAGTAGTGTTCTGTAAATGTGTGTGGGGTAGACCATGTTGCAGCTTTGCAAATGTCATCTATGGGTATATTTCCTAAAAATGCCATAGAAGCCCCTAGCTTGCGAGTGGCGTGCGCTTTAGGGGGGATTGTTAATGTAAGTTTTGCTTTAATATAGCATGTTTGAATGCACTTGACTATCCACCGTGCAATACCTGATTTTGATATAGGATTGCCTTTGTGTGGTGGAGCAAAAGCAACAAATAGTTGCTTGGTTTTACGGAAAGGTTTTGTCCTTTCAATGTAGTAGAGTAATGCCCTTTTCACATCCAAGGTGTGTAGAGCACGTTCTGCCACAGAATCTGGTTGAGGGAAGAACACAGGTAACTCAACAGACTGGTTGATATGAAAGGCAGAAATGACTTTAGGTAGGAACTTTGGGTTGGTTCGAAGGACCACTTTATTTTGGTGTATTTGTAAAAAGGGTCTTCTATAGTTAGTGCCTGAAGCTCACCCACTCTTCTCAGTGATGTGATAGCTATGAGGAAGGCTACCTTCCAAGTGAGAAATTGTAGTTCACACCTATGCAATGGTTCAAAAGGTGGACCCATTAGTCTGGTAAGGACAATATTCAGATTCCACACTGGAGCAGGTGGAAGTCATGGGGGAATGATTCTCTTAAGTCCTTCCATAAATGCTTTAATAGCAGGCACTCTAAAAAGGAACAGATGTCTGTTCTGTAGATATGCAGCTATTACAGCGAGATGTAAGCATATGGATGTATACGCTAAATTGCTACGCTGTAGATGTAATAGATAGCAAATGATGTTTTGAATTGAAGCATCAAGTGGGTTGATATGATTGTTATTACAGTATATCACAAACCTCTTCCACTTTGCTGCATAGCATGCTCTTGTGGTAGGGCATCTAGCCTCTTTGATGATATTCAGGCAGTCTGGCAGAAGATTGAGGTAGCCAAACTAACATTTCAGGTGCCAGTTTGCAAGGTTGAAATGACTGGGATCTGGATGTCTTATGTCTCCATGGCTCTGAGTGAGGAGATTGGGAGTAAGATGTAGTTTTTGGTGAGGAACTACTGATAACTCCAACAGGGTTGTGAAACAGGGTTGACGGGCCCATGTGGGAGCAACTAGGAGCAGTGTCAAGGAGTGTTTGAGTTTCCGAACCACTAATGGAATGAGTGGGAGAGGCGGAAAAGCGTAGGCAAATATCTTTGACCAATTCATCCATAGTGCATTGCCTTTGGACAATGGGTGTGGATACCTGGATGCGAAGTTTGGGCATTTTGCGTTTAGGTGTGTGGCGAACAGATCTATCTCGGGGAAGCCCCACATTTGAAAGAATGGGAGGAGAACCTGAGGGTGGAGTTCCCATTCGTGGATCTGGTGTCGTTGACGACTGAGCAGATCTGCAATCTGGTTGTTAACTCCTGGAAGGTGTTCTGCAAGGAGATACATTTTGTGACTTATCGCCCATCTCCAGATGGATTGAGCTAGTTGTGACAGCTGGAGAGTGTGTCCCTCCCTGTTTTTGTATGTGGTACATTGCTGTCATGTTGTCTGTACGTATTAGGACAGCTTTGCCTACTAGATGAAGTTGAAACGCTTTGAGTGCTAGAATAAAATCGCCAGCAGCTCTAGATGGTTTATGTGGAGTTGCTTTTGTTGCAGAGTCCACATGCCCTGAATGGTATGTTTTTGGAGAGGAGCTCCCCAGCCAGTGAGTGATGCGTCTGTTGTTAGTACTATGTGTGGAACCGGGTCGATGAAGGGCCGCCCTTTTGAAAGGTTTTGTTTATTCCACCACTGCAGAGAGCGATGGGCGCGGCTGCCTTCCAACACCAGATCTGAAAACCGACCCTGAGCCTGGTTCCATTGACGTGCTAAACATTCTTGGAGAGGACACATTTGAAGTCTTGCGTAAGGTACGATTATGATGCAAGACTCCATCATTCCTAGGAATTGCATAAACACTCGAGCTGGTAATGAGTGTTGGTGCCGAAACAGAGATTAGAGTCTGCATGTTGCGGATTCTGTCTGGGTTGGGACACGCTAGAGCTTTGAGTGTTTATTGTGGCTCCTAGATACTCCTGTATGTTGGATGGTTGTAGATGAGACTTGGTCAGGTTTACGGTGAACCCAAGTTCGTGGAGTAGTTGCACAGTTTGAGTGTGGCGTAGGCAACTTTGTTGCGAGCTGGCTTTTATGAGTCAGTCGTCTAGGTATGGGAAAACGTGAATTTGTTGTCTTCGTAGACGAGCTGCGACTACTGCCAAGCACTTTGTGAAAACCCTGGTTGCGGTAGTTACTCCGAATGGGAGGACCTTGAATTGATAATGCTGACCCTCTACCACGATCCTGAGGTATTTGCGGTGAGCAGGGTGTATATGAATATGGAAATAGGTGTCTTTTAAGTCCAGAGTGGATAGAAAGTCGCCTTGTTGAAATAGTGGGAGCACTTGCTGAAGTGTGACCATGTGAAAATGGTCCGACTGAATGTATCGATTTAGTTCTCGGAGGTCTAGTATCGGCCTGAGAGAACCATCTTTTTGGGGAATTAAGAAGTACAGGGAGTATACCCCGGTCCCTTGGTATTGTAAGGGGACTAGCTCTATAGCATGTTTTTCCAACAGAGAGAGAACCTCCTGTCTGAGGAGGCCGATATGTTCTTGTGACATTGTATGTGTTCTTGGAGGAATATTTGGGGGAATGTCTGTAAGCTCCATGCAGTAACCATATTGGATAATTTGCAGTACCCACTTGTCTGAGGTGATTGAATTCCAGACAGGTAGGAACTGAGAGAGACGTCCGCCGACAGGAGTGGAATGATCAGGGGTACCTGAAGGAAGTCACGTTTGTTTGCAGGGGAAGTGCGTGTGGAGTTGCCTCTGCCTCTTCCCTTTCCGTTGTTTCCTCTAAACCCACCTCGAAAATAGCCTCTTTATGAGGGTGATTGGTTATTACCCTTGTAAGAGGTGGAGGGATTTTCTGTGGATACAGTTTTGGAACCACCCCTGTAAAAGGAGCGACGAAAGGAACACCTATTTGTGGATGACTGCAAAGCCCCCATGGACTTTGCGACCTGTGTCTTTTTTCATTTTCTCCAGTGAGGTATCAACTGCTGGGCCAAAGAGATGTTCCTTATCAAATGGTTGATTGAGAATGGAGGTTTGCACCTCTGGCTTGAATCCTGAAATTCTCAACCAAGCATGCCTGCGTAGTAGTACGCTAGTGTTTACTTCACGAGCTGCCGTGTCTGCCGCGTCTAGGGCACATCTGATGGAAGTATTAGTAATGAGTTTGCCTTCCTGGATAAGATCATTAGCCATAGTCTTATGCTCATCAGGGAGAAATTGCATGAGCTTTTCTAGCTCATCGTAATGAGCCCTATCGTACCGGGCCAACAAAGCCTGTGTATTAGAAATGCGCCAATGATTGGCCACTTGGGAAGCTACTCTTTTGCCCGAGGCATCAATTAGCTTGGACTCCTTGTCAGGAGGAGGGGCCTCACCTGTGGTCTGTGAGTTAGCTCTCCTGTGCGCGTTGGAAACCACAAGAGAGTCTAATGGCAACTGACCTTTGATGTAAGTGGGGTCAATAGGTGCAGGTTTATACTTTTTCTCCACCCTAGGTGTAATTATTCTTGCCCTCAGAGGGTCTTTGAATATTTCATCTGCGTGCTTTAACATCCCTTTGAGCATTGGCAGTGTATGAGTGGCTTTCTGAGTGGAACTTAGAGCCGCAAATAGAAAGTCTTCTTCTAATGGTTCCTTGTGTAGCTCCACCCCGTGATATTGAGCAGCTCTGTTAAGTAGCTCAATATATCCAATGTTATCATTAGTGGCGAGGGTCTGGACGGATATAGATCAGGGTCATTATCCATGTTTGGGTCAGTGTGATAATCCTTCCAGGGGTCAGTGTCCCGTGGCCTATCTTGATCTTGATCCCCATCCCCGAAATCTGGTGGGTCATGTGATAGTGGTGGTGAATTTGTGGGTGTAATAAGTAGGTAGGGATCAGTAGGGGAAGGAGGTGGAATGTATGGTGGAGAAGGGTTAGTACCCACACTTTCTTTTGAGAGGAATGTGGTAATCCTCTAGCTGGTCTATTCTCCGTTTTTTTTGGAAGGGTGGCATGGGTATGTCCTGTTTCTGGGTTTATCACCAGCTTTTTCTGCTTCGGATCCGAAGGCGGGGCATCGGGCCGACGCTCTTTAGACAGAATGTCTTTGTCCTTACTCGCCGTTTTTGGCGTCGAAGGTTTCGGTTCCGAAGCTTTCAGTGCCGAAGGTGGATTTTTCGATCCCGATGGGACTGGCACCGAGAGATATTTCGGTTCGTCTTTCGGTGCCGATGGTGTTGGTTGGGCACCTATATGGGGCCGACTCGAGCCCAAGCCGGAAGGCTTTTCTTTGTGTTTCGGTGCCGGGGGCGGGGCGTCCGAAACTTTTTATCGGTGCCGACCTTGGCCCGAAGGCAGAGGAGGGACCGGAGACTTTTTCTTTGTTTGTTGAGGGGCCAAGGGGGTATCTTTACTCACGGTACATTGAGCCAGAGTAATCTGCCCCTCTTCTTCCATGTCGGAGTCGGCTTGGGACACGGAGATATGTTGTTCTTCTTCCGCTCCTGGAGTGTGATGTTCTGTGTCGAAATCTTCACCAAGGATGTCCGGTGCGGAGCCGCTTTGATGTTGCATTTCTCGACGTTGAGCCCGACGGTCACGAAGCGTCTTCTTCGATCGAAACGATCTGCACGCGTCGCAGTCTCTCTCGTCGTGTTCTGGGGACAGGCAGAGGTTGCACACTTCGTGCAAATCGGTGCGTGGAAATTTAGCACGACACCCGGGGCAGAGTTTGAAAGGAGTCCGTTCCATCGACTGCTAGCGCTGTCGGCGCGGGTAGGCCCGACGACCCGCCACAAGTTGTCCGATGGAATTTGTCGAGTCGAGGTGATACGTGAAGAATGGGAAACCACGATCGATAATACTGTCGAGGGTAGTGGATTGCGCGTTGAAGGGGTCCGAGAAACGGTGCCGAACCGGAGCGCAGCAATACACATCCGAACCCGATGGCGGAAAAAAACAATCTAAGGATGGAGCAGATGCCCATGCGCACTATCACCGAAAGGAGGAGTCCCCTACCTCGTGACTGGAAAGACTTCTTCGAAGAAAAACAAAGTGCAAACATCCGGACCCAACACCAGATGGCGAGCTATGCACAGCATGTGATCCACAGCTCACATGCCTCGAACATAGGTCTATGTCTGGGTGACCCCACTGTTGGAAGAATGGGTGGAGAACTTGTGGGCTGAGCTCCCACTTGTGGACTTGTCTCCTGCTGCGGAGATCCACAAAATCGATGTCCACCCCAGGTATCTACTCTGCTAAAAGGTGAATGTTGTGTCTGACAGCATACCTCCAGATGGTCTGAGCTAGGTGAGATAGCTGAGGTGCCCTGGTGCTCCCCCTGCTTTTGCAGATAATACATGGTAGTCATGTCTGTTTTGATGAGAACCACTTTGCTAGTGATGTGAAGTAATGCTTTTAGCGCTAGATGAACAGCTAGCAGCTCTAGGTGATTGATATGGAGAGGAGTTTGACTGGGTGTCCAATGGCCCTGTACAGTCAACTCCTGTGAGTGGGCTCCCCAACCAGTAAGTGATGCGTCCGTTATGGTCCTCCGCGGAACTGGGTCCAGGAAAGGCCATCTCTTTAGAAGATTGTTGGAGTTCCACCACTGCAGAGAGTGGCAAGCTTAATGGCTGACCAACACTAGATCTTCTTGATTTTTGTAAAGCGC
Source organism: Calotriton arnoldi (assembly GCA_963921515.1). Lineage (NCBI taxonomy): Eukaryota > Metazoa > Chordata > Amphibia > Caudata > Salamandridae > Calotriton > Calotriton arnoldi. The sequence continues at coordinate 1,110,124 of CAWUFW010003876.1, read as the reverse complement.
AACGTATGCCCAGGGGCGTCTTTGCACTAGGGTCTATAATAGACTAATTTGCTGAAGGCCCACGATCAGGGGACTAAAGGGAAAGAGCAAATAACCAGGTTTTAAGATGCTTTCTGAAAGTCTGCAGATTTGGCTGGCATCTAAGGTGCCAAGGCATTTGCTTCTAGAGCTTCCGGCTGACCGTCCGCTTGAGTCCATTGATGCGCTAGGCATTCTTGCAACGAGCGCATATTGAGTCTGGCATGAGGAACTATGACTATACATGATGCCGGATTCCTAGGAGACAGTTGGTCAGGCTGAAACTGTGAAATAAGTCCTTGGAAGGATTGAATTCTTGCTGTATTTAGGTATGCTATCCTCCTGTGCGAGTTGAGGATGGCTCCCAGGTAAGGTTGTATCTGGAGGGGTAGCAGGTGAGATTTGATTGCACTGATTGGGAAACCTAGTTGGTCAAGTAGATTTATGGTAGTTTGAGTGTGAAAACAATTCTGATGGTTTGTGCTCTTGATAAGCCGGTTGTCCAGATAAGGGAAAACGTGTATGTTTCGTAACTGAGCTTCTACTACCACTAGGCATTTGGTAAACACCCTTGGGGCTGTGGTCACCCCTAACGGAAGCACTTTGAGCAGAAAGTGTTGTCTGTTTAACACAAATCTGAGGTACTGATGTTGTGCTGGGTAAATTGGAATATTAAAATAAACATCTTTTAGGTCCAAAGTGGCTATGAAGTCGCATTGTTGTAGTTGTCTGAGGTCCAGAAATGGCATTAGAGACCTGTCCTATTTGGGGATAAGGAAGTAAATTGAATAGACCCCCGTGCCCTGTTGAGGAAATGGCACAAGTTCTACTGTTCCTTTTTGTAGAAGAGCTTGGACTTCCTCTTTGAGCAGCTGCTGATGGACTGTTGACAGTCTGTGGATGTGGGGTGGAATATCTTGAGGTGTGGAAGTGAGCTCCAGGCAATAACCATGTTGGATAACCAACACCCACTGGTCGGTGGTGATATTCCGCCAAGCGAGAAAGAACTGCTGAAATCGTCCTCCGACAGAGGCAGTGTGATTGGGGGGGGATGGTGGGCAAGTCAAGGTTTTGTGGCGGTGTCAGATGATTTGGAGAAACCGCCCCTACTTCTGCCTCTGGAATTGATGCCTCTGTAAGCGCCTTTATAGTATCCCCTAGGCAATGTGGTCTGCGACTGGGGACGCTGGTATGAGGTGTCAGTGGATGTGGGTTTCGCGGCTCCACGATAATGGTGAGCAATGAAAAGTACCTAGTTGCATCTGCAACGCCCTCATAGCTTTGACCGTCTCATTAACTTTTTTTCATTTTCTCAAGTAGAGTATCCACTTGAGGGCCAAAGAGGTGTTCACCATCAAAGGAAAGTGCAAGGATGTTTTGTTGCACTTCGGGCTTAAACGCTGAAACCTTAAGGCATGTCGTCTGATAAGCACGCTAGTGTTGACGCCTCTTGCAGCTGTATCAGCTGACTCGAGAGTGCAGCACATAGAAGTATTAGCAATTAGCTTGCCCTCTGAAGCAATCTCATTTGCTCACATCTTATATTTTACTGGGAGATATTGGAGGAGCTCCTCCATTTCATCCCAGTGTGCCCTGTCATCACAGGAGAAGAGATCAAAGGAGTTGGCAATTCGCCAGATATTTGGGAATTTGCCATTTCCAAGCTGTTGCGACTACTAAAGAGGCAGATGGTAGTTGGCCCTTTATGTAAATTGGGTTGGTAGGGAATGGCTTATAGTGGGAGGACTCTAGCTTTGACCGGTTCTTAAAAAATATCTGGTGTATGTCGCAGCATACCTTTGAGTATCAGCAGATATTGTGCCAAGCATTGGGATGAGGAGAGGGTCTCGATTAAAACCAGCTTCTTCAAACCTTAATTGTGTTTTGGCTGGCTTTTCTTTTGTATGAGAAGGTATAGCCAGGATGCAACCAGAGTCCGGTTGTATAACCAGTTGTTTTTGCCGTCTCGAGTCGAAGTGCTCCTGTAACTGTTGAAGCATGGGTTCCACAGGTTAGGAGCTGGCTTTGTTTGGAGACTACCTAGGATTTCGGCTCCAAAGCAGCTTTCAACACCAATGGTTTTGATGCCGAGGGTCTTGAATCCAAGGTACTTGGTTTCGGCGCCAAAGATGGTTGATATTTCGGCGCCAGGTCTCTCGACTCGGAGTCTCGGCTCGAAGCAGACGACTGGTGACTATGAAGTTTGTGCTGCTCTTTCAGTGCCAAACCATGGGTTGGGCGTGTCCGATACGGTTGTTTGGTGTCGACCATGGCCCGAGGGTGGTGGTGGCACATGCACATACTTTGGTCGATCAGAAGTGGATGGTTAGTTGAGGCTGTGGCTGGGATGAAGGGGGCACAGTACACAGACTGTCCTCGTAAAAGGTCCTGGATCTCGAGCTCGGATCCCGCACTGTTGTCATGCGAAAAGATGCCCTCATCCGCCACCAACACTTGAGTGTGGGCCTCATGGTGGTAGTCTTCGGTCCCAAATGTGTCGGAGTGTCTTGGATTGTGCATTGGGACATCCCGCACATTCTTGTGCGCCAATAAACCAATGTTTTCTTTGATCAGAATGCCTGCGAAGCTCACAAATGGATTCCTGATGATCCGGAGAAAGGCACAAGTTACACACCAGATGTTGGTCCCACACACTGACCAGATGTTGGTCAGTGTGTGGGAACTTGGTGTGGCGGCGTGGGCAAAATCTAAAGGGTGTCTGTTCCTTCACCAGATCGAGATGGCGTGGATGATACGTCGAGAAATGAAAATTTGCCCCAAAGCTGCGCTTGATGACAATACTGACGTTTAAGGCCTAACTAGTAGGAAACAACGATGCCCAGACGGAGCAGAGGAGCACACGTCCGAAACAGACAACTGGAAAAAAAAAAAAAAAAACTAACAATACAGTTGAGGACCATGTCCATTGCAAGCAAGAGGAGTCACTACACCTCATGACTCGAAAGACTTCTTCCAAAAAACAACTTGCACACTTTCGAGCCCAACACTTGATGGCGGACTTATACTAAGCATGTGTATCTACAGTCACACATGCCATCAAACATGTTTTTGATTGATACAGTGCATTTTGAATTTTGTGTTTCTGTGAAACCTTTAAAAAGCCCCCCAAAACAAGAACAAACAATAGCCCATAATGTCAATTATAAATCATTTGACCAGTCCACTTGTTTTAAAACAAAGACCCTATTGAGGGCTCTTGATATTATCAGAGATATCATTCATCATTTCAGTTTCTCCTCTGAAGCCAAACACTGTATATATTAAAAATGTTCACACGTTTCGGAGCACATCTTCAGTTAACAACTCCACCTTTATCAGGGCGGTGAATTGTAAAAACCAATATCATAGTAGATTGATTACATAAGCATTGATTTGCGCAATGATTTGTGCTGTTTATAGCTGCATATTTGACTGAAGCTTTGATTATTAGGAGCCTTATTGTTACAAAGAGTGAAATATTTGGCTAATATCCTGCCAATAAGGACTTAAACTTCATGTTTCGCACCACTTGATTCCAGCCTATGATTTTATTTAACTTGACTAACTTTTATGATTGGTTTTAATAGCAGTCGAATAAAGTCATTCTGATTCGGATTCTGAACTTGACTAATGTTATTGGAATTATTGGCTTGAACAAGATTAATGCTATTGGGAATTACTCAATTTGAGTCTTGATCATTAGCAGCTCGTATAAAACAGTTAGAATTTTAAACAATAGTTATAAATAGAACAAAAGTAGTAGATAATGATCTGTATAACCTGCACAATTTCACTTTAAGGGGAGTGCATATTTTTAAGGAGTGGCTATTTCGTTTTTTATAAACTACAGGTCAGATTGCTGGATTTTTAAAAGTATTTACTTTGCTTGCTCGCTTAAACAAAATTTACATACTTTGGATGAGAAAGCTGGATAATTAGTGCAACCTTTTTATTGCTGTGAGTTTCTGCATGTGCTAGGTTAAAGGTGTTGTTGTCTTAGGGAAAGTCAAGTGGGGTTTTTGTTTTTAGGGATCTTGTCTACCAGACTAGTTCTGATCTACTCGGACTGACATGGAGTTATTTGCACATTTATAGGGGCCTTTTGTGGGCCGGGGGGTCTAGCTTATTTCTATGTGGAGACAGGATCCTGCCAATTTAAACCAGCCTGCTGTATAGCTGCACCAACAGCACGTCTGTCTGCACCCGGCTATGATCAGCTCCAGACAAGCTGTCCAAATGGAGTGCGTGGGTATGGATGCTGCCACAAGGGATTTTTCAGGATGCATAACGTATTCTAAGGAGACATTATTATAGATAGGGCTGAACTAGTCAGGGGTCCTCCATTTTTCTTAGTCTGAAAGGGCTACAAGCAGAGAAGAAGGTTTGGGTTGAAATGCCGGGGATAAGGAGATAAACGCTGCAACTTTAAAATTGTCAACAAAATTCAATAACTCCTTAAAAATCTGTTTAAAAAAAATAAATAATTGAATAACTCCCATTTCCTCATTGCCCACTCACTGATTGTGAAAAGAATTAAGCTGAACGGTGCACTGATTAATGTACGTTCTTTGGTGAAACATGCAAATGAAATTAACGAATTGCTGTCCTCTTAAGGGCTTGATATGCCATTTATTACTGAAACCTGGACGTAGAATGACTCATACCATGACTTAACGAGCGCATTTCTGGAAGGTTTCAAAGTCTTGCTTCTACCCTGCTATAAAGCAACTTAAAATATTAAAGAAATAAATTGAGTGAATTCTTCCAAGCCGAATCACTGGGCTGTTCCTTACCTATAACTGCCTCTGAATCTGTAGGGGGAATTTTATGCTATCGTCCCCAGGATCTTCATCTAATTTTGCAGACTGGATGTTGGACTGCATTATGTCATTAATATAAACCCATGCAACTTTTTTTTTTTATTACTGGTTGATTGTAATGTTTTGGGTGGACATGGCCTCTAACTCTCATGTAATAGAACTGGCCTCACAAAGATGGCCACATGCTCGACCCAATTTTGGCTGCTGGTCCAGCATCCAATGTCAAAAGCATTTCTGGCAGGCAGGGCTACAAGGAATCACAAGGTCTTTACCAGGGAAAGATATATTTTTCTTAAGCAAATAACGTTAAATTCCAACTGGAATTCTACTGTGTTTGTTGTAAATAGATGAATCTAGAGAACAAAATGAAATCCTCCGAAATCCCCAATCTGTTGAGTTAACAAATGTGCACAGATTAGATAAAATCAGAGGTCTTCAAGCGATTATAATTCTGTGATTTCGCTATGAATAACTGAGTGATCATGTGAAACACATGCTAGTGGGTAAGCTAAGCCTTTTAAGTACTCTTCTCTATAGACAATCAAATTTTTTTAACCTAAGCATCACATGTGCCCCTGGGTTTTAAAGCAACTGCTCTTCGATGCACCACGAGTTGAAGCAGTTCTGCAGCAAATGCAGTTGTTGGATACTCCATGACAAATCTTGTTAGCGCGGATGGGGATGGCAGAGGGAGGGTCACAGGGGATAAGCAGAGAAACAAAGCAGACAATGGTTACTGTTTAGCTCTATTGTAGCGGGGTCCATCATAATATGTGTATGCAAACTGGGCCAAGTACATCCTTTCTGCGCTTGATTCTCAGGGAAGTGAGGAAAGCAGGCAAATGATTCTCAGGGAGGTAGCAAGCGGGAAAAGAATAAATCACAGTAACAAATTGTCCAGGTCAGTGCTCATCTTTTATTTACATGGAAAGTGTTTTTCTCTCACATCTTCTGCATTTACTCCGGTGATGCAGGAGCACAGGCAGCGGGGTAGTCTTCACTAGCCAGCAGGGTTTAACAGCATGGCAGGCTGGTGCTACTCTTCTGGAGGTGCGACCTCCAGGCCAAGGACAGGAATTTCTCTTGGAAGATGATTAACTCCTCTCAGAGTTGATAAGTCCGGTAGCAGTAGCAGCACCACAACCACCACCCCGTCGGGGAAGCTGCTAGGGCTACGGACAGCACAATGTCATTCAGGCCAATAGCTTTTTAAGCTGCGCACTACAGGAACTGCACTGTGATATCCACTACTTTGTCAGCACTGGCTTCACTCCAGCTGGTAGTCTGCTATCAATGGTTGTTCCACATGCTGGGAACATACTGGCTTCCCCTCCTCACAGTTTCTACTCCTGCAGGGCCAGGCATTCTCCTTCACAATTCAAGCAGCCAGCAAGCTTCTAAGCACTATGCAGACTCCTCCATTTCTGTCGTCTTCTGGTAATGCTCCCCTCACATCTGAGAGAATGGCTGTTTGGCAGACACCAGCCAAGGAGCAGCTCTTCAACTACTCTACTTCTTGGTCAAGAATACCTTGGAACTGGAAAATAATGTGGTGATTTGAGTCCTACTTTTAGGCTCCTTTTCCAGACAGGGGATAAGGGATCCACTGTCTAAAGGCCTGAAGCCTGTTGGGGTGGTTCCATTCAAAATTAAAAATTTTGTCTGTAGTACTGACTCAACCTTTGGGCAAGGTGATAGCTCTCACAGCAGGTAGTTATGATGATCCTGGCTCCAACCAGGAGTATACAAAACATGGACACAATGAAGCATGAAGAGACAGCCCCTGTCATCAGCCTTGCTCAAGAAGTAAAAAGCGTCAGACAAAAGAACATGCCCGAACTAGAAACTTGGACACCTTCTGCTGGCTTCCTGCCCTCTCCTCTACCATTCACAAATGGCAGTGCTGACAAAACCTAATCAGCAATCCCTTGCTAAAAGTTACTCAATAGATTTCTTGGGGTAGCTCTGTCTCAATCATCCCTCAATCCTGTCTCTATCTCCATCCTCCAGTCTACTGTGGGGAAGCTGTATCTATCCTCCATCGTGTGCCATGCTACACTACGGGCAATTAAAAATTGTTTCCACTGGTTCCAGCAAACATACCCATATCGCACAGTCTCACTGTCAAGTATGTGCCACAGATACATATGCACTCGCCCTCATACATCAGCGCAACGGTCTTGGTGCAACACTTAAGCAGAATTTTTAAAAGAAGGGACTGTAGGCCACACTCCTCACTAACTCATTAAAAGAGTTATGCTCAGGGCTATTAGTTTCCAAAACCTGGTACAGCTGCCCCTGTGCTTCAAGTCAACAACCCAGGACCGGGGCAGCAGTGCCATGTTGACAAAAATAAGGCACACTTGGTGCGCCATTCCAGGTCACAGAAGCGGTTCTGGGCCTTGACATTACCAGGGACATGCCTAGCCCCAGTACGCATACTGGATAAGCTTTTTAGCTTGGCTGCTGAAGAGTCAGGATACTAGAGTCACATGCTGTTGAGTCACTGCAGACAAGAGTTCACAACTATGCCCCATGCAGAAAAGATTTCCCTTCAAACACTCCACATGTGCTGCTGCTTTCTGTACCAAATACAGTTGGGGAAGGACTGTAAAGGCTGGCAAGAAACAGTTATGGGAGAGTCACAATCTAGGCTCGCCAGATTAGTGATAATTATCCTTCCTTTAGGTTCAGTAGGCACACAGGAGCTTCATTAACAAACTGAAAATAGAAATTTCATATCAATAAACAAAGGAAATGCTACCAAGAGCAATCCAATAAATATGCAATATCAGCAGCTGTTACACATACATTTTACTTTATTAATTATTTCCAATTGTTAAATGTTTTCTTAAACTGTGACCTGGCTGCATCTAAAATTATACATTGAAGGTTAAAACCCTTTTTACCTGTTGCAAGTTTATGCATCCGTGCATGTTTACACTGATGTTTTCAGTATTGCAGCAAATAAATAGTTACAGATCACGTATCAATCAGTTTCAAATGTTGAGAACAAAAAAGGTACAATAATGTATTAAGATTTCCATAGTCTAAAGTGTAGTGTGTTACATGCACTAGCTAACTAATGTTTATGGTGGGGACTACACCCAACTTAGTTAATGTTATCAGGTCCTTTTATAGAATAGTAAAGAAAGCAAAAATTAATTAAGACACATATATCCAGAAAATAACACACTAATACACTTAATTGATTTTCGAGTATCTAGCATAAACTCAAATCTTCCAAATTTACATTTGTATAGCAGGATGAGAAAAAGACAACGGTATATAATGCAAGGAAATATCCGATAAATGGAGCATTTTACATTGCTAACTTAGAAGTCACCTTGTAGCAGTAATGACAGATATTGACACAAGTGTTTGCAAATAATTTGAATAGTTGATTACTTACTTTCCATCTTTGAAATACGTTTTCAGAGTGTCACTGAAACTTTTGGAATATTTTACAAACTCTTTCTTTTGATGCTCAAGTGCCTAAAACATAATATAACACAATTTTTAAATTAAAATGATCTCAACACGGAAGCAAAGCATTGTTATAGATATTGGAGTTTGATACCACAGGCAAGCAGTGCCAATAGTCAAAACTTTAGGTAAATATATTTTACTGACATGCATTATAGAAAATGGATATCACTTTAACAACCCCTACTACTGTCTACACATTTACTAAATAAGGTAACAAAACAATGAGCACAAAAACTGTTAATTTAGACCGAATGATGGTGTGATTGGTGGAACGTCTGGTTGATCAGTCCAAAATTCTTCTGGGCTGACTAATAAACAAGTTACTTATCTTCGTTAACACTATTTCTGGTGGATATTCTAACTGCAGATTACCTAACCTTTTGAATATACGCCAGGCGTCAGACTATCTGGAAAATCTTTAGCAGTAACCCTGCGCGAAGGTATGTAGAGTCATGCGGCACTGAGCTGAGGTCGTTCTTCTCTGGAAGTGACGTGCTGAGCCGCATATAAGCGCCATCCATGCGTGCCAACGTCTGTTGCTTTTTAGGCTGTCCACACCCCCAGACGCAGAGCCCATCAGCAGACTGGTTGGGACCAGGGTGCAGATCTCTAAACTTTGTACCTTTTCAGATGGAGGAAAGAGCCCTTTTCACAAAACGGGAAGAATGGCAGGGTTGGTGAGCAATCTTCAGTTAGATTCAGTGTCCACCAGAAAGTGTCAGGATTTGCCAGACATGAAAAGACATCAACACTTTTGGAAAAAAGGAGGCTAGGGTCCGTAATACCAACTTGTCTGGAAAGAAAGTTGTGTACGACGGGTTAACAGTGAGGGCTTGCAGCTCACTCACACATCGCCCAGAAGGTATTGATGGTGAAAATCCGTAATGACAGTGGTGTAGAGGTTCAAAGCATGTGCACAAAAGTAATGTGAAGACTAGATTTAGGGCCCATTGGGGCATAATGAAAGGAGAAGGTAGAATCGTAGGTTGCAGTACTACAGACAAAAGGAAAATGCTACTTACCAGTATGCATCTGTTCTTGGCATGTAGAGCTGCAGATCCTCACACTGTGCATTAGATCGCCATCTGGTGTTGGGCTCGGATGCTTGCACTTTGTTGTTGTCTTCGAAGAAGTCTTTGTAGTCATGTGATAGGTGACTCCTCCTTAGGACAATAGTGCGCATGGGCATCGACTCCATCCTCCGATTGTTTTTCGCCATATTGGGGAGTGATGGAGTTAGTAGAAAAGAAAAGAGATGTCCATGTGTGTGTATCTAATTAAGATAGGACTGGAGCACATACAGGTCCCGGGAGGTGGGTGGGCGTGTGAGGATCTGCAGCTCTACATGCCAAGAACAGATGCATACTGGTAAGTAGCATTTTCCGTCTCGAGGCATGTGAGCTGCAGAGCTCACACACTGCATAGACTGTACAGCAGTATCTCCCTAGCGGTGGTCACCTGTATGTGTTGCAGTAGTTTGAAAAAGGGTTTTAAGGACAGCTTGGCCCACGGAAGCTTGTTGCTTGGCTTGCACATCAACACAATAGTGTTTAGTGAAGGTGTGTGTTGTAGACCACGTGGCTGCCTTACATATGTCTTCTAGGGGAATGTTCCCTAAGAATGCCATGGATGCCCCTAGTTTGCGTGTTGAGTGCGCTCTAGGGGAACTGATAATGTGCGTTGGCTTTTTGGTAGCAGATTTGGATACATTTAACAATCCACCTTGCAACCCCGGCTTTTGAGATGGGATTACCTTTGTGTGGTGGAGAGAAAGCCACAAACAATTGTTTGGTTTTGCGAAAGGATTTGGTTCTGTCAATGTAATACATAAGGGCTCTTTTGACATCTAGGTGTGGAGAGCTCTTTCTGCCACGGAATCTGGGTTTTGGAAGAACACAGGTAGTTCTACTGATTGGTTAAGGTGGAAAGGCGAAATGACTTTGGGAAGGAATTTTGGGTTTGTTCTGAGAACTACCTTTTTATGATGTATTTGTAAGAAAGGCTCTTGTATAGTTAGAGCTTGTAGTTCACCGACTCTCCTGAGAGAAGTGATTGCAATTAGAAACGCAACTTTCCATGTAAGGAATTGAAGTTCACATTTATGTAAGGGTTCGAAAGGTGGACCCATGAGCCTGGTAAGTACTATATTAAGATTCCACACTGGGGAAGGTGGTAATCTGGGAGGTATGATCCGCTTAAGGCCTTCCATGAAGGCTTTAATGGCGGGAACTTTGAATAGTGATAAGTGTTGTCTGTTTTGCAAGTAAGCAGCAAGGGCTGCGAGGTGCCGACGTATGGATGAGTATGCAAGACTACATCTTTGCAAATGTAGCAAATAGCAAATGATGTTTTGCGTAGAGGCTTGTAATGGTTGGATGTTATTATTAGTGCAGTAAATAGCTGAATCTTTTCCATTTAGCTGCATAGCAGGCTCTGGTAGTTGGGCGTCTAGCTTCTTTATAACGTCCATGCAGTCTGGGGGTAGGTTAAGGTAACCGAATTCTAGGACTTCAGGAGCCAAATTGCAAGGTTCAGCTGAGATGGATCTGGGTGCATTATCTCTCCATGGCTCTGCGTTAGCATTGTTGGGGAGAGGTGTAGTCTTTGGTATGGGACTACTGATAGCTCCAGTAGTGTGGTGAACCACGGTTGGCGTGCCCATGTAGGGGCTACTAGTATCATTTTGAGAGACTGTTGTCGAAGCTTGCGTACTACAAGTGGGATGAGTGGGAGCGGTGGAAAAGCGTACACAAATCTGCCGGACCAGTTCATCCATATCGCATTGCCCTTGGACTGCGGGTGTGAAACCTGGCGGCGAAGGTTGGGCATTTGGCGTTTTGGTGTGTGGCGAACAGATCTAAGTCTGGCTGGCCCCACATCTGGAAGAAAGGTAGAAGAACTTGTGGATGTAGTTCCCACTCGTGAATCTGTTGTGTCTGTCGACTTAACAGATCTGCAATCTGATTGTGAACCCCTGGTAGGTGTTCTGCTAGAAGGTATATGTTTTGTGGAATGGCCCACCTCCAAATGTCCTGTGCTAGTTGGGACAGTTGTGAGAGTGTGTCCCCCTGTTTTTGTATATAGTACATAGCTGTGATGTTGTCTGTTCGGATCAGGACAGCTTTGTTTTGTACGTGGAGTTGAAAGGACTTGAGAGCTAGGAATATAGCTAGTAACTCTAGGTGGTTGATGTGGAACAGCTTCTGCTGAGTGGTCCACTTGCCCTGTGTTGTATGGTGTAACAGGTGTGCTCCCCATCCTGTAAGGGATGCGTCCGTGGTTAGTACTACTTGTGGAACCGGCTCTAGGAACGGCCGCCCCTTGGACAAATTGTTGGTGTTCCACCACTGCAGAGAGCGATGTGGCGGCTGTCCACCAACACCAGATCTGTAAGATGTCCCTGAGCCTGGTTCCATTGGCGCGCTAGGCACTCTTGTAGAGGACGCATTTGAAGTTTTGCATGAGGGACGAGAAAATGCAGGATGCCATCATGCCGATGAGCTGCATAAACACTCTGGCTGGAAGAGAGTGTTGCATTTGAAACCTGGGGACAAGGGTTTTTATACTGGCTATCCTGGCTGGGGTAAGCTAGAGCAGTGGAAGTGTTTATTGTGGCTCCCAGATATTGAAGGACATGGGAGGGCTGAAGGTGGGACTTGGTATAGTTTATTGTGAACCCCAAGTTGTGCAATGTTTGTATCGTTTGGTGGGTGTGTTGGACACACTGGTTGGATGATTTGGCTTTGATAAGACAGTCGTACAGGTATGGGAAGACATGTATTTGTTGTCTTCGTAGATGCGCTGCTACTACTGCAAGGCATTTGGTAAACACTCTTGGAGCAGTGGTGACTCCGAATGGGAGTACTTTGAACTGGTAGTGCTGTCCATTGAGAACGAACCTTAGATACTTCCTGTGAGCAGCATGTATGGGAATGTGGAAGTAGGCGTCCTTGAGGTCTAATGTGGCAAGGAAGTCTTGTTGTTGTAGTAAGGGAAGCACTTGTTGGGGAGTGATCATGTGAAAATGATCTGAGTGTATGTATTGATTGAGAGGTCTGAGGTCTAAAATAGGCCTGAGAGTACCGTCCTTCTTGGGAATGAGGAAGTACATGGAGTAAACCCCTGTGCCCTGCTGTAGCAGAGGCACTGGCTCTATGGCGTGCTTTTGAAGCAGGGAAAGTACCTCTTGTTGTAAAAGTGTAAGATGGTCTGTGGACATTGGACGCTGTCTGGGTGGTATGGTGGGGGGTAGCTGTTAGCTCCAGGCAGTAGCCATGTTGGATAATCTGTCTCACCCACCTGTCTGTTGTAATGGAGTTCCAGACAGGCAGGAACTGCAGATAGCCTTCCCCGACAGGGGTGTTGTGGTCGGGGGAAGTGGAGGAAAGTCACTGTTTGGGAGTGGTGGAGGTACGGGTGTTGTTATTATTACCTCGACCTCTGCCCTTAGAGTTGTTGCCTCTGTAACCACCCCTAAAGTATCCTCTATTAGGAGAGGTTTGGGTGTTTGTTCGATAGGAAGAGGAACTGTCTGCGGTGGTATTCCTGGAGCCCCCTCTGTAAAAGGAGCGGCGAAAGGAGTCACGTTGCTGCGGGGACTGCAATGCTCCCATTGATTTGGCAGTGTCAGTATCCTTCTTCATCTTTTCTAGTGCTGTGTCGACAGCAGGGCCAAATAGTTGGTTTTGGTTAAATGGCTGGTTTAGTATGGCAGTCTGAACCTCTGGCTTAAAACCTGAAATGCGAAGCCAGGCGTGTCGTCTGATAAGCACGCTAGTGAAAACTGACCTAGCGGCGGTGTCGGCTGCGTCTAAGGCGCACTTAATGGAGGCACTGGAAATAAGTTTGCCTTCTTGAATGAGGTCAGTGGCTTGTGTTTTGTATTGATCAGGTAGATGTTGAAGGAGGGTTTCTAGCTGATCGTAGTGTGCCCTGTCGTACCTAGCTAGTTGAGCTTGGGTGTTAGCGATGCGCCAGATGTTGGTGGCTTGCGCAGCTACGCGTTTGCCAGAGGAATCTAACAATTTGGATTCTTTATCAGGGCGGAGCATCCCCTGAAGTTTGGGAATTGGCGCGTTTTCTGGCATTAGAAACGACCAGTGAGTCAAGGGGGAGCCGACCTTTGATGTAGGTGGGGTCATCGGGGGCAGGTCTATACTTTTTATCCACTCTAGGATTAAGGATCCTGGCTCTGACCGGGTCGTTAAAAATTTCAGGTGCATGTTTAATGACACCTTTGATCATGGGCAAAGTTTGAACAGTTTTTTGAGACCGTTCAAAAGTTTCTAGAAGAAAATCTTCCTCTGGTTGGTCGGTGTGAATATGCACCCCATGAAAACGGCCGCCCTATGTATGAGTTGCCCAAAACCTATGTGATCATCTGGTGGAGATGGTTTTGTGGGATAAGGTGGAGGGCTGGGGAGGTCTGTAGGGTCTGGGGGGTCATTATAACCCCAGTCATCCTGTGGTGGATTATCTGGATCCAGATATAAATTATGAGGGTCATCCCCGTACCCCATGTTGTCCTCATACTCATGTGGGGAGAATCCTGAGGTTGAGGAGGTGTGATAGGGATGTGGAGAGGAGGGGTGTTAGAGAGAGGTATAGGGGAAGGAGGCGGCATAGGGGAAGTGGAAGAGTCCTTCTTCGGAGGGACAGGCTTGTGACGTGGCACAGAGGAAATGTGTCCTGTTTTAGGATTGATATAAAGTTTGTGTTGATTAGGATCGATGGGATCCGGTGTAAACAGTTCCTCTCCTTGAATATTAGTTTTCGGCGCCAACTTTTTCGGTTCCGAACGTGGTGATGGCTTCTTTAAATGTTCCTTTGCTTTAGAAGGCGTCGAGGCGTCCTTCGGTTTAGCTACAGGCTCGACCGGCTTTAGTTTAGGGGTGTGTCGAGTAGCCTCGGCTTCGGTGCCGAGGATCCGCGTGCTTGGAGGCGGATTTGGGGACCGAACTGGATTTCGGCGCCGGGTGGTCTTTGTGTTTCGGCGCCGAAGGTGCCGGTGTAACGGGCACATGTGGTTTGGTCGGTGCCGAGGAACTAGAAGGCTTTGTTTTCTTGTTCGGTGCCGAGCCCGAAGGCGGGGCGTCCGAAACACGTTTACGGTCTCGACTGGGGCCGGTAGGCGAAGTACTGACCGGTGCCTTCGATTTTGCAGGGAGGGTTGGGGCAGGGGCAGTAGTACTCACACGCTGCCCTGAAGGGATGGAACTGTCGGAGTCCTCTGCCTCGGAGATGATAGCGAGGTCTTCGGAGTCTTCTTCCGGAACATCGGGACCCTCGTCGAAGATGTTGACGGGTTCCGGAGCGGACCTGTGCGCCATGATGTGCCTTCGGGCTCGACGATCGCGGATTGTCTTCTTGGAGCGGAAGGAGGCGCAGGCCGGACAAGTGGCCTCGTTATGGTCTGGTGAGAGGCACCGATTACAGACCTGGTGGTGGTCACTGTGAGGAAACTTTGCTCCACATAGGGGGCATTTTCGGAATGGCGTCCTTTCCATGGGCAGTAGGCCTTACGGCGTCGATGGGCCCAACGGCCCGCGTCGACGGCTGAAAGGAGATCGAGGAAGGGACGTCGAGATGTCGATGTCTGTATCAGGCGTTGAAAAGTGGAAAACGCTGCAAAAAAACAAGTTTCGAACCGGAGTGTCGAAATTGCATCCGAACCCGATGGCGGAAAAAAACAATCTGAGGATGGAGTCGATGCCCATGCGCACTATTGTCCTAAGGAGGAGTCACCTATCACATGACTACAAAGACTTCTTCGAAGACAACAACAAAGTGCAAGCATCCGAGCCCATCACCAGATGGCGATCTAATGCACAGTGTGAGCTCTGCAGCTCACATGCCTCGAACATTTAATTTTGAATGGAACCACTCAAACATGAAAAATGATTATATAATAAAAAAAGTTGATTTGGCAACCGCTAAAAGGCCAAAAGAGCAGACAAATAACCATCAAGTGTGCCCAAAACAAGTCCTTGCTGGGCTAAGGACTACATAAACAGCAATACTTCAGAGAGATTGGTCTAAAGTGGGTCAACCTGCAGAGTCTTGCACCAAGACACAAATCTGTACCAATGACAGGCATATACTCTATTTTGTGGAGGGATGCCTGGCTGCCAAGATGGCAACAATCTTGTGAGGGAGGTCGATTCAATTGCGGCTGCTGAATCTCCAAGCACGTAGGTGAAGACTGTGCAGGTCTGGGTGCAAGACACAGCCATGCAGTTATAACAGAAGATCCTCCTGAAGAGACCGCCTGATCGGAGGGTAGATACTGATACCCAAGAATTTCTCCTACCACACTTTCCTGACCCAATCCAGTGCCATTAGGATGACTTGGACCCAGTCGCTCCTGAATTTCAGCAGAACACTGAATAGGAGAGGTAGCAGCAGAAGGGGGTTACAGGAGTCCAGAGGCCACTCTAGCAGGAATGAGTCTCCGAGAGAGAGAGACATACGGGAAACTCCAGCACGCCAAATTTTTGATATTGTGTATTTGTGGCAATGGCGAAAAGATGGAGCCAGGGTTCTTCCCATTTGTGAAAGAAAACTTGCACCACCTCTAGATTTAACTGTCATTCATGATGCGCTAAGCTTCTGCGTCTAAGATTGCCTGTCCTGCTGTTTAGAGATCTCGCAAAGTGGTGTACATGCAGAAAAATCACTCTGATCAAGCCATTTCCAGAGGCGTATAGCCTCCTGACGAACAAACCACGACCCCACACCGCCCTGCTTGTTACAGTACCATATGGCAGTGGTGTTCTCCATGAGCACCTGCAATAAACTCACCTTGAAGGATGGCAGGAAGGCTTACAATGCCGAACAGATGACCCGCTGCTCCAGGAGGTTGATGTGGAGCTAGACCTCTGCCGGAGACCAGAGGTCTCTAATCTCCACCTTCCCCAGATGGCTTCCCCAACCCAGTAGTGTGCATTGGTCACTAATGTTAGCTCTTGGGGAGAGAGGTCTGTCAGCTGTAGGAAACTGGCTCTGTATATACTATACTAAAGTAAGGTATAGTGTGCACAGAGTCCAGTGGAACCCCAAAGGTAGGCAGAGGTAAAAGTAGATAGCACCTTACTCTCTATTTGTGGTAGTGTGGTTGAGCAGTAAGGCTGTATCAGAGGGTAGTGTTAAGCATTTGTTGTACACACTCAATCAGCAAATGATGTCACACACTCAAAGACTGAACTTCAGACCAATTGGTTTTGTATAAAAATATTCTTTTAGTTATTTTATTTTCTAGACTTAAGCAAGCCTGGCACAGGTAAGCAATGAATACTTTACAGAAGTAATGCAGTTTGTCAACAGTTTGAATTGCAATTGTATATGCACTTTGATTTGATTACAGTGGAGTTACTGGTAATGCAATGCTTTTGATATATTGTACATACACATTGTATAGGCTTTTTAGTAGAATGTCAAGTAGATTAGTTTACAGATTACTTTTCTTACACAGTGCATTACAACTGGATACTGCACTGGGACATTTCCTGTAAATAGGTAAGTAAAAGCGTTTGTTATTTAGTTACAGTTTTAAAGGTTTTCATAGATTTTCCAACTCCACACTTAGAAACTTTTCATAGAAAAACAGTCAATCTTATCCTATGGAGGAAAATAGTGTTATCGGTTAACAGGTAAGTACTTTGTTGTGGGAGTTGGTATTCTGGGGTTAGACTCGGGGATCCTCCAGGGTCAAGGATGTACTCTTGTTACACCCTCAGCGGCACTAGGGCGGCCGGGTGCAGAGTGCTGAGGCCCAATGTTATCCAATGGGGGATACGGGGCCTTCGGTTGGTGGCTGCTGACTAGCAGGCCACTGGGTTGTGAGAGCAAAGCTCCTGGACTTGAGCTCAGGGCAAATGGGGGTTTGAGCCAGCACAAAAGGTGAACCCTCAGCAGCACTGGTGCGGCCGGGTGCAGAGTGCTGTTTTGGCGTCGGGAGCCCTGTAGCTTTCAATGGGGAGTCTCCGGTTTGCAAACACACTGCAGGCTCGGGGACGAAGGTCTTCTGGGTGCGACCACCACTTGGAGAGGTAAGTTGGGATGCTGGGGGTTGGTTAGGCACCGTCGGTTGGGCCACCCAAGGCCGTGGGGCGTCGGGTGCAGGGGTGCCTTTTAGGGTCGGATCTTCTTACCAGCTCCTGGTCGCGGTTCGGGAAGGGAAGCTTCCGGTTTGAGGTTGCAGGCGTCGGCTGGAGACTTGAGGCAGGTCAGGGGTCACCGGATCTCGGTTCAGAATCGCCGGGGAGACCTCCTCTTGGTGTTGGGCCACTCTAACTTGGGCCGTGGGCGTCGGGTGCAGACTCGCAGATCCTGCCGTAGCTAGTCTGTTGGTGAACAAATCCGGTGTTCACAAGAGACACAGTCTTTTCTTTTGAAAGCAGGGCAGGTCCTCGGGGTTCTTGAGGCTGCAGGACACACCGGGGTTTTGCTTCTGCAGGTTCGAGGTGGGGACAGGCCGGTAAGGCTGGGGCCAAGTCAGTAGGCGTCCTCCTCTTGTTTGCTTTGGCATGGCTGTTCAGTCCTTTTCTTCTGGTTTCTTGTCTGACTTCTTGGCTCAGGGCTGCCCCCTAAATACTGTATTTAGGGGGCGTTTTAGGGGTCTCAAGGTCAGTAGCCAATGGGCTACTGACCTTAGGTTGACTACATCCTTGGTGTGCTCACCCCACGTGGGGGAGGGAGCACAATCCCCAATCCTGATTGGGGAGTGCCTGCCATCTGCAAGATGGCGGGCACTGAGTGGGCTTCACCTCGCCTCCCCCACCTGAGGGGTGGGGTTGGCAGAGGTGGGCACACGTTCTGGGCTGGCTAATTTTTCCCGCCGAAAAGGAGGAGAGACAGGAAGGGGGCCTGCTCCTGATAGCAGGAGAGGCTGGGGGTCGCATTACAAAGGCTGCAAGGCCTTTGAAGCTCCCCTGCCACAGATGGCTCTTCCTGGCCTGGGGGAGGTGTGAACACCTCCGCCCAGGAAAGGCTTTGTTTCTGGGCTCAGGGAGCAAAGGCTCCCACCCTAGGGGTCCAGAAACATGTCTTGTGGTGGCAGGCTGCTGTGTACCAGTCAGGAACCCACCAGAGGTTGAATGCTTTTCAGAGGGCATCTCTAAGATGCCCTCTGAGTGCATTTTTCATTAAATCCCACACTGGCATCAGTGTGGGTTTAATGTGCTGAGAAGTTTGATAACAAACTTCCCAGTTTTCAGTAAAGCCATTATGGTGCTGTGGAGTTAGTAATGACAAACTCCCAGCACCATATACTCTTAATGGCATTACTGCACTAACACTGTCTAAGAATTGGCTTAGACACTGTAGGGCAGTGTTCTTCAATCTGTGGGGCGCACCCCCTGGGGGGGCGCGACACCATCTCAGGGGGGGCGCGCACTCCACCGTAAAATCTTACCTTTGTTTACCACTTTCCAATGTTGCAAGTACATTAGCTTCCGGTATTTCATCACCCATTTCAAATGGGGCCTTTGGATTGGAGAACAGCAGTCAATCAGCACATAGAACGTCACCACTGACGTTCCCCCAATGAGGGGGACAGCATTATAGATGGGAGGAAGTGCCGCGAAATTTTGCGTGCCTGGATACTACTACCTTTTGGTAGTGTGGCACTTCACTCCTGCCGTTTGTCCCGTGCTTGCTGCCTTTTCTTCTTTGGTTGCTGTCCTTTGCCTGCCGCCTTGCTGTGAAGGATCTCTCCTCGGAACATTTTACAACACCAACGGATAAGTTAATGCGAACAGACAGTCCTTCTTCCCAGGGCGTCTGCTTGCCCAAAAGAAGTCTGTTCACTTTCGGTTTGACAGCACAGGAGACTCCGTGCCTCCCACTGCAGCGGAGGCCTTTCGGGGGAGTATAGCTAATACAATTAACTTTATGAAAAATCAGCTGCGAGTATCTGATTTAAACAGCTTTTTTGCATGTGTACATTGTCTGCCCACGAATCACACATCACGCCCTGTGACATCATGGGGTTTTGCTGATGCTTTTTAGCCTCCCACTATTTGTTTCAGGGACTGGCCCCGACAGTCGTAGAAGTTAATTGGGCCTGACAATAATATACAATAAATGCACTACTGAAAATAGCTCTCAGATGGCACAGTACAAAGGGGAACTCTTACAGATCCTGAGCTGTGTGCAGAGAGCCGAGGACTGCTCTTTTGTGATGCAGGCTGTTGAGAACAGGCGCTGCATTCCTGGAGTTGTGTGCACCGAGCTGGTGCGGGCAGGCGGTGCACTCCTGGAGTCGTGTGTAGAGAGCCGAGGGCAGCTCCCTAAGCTCTTGGGTGGTGCAGGCTGTTGAGGACAGCTGCTGCACTCCTCCAGTTGTGTGTACATAGCTTGGTCAGTCTGTTGAGGACAGCTGCTGCACTATGCTTCATGTCTTGTCTTTTCATACTTACATTTTTTATACAGCCAAGCAATGTGAAGATGACTACTGCAGCTGATTGCCGACCTGCTAGAAAGCTGTTTTCCTCTGGATTTTCTTTAATAAGATGGAAACTTGAGGTTCTCTGATCCTTCAGAATTGAAGGTTCACATGCCTCTACGTCAGCATCAAGAATTGCATTCTCTTTCCTGGCTCTTCCCCAATCTGGTAACCCACTGTATATGTCTTCCTGCTGCCTGCCCTGAATCCGAGGAAGCGTCTTCCACTCTTTAGTTTAAGTCTGCTCGGTGGTAGTGTGAGGGGATTTATAAAACAACAAACAAAAGACCAAACTTGTACCGCTCACTGGTTGCATGTCTGCATATCCAGTGCTTTTCCAGTCGCAAGGCTAATGTCTTCCCAAATGCCTTGGCTTCAGAATTACAAAAAAATGTGCTTCATTTTTGTTTTCCTAACTGCTGAAGATGTACATTATGTAATGGACAATTTGCTGTGCTTTTCAAAAAATGACATCCTCCTGCCTTTCATTTGACACTCACCGTACTCCAAAATAGATTGACTGCAAAGTGAGAGGAGTTTGTAAATACCAATTGCCATGTCAAAAAAATAATCAGAAATTTAACATTAGACACAGCCTGACATTTGGTCTCGGTCTTTGAAGCGCAGCAAATGAAACCAGATAAAGACAGTTTTTTTAAGGCATCTTTATTTATTGCTTGGACTTTTGGCCCACCAGTGCATCACCACCCACAGTTTAGGAAATACTGGCTTAGATTATATAGCGTCTACCTTCAAAACGGCCACCAAGATTTTAAAATCTCATGCAATATTTTATAATGGATTGCAATGGACTGAATGTTAGTCTATGTAAAATTCCAAACAATCATTTAGATAAACTCAATCATGGCAATACCTGAAATTCCTATGTCGATGTCTGGTGCAGTCCACTCAGTTATTTCATGGAAGCCAGCCTCCACAATTATACATGAACAGACCAGGAACCTGGACATAACTTCTTCCTTGCTACAACCGTCTTTGATGTAATTGTGACAAAATGTAAAACGGGAACAGGATGTTGGCCATTCCTGAGCCGTTCCAGAACCACTGTACAATCCTCCTCTAGACTTCTGCACTTGTTTTTGTTGGAAATCGAGCAAATGACAGAGGATGGAGAAAAGAGTTCTATGGGAGACTAGAAACCAAGTAAATATTTCAGCACAGATTAAATCTGGCTGGATATTGCCACCAGTTGCAGTGCAGTGGGTATTCATGCTCATAGAGCCTGGGAGTGCAGAAAGCACAGGGAGTATCTCTGCACTGGACATGCCTGAAGGTACAGGAAGGGCTGTGGATATTCTTCCAGTCTCATTGACAGTACCCCAGGTTCTGAGCCTTGCACAGACGGATCCTGAGAACAACATGGTAGGACATCTATGCACAGATTGCAGCTCATGACTAACAGAAAGGTGGTAAGTCTTAACACAAATACTCTTGTATCCGTAGATTGAAAGGTTTGTAGTGCCCCCTGTCTCATGTTTAGTTTTTTATGTCCATGTTGCCTGTATTATATGTTGTCCTGTAAAATGTGCAGTTGAAGGAATATATTTAATGTAAATGTGTTCATTATATTAAAATATATATATTTTAATGCTGTGTTATATGTTGGCACGGTGAGTTGCTTACTTTTGTTAAATGCACATAATACACATAATCTAGTTTATTCTATCGTATCAGCCATGTGTCATAGACCGTGTGAAACACACTTCTTGGCCGTTTTGTTATGTTACTATATGCAAAATTATCAGTATCAAGTCATTTACCTACATATGACACTTGGAAGTATCCAATATCGCATGCCCAGCCATGCATGCTGCGCCAATCAATCGCCAACTCCTGACCTTCAAGTCAGGCGTAGGTTCCTCTTTGCCATCCTAAGTGAATGGGAGGGTAATACTGCTTTAATCTCGAGTGATCAGTTGCTGGGTCCTACGCAACTATGTATAAAATTGATTAAAGTATTTTTCCTTTTAAACCTGAGCCTCTGGTGTTGATGGCAAAACCCCAAGAAACCTTTGTGCAAATATGTTTTGTTTGTCAATATTAATCAAGCCCGACACAATTTCTTCAAATCTTTATGTAGGTTTGTAAGTGCCAAAAGCAATAAAGAACTGGTTTTTTCCAATTTTTGTGATTTCTGGTGCCGCATAGGCAACTGCATCACCTGCTTTTGCAGCTGTACTCCCCTACACACTGTGCTCCCCTGCCCCCCATATTTTAGGGTTCCTGTTATCAATGAGCAGGTCTTTTAGGTAGCACATGGGTTAAAGTATCCCTGGGCTTGACTTTGGGGTTGTAGGCTTTTTTGGAAAAAGGCAAATTGGGGATTATACCCGAGGAATACTTTGGCAGTGCAATGCACCATTTAAAACCATTCTCTTTCATTATGTATTAAGTTTTTTTTCTAAATTTATGCTGTACAATGCATCGCTTGAACGAATTTTTTTCATAAGCTAATTACACTTATCAAACCCAACCCTCTTTTAGTTTGCGCTCGTCCACTGTGCTCGTTCGTGTGCTGTACAAGGATTGATGCTTTCTGCCCCATCACTTTTACCACGAGTTTGTTAGGCAGTTTCATAGGTGGGAGAAGGGTAACCAAGCCCATGTAAATAAATACTAAGTCGTTACATTTCCAATTGTATTTGTTAAGTTTGCTCAAAATACACCAGGGCTGCTGACTTGTAACTGGGGAATCAGGTTCCAGAAATTTTGACGGATATGGCATGGGATATGCGGATGACGGTCGATTAAGTAGTGTACCAGGTTCCAGAAATTTTTGTCAGGTGGTGGCGGGGCCCGACATCGCAAAAAATTCAGCTGGGGGCGGTCAACCTAAAAAGGTTTGAAGACCTCTGCTGTAGGGGTACAGGGCTCATGCACCTGTACCTTCACCACTGGTACAGTGCACCCAGCTACAGGGGTGGCTGACCTATGCCAGGGAAGTAAGCATGGCACACAGGGATGTGTGCCATGTCGACTCTTCACTTTGATCTGCATCAAAACACGCAGCCTGCAGAGTGAGTGAGTGAGTGAGTGTATATATATATATATATATATATATATATATATATATATATTCACTGAAAACCATAGGTTTCAGGGACGTTATAGTTACAAATTAGCATTTAAAAACCTTTGAAATTCACTGAAAAACCATAGGTTTTAGGGACAGTTATAGTTAGTTGGACATTGCACTCGTACAAAACCCGTGAAATTTCCCCGTTATAGTTAGTCCAGCTAACTATAACTCGCGCCTCCGCAATGCACTGCTGATGACGTCACATATTACATCACTCATGACATGGTCAGTGACATCACTGATGACATCACTGATGACATCTCAAATGACATCACTGATGACATCACTGATGACATCATCCAGTGACTGTGTGTTTCTGTAAAGTTTAAATATTTTTAATATATATAGGAAAAGACGTATTGAAGAATGAGTGGGTGTGTAAGTGTCTGTATGGATGATTTAGTAGGTGCGTGACTGACTCTATAAGTGAGTGATTTAACGTATCTTACTGAATGCATGGGTTAGTGACTAAACAGGGTGAATGTCTGTATCCGTCTGTCTGTTGCTGTGTAAGTGGCTGCATGTGTTTGTGAATAGCTACATGAGTGTCTATATGAGTTATTGAATGCTTGTCTGAGTATCTGTATGGGTGCCTGAGTGTTTGTGTGGGAGGGGTGTGTGCAACTCTGTGCATAGATGTGTGAGTGGGTGATTCACTGGGTGGATGGTTTCAAGAGTGCAACTGTGATAGACTGTATGGGTGGGTAAGTGTGTGTAAGAGTGTGTTAGTGAGTGAATGTATGTCCCAGTGGTACATGTGTGAGTAACTACATATGTGAAAGGCAGTATATATGTGTGTTGGAGTATATAAATAGCTATAAGCGAGAGTGAGTGATTGTGATAGTGGCTGTATGGATGAGTGTGTGCTTGTATCAGTGATTGTATAAGAGCGTAAGATTGTGCTACTATTTGTATGAGTAAGTGAGCTGGTGTGTGTATAACTGTATAGGTGAGTAAATGGTAATGTGTTTAATTATTTGCATGACTGACTAGGTGTGTGAGTACCTCTATGGATGAGTGGCGTGTGTTTGAGTGTCTATATAGGAGTATGAGTGCATATGATAGTCCTGTACTGGAGTGACCGTAAGTATGAGTGACTGTACGGGTGAGTGAGTGGATGTGTGCGTAGACCTAAGAATCAGTGAGTGGGTATGTAGTTATTGGTGTTGGAGTGTCTATGGTTTTGCGAATGGCAGTCTGTAATTTAGAGTGGGTGTATCAAAGGTTATATTAGGGTGTGAGGAGGTGCATCAGATTATCACGTGGATGATGTCATCAGTGATGTCATTTGAGATGTCATCAGTGATGTCATCAGTGATGTCACTGACCATGTCATGAGTGATGTAATATGTGACGTCATCAGCAGTGCATTGCGGAGGCGCGAGTTATAGTTAGCTGGACTAACATAACGGGGAATTTCACGGGTTTTGTACGAGTGCAATGTCCAACTAACTATAACTGTCCCTAAAACCTATGGTTTTTTCAGTGAATTTCAAAGGTTTTTTAAATGCTAATTTGTAACTATAACGTCCCTGAAACCTATGGTTTTTTCAGTGAATTTCAAAGGTTTTTTAAATGCTAATTTGTAACTATAACATGTCTGAAACCTACAGTTTTTTCAGTGAATTTCAAAGGTTTTGTAAATGACAATTTTTAAATGTATTAATTGTTATATACATTTTTTTCATACTGATTTCCAAATTTTTAGAAACAATTTTTTTTTACATATTTTATTTTTTAAATTACATTGTAATTACATTATACATTACATTACAAAAATACTTTCTCAGAATGAAATACTTTAGTTTAATTACTTTGCACATAGGCAATAGACTTTTAAGCACAGTAGTTACAGTTGTTGCAATGGGGATCACATTTTCAAACACAATGCAACATTCAGCTCAATGTGAATTTCTAGTTAAATGCAATTAGTTACTTTATGGATTACTTTTCTAACCACATTACTGGATCCTAGATTCAGTCCTGGGACATCTCCTGTAAACAGTTGAGTAAAAGCGTTTTGGTTACAGTCGTGATTTTTAAGGAATATTATTGTACTTTAAAAGTTCACACTTAGAAACTTTTTCTCATAGAATCACCAATGTTATCCTAAGGAAGGAAATTCACTTAGCAGGTAAAAACTGTTATCGTTATTTTTCTTACTCAGTGTTGGATCCTGGATCCAGCACTGGTGCATCTCCTGTAAACAGTTGAAAGAATGCGTTTAAGTCATACAGGCGATTTTTTAGGAATATTTGTAGTTTGTGAAAATCAACACTTTGAAACTTTTCTGCTGAAAACCAGACAATGATATCCTATGGAAGGAAATTCAAGTTACTGGTAAGTACGGTTAAAATTACTTTTCAGATATGTACTGGGCTGAAAGATGCAGCACTGAGGTCTCTCCTGATAACAGGTGAGTAAATCGGAATTCGTATTTCGGCTGATTTTAGAGGAATATTTTAAAGTTCCAAAACTCCACACTTAGAAGAATTTCCAAGTGAAACCAGTCAATGTTAGCCTATGAAGGAAATTCAAGTTACCGGTAAGTACGGTTAAAATTACTTTTCAGGACCAGTACTGGGCTGAAAGATGCAGCACTGAGGTCTCTCCTGATAACAGGTGAGTAAATCAGAATTCGTATTTCGGCTGATTTTAGAGGAATATTTGCACAATGGTGAAGGGAGGGGCGGGGCCTGAGGTGACATTCGTGCAAACGCGCCCCGTGGCGCGTTTTAAGTTGGGGGATTAAGTCCCCTTGAATCATGAGGGTCCCTACGGGCCAACTAGCCCACCAGGAACCTCCAGTATGCGCCAGGGGCTGCGTTGCAGAGACATGTACAGAGGCCACACCCCTTTACACCTCTCTGCAACGCAGCTCTGTGGCGCTTTCTGGACGTACCTGTTGGGCTAGTTGGCCCCCAAGGACCCTCAGGATTGAAGAGGATTTAATTCCCCATTTTAAAACGCGCCACGGGGCCTGTTTGCACACATGTCACCTGAAGCCCCGCCCCCTCCCTTCACCACTGTGCAAACGTGCCCCGTGGCGCGTTTTAAGTCGGGGGATTAACTCCCCTTGAATCCTGAGGGTCCCTGGGGTGCATCTAGCCCACCATAGACCTCCAAAAAGCGCCAAAGAGCTGCGTTGCAGAGAGGTGTAAAAAGGGGAGTGATGTAATATGTGACGTCATCAGCAGTGCATTGCGGGCGCGCGAGTTATAGTTAGCTGAACTAACTATAACGGGGGAATTTCTATGGTTTTGTACGAGTGAAATGTCCAACTAACTATAACGCCCCTGAAACCTATGTTTTTTCAGTGAATTTCTAAGGTTTTTTAAATGCTAATTTCTAACTATAATGTGCCTGAAACCTATGGTTTTTTTCAGTGAATATATATATATATATTATACTATGTATACATGTTAAAATGTCTCGGTCCCGTTTGCCTCGGTGGCACGGAAAAAATGGGTGGAACTGACGTCAGCACGCTGACGAGGTCCTCTTGTGGCTCCGATGACGTCATACAGTGTCGCGAGCGGAGCCGTGCTCGTTGACGTGGGAGAGCTAGGAAAGAATTTCCGTGGAATGCTGGTGCAGGGGATATTCACCTAAGTGTTGAGGCTAGTCCTTTGGGAGCAACTGTTTATGTTGCCACCCAGAAACCGAAACCAGTGATCCGAGGGCAGAGGCCCTGCAGATGGCACACGAGGTGGGGTGCCCAGTCGTGTGCACCGGCGGGGCAGCGAAGTGACAAGCACCACAACCCACAAAAAAGGTAACGAGGGCACTGAATAACACAGGATCTTCTCTTGTATCTGGCAGGAACAACAAAGTTAAAATGCCCTAGTACCAAAATGTAGAATTAGTGCTACAACGGTCTTCAAGAGGACCTGCGATGCCGCTTCTGCCTCCCATACCCAGGAGGCGGCACATGGGTCACGCGGTACGGTCATACTGCGGTGGGACGCACACTCGTTGACCTCTCATGGCACTGCTCCACACTTCAGGGAGGACGCTTTCCATTAGCTATGTTTTCTGATGACATGTCGCGCCGGCCCCGTCCAACAACAGAACTCCTTTAGATCCAAACAGACTCTTCCATTCTCTCACCGGAAGTGAAACCAGGCCACGCGGACACTTTCACAATACAACAGCCGGGAATGCACTTTTCGGTAAAAACCACATTCCTTCCTCCTAATTAATCAAATAAACGTCTCACTGAAGAACAGGGGCCAGCTTCGATGGGTAAACAGCCAGTTACAACGACTTTTTTACTTTGCGATACCATTACAACGCATGCGTTGTACATCACAAAGTCATTACTACGTATTTTTAGAACGCATGGTCATTTACCACGCATGCCTTTACAACGAATTTTGTTGTAAAGGTATGTATGGTAAATGACCATGCGTTCTAAAAACATGTAGACGATCCATGTCGTTGTAAGGAAACAGAGGCTGTTCCGTTTCCGCACAACGACGTGCACCGCCCTCAGAGATGACGTGAAGCAGGAACCACGAGGAGAGAGGAACCATGAGGAGTGAGAGGTACGGGGGATTGGGCATGGGGTGGGGGTTTCTTTTCTAGGGTTTAGGGTAGTGCAGTGGTGTTTGGGTGGTGTAGGGGGTCGTGCTGGGGGTGTTTTAGGGTTTAGGGTAGTGCAGGGGGTCGTGCTGGGGTAGTGTTTTAGGGTTTAGGGTAGTGCAGTAGTGTAGGGGGTCGTGCTGGTGGTAGTGTTTTAGGGTTTAGGGCAGTGCAGTGGTGTATGGGTAGTGTAGGGGGTCATGCTGGGGTAGTGTTTTAGGGTTTAGGGTAGTGCAGTGGTGTTTGGGTAGTGTAGGAGTCGTGCTGGGGTAGTGTTTTAGGGTTTAGGGTAGTGCAGTGGTGTTTGTGTAGTGTAGGGGCTGTGTTGGGGGTAGTGTTTTAGGGTTTATGTTAGTGCAGTGGTGTTTGGGTAGTGAAGGGGGTCATGCTGTGGGTAGTGTTTTAGGTTTAGGGTAGTGCAGTCGTGTTTGTGTAGTGTTGGGGTCGTGTTTTAGGGTATAGGGTAGTGCAGTGGTGTTTGGGTAGTGTAGGGGTCATGCTGGGGTTAGTGTTTTAGGTTTAGGGTAGTGCAGTGGTGTTTGGGTAGTGTAGGGGGTCGTGCTGGGGGTAGTGTTTTAGGGTTTAGGGTAGTGCAGTGGTGTTTGTGTAGTGTGGGAGGTCATGCTGGGGGTATATTTAGGGTTTAGTGTAGTGCAGTGGTGTTTGGGTAGTGTAGGGAGTCATGCTGGGGGTAGTGTTTTAGGGTTTAGGGTAGTGCAGTGGTGTTTGGGTAGTGTAGGGAGTCGTGCTGGTGGTAGTGTTTTAGGGTTTAGGGTAGTGCAGTTATGTTTGGGTAGTGTAGGGTTTCGTGCTGGGGGTAGTGTTTTAGCACTAATTTTTCTTTCTACAGCACTAACCATATTTCTATGACAAAATGAACCCACTCATTTTGTTCCTTTTTAAATTAAATGTTTTAAGAGTTACCAGTTTATTCCAATCAAGATGGCTTCAGGTGTGCCATAATTTTGTCATAAGTAAGACTGTTAGCGCTCTAGTTGTTCTTTAGAACATTGTGGGAAGCTGCAGTAGAACACAAAGGCATCAACTGACAGGCTGCTCCTGTTGAAATAGAACAGGAAGATATTTGAGCTCTCACTTAAAGCATGTCCTAATTTTTCTTTCTACAGCACTAACCATAATTTCTATGACAAAATAAACCCCATCATTTTGTTCCTTTTTAAATTAAATGTTTTAAGAGTTACCAGTTTATTCCAATCAAGATGGCTTCAGGTGTGCCATAATTTTGTCATAAGTAAGGCTGCTGTTAGCACTCTAGTTGTTCTTTAGAACACTCTGGGAAGCTGCAGGTAGAACACAAAGGAATCAACTGACAGTCTCTGCCTCTTGTTGGATGTACATGTTTTACTGAGAATGTCAGACTTCATTCTCACATGACTGAGAAAGATAATGTGAATTTACAGAAAATATGCTCTCAATTTAGCTTCTGGAGCACCTTCCAAAACTGTATGGGACAAGAATGTGAAAATAGTTTTCTCTCAAACATGATTCATGATATCCCAGCAGAAGGTTTTTCACAGGGTAAAATCACCTTAGAACACACCACAATTCCTGAAATTAGTATGGTACCATCAACAAATGAATTCTAATGTAACTAAAGTCTGTTATCACCCTTTATAGTTCTCCTTTTGGTAACCCTCAAAATCTTCGATTCACTACAATGCATTTCAATGGGGTACTATCATTTATTTTGGTCCCAAAGATGGCTGCCAGCAATTCCAGAATGAAGTGCTGACAGCCAATCAGATCTCATGATGACATGTGTGGTGACTTAGGAGGCGGGAGCATACAGAATGTGCATAAGTTCAGCTTTGCCAATAATATAATGGGCATAGAGACTGAGAAGTTCAAAGGACTCCTATCTCCAGATAACCCCGGCCCACTACCCGAGATTCTGCATTGTAAATAATCTGGTCCTGATGAAGGTGGTTGTAAAGTTCTCCCACCGAAACGTGCGTTGACCATATCTGTCCTCAGGGGAAATCCGCTTCTAAGACAACACACGAGTGGAAGAAACCCAGACCTGTTAAATTAAAAATCAGGCTAATGGTGGATGTCTATATCAATATTTGGATTTCCCAGTGCAATGGTATTGTTCTCTGTATGTGTGTTCGGGTATGAGTGAGTGTTTGCCTGATGAGAGTGACGGAGTGAGGATGCGGCATGGGGTTATTTTTGATTTTTAGTATATTGCATCATTGATCTGGTATGACAAAGTTGTTGTGTAATATATGTTATTTATGAAATGATTTTCTTTGTCCCTATATTTATTTCTTGTAAAGTTTAATTGGTTCATCATATATAAATTGTATCACATCTGTTATAATCTGTCATACATGAACTGGTGTAAACTCAGATCACAGTATATTATTATAAATCTATAGAAAAAAGAGAAAAAATATTTTATATGTACAAAAAATTACAAATAAATTGATTATATTTTTTGAATAATGAGTCACATTTGATATATGGGTTGGGGCCTAGTCTAACATCCGAGCCCATAGGAGGCCTCACATAAAGAAATATAGGTCAGACAAGAGTATCTCTTTATAGAGGCCAAAGAGTAGCACAGAGAACTGAAAGTGTTCCTGCCACATCGTGAACTACAGGTAGTGCCTGTGGTCCTGCGGAACATAGATATGGAAATAAGTGTCCTGCAGCTAGAATGGTACCATCCAGTCTCCAGGATCGAGGGCAGACAAGACCTGGCCAGAGAGAGAATCTTGAATTTGGCATTTTGCAGGAAGGTGCTGAGAGGGTCACACTCTAAAATCAGATGGTCTCTGCCATTCTTCAGCATACGGAAGTAGTGGGAGTAATGCCCATTTCTTTGTAGAACAAACTTGTCAAAAGTGATGGCTTTCCATTCTGGGAGAAAATGTTGATGCCGGTCTTCAACAGGGTGGTTGTGTGACTGGAAAGTTAAACTGAAAAGGTTTAATGACTTTGGTAGCTGGGGGTGCTGGAGACTGGGTTGCACGCTGTCCTTGTTGTCCAAGAGGTCTGTGGGTACAGAGGTCACCAAAATGCTGAAGGGTCTGCTGGGCTGGTTGCATAGGTATGTGCTGGTGTTATTGAAAACCCCCATCGTAGCCACGTAGGTGGTGGAAATTACGCATTGGATTAGACAACTCCAAGGACCTTTAAAGCACTTGAGAGCAGACTGCCGCTTTGCTAAAGGGGCAAGAACCAAAGGGAATATCCATGAGGAAAGACTTGACAGCCTAAGAGAACCCTCATCCAGGTGTGTCTCCCGAGCGTCACACTGGAGACTATTGTCCAACTAAGGCAGTTTGCAGTGTCCAACTCGCATCGAATCGCTTGCAAAAGGGTAGGGAGTAAGCCATCAGGCACAATAGACTAGACCTGAACAACAGCACCCCAAAGGGACTGAGTATAGTGGCCAAATAGGCATCTGGTATTGACAGACCATAATGCCATGCTAGTGGAGGATAGCATGGGTTTCCCGAAAGCTTCAAGACGCATGGATTCTCTGTCTTGCTGGGTGGTAGAGATGGTATTGGGATTGATGAAACTCTCCAGAATCTGTTGTTGCGTTAGGACAACGGATCACCGGAGGTAGGGTGATAGCACCTCACCATCTGCCTATTTATCCGTGGTTCGAACATGGCTTTGCCCTTGGCCCAAAAAGGAGGTCTGTAAGGCCTTTATTAAAAGGTAGTATGTGCTCAGTATTAGTAAGTCCGGGATGGAGGACTTCAGTGAGATCATTGGTCTCACCTCCATAATGGGCAATTGGAGGTCAAAAACCTCAGCTGCCCGCTGCATGACAACTGCGTAGGAGGCACTTTCTTCAATAACTGGCACAAGTGGAGAGGCCATTCCAGTGTATGAAGTATCTAGTCCACTGGCATCTTGCAGCTCATACCAGTTTTCTTCAGTATAGGGATGAGCAAATTAGTCCCCTTCATCATAACAGTCATTATTGGAATCTGTGTCAAAAAGAGTGTGGATGATCTGGACCCCTTCCTTTGAGGCAAGAGCAATGCATCAGGGTCCAATGGGGTGCTGGAAGGATGTGGCCCAGTGGGATCAGGGCAGGGACTCGGTCAAAGGAGAGTCAGCTCAGAGCTCAAGAGCCCTTTCGGCTGTGTTTAATTGAAGAAATCAATGCTCTAGGTCTAGTGTAGGTTGTGGCGCCAACACAGGCGTCGGAACCGAAGGCAGTGCTGGGCATGTAATGGGTCTAGAGGTTGCAGCTGGCACTGAGGGGGGACCCGCTAGAGTAGTTCCAGGTGGACATCCTCGCAACTCCTTGGAACCCAGAGGCATGCCAAAGGGAGCCAGAAGTGTAATGAAGAGAGTCAGCATAGTTTTGCAAAACTCCTGGATTAACTGCAGTGTCACGGAAGAAAATAAATTACTTACCTGTAACTGTGGTTCTCCAGAATTGGTATCTTTCATAGATTCACAGGCTTGAATCATTCCTCATCGAAGTGGGAGTCCCATGGCATTTGAAAGCAGTACAGGTCATCCATAGCCCATAAGGGCTAAAAGAAACATTCACTTCATTACTTATCTCTACCATTACAAAAGCACCAAATTTCAGCCAATCAGGCGACAGCACCCTCTTGAACACTCCCCACCTAGACTCCACACATTCTGATTTCCAAGCACTAGTGATAAACTAAAGACACAGGGAGAAGCTGAGCCTCCTAGGGGAGGAGGGTGGGTCATGTGAAAGATGGCAAAACCGGGGAACCACAGTTACAGATAAGTAACTTATTTTCCTCTCCAGTATTGGATCTTTCATAGATTCACATGCTTGAATCAGAATAGCTAGCAGTAAGCAAAATAGCATCACAATTATAAATATTAAAATACATATATTATATATTTATGGGACAGTGGGATAATAAAAGAAATAAAGACTCACCTTATTGGAACAGATGTCAAATAACTTCCTGTTCCTCTGGCACATCCTATATACTGCCGAATCCAGACAGTAACGCTGGGTAAACGTGTGTCTGCTCTTCCATGTATCTGCCCTACAGATGTCCTGAAGAGAGAGACCATCGAAGAGGGCGACTGATGTAGGCACAATTAAGGAAGAGTGTGCTTTATCTTTAGATGAGAGGTTTTCCAGCTTTGCATTGACAAAACTGGATAGCAGCAGCAATCCAAAGAGCAATGCTTTGTTCGGATAGCAGATATCCTTTCCAAGGCTTATCATAAGCCACTAGCAATTGGTCTGATTTTCTTAATTGCTGTGCCAGAATATAAAACATGTTTTAAAATCTAATGAATGAAATATTTTTTTCCGCTATGGTCCGCAGATTCGGAAAGAACATTTTGAGTACGATAGGCTCATTAAGATGAAAGTCTGTCAGCGCCTTTGGGATAAATTTAGGGTTGGTTCATAATATTAACTTGTCCGGTTTAAAAATTGTAAAAAGGGTTTTTTAACTGAACGCTTATGCTTTCACTTATTCTCCTTCTAGACATTAAGGCTAGTAATAACGCCACCTTCCATGAGAGAAACTTTAGATCAGCTATGTATGGGCCCGACTGGAACATTCATCAACTGTGAAATGACCAAATTAAGCTGCCAAGGTGGAGGAGGTTGCTTTATTGAAGGAAAGACTTGGAAAAGCCCTTTATGAAACGGTTTGAAATTCTATTTGACCATAGAGATGCTGTACTAGATCTCCTAAATCTGGTTATAGCTGCTTAGTGTACTTTAATTGAAGTATGAGCCAATCCCGATTAAGCTAGATGTAGTAAATATGGCAAGATACCTTCTGGTGGAGCTGAAAGAGGATAAATTTGTGATCTTTGGCACCACAACCAAAATTGTTTACACTTGAATTTATAAGTCCCGTTAGTGAAATCAGCTCTGGCTCTAGCAAGAATTTCGTCACAATCTTGTGGGATATTTAGGCTCGCAAATTCACTTTGTTCAGAGCCATGATGACAAGTGCAAGGACGCTAGATCTGGATGAAGTATCCAGTTGTGGTTCATAGACAATAAAGTTGGCATTGGCTTCAGTTGAATATGATGTTTCTCCAAGAGCAGGATCAGCTTGGCGAACCAATACTGCCTCTGCCATTTCGGGGCGATCAGAATTAACCTGTTAACCTGTACGGTTCTTGCTTCATCTTGTGGAGAATCCATTAAATTAATTGGATTGTGGGAAAAGCGTAAGCAAAGATCCCTAAGCATCTTATTGAAAACGCATTTCCCCACTATCCTGGTAGAGGATCCGAGCTTGCGTAAAATCAGCTCTCAATTCTGACGAGTTGCAAACAGATCTAGATTTGGCTTGCCCTAAAGGTCGGAGATATTGTCCAGGGCAACTTGGTTGAGCTCCCATTAGTGATAGCTGTTCCTGGTAGTGCTTAAGGTATCCGCTATAACTTTTTTTATTCAAGGGACGTGCTCTGCCTTCGATTGCACCTGAAGTTTTAGCACCCACAACCAAACCTCCTGAGCTTCTTGAGAGAGCAGTTGAGATCATGTACCTCCTTGCTTGTTGATGTAATGCATGGTGGCGGTATTGTGTGCGAGTATTCGTACTGATGCTCCCTTGATTCTGGGAAGGAAGGCCTGTAAACTCAATGCGACCGCCTTGAGCTCCAACAGATATATCTAATATATTTGTGCTGTGAGCCCATTTTCCTTTGATTTGTAAATCCTGAAGGTGTACACCCCATCCCCCTAGAGAGGCATCGGTCGTCAGCACAAAATCTGATATTTGAGGCAGGAAGGTCAGTCCTATTGAAAGGTGGTCATTTAAAGCCCACAGAGGAACAGACTCCTCCTTGGTTGGCGTAATTTGTATGATGTCCTCGACAGAGCCGCAAGTTTGGAGCCACTGTTTGTCCAATTCCCCTTGCAAAGGTCACATTTGGCTTGAGTAGGCGAACTGAAACGGACTTTGCAACAACCTTTCTGCTAACAGCATTAGCCTTGTTCATCTGTCTTCTGCACTTTACGCTTTGTCCTGAATGGTGTCTAAAATGGCTCCCAAAACATTATGGTCCTTGATGGATAAAGCGAAGACTCTTGCAGGTTTAGAGTTAAGCCTAGGTTCTTCAATAGAGTTAGACAGGCGTTGTCACTCTGATCACTTCCTGGTATGTAGGGGCTTTGATCAACCACGGGTCGAGGTATGAAAATATTTGATACCCTTTCTACCTTAAGTGAGCTGCCACTGGAGCTAAACATCAAGTGAAAATTTGGAGGGCTGATTGGAGGACTTTGAACTGATAATGAATGCCGGCTACTCTGAATCTTAAGAATTTTCAATTTTTTGGGTGAATCGGAATGTAAAAATACGCATCCTGGAGGTTGAGGGTCATCATGTAGTCTCTGTGGTTGAGGAGCTGAAGGATGTCTTGGAGAGTTACCACACAAAATTACTTTTCTTAGATATTTGTATAACCTCTGCAGGTCTAAAATGGGTCTCCATTCCCCGGTCTTTTTCTTTATCAAGAAGCGGGAAAAAAGCACCTTTCCCATCTGATTGTGTGGTACTCTTTCTAGGCATGATAAATATTTATTTCTGTAGCTGCAGAAGAAGGAGAGAAGATAACCCTGTCAAGGGCATATAAGGTGGCCTCTGTAAATTCCAATGTATGCACCATAGGAGACTAGATCTAAACCCCTTTGTCCATTGTGATTAACTTTCAATGAGGCAGATAGTTTGTTTTTCGGCGCCCAATTGATCCTGGTACATACGTTTGAGTAACCGACAAGGTCTTCATGTCACAGTTACCTACTTGTGTCGCATCCCTGAGAAGTTTGCTTCCTCTTTGCGGTTTGTTTGCTGTAAACTGCTGATGGTAGAATTGTTGCTGAAAGGGCTGGTACTGTTGGGAACAATAAGGTTGGTATCCTCCTAAAAATAAGTACATACCCCCGGCTCTTGCATCACGAAAAAGCATTTGCCTAGTTTGTAGTGATCCCAATGATTTAGCCACGTTCGGGTTTGTTTTTATGGATTGCAACACCTCATCAATGTGTCTTCAAAATAATGCCTCTCTGTCAAAAGGCATGTCTAGAAGTTTACTCTGAACTTCAGGTCTGAAGGCTGTTTAAGGAATCCCTGCCTGCGACCAGTGGACTCCCACTTCGACGACAGAGGAATGATTCAAGCATGTGAATCTATGAAAGATACAATACTGGAGAAATTCAGGTTACCCTGAGATGAGAGTCGGAATCTGCTCTGAAGACGATGGAGTTTGGAAGCGAGGCAGGGAGACATTTAAATACTCCCCCCGTCTCAGGAGTTCAAGACTAGCAGGAAATGGCAGCGTGCCAGTTGGACTTCTTGTTCTTTTTTTGACTCACCAGAAAAGGACCTTTCCTTAGACTTCGACCAGTCATGGTGTGGAGTCTTGCGGTACTTAGTGAGGTACAGCTTCGCCACACAGTCCCTAATGGCGTTCGGATTCATCAAGGCGCAGTCGCTACAGGTCTTCAACCCTAAGCACAACAGACAAACCTTGTGGGAATCTGTCAAAGACATTTGCTTGTGACCGTCTCTTTATGGTTTGAACCCTGTGGTTTTAGAGTGTGACATTTTCCTTGCACACCGATTAGAAATACATTTTGCGAAAATAGTCGGTATCAGAGTCTGGTGCTGTGGAAAGAAAGGAACTGACGGCACACAGGGGTATGCAGCTCTACACAAGTTCCTTATGGAACGAGATCAATGAGGAGCTGCATGACCCCACCTACTGGCGTGCAAGGGTACTGCTAATTATTTTCCAGATCCAGTCTGACGCTTGGGGAATATTCAAAAGGTGAGGTATCTGCAGTTACATGTATCTATCAGAAACTACCTTTAACAAACGTTGCAGGAAAGTGAAAGAAAAAGCAAAAAAAAAAAAAGAAAAAAAAAAGCCAAGAAAGCCTCAACTGTTCATAGTAAATGATAATTTATCAACATCAACAGATTGATTTTCTCAAATTACAGCTTTTCAGGATTAGTCAAGTATCTTTGAAAAATTAGAAATTTAGATTCAAGAAGTAAAAACTATACGTGGATAATGAATAACTGAATATTCATTTACTTGCTGGCCACACTTCTAGAAAAATATATACATTTTCACATGTTCTTATAGAACAAGTTACTTACCTTCAGTAACGATATATCTGTAAGAAACATAGGTTAGTTATAGATTCCTTACCTTAGAATTACCCCCAGGCGTCAGACTGGATCCGGAAAGTTTTTCGTCAGCAGTACCCCTGCGCGTCGGAAGGCGGCGTCAGTCGACTCCACGTTCGTCGTCGTCGTAATGGTGGTGGTGGTGGTGGTTGCCGGGAATAAGTCGCGGTAGCTACATAGACGCCGCCCTCGCGCGCGGACGTCAGCTCTGTACACGACTTTCCACGCCAAAAGCGCAGAGCCATGCAAGACACTGACCACTGGTGCACAAAACTAGGGCCCTGAAAGGATGTCCTTAACCCTATAAGTCAGTTCGCAGAACGGGGAGGATGGGTGGGGCGGTAAGGAATCTATAACTAGCCTATGTTTCTTACAGATATATCGTTACCGAAGGTAAGTAACTTGTTCATCTGAAAGAAACCGTTAGTTATAGATTCCTTACCTTAGAATAGATACCCCAGCAATACCAACCCCGGAGGTGGGTCTGCGAACTAAGTTCACACCAGAAAGTTCTGGAGAACAGAACGGCCAAGGAAGCGGTCTCTCTGGTCTTGGCTGTCCAGGCAGTAGTGTTTGGTAAACGTGTGCAACGATGCCCACGTACCTGCCTGGCAGATGTCATTGAGGGGGGACTCCTCAGCCCAAAGCAGTGGTAGCTGCCGTCGTCCTGGTGGAATGGGCGCGCAGCCCCACTGGAGGCTCCTTCTTTGCCAAAGAATAGCAGGCTTTGATGCACAGAACGACCCACTGGAGGCGCCTTCTTTGCCAAAGAATAGCAGGCTTTGATGCACAGAACGACCCACCTGGAGATGGTCAGTTTGTGCACGGCCCGACCTTTCTTAGCGCCCACGTAACCAACAAAGAGCTGGTCGTCCACCCGGAATTGTTTTGTGCGATCAAAGTAGAAGGAAAGCGCACGTTTTGGATCCAGACGGTGGAGCCTCTCTTCCTCTTTTGAAGGATGCGGAGGCGGAACGAAGGTGGGCAAAGTGATGGTTTGGCCAATGTGGAAAGAAGTAACCACCTTGGGAAGAAAGGAAGGTCTAGTTCTCAGGACAACCTTGTCCGGATGAACTGCCAGAAAAGGAGGCTTGGAAGAAAGCGCTTGGAGCTCACTCACCCTGCGAGCAGAGGTGATGGCCACCAGAAAGGCAGTTTTCAAAGTGAGAAGCCTGAGAGGACAGTTATGTAGTGGCTCAAAGGGAGAGCACATAAGGTAGGTAAGAACCAAGTTCAAGTCCCACTGGGGCATTACGAAGGGAACAGGAGGAAAAAGATGAGTAATGCCCTTAAGGAATCTATTTACAACAGGGGACTTGAAAAGCGAAAGCTGATCAGGAAGCCTAAGAAAGGCTGAAATGGCTGAGAGGTAGCCCTTGATAGTGCCCAGAGCAGAGCCCTGCTGGGCCAAAGAAAGGAGGAACAAGAGGACTTCAGAAAGAGGGGCGGTAAGGGGATCCACAGCCTTTGCTGTGCACCATGCCACAAATGTGTTCCATCAGCAGGCGTATACCATCTTAGTGGAGGGACGCCTGGCTGCCAAGATATCACAGACTTCGGGAGGCAGGTCAAACGACGTCAACTGCCGCCGCTCAATCTCCACGCAAGGAGGTGGAGGCTGGACAGGTTCGGGTGGAGGACCGCGCCCTGCTGCTGCGACAGAAGATCCTCCCGAAGAGACAGTCGGATCGGAGGATCGATGGCCATGTTCAGCAGCTTGGGATACCAGACTCTTCGTGCCCAATCCGGAGCCACAAGAATGACTTGGGCCCGGTTGCGCTTGATCTTCGTCAGCACTCTGGACAGAAGTGATATAGGCGGAAAGGCGTATAGAAGACCGCAACTCCACTCGCGACAAAAAGCGTCGCCTAGCGAGTGCCGCCTTGGAAATTCCAACACACAGAACTGCTGACATTGTGCGTTCTCTTCGGTGGTGAATAGATCTAACCAAGGCTCTCCCCACTGCTGAAAGACATTGCACCACCTCCGAGTGAAGACGGCATTCGTGATCCATCATGCACCTGCGGCGGAGTTCGTCCGCCCTGACGCTCCCTCCTCCGTAGCCATGGCAGGAGGAGACAACATGCCAAGGTCTGGTGAGGTATCCAGACCACTGGCTTCCCCCAGTTCCTCTCGCCAGTCCTGTTCGTACACCAACTGGTCGGTCAAAGGGTCCCCAGACCCCTCCCAGTCCTCCTCACCCTCCTCTGGCTGCCAATCTGGTCTCAAAGAGCCAGGGTAGGACAGGGGCACAAAAGTACCCGCCGGCGTCTGTCGACGCCGGTCCGACTCCGTGTCTACCTCGAGGTGGAGGCCGGGGTCGACGTCGGCTGGGGACACAGCCGACGCCGGTGGCGGACGTGGTGCCAGTGGAATCTGTGCCGGGAGAGGCGTAACAAGGTCGACCGACGCCGATCCGGATCCAGGCCTGGATCCAGGGGGACCCAGCGGCGCCGAGGCCGAAGCCGCCGCCCCAGGGCTCCCAGCCGAGTCCGCGGGGCCCGAAGGCGCGCCGGCAGAGTCGGGCTGCCCAAAGATGGTGTGCATCGCTTCGTAGAACTGACGAAGCTCGGCAGGGGTCGCTCCCGGTCCCAAGAAGGGGGGGAAACCAGGAGCCGACCCTACGGGCTCCGCACGCGGAGCCGCGGGAGGGGCACCACCCGCATCCCTCGTCGCATTGGCCGACAGACGGGGAGAAGTCGAAGAGCGACGATGCTTCCTTGACTTCTTTTTGTGCTTCGACTTACCTGACCCCGAGTGTGAAGACTTCGACGAAGAATGGTGTTGGCTCCGCGATCGGTCCCTCTACCTCCTCCGCGACCGGGACCTCGAGCGAAGCGGAGCCGACTGCCGGGCCTCGAGGAGCTTTCGGGACCGCTCACGCAAAGACTTCGGGGCCATGGTCCGGCAGTCGGAGCACGACTTGGGGTCGTGGTCGCGCTCTTGGCAGTAGAGGCACACGCGGTGCGGATCCGTCACCGACATCAGTTGGTTACAGAAACCTCAAGCCTTAAAGCCGGGCATCCCTCGTGCACCAGTTGTCGATGGACTCAGAAATCAACGAAGTCGACAAAAGTCGAGAAAAAAGCTCAGTCAAAAAATGACCGGGGGTACCGCTCTCTCCGGATCTGCGCTTGCTGGCACGGAAGAAGAAAGAACTGACGTCAGCGCGCGAGGGCGGCGTCTATGTAGC
Organism: Calotriton arnoldi; assembly: GCA_963921515.1. Lineage (NCBI taxonomy): Eukaryota > Metazoa > Chordata > Amphibia > Caudata > Salamandridae > Calotriton > Calotriton arnoldi. Next base: position 1,070,325 of record CAWUFW010003876.1, on the reverse strand, counting down.
TACTGCAACGTCATCCCGATGACCACGACGCTGACGACGAACGCGGAGTCCACCGATGTTACCTTCCGACGCGCAGGGGTACTGCTGACGAAAAACGTTCCGGATCCAGTCTGACGCCTGGGGGTAATTCTACGGTAAGGAATCTATAACCGTTTCTTTCAGATTAGTGTATTCTCTTTGACCAGATGGATTATATTTTTATGAATTATAAATGCACTGGTAGAAACTAAATGCACAAGTTACTAACTTGTGTAACGATATATCTGTAAGAGACAGTAGTTAGTGATAGATTCCTTACCTTAGAATATCCCCAGGCGTCAGGCTGGATCCGGAAAGTTTTGCGTAGCAGTACCCTTGCGCGTCGGTAGGCGGCGTCGTGCGGCTCCGCGTCCGTCGCCGGCGTCGTGATCGCCGGGATGACGTCGCGGGCAGTACTTAGGCGCCGCCCCTGCGCGCTGACGTCAGTTCTGTACACGACTTTCCGCGCCAGGAACGCAGAGCCATGCAAGAAGCTGACACAGGTGTCTGAAAAATACTAGGGCCCTGAAAGGGATGTCCTTAACCCTAGAAATCAGTTCGCAGAACGGGGAGGATGGTGGGCGGTAGGAATCTATCACTAACTACTGTCTCTTACAGATATATCGTTACACAAGTTAGTAACTTGTGCATCTGAAAGAGACACGTTAGTGATAGATTCCTTACCTTAGAATAGATACCCCAGCAATACCAACCCCGGTGGTGGGTCTGCGAACAAAGATCAGACAAGGAAGTCCTGGAGGACAGAACGGCCAAAGAAGCCGTCCCTCCGGACCTGACTGTCAAGGCAGTAATGCTTAGTAAACGTGTGCAGCGAGGCCCACGTAGCTGCCTGACAGATAACCGGCAGCGGAACACCGCGGCCCAAGGCCGTGGTAGCAGCCGTTGCCCTGGTGGAATGGGCACGCAGCCCAACAGGAGGCTCCTTCTTAGCTAAAGAATAGCAGGTCTTGATGCACAAGGTAACCCAGCGGGAGATGGTCCTCTTGTGCACCGCCCGACCTTTTTGGCGCCCACGTAGCCAACAAAGAGCTGGTCATCCACCCGGAAGTGTTTCGTGCGGTTGATATAGAAGGAGAGCGCACGTTTTGGGTCCAGACGGTGGAGCCTCTCTTCCTCTCTGGAAGGATGCGGAGGCGGAAAGAAGGTGGGCAAAGTGATGGTCTGCCCAATGTGGAAAGCAGTAACCACCTTTGGCAAGAAGGACGGACGCGTCCGAAGAACAACCTTGTCTGGATGAACAGACAGAAAGGGAGGTTTGCAAGAAAGAGCCTGGAGCTCACTCACCCGCCGAGCGGAGGTGATGGCCACCAGAAAGGCTGCCTTTAGAGTCAGAAGACGAAGAGGACAGTTATGCAGAGGCTCAAAGGGAGCGCACATTAAAAGGTAAGAACCAAGTTCAAGTCCCACTGAGGCATTACAAACGGAACAGGAGGGAAGAGGTGAGTAATGCCTTTTAAGAACCTGTTAACAACAGGGGACTTGAAAAGGGAGGGCTGATCAGGGAGCCTGAGGAAGGCCGAGATAGCACAAAGATAACCCTTGATGGTACCCAGGGCAGAACCCTGTTGGGCCAGAGAGAGAAGGAACAGAAGGACCTCAGAAAGAGGGGCAGAAAGGGGATCCACAGCCTTTGCTGTGCACCATGCCACAAATTTGTTCCACCTGCAGGCGTATACCACCTTAGTGGAGGGACGCCTGGCTGCCAGAATCACATCACAAACTTCGGGAGGCAAGTCGAAAGGAATCAACTGCCGCCGCTCAATCTCCACGCAAGCAGGTGTAGACTGGACAGGTTCGGGTGGAGGACCGTCCCCTGCTGCTGCGACAGAAGATCCTCCCGAAGAGGCAGACGGATCGGGGGATCTATGCTCATATTGAGTAGCTCGGGATACCAAACTCTTCGAGCCCAGTCCGGAGCCACAAGAATGACTTGGGCCCGGTCGTGCCGAATCTTCTTTAACACTCTGGGTAGAAGTGGTATAGGCGGAAAGGCGTACAACAGACCGCAACTCCACTCGCGACGAAAAGCGTCGCCGAGCGAGTGCCGCCTTGGAAATTCCAACGCGCAGAACTGATGACATTGCGCGTTCTCTTCGGTGGCGAATAGATCTAACCAAGGCTCTCCCCACTGTAGAAAGAGTCCTTGCGCCACTTCCGAGTGAAGACGCCATCATGTGATCCATCATGCACCTGCGGCTGAGTTCGTCCGCCCTGGCGTTCAGAGAACCTGCCAGGTGTTGAACCATCAGGAACATGCCCTGATGTTCCAGCCATGTCCAGAGGCGCAGAGCCTCCTGACAAAGGGTCCAAGACCCCACCCCGCCCTGTTTGTTGCAGTACCACATGGCGGTGGTGTTGTCTGTGAACACCTGCACTACCTTCCCTTTGACAGAGGGAAGGAATGCCTTGAGTGCAAGCCGGATCGCCCGGAGCTCCAGAAGGTTGATATGGAGCCGGGACTCCGCCGGAGACCAGAGGCCTCTGATCTCCGCCTCTCCCATGTGACCGCCCCATCCCAGAAGGGACGCGTCCGTCACAACTGTATGCTCTGGCTGGGGAAGGGAGAGGGATCTGCCCATGACCCATTGCCGGTTCGAGAGCCACCACTGCAACTGTTTTGCAGTCCCCTCCGAGATCTGGACGTGATCGGACAGGTTGCCCTGGTGCTGCGCCCACTGGAACTTCAGGTCCCACTGCAGAGCCCGCATATGCCATCTGGCATGATTGACCAGCAGGATGCAGGAGGCCATGAGGCCCAGCAGCCTCAGGGTCATCCGTACCGAAACCCAGGATAAAGGCCGAAAGATCGGAATCATAGCCTGAATATCCCGGACTCGCCGTTTGGGAGGATAGGCCCGAAACTGCGTCGTGTCCAGAACTGCTCCGATGAAAAGGAGCTGTGGAGAAGGAATTAGATGCGACTTTGGCACATTGATGGAGAACCCCAGCGAGTGCAGGAGTTCGGCCGTAGTCTGGAGGTGGGAGACGACTGCCTGGGACGAGCCCGCCTTCAGCAGCCAGTCGTCGAGGTAGGGAAGACTGAAACCCCTGCCCGGCGCAGATGAGCTGCGACCACCGCCATCACTTTCGTGAACACCCGAGGGGCACTGGTAAGGCCAAAGGGGAGCACGGTGAACTGAAAATGCTCGGGGCCTACCGTGAACCGAAGGTAACGCCGGTGGGCCGGCAGGACGGGGATGTGGAAATACGCGGCCTGCAAGTCCAACGCTACCAACCAGTCTCCAGGGTCGAGGGCAGTCAAGACCTGAGCTAGGGTGAGCATCTTGAACTTCTCCTTCCGGAGGAAGCGATTTACGTTCCGGAGGTCCAAGATAGGACGCATGTCCTCCTTGTCCTTTTGGGCACCAGAAAGTAGTGGGAGTAGCAACCACGCCCTACTTCTGGGGTCGGAACATGCTCGATGGCCCTCTTGGTCAAGAGGGCCGTGACTTCCTTCTGTAGAAGCACCAAGTGATCCCCTGACATGCGGTGGAATTGAGGTGGCATGGCTGGGGGGTGGTCTCGAAGGGGAGGGAGTAGCCCCTTCGGACAATGTCCAAGACCCACCTGTCCGAGGTGATGGTGCGCCAGTGGGGAAGGTGATGGCGGACCCTGCCCCTACTGGCGTGCCGTGCACCTGAAAGGAGGGACTAGGAGGGCTTGGAGGCCGCGGACGGGTTGGAGGTGGTGGCCTGACCCGCACGCTGGTTGCCCGATCCGCCACGGCGGAATCCACGTCCTCGGCCACGCGAAGACGCCTGCTGCGCGGGCCGGTGGCTGGGCTGCTGACGTGAAGGGCGCCCCTACCGTGGCCACGATAGGGGCGAAAAGCAGAAGGCAGCGGAGGGCGTGTAGCAGAAAGGCCCAGGGACTTGGCAGTAGCCCGTGAGTCCTTAAAGCGCTCCAACGCATGGTCTGCTTTGGACCCAAAAAGACCGACTCCATCAAAGGGCATGTCCATGAGAGTATTCTGGACATCCCCTGAAAAACCAGTGGTTCTTAGCCAGGCGTGGCGTCGGAGCGCCACCGTCGTTGCAATCGACCTGCCCAGCGAGTCGGCGGTGTCAAGGCCACAACGGATAGTGTATTTGGCCGCATCCCTTCCTTCCGCAATGGCGCGGGAAAGCAGTGCCTGGACCTCCTCAGGGCACTGGGGCAAAACATCCGCCACCGAATCCCACAGAGAGTGGGTATATCGGCCCAAAAGACAAGCGGTGTTAACGGACCGCAAGCCAGCACTGGAGGAAGAAAAACCTTTCTTCCCAAACTGATCCAGGCGTTTGGATTCCCTATCCGGAGGAGCGGTAGGGAAGGCGGTTTGGGAAGCGGAGGCTTGGACAACCAAGCTCTCAGGAGTGGGGTGGACAGAAAGAAACAGGGGGTCGCCCGGAGCGGGGCGATGGCGTCGTGACACGTTCCGATCCACAGGAGCCCCTGTGTTGGGCTTGGACCAGGCGCCCAAAAGAACGTCAGTGAGGGCGTCGTTAAACGGCAGCACAGTCTCCGCAGAGGAGGCTGCCGGCTGAAGCACCTCTGTCAAGATGTTAGTCTTGACCGTCAAAGTAGGGAGCTGGAGACGTAAGGCCCCAGCAGCCCTACGCAACACCGTACCAAAATTGGCCCCCTCCTCCGTAGCCACGGGAGGAGACAGCATGCCAGTGTCAGGAGAAGTATCCAGACCACTGGCCTCCCCTAGACTCTCTGTCCAGTCCTCATCATACTGACAGTTTCGTGTCAGAGGGTCATCAGACCCCTCCCAGTCCTCCTGGTCCTCCTCTGGTTCAAAATAAGGAGGAGGAGGGACATTTGGGACCCAAGGTCCCATCGGCGCCGGAGCCGGCGTCGAGCGACGCCGCTCCGGGTCCATGTCCGGAGCCGGAAGGAACTGGGAACGACGCCGCCCGGAGCCCAGGGCGGCGCCGAGAACGGCACCGGAGACATCGGCGCCGGCGGAGGTGTCGTGAGGTCGACCGGCGCCGATGGGGGTTGTGGAGCCGGGATCGAGGCCGGGGCCGAAGCCGGAGCCGGGATCGAGGCTGGAGGCTCGGGCGACGCCGGGGCCGGAGCCGCCGGCGACGCCGGAGCAACCCCATCAGGGCCCGCGGGGCCCGAAGGCGCACCGGAGGGGCCTGAAGGCCCGAAGAGGCGGGCCATGGCCGACAGGAACTCCTGTACCTTGGCCGGATCCGCCCCGAACCCGGGAAGGGCGGGTATGACGGGGCGACTCCACAGGCAAGTCCGGGGCCGCGGGGCGGGGACGGTGCCGGGAGGGGCCTCAGCCGAGTCGCGAGACCGGCGAGGCGAAGTCCGAGAGCGACGATGCTTCTTGGACTTCTTGTGTCGAGACTTACCGGACGAAGAAGACTTCGACGCCGACGACCGGTGTGCACTCCGCGAGCGACCCCTGGACCTCTCACGCGACCGGGGCTTCCGCGGAGCCGAATGCCGGGCCTCGAGGAGCTTTCGAGACCGCTCTCGCAAAGCCTTCGGGTTGAGGGCCTGGCATTCGGGACAAGACTCGGTGTCGTGGCCTCGGCCGAGGCAGAAGAGACACTCCCAATGCGGGTCGGTGACGGACATCATCCGCGCACAGGCGCCGCATCGCTTGAAGCCGGGCATCCCTACGACACCTGAAGGCTGGAAAAACACAGTGAAAAATCACCAAAAAGTATGGTCAAAAATTGACCAGGGCACTGCTCTTCCCGGATCTGCGCTTACTGGCGCGGAAAAAGAAGAACTGACGTCAGCGCGCAGGGGCGGCGCCTAAGTACTGCCCGCGACGTCATCCCGGCGATCACGACGCCGACGACGGACGCGGAGCCGCACGACGCCGCCTACCGACGCGCAAGGGTACTGCTACGCAAAACTTTCCGGATCCAGCCTGACGCCTGGGGATATTCTAAGGTAAGGAATCTATCACTAACGTGTCTCTTTCAGATACAGCAAAGTTAAGAGACATATATGCCTTACTGGTAATTTGATTCTATTCAACAATTGCACGCAAGTTCTCTGGCAAATTCTGAATAGACTGCCATGGAAAATTGTCAACCTCCCCTTTGGGCTCTCTTCAACGCCTTAGTGTTTCATCAAACTACTCAAACTGGTGACAGATTTTATCAGGTTCTGGTGATGCAGAAGATCATATGGGATGGCCAATCTACCCATCATAGCAGGAGGTACACTGAATGAAAGTCTCTAATCTGGGTTTTTGCGAAGGCTAGGATTAATCAAAAACTGAGAAAGGAGTTGTAACCTTTCAGCAACAATAAGGAGAATTCTTGGTGATCAAGGTAGACATTGAACATGCAACTCAAAGATGCCAAACTGAATGGATGAAGAGTATCCAGAGGGAAAATCACAAATTACTTCAAAATATAATATCGGGCTTACCAGACACTTCCATTCAGGACAAACTCCTGGGACCCTTTCACCACATGAGTAAACAATGAAACATCTTGTGCTTTCACAACAGCCTAAGCAAAATAGATCTAGACTACACCAAAAGCCTTAGGAAAGACTAGAATAGCATGGATATCTTTGGGAAAAGCGGGTGGTGCTTGCCTGCCCAAGCACCAGGAGGCCAATGCTGGCTGGAGTGGAACACAGACCTCCCCAGCTAGGGGAGTTGCTTTGAAGTGCACTGCCCGGGGTCCAGGAAATGTATTTAATGAAATGCACTTAGCGTTAAGTTAAATACATTTCTGCACCCCGCACAGAGCACTGGAGCAGCCCAAATTCTCTTCCACAAGCCAGGCAAAAAACAGAAGGATTTCCCACTTATTGTGTACTATGTGGGAATTTCGCCCACCTCAACTGGAGAGTTTGTTTTTAAGACATTTTATTTTAGACTGATCAGACACATGGGCTTGTTGTCTTGGAGTAAGGTTTGAAAAAAAATACAATATGCTACCTTCCAGACTGGACTTGGAACACAGGTTTTTCTAAAAAGACTCAAATACAACTACATTCCATTAAGGAAACAGGCTGTCATTAAGCCCACTATTTCACTGAATAGTCCATGGGATTCAAGTGAAAAGAATTGACGACTTGTCCAACCATTGTTGCGATATTCGCTGGAGAAACTGCAGCACTAGGGCCTTTAAAGAAGAAACGGAGGTGGTGACTTAAACAGTATAAAGCAGAGGATACTATAATTCTACTGATGTGCTTGATCACTGTGTTTAGCGACTGAATTTAATGAAGTCAGAAGAGGAGCATATCATGTACATGATCGTGCTTTTTAACCGACCTTTAAAGCAAGATCAAGTTGGTGAATATGAAGTCTGCTTCTCACAGCTTGAGGAGGACAACCATAGCACTTTCTATTGCTTGTGGTTCAGGTTTGAGTTTGCTTGAAGGTGGGGAGATGCCTGCAAATCTGTTTTGCACTGGAAACATAACATACAAGTCCAAGCACATTAAGAACTCCCTCCATGTGTTTAGCGGTGTGCCTGCAAAACTGTTCTAATGCTGCGATTAGGTGCCTGGAAGTGCCTAGTCTTAGGGGAGGGGAATTGGTATTGCCCGACACCCGGGACATGAGGATTCCTGCTGCAAATAAGTTTTAATCTGCACTTAGACCTTCAGGCAAGCAGACTTTCTGCTAGGACCTCCTGCAACTTATACAAGAGCACTAAGTCAGTTATTTCAAATAGCATGCTGAACACAACGCGAGTGCTCATTTTCATAGTTAAATTCAGTAACCATGATAAGCAGTAAGCAGGGTGAGAGCTATGAGCACTCTCCTGCTCACAGCAGATAAGCACGGCAAAAACAGATCCAATCTATTTATTGCTTGCGGGCCCACACACTCACAATAACATACTTTCTGTAAAGTTGCTCCCCAGAGAGTGAAACGAAGCACCGTCACATCCCCCAGTGGTGCGATTTAAGTGGGAAGTATCATTTGTCTGGTCCCTGGGTGTTTTAAATAGTGTGGCAAATCTAGGTGAACTCCTTGCTGCATGCCATCAACGATGAAAATCGGAGGAAAAATAAGGGCACAAAAGGCCCATGATCACAGTGTCTGCCAGGCTGGCATACCAATGACCTAACAGTGAGTAGACTGCTTATCAGTAAAGGCCTCGCCGTGGCTGCAGACAGTTTTCTGGAGTGTACTGATTTGTTGATAAGTGGCATGGTGAGGAAGGACTTGTGAGGTAGGTTAGGTGGCAAGCTGGCTCTCCCTGTCTGGGAACTGAAGTACAAGAAAGCATGTGTTCAGAATGTGGTATGCCTGGTGCTGAGCAGGAGGTCTCGAAAGGTGTCACTTGCAGGGAGTGGAAAACACAAACAAGATGTAAGAAGTGGATATTAAGTGCTGGTTCTCTCAGTGTGTTCTGATTTGCTGTAGAGACCATAATGGTGTCAAAAAGATCACATTCCTCACCCTGGCAAATAAGGGGAAGTCACCAAGAATAGGGGTTGCTTTAAAATGTTCTACTTTACTGCTTAGTCCCAAGCTACAGTGTTGCAGCGCTTGGGGTAACTGATTGTACTCTGGTTCCTAGAGATGGGCGAGCAAGCAAATTAACAGATCAAGAGTCGATTCTGGGTCTAAGAGCCCGTGCATGAGCCTGGGCTTGAAAATATTGGTCACGTCAATCATCCAACAAACATGACAACTCAAAAAGTGCATCTCCTTAACACAAGGAAGCTTTTCAGCCTAGTACATCAAATGATACCACTTAATTGAGAGCCATTTATTAAACGTGCAAGTTTTCAAACATGCCTCCACCCCGATGACAATGCTATTAGTTAAATCAATGCAAGTCAGTAATCTGGTGTACCCTACATGTGCCCTCGATTGTTGTTCTACTTAGAGCATCATTCTGGGCTATTGAATGAAAAATGAGAGGTTTTTGTAGAGGGAAGGAGGCTTAGTGATATAAAGTATTTGTCTAGGATCACACAATTTGGTAAAGCAGGGAAGCCAGGATTGATCCCAGGTTCCCAGTTTCACACTGTACAATTCACTCACTAAGTTGCTATTTCTTTCTCACATCAAAGTCTAATGCTTTGTCCTTAATTCTTGGAGGATGAGATTAGAGAATCTGTGGCGGGAACAATCCATGCTTTATGTTTGCCTGTTTTACACAGTGCAAACCTAGCCCAATGAAATAACATCGCTTCACAACAGACCACTTTACACCTTTAATTGCTGAGAAATTTGATGGGATTCACAGGATGTTGAGCCGAGGCTGAATTTTAACCTGGTTCCACATGTTGTGTGGTCAGCAGCTGTAGCCATTGGGCCACATAGCCCCCTGTTAAAACTTGGCTTGTCTGAACCGGTTGCCCTGTTTATTTTCCAATGGCACTCAGTTAACACCCAATTAACATTGTTGATTCTTTACAATCTTATTTGCAAGTGTGTGTTCTTCAATGAGAGTTTGAAATAGATACTTTGGCTTCCATTTTAAAATGTGGTATCATCTTGTCATCCCTGCACAGGACACACAAGCTGCTACATTTCCCTGACTAGACCTGCGTAGATCTTTACAACACACCTCCGGGACTGGTGATACTGTGGGGGCAGGTTTCAGGGCTGCTGGAGGGCAGGAAGCAAAGTGGTCTGGTAATGGTAAAGGCGCTGATGACAGCCCTTCTAATAAATTAGCACAAATACCACTGGGTAAATTAAAGTGGGAAGTCTGTGGTTAAAGAGTGGAATTCAATGGAGTTGATGCTATTGAAAATCGCAGAGATGGGGATTTTGGAGTTGAGGTGAAATAAAGATACATGCAGCCTGTGGTGGGAGTGGAGGAGGGGGTAATGAAAGGAGGGGAAGTTTGTTTAGGTTTGTCCGTGTTCCTCCTCTTTATATAGGGTGGCCCTATTTGTAAAGAAAGTCCCGTATGTTAACAAGAAATGTATTAAGCCTATGTTGTGAGGAAAGCAAGAAAGTAGGACGGATCCTCTGAGTCAGTAGAAGAGATATGGACTCAGAAATGGTTATGTTTCATATATGCCCTAATATAGACATGTTCATATATATCCTAATATAGACATAATCGTATATGCCCTATTATGGTCATAATCGTATATGCCCTATTATAGTCATGATCTCCTATGTCCTAATATAGGCATGATCTTTCACCTACATTAGTTCCCTACAGTACACAACGAACACTGAGGGTTGAACGTTATCTAGTCTGTGGTTTGAACACTGAAGGGTTTTTCCCCAACACAGGCCTACAATTTACTCAAATTATGCATGAGCATTCACCAGCTATATCTCCTGCATAATATGCATGTACAAAGTTCACCCCTGACATCTTCCTAATGTCTAACAAAGACCAATACAAACCATACTGAGGGACGAGACACTTTAGGGTATAAATACACCACATCTTGCCACGGTAAGAGAGAGGGAACCGAGACTTCCATGCCGACACACTGACCAGAAACGCTGAGGCTCCTGCATGCAGTCGCTCCAGCTGACAGCGATCTAACACAGCCCTTGCGGGGTGTCCAACTCGAGACCAGGACGGGGTCCCACACTCTCTCTCTTCAGGTAATGGGGTTCGACTAAATCCTAGAGGGATTCTTGGATCTTAGGGTTTCAGACCTACACACATGCTAGGTACACTTGGGTACATCTAGTTAGGCATCGTAGGAGTATGCACACTTTTATAATGCATTTTATATATTCATGTATGTAACCATTATTATTGCAATATGGTAGAACTGTACTATCCTTTCACTTTTATCGTACTGCTGATAATATATCTCTGCTACTGTCTGCTGGTTGCTGCAGCACAAATATTCTACACTAGAACAACAACTGTTCAATAAATACTTATTGAAACGCCCAGACGGTTTAATCTGTGTAACTCTCTGAGACAAACCGAATAAATAAGCACGAGTGACTGAGCGAAAAGTAGTACATAGTTTCCCCGATTCTGAGGGATCAGAGTTGTCATGATCTAAGGTTGCCAGAAACTAATCTCTCCCCGATAAGAGAAGATTCTAGTGGCACTGTGAGCTAGCTAATGCAAAACAGGCTAACATACGCGGTGGGGGTGCACAGAGCCAGTCAGTCACCAAGCCCTCAGTTTATGTTACCCAAACGCGCAGGTCCTGCATGGGTACTACAGAAACTACACGACATGGCGCCACCAACGTTGGTTGGGTACTTATTTAACAGTAGAATCTGAGTAGTTCAGTCGTGCTATTCTCAGAGAACCTACTCACAAAACCCCAGAGACGTCTGGAGTGGGTGGGCACAAAATCCGCCGCAGCAGAGTAGTAGGAAAATACTATTTATTTGCTGTTGGTTATTCAAGCTTGAAAGGACATAGTGTTCCTAAAATTGTGCCTAAAACCTTATCATAGTTTCTTTGAAACATTAGTCTGTGTTCTATACACGATGACTACTGCGGTCTTCGATCCACTACGAATGCCGCTGCCCATGTCAGACGAGGAAGAAGATCCTGCGGATGCAATACAGATTGCACCAAAATTCAGAAGGACAGTCACCCTAAGACTATTAGAAAATGGTTTACAAGCTAGGGGTGGCATGGTAGTTTTTCGTGATTGAGGCACACGAATCAAACAAAACAGAGGTATTCTATTCATGGGTTACACTCCCAGCAGCAAATGCAGTAACAAATACATTTCACTACTATATAGGAGATGTACCACGGGAATATTGTCCATTTGAGGACATAGAGATTCCACTCACTTACCAGGAACATTATTACTGGTTTAATGGCGCCCTACCCCACGTACAAGGAAGAGTAAGGTTAGGCCCACTCGGAGGAGACGGGGCAACATGGCCCATATTAGCAGCCTACACATCACATCCTGACATTGCCACCAGGAGACTTACTCGTACAACACACAGATTTAATTAAAATCTACAGAAACCCGACACAATTTGTCATGAGGACTTTAACAATACAACCTGCACCAGGTGCAGCAAATAGTTCTCTAACTCAGGGTACAGGAAATAAAATTACTCCTCAAACATTACACACGGTAATGGGCAAAATGCCCGCAAAACGCAAACAAATACCATTCTGGATAGCTCAGAAAATAACTCAGCTTGAGGCAGTATTCCCGAATACTACCACCTGTGATAAACACAGAATACTAACAATCTGCTTGCCCATGGGGATCACACCACAAATAGAGGACTGCACCTCTTGGGGTACAGTCTTTGCTGCCATATATACCAGAACACATGGTATCCTGTCATTAGCAGTAGTACCTGACGTATTGAGACCAATACAAAAGGAGTACGGAGCAGAGCCTGCCCTTAACTTAGGGATGAAGTTACTAGGTAACTACGAACAGGTATCAGCCATAGTACTAGCTAACATTAAGGGGGAAGCAGCTTCAGTGGCGATCCGCCAACGCCTAAGGGAGTTCAGTCCAGTAGATCAACAACACAAACTACCCAAAATAATTGAAACTGCATATGCAGAACTAGGCAGAGACAGCATAGGTGGGAAAGCATTAAAACCACAACTGGTGGGCAGTTCTGAAAAGGACATTACAAAGCACACACCTACTTCTTCTAAAAAGAAGTGGGGAAATAAAAAGCAACAAAAGTCTAAAGTCAGCAGATCTCAATCCCGAGGTAGGTCTCCTCAACAGAAGCCCTCTGAAAGGAGGTATAACCTCAGGAATAGGGCTAATATTAGGAAACCTGACAGGTATCAGGATACGATACACGTTCCTCTCGTTGCTTTCAGGGTTCATCAAAAAACTCCGAGAGGGAAGGACGGTCAGAACAAAGACAAGAGGAGCGTACAAAGTCCAGAGACACGCAACGCGCTGCGGACTACGCACCTAAAAAAGAAGATAAACAAAAATCAAACCCTCAGTTCAAAAAGAAAAAGGTAGCAGGTCTTAAGATCAGACATGCCCAGAATTCTGAGGACACACCTTCTGAACGGGGAATGGGCTCCGACGATGCTAGACAGCGCGGCAGAAGTAACAATAGCTCGCCAGAACCTGAAGGAATTTCTGGTGACAGCGGAGTTGAGTGAGTATATCACGGTGGAAACACCTGATACTCAGGTAAGCGTCCCACATAAGTTACATGACATAACACTCCGGATGGAGGGGGACAAACCCAGAAAAATTAAAGGTCTCTTTTGGAAAAATCTGTCATCAGGTTATGACATTCTATTAGCAGAACAAGACTGGCCGCCAGCATTTATCATGGAGTGCCCTAGGGGAGAAGAGATAATTTTTCCAGCCTTTTCCGACCTCGTTCCCATACATTTAAAACATGCATATGCGCAGGAGTGGGCGGTTGCTGTCACGACTCGCTCCCTGCATTCTCGTGTCCACCAACAGGGGGCCGAATTGTGGTGCTTCCCAGTGTTCTAACAAGCTTCCAGACCCTCCCCTTCATGTACATACTGACTTCCAGCCATTTCAACACTATTTGGGAATTGACATCCACACCAAATCCATGCCGGGTTTTGTGGAAGCCATCCTGCTCATGCCTGAAACTCCATTACCCAGAATTCCCTGCTCACTGCTTCGTCTCCACCCCTGCAGGCCAAGGATGGGTGGAGGAATTCAGCTCACCTGTGGCTGGCTACTGCTAGCCTGATCACACCTGATGCATGTGATTAATGTGAGCTCTTTTAAGCCCCAGCTCCCTTCAGCCCAGTGTTGGTCATTGTAGCTGTATACCGGTGAGGCCAATCCTTGTTTCCAGTGTTTCCTGAGTTCCTGAGCTATAGCTATTCCTTGTGCCTGAATTAGCACTGCCTGCAGTGCTACCTTGTTTCCTGAGTTCCTGAGCTATAGCTATTCCTTGTACCTGAATTAGCACTGCCTGCAGTGCTACCTTGTTTGAGTTATAGCTATTCCTGTTCCTGGGCTTCAGCTATTTCTTGTGCCTGATTTGCACTGCTTGCAGTGCTCTCTTGACTCCTTGTTTCCTGAGCTGTAGCTATTTCCTGTTCCCTTGAACTAGCACTGCCTGCAGTGCTACCCTGACTCCTGAGCCTTAGCATTCCTTGTTCCTGACCTGCAGCAGTTTCCCTTCTCCTGACCTAGCAGTGCCTGCAGAGCTATCCTGACTCCTGAGCCTTGGCATTCCTTGTTCCTGACCTGCAGCAGTTTCCCTTCTCCTGTACTAGCACTATCTGCAGTGCTACTTTGACTCCTGAGCTTTTGCTCAATTCTTGTTCCTGCCCCAGCACTGCCTTCTATGCTTTGTTTTCTTGATTCCTGAACCTGCACTATTCTAGTATACCATTGTAGCCTCCCCTTCTGTATATCCTTTTCCAGTCCCTGCCTTTCTTCCCATTTCCTTGGTTCCAGTTCTAGTTTGCGGTCTTTCTATTCTGCTGTCTTGCTTCTGTTACCTTGTATGTTTGTTACCTGCTTTCTGCCAAGTGTGCCCTCTGATTTCCATCCTTTCCTGTTAAGCACTCCTCCTTGCTAGCTCCTTGTCTATTGTGCTTGTGTTTAGTTCTACCCCTTTGCTGTTACTGCCTTGCGTGTTCCTGTTTGATCGCCAGGATCCGTGGGCACAGCTGACTACCTAGGTGGTGTTTCTTGTTCACTGTGAGTATTGTCTTTGAGTTACTGTTATAACATCACCATAGGTATAAGCTCCACAGACCCTGCCTTTGCATACATATCCTATATGTGGGTATTTTCAGTCAGTATCTGTAACAGCAATTGTGGGTGAGGAACTTACTGAGCTTCAGTCTTACCGTGTGGAGCTCCCGAGTGCTTTACCCCACACTCCCTTTATTGTTAATGTTGTATTATATATATGTCTTGCACGTCCGTCCTGGGTGTAGTTAGTCTGAATGCTAAATTGACTTGTGAGTGCCCTTTCTTTCTGAGTCTTAGCCATCTTGTACATGCTTCCCCTTTTGATCCCTTTTTCTCCCCTGACTCCTTCTGTGATCCTGGGCAGCGCTGTACTACTCTTTCTGTGTACGTTTTCTACCCAGTTCCCAGTCCTTGCCCAAGTCCCTGACTGTGTTCCCCACATAGTCCCGGACAGAATGACCAACCCACATTTCCAGGGTTACTTGTGAGGTTTCTTTGCGTTCAGTTAGCTACCATTTTTCTGTTACATTTTTGTGTGAAAATATTGAAGGTGTGTCCTAATGAGAGGTTTAAGAAAGAAACACACCAGTACATCATTTAGGTTTGTGCAGGACAATTCCCCAGTGCCCAACAACGAGAGGCATTTAGTGTCTACTTTACAGTTTGTTCACCCGTGTCCTGAAACAATGAATCCTCTTATGAGAAATGGACATTTACGTTCTGAATATTTTACTCATTGGCTCTCAAACACCTCTTTGCCAGATCCAGACTTAATCTTCTATTCTGATCCAGATTCAATGTCTGTGTCAGCATTGCATAAGGAGAATGCTACTTACTCAGTTTGCTGAACAAGAATTCTGAATCTCGCACGTCTGCTGTAAGTGGTTGTAAAATACAGTATTCAACCACACAACCAAAGAAAGAGCAGGTGCATTTCATAACCTCTGTTTTCCATTCAGATAATGTTACCCAGTCTTGTAGTCCAGTAAAGATCTCAGTCTCGGATACTAAAGGGACCTTGTTAGATACCACATTCAAAGTAAACAATAATCAGTTTAACAAAAGAGAGAAAAGACCTACTAGAACACAGGCAGCTAATAGCCAGTTTGAACAAAATCCAAGGTATAGCTCTGTTGCTTGTTGTGAATTTGCCAAGTCTACCACTGTCCTTTTAGAGAAAGATCTGCAGTCTTCACAGGATAGAAGTACATCTAAGATTCTTGAATTACAACGAGAGAATAAAATGTTTCAGACTCTGTTAAAAAATTATAACCCAAAGTTCAAGTGGGAATCTAAAACCCCTGTAGAAAACAACTTTTCCACCTCTATGTTAGTCTCCTTAGAAATGGAGAATGAAGCCTTGCGCTCTCTTTTGCGCTCCCCTCAGAGCTGGTCCAGCAATTGTGTGAATAATACCGTGGCTGATCACTCGGATTCCACTCAGAAAAGCCATAGTACCTTTTCTCACAGTGCAGTTAATGAAAGTATGTGTTGGAAGTCTGAATTTTCTAACTCCTCTGGACTTTTGTCTTCTAGTGCTAAATTACATCCAGGCACTACATCTGAGATGTGTCCCTCCATTTTTCAGGAACCCCAAATGCCAGGCAAAACGAAAAACATCTTTGCTTTCTTTTCCTAGTAGTGAGGTCAGTTCTATCTCAGAGATAACCCATAGACAGGCCATTGACATACAGACAAAACCTGAACCAGTGCCCAACATAATCCCTGATGTGACAACACCCTCTGACTCAGTCTATGCTCTTGGTCTAACTTCTGCGACTGAAGCCAACCTCCTCACTGAGAAGGAACAAAATCCTGACCCCTTGTTTGCTCCCTTGCCTTCAAGCACAACACAAATTGAAAAGTCAGGAAATGATCATGCTCTATGCTCCGATGCATTTGTACCACCTTGTAATTCTGAAGAAAATGAAAAGATCTCCCATGACCAAGTAATCTCTGGCCTATTTCCTCTGACTAAGAGTTGTGAACTGCCAAATGGTAAAGGAAGTCTGGTCATCAGAGACTCTAAGAAAAGCACTATTCTGAGCCATCCCGAAGAAAGAACGTCAGTGTGTTTTAATGAGCCAAGGAACTGTGAAGATTTCACTATTGACAACAGGGAATCTACTGTTCACGGGCTATCGCCATTCCCAGAATTTAAAGTTTGTCATCCTTGTGCCTCTCTGCCATCAGCTTGTCTTCTTGCAGAGTCTCCAGAGACCTCAGCTGGCCTGCTGCTTTCAGAGACCTCAGCTGGCCTGCTGCTTTCAGAGACCTCAGCCGGCCTGCTGCTTTCAGAGACCTCAGCCTGCCTGCTGCCATCTGAGCCCGAGTCTGCAGCCTGCCTGCTGCCATCTGAGCCCGAGTCTGCAGCCTGCCTGCTGCCATCTGAACCCGAGCCTGCAGCCTGCCTGCTGCCATCTGAGCCCGAGCCTGCAGCCTGCCTGCCATTAGTACTGGAGCCTCCGGACTGCCTGCATTCAGAGCACAAGCCCTCAGCTCACCTGCCTACTAAGTCAGAGCTTCCAGCCTGTCTGACTTCCGAGCCAGAGCTTCCAGCCTGTCTGACTTCCGAGCCAGAGCTTCCAGCCTGTCTGACTTCCGAGCCAGAGCTTCCAGGCTCCCTGCCTTTAGCACCTGAGCTTCCAGGCTCCCTGCCTTTAGCACCCGAGCTTCCAGGCTCCCTGCCTTTAGCACCAGAGCTTCCAGGCTCCCTGCCTTCAGCACCAGAGCTTCCAGGCTCCCTGCCTTCAGCACCAGAGCTTCCAGGCTCCCTGCCTTCAGCACCAGAGCTTCCAGGCTCCCTGCCTTCAGCACCAGAGCTTCCAGGCTCCCTGCCTTCAGCACCAGAGCTTCCAGGCTCCCTGCCTTCAGCACCAGAGCTTCCAGGCTCCCTGCCTTCAGCACCAGAGCTTCCAGGCTCCCTGCCTTCAGCACCAGAGCTTCCAGGCTCCCTGCCTTCCGACCTTGAGCCTCTATCTTGCCAACTTTTTGACCCTGTGCTTCCAGCTAGCCAGCCTTCAAAGGTCTCAGCACATATACTTTCAGAGATTGAACTTCTAGCCGCAGAGACAAAACTCTCAACATGTCAGCCTCCAGGGCCTGGGTCTCCTGCATACCTGCTTCCAGCGTCTCCTGCATGTGAGTCTTCTGTATGTTTTCCTCCAGGGCCAGAGCTTCAAGTCTGCTTCCTGTTACCGCCTTTGACTTCAGCCACCTTGCCTTTGACCTCTGTGCCTCCAGCCAATCCATTATCTGTTTTTGACCCTACAGTCAATCTGCCTTCGTTTCTAGAGTGCTACTCTAGACTGCCATCATCTGGACTTCAAACACCTTTGATTCGGGGTTCTAAGCCCCAGTTACTGGCTTTGGATGCTTCAGGTTCTGCCTCCAATACTCCTGTTAATTTACAGCCTAATATTCTACCCTCCAGACCATCACATTTTTCCCACAGTCCTCTGGAATCTTGTACTACATCTCTGATGGAAATGGACCTATTTCATAGGAGCAAAGGCATTGAATCCAGTTCCAGATTACGGGAGCCCGTCTTTGGAGGGGGGGTACTGTCACGACTCGCTCCCTGCATTCTCGTGTCCACCACCAGGGGGCCGAATTGTGGTGCTTCCCAGTGTTCTAACAAGCTTCCAGACCCTCCCCTTCATGTACATACTGACTTCCAGCCATTTCAACACTATTTGGGAATTGACATCCACACCCAATCTATGCCGGGTTTTGTGGAAGCCATCCTGCTCATGCCTGAAACTCCATTACCCAGAATTCCCTGCTCACTGCTTCGTCTCCACCCCTGCAGGCCAAGGATGGGTGGAGGAATTCAGCTCACCTGTGGCTGGCTGCTGCTAGCCTGATCACACCTGATGCATGTGATTAATGTGAGCTCTTTTAAGCCCCAGCTCCCTTCAGCCCAGTGTTGGTCATTGTAGCTGTATACCGGTGAGGCCAATCCTTGTTTCCAGTGTTTCCTGAGTTCCTGAGCTATAGCTATTCCTTGTGCCTGAATTAGCACTGCCTGCAGTGCTACCTTGTTTCCTGAGTTCCTGAGCTATAGCTATTCCTTGTACCTGAATTAGCACTGCCTGCAGTGCTACCTTGTTTCCTAAGTTATAGCTATTCCTGTTCCTGGGCTTCAGCTATTTCTTGTGCCTGATTTGCACTGCTTGCAGTGCTCTCTTGACTCCTTGTTTCCTGAGCTGTAGCTATTTCTTGTTCCCTTGAACTAGCACTGCCTGCAGTGCTACCCTGACTCCTGAGCCTTAGCATTCCTTGTTCCTGACCTGCAGCAGTTTCCCTTCTCCTGACCTAGCACTGCCTGCAGTGCTACCCTGACTCCTGAGCCTTAGCATTCCTTGTTCCTGACCTGCAGCAGTTTCCCTTCTCCTGACCTAGCAGTGCCTGCAGAGCTATCCTGACTCCTGAGCCTTGGCATTCCTTGTTCCTGACCTGCAGCAGTTTCCCTTCTCCTGTACTAGCACTATCTGCAGTGCTACTTTGACTCCCGAGCTTTTGCTCAATTCTTGTTCCTGCCCCAGCACTGCCTTCTATGCTTTGTTTTCTTGATTCCTGATCCTGCACTATTCTAGTATACCATTGTAGCCTCCCCTTCTGTATATCCTTTTCCAGTCCCTGCCTTTCTTCCCATTTCCTTGGTTCCAGTTCTAGTTTGCTGTCTTTCTATTCTGCTGTCTTGCTTCTGTTACCTTGTATGTTTGTTACCTGCTTTCTGCCAAGTGTGCCCTGTGATTTCCATCCTTTCCTGTTAAGCACTCCTCCTTGCTAGCTCCTTGTCTATTGTGCTTGTGTTTAGTTCTACCCCTTTGCTGTTACTGCCTTGCGTGTTCCTGTTTGATCGCCAGGATCCGTGGGCACAGCTGACTACCTAGGTGGTGTTTCTTGTTCACTGTGAGTATTGTCTTTGAGTTACTGTTATAACATCACCATAGGTATAAGCTCCACAGACCCTGCCTTTGCATACATATCCTATATGTGGGTATTTTCAGTCAGTATCTGTAACAGCAATTGTGGGTGAGGAACTTACTGAGCTTCAGTCTTACCGTGTGGAGCTCCCGAGTGCTTTACCCCACACTCCCCTTTATTGTTAATGTTGTATTATATATATGTCTTGCACGTCCGTCCTGGGTGTAGTTAGTCTGAATGCTAAATTGACTTGTGAGTGCCCTTTCTTTCTGAGTCTTAGCCATCTTGTACAGGCTTCCCCTTTTGATCCCTTTTTCTCCCCTGACTCCTTCTGTGATCCTGGGCAGCGCTGTACTACTCTTTGTGTACGTTTTCTACCCAGTTCCCAGTCCTTGCCCAAGTCCCTGACTGTGTTCCCCACATAGTCCCGGACAGTCCCTGACAGTTGCCCTAGCTCCGGGACTGTACAAAAATCATGCTGGTTGGGATGAGGATTCAACCCACCACGTGATCCCATTAAAAGTTTCACCAAAAGCTCGAAGGCAATATCCTATAAAGCAAGAAGCTAAAAAACAAGTCAGGGAGATCCTAGATCAACTAGAATACCAGGGGGTGATTGAAAATTGCACTTCACCTATGAACAATCCTTTGTTTCCCGTAATGAAACCTGACAACACCGTTTAGTTTTGGATTACAGACATTTAAACACTTGCACAAAGACATTTGCAGTTCAAAATGCACACAGTGCCGCATTAATGAATAACATTTTGCGGAAAAAATACAAAACTACACTTGATATCTCAAATGGATTTTTCTGCCAAAATATAGCACCTGAAAGCAGGTATTTGACCGCATTCTCAGCGCTAGGGTCCCAACTGCAATTTTGTCGACTCCCCCAAGGGTATAAGAATAGCCCGGGGATGTTTTCAGCAAGGGTAATAGAGTTACTCCAAAATTAGGATGAAGCATTGTCCTACGTGGATGATATTTATCTGACGGACAATGACTTACCAAGGCACTTGACCAGGGTGAGCACCATTATTATGGGATTCGCCTCTGAGAACTATAAATTTAATTTCAAAAAAATCAAAAATTGCCCATCTTAATGTCCTGTTCTTAGGGTATGAGCTGTCAAGTGAAGGAAAAAGCCTAGCAGCTAACTTTTTAGAAAAGTGTGCGCTGCTCCAACCTCCAAAATCGCTAAAGAATTTGCAATCAATTCTGGGATTCCTAAATTTTGGTCGGACATATATTTTGGATTACGCAGAAAGAGTAAAACCTTTCTACGACTTAATAAAACCTGATTTTTCAGTCAGACAATGGACACAGGAACATACAAACATCCTGTGTTCACTACAGGAAGACATGATAGCTTCAAAACACTTAGACACGCGTAAACGTACGCAACTTAGTGATCCGAGTAATAGCGGGTCAATGCGGGTACACTTACTTAACCTTCAATGAAGGTGAAACGGTACCAATCGCATACAAATCACACCTGTACACAAACGCAGAGATGCGTTTCACTTCAACAGAAAAAATCCTGACAGCAGTGCAGACCACTGTAGCAAGAGAAAGAGCTCTGGCTCAGGGAAAACGCATAATAGTCGTTGTAAGAAACTGGCTCTATATATACTGCACCAAAGTGAGGTACAGTGTGTATAGAGTCCAAGGGTCTCCAGAGGTTTGGCAGAGGTTAAAGTTAGATAGAACCTTACTCTCTAAAGTGGTAGCTTGGTCGAGCAGTAAGGCAGTATCAGAGGACAGTGTTAAGCATTTGATGTACACACAGTCAGCAAATGAATTCACACACTCAAGAACTGAACTCTAGGCCAATTGTTTTTGTATAAAAAAATATACTGTTATTTTATTTTAGAACCAAGCAAGCCTGATACAGGTAAGCATTCAATTATTTTCAGTAATAAGTTACTTGTTGTACACAGTTTTAAAAAGCAATGAAGATTGTACTTGATTTGATTTACAGGGGATGCAGTAGGTTGCAATACTTAGTAAATGCAGTACATTGAAATGAATGGCTTTTTAAGGTAAATGCAGGTAAAATTACTTTTATGTTACTTTTGTAATCCTGTGCTGGACTCCTAGATTCAGCATTGGGACATTTACTTAAAACAGGTAAGTAATTACATTTTTGTAGTTTGTACGATTTTTAAAGAATATTCTTGTATTTCAAAAGTTGACACTTCGAAACTTTTTCACCTAGAACCACCAATGTTATCCTATGGAAGGAAATTCAATTCGCAGGTAAGTTACTTTAACGTTACTTTCCTTACTCAGTGCTGGATGCCTAGATTCAGCACTGGGACATTTCCTGAAAACAGTTGAGAAAATGCGTTTTGGTTATTTGCGTGATTTTTAAGGAATATTCTTAGTTTCAAAAGTCGACACTTAGAAACTTTTTGGGAGAAAAAGTGTCAATGTTACTCTATGAGGAAAAACAGGTTATCGGTTTTGAGGTAAGTAATCGGTCTTTTGAGTTAGGGTTCTGGGGTTAGACTCAGGGGTCTCCCAGGGTCAGTGATGCACTGTTGTTGCACCCTCAGCGGCACTAGGGCGGCCAGGGTGCAGAGTGTTGAGGCCTAATGTTATCCTATGGAGGCTAGGGGGACTCCGGTTGGTGGCTGCTGGCAAGCAGGCCACGGGGTTGTGGGAGCAAAGCTCCTAGGGTTAAGCTCAGGGCAAGTTGGGGACCAAGTTAGCACAAAAGGGGCACCCTCAGCGGCACTAGGGCGGCCGGGTGCAGGGTGCTGTTTTGAGGTCGGGTGCCCTGTTGATTTCAATGGAGATTCTCCGGGACAAAGAAACACTGCAGGCTCAGGGACGAGGATCTTCCAGGAGTGACCACCACTTCGAGGGGTAAGTAGGGATGTTGAGGGTTGGTTAGGCACCGCTGGGTTGGGCACACAAGGCCGTGGGGCGTCGGGTGCAGGGGTGCCTTGGGATGTCAGATTTTCTTACCCGCTCTGGTCGCGGTAGGGGGGGTCCTCTGGATTGAGGCTGCAGGCGTCGTCAGGAGGCTTGAGGCAGGTCAGGGGTCGCCGGATCTCGGGTCAGGATCGCCGGGGGGACCTCCTCGGGGTATTTGCCCACTCTAGCTCGGGCCGGATTCGGCAGGTGCAGAGTGTGCGGGATTCGCGGTTCCTGGCTGGCACCAGAAGCTGCAGTTCAAACACGTCCGGTGTTCACGGGAGAAACAGCTTGGAAAGTAAAGGCAGGCAGGTCCTCTGGGGTTTTTGAGGTTGCTGGCCGCTGGACACGCCGGGGTTTTGCAGGAGCAGGTTCGAGGGGAGACAGGCCTGTAGGGCTGGGGCCAAGTCAGTGGGCGTCGCCCTCTTGTTAGCTCTGCATGGCTTCTCGTCCTTCTCTTCTTTTTCTTGTAGTTGCTGGATCTGCTTTCCTGGTTCAGGGCTGACCCTAAATACTGTATTTAGGGGGTGTTTTAGGGGTCTTGAGGTCAGTAGCCAATGGGCTACTGACCTTAGGGTGACTACACCCTTGGTGTGCTCACCCCACGTGGGGGAGTGAGCACAATCCCTAGTCCTGATTGGGGAGTGCCTGCCATCTGCAAGATGGCGAGCACTGGAGAGTGGGCTGGAGAGTGGGCTTCACCTCGCCTCCCCCACCTGAGGGGTGGAGTTGGCAGAGGTGGGCACACCTCCTGGGCTGGGTAGTTTTTCCCGCCTGTCAGGCCTTTGAAGCTCCCCTGCCACAGATGGCTCTTCCTGGCCTGGGGGAGGTGTGTACACCTCCGCCCAGGAAAGGCTTTGTTTCTGGGCTCAGGGAGCATAGGCTCCCACCCTAGGGGTCCAGAAACATGTCTCGTGGTGGCAGGCTGGTGTGTACCAGTCAGGGAACCCACCAGAGGCTGGTCGTTTTTCAGGGGGAATCTCAAAGATGCCCTCTGTGTGCATTTTTCATTAAATCCCACACTGGCATCAGTGTGGGTTTAATGTGCTGAGAAGTATGATACCAAACTTCTCAGTTTTCAGTGCGGCCATTATGGTGCTGTGGAGTTCGTAATGACAAACTCCCAGCACCATATACTCTTAATGGCAGCACTGCACTTACAATGTCTAAGAATGGACTTAGACACTGTAGGGGTACAGGGCTCATGCACCTGTACCCTCACCACTGGTATAGTGCACCCAGCTAGAGGGGTGACTGACCTATGCCAGGGCAGTGGGTTGTAGGCATGGCCCAGAGGTGTGTGCCATGTCGACTCCTCACTTTGTTCTGCACCAAAACACGCAGCCTGCAAAGGCAGTGTGTGTGTGTAAAGGTACAGGGCCTCTAAGGGTGGCACATTAAGTGCTGCAGCCCTTAGAGGTCTTCCCTGGTCACAGTGCCCTGGGTACCTGTGGTACCATTTACCAGGGGCTGACCTGTGGCCAGAGATGCCAATTGGGTACAGTTTTGGGGAAAGAACACAGGCCCCGGGAACCTGATTGGCAGGGACCCAGGGGACATCAAGTCAGAGTGCATCAGTGGTCTGGCAAAAAGTGGGGGGGGTTACTGCAACAGAAACCCACTTCCTTACAGTCGTGACCCCAGTACCAGCCTTAGAGGCGGTTACAAAGGCTAGCATTATAAATGCGAAAGCCTTACAGCCCAGATGGATACAATGGGCCAATTCTCTTACTGCAACGGATGTTGAACACAGATTTGATCCAAGTTTGAAAACACAAGCATTTCTGCAATTCGAACAAGAATATTCTCTACCAAATGAGATTTTGCCTCTAGATCAGTATGAATACTTATTTACACTGACGGATCTGCTCAACCGGCCATAGGGAGTAAGCAAGCTTACAGCGCAGCGTGTGCTATCGTTAAAGGTCGCATGCGCGATGGAAAGTTCCATCCAAGTTGCACTAAAACGCAATCTCTAGGAGACTGCACCGCTCAGTTGGCAGAATTAAAAGCACGGATACTGGCACTTGTAAATACGGATCACGAATTCCCCACACTAATTGTGTGTGATTCCTTTTACTGTGTACAGTCATGCAATGAATATCTACATCATTGGGAACAAAACAGGTTCAAAGATGCGAAAGGTGGCACAATTAAGCATAGAATGCTATGGGAACAGGTAGTAGAGTTGCAAAACGAACTACCAAGGGCTCACGTGATACATACACTGAGTCATAAGCGCGATGGCGTTCACGTTGAAGGGAATTCATTGGCTGATGAAGCCGCGAAGGGGGCTGTACGCACAGCGTCCGTAGCTGCAATCACTTGTTCCAAAACCAGGACAGACGGTGAGATTATGGTAGCGGTCATTGCTTCACGCAAAGGCAGCACAGCAGTACCAAAGAAATTTCCACTCAAGTACTCCTACAAGTTAGATGCACACAACATTCCATATGCTCAGATTCCTGGAGTGGGGGATAGAGTAATACCAAATATGGATCGTAGGCAAGGCTTAATTCTAGCAGCACACAAGGGTTTGGGCTCTGCGCATACAGGCGTTACAGTGACTATTTCTTTACTGAAACAGCGCTACTGGTGGCCAGGGTTAACAAAGCAGACCAAAGACTACGTCTTAAAGTGCGACATCTGCCAGCAGATGAAAGGCTCCACCGTAGCACGCCCAGCGCAGACACCATTGTTAAAATCAGACAAACCTCTCGCATGTGTGTATTTGGACCACTGCGGACCCTTACAATCTGATGGGGCAAGAAATATATCATGGTTGCAGTGGATTCCTGCTCTAGATTCCAATGCGTATGGCCTAAGCGCTCGGCTGACGCTCGAACTGTTATAAAAGATTTGCGAGTCTTTATCGGCACATACGCAGTTGGCACGTTACATTCTGACCGTGGCCCGGCGTTTAGCGCTCGGGCTTACAAAGAGGCCATGGAAGGAATGGGCGTAGCATTGCGGTACTCCTCTCCGAACCATCCTGAGGGAAATTCGGTTGTGGAAAGGAAAAACCGTGACTTAAAGCAATCTTTAACAGCTAGGGTATTAGGCAAGGGCGGTAGTTGGGTCAGTCTCCTTTATGGGGTCCAAAGAGCAATTAACAACCAGCCAAGAAGCTCTCTAGGGGGTATCACTCCTTACGAGGTCCTATTTGGGACAAGAATGTGGGTACCTGATCTTGATTGTGAAGGCGCAGTAGCGGATGAAAAACCATTTGATATCCATGATCGTTTGGCTGTTTTACAGGATCTAAATGAATCCAGGACACAACAAAGCAACGTCCACTTAAAACAGACCGCCACTGAGGAAGTCAAGGCAGTAACGGCAAGACCTGTCTGGATCCCAAAAGTCGGGGATCTGGTCAGAGAGAAGATTGCAGACAAGAAAGAATTTGGGCCATCATACAGAACAGCTGTACCGGTCCTAGCAATCCAAGGCACAAGAACTGTACTTCTGCCGCCTCTTGCCGGAAAAAAGGAGAAAAGATTTGTCTCAATCGACTTAATCAAACCACACTATGTGGCCGATACTAAACAGTAGGCCACGTGGACTCCACAGTAGCAGATGCCCTCCTCTTGCTACAATCCAAGAAGTTCAAACAGAAAGACTCATCACGTTTGAAGAGCCACCTGTACGGAATAAAGGACTAAGCAACAATGGTATGGAACTCGTTCCACTTCAACAAGAAGAAAATCAACTTAACAACAAAGTTGCAATCAGACCGACTACAGACGTCTTCGTCAACATGCCTCGTCAAGAGCAAAATCCGATTTCAACAAATCCCGATGCAATTCCAACAATTGATCGAACTGATTCTGGCTATTTCATGAACTTGGATACGTTTTCACTGGATCCAAGCGAGCCGGAAAGGACGCCAGCCAAAAAAATTACACAAACAAAAACTCATCGACTTTCTGAACTTTTTTAAAAAGACTTACCTGGTGTCACCTTGGATAGAACTATGGTATATCACTGGGATTCTATTTTTCATCTTCTGGCTAGGTTTAATTATAACTTTTAGTATGCTTATTAATGGACGTTATCTTCAGCAGAGCTCTACAGCCCAAAAGGTTAATTTAATTTTATAACCACACCAATCTTCACATCGTGAACCAAGAGACTTGTCTTCAATGAACATCACAGCAGTTCCTATACCGGACGGTATAGTATGGGACAAGATTGATTTCGATATTTTCGGTCCGACTGAACTTTTAAAGCTTAAACATGTATTTAAAATTTCTTTAAGTGATATCATTACCTCCAGTACATTTTCTGATGATTGGGACACTGAAACTGTAAATAACATGATGTCTGATTTGGAAAAAACTGCAGCATTTCCGAACAATGAAATGTTAGAAGGCACTTCAGACTATGATACATTGTACTGTTACCAACATTATGGTCATTTCTTGCACAAATCTATAACACCTAGAAATGTATTTGAATACCACCAGTGGGAACACTGCCCAACTCCTCCAAAAGGTAGTTCGCAAAACTTTGCACAGGAATTCACATACTTTTCAGGGTTCAACACATCTGACCCGAGGTCATTTTATTACAAAGTGGCAACAACACCAGCACAGAAAATTATGTTGACTAACACCAAACAGATTTACTCTGCTTCCTTTATGGCCCAGTTGCCTACACAGGGTTTAGACCTATGGAAGGACACTATAGATTTAAAATCAATCTGGGGTTCTAGGGACTGGCAAGTCCAGGGAACAGAAGCGCTTTTTAGAGCATGCCTCATTCCGCAGCAGAT
This sequence comes from Calotriton arnoldi, assembly GCA_963921515.1. Lineage (NCBI taxonomy): Eukaryota > Metazoa > Chordata > Amphibia > Caudata > Salamandridae > Calotriton > Calotriton arnoldi. The sequence goes on along the minus strand of CAWUFW010003876.1, from coordinate 1,043,120 downwards.
GATATTTCTAAATGAAACTGTGCAACAGACACCCTGTCTTGGACTAGCCAAGAACAAGGACATGAACACACCTGGGTTTCCAGCACCATCACAGATGGGTGGGGGGCAGAATTCAACTACACATGGGGTAGGATTAGATTACATTCTCCAGTACAACAGGTCAGATCCCAATTGGACAGAATGGCTGATTTGGCCCGTTGACACGAACACATGTCAACAGAGATTCCTAGGTATAACCGAGGGGTTTAGTATCAGTAGGCCAGATACACGCTATGGACAAAGACAACACCCAGGGGTAGTGACATCCTATAGTGTTGGGAAGTTGTGCCTTGATTGGCTAGAAACCTCAACACTCACGGAAGTAAAACATCACTTGACCTTACTCACACCTGATGTAGACCTTAGGGATTTCCTGCTAGGCCCGAGGAAAACACGTCAGAAACGGTTCATATATGCTGGCATTTATGCCTACTATAATGAAAACTGGAAAATATCCCCACAGGGGGCCGCAGAAAGAATACGGCAAATAGACCGTATTAACTTAGAGAAGGCTTAAGCTGTAGTGGATAATGGGTTAACAACTTTGACCTCCAGGATTGACTCCTTAGGCAACATTGTATCTTCGGCAATTGACGTATTAGAACAAGACTTGGCCTTGTTACAACACTGGCAATCTCAGTTATGTTCTTTTATAATGTTAAGCTGGACGCTGCAATCTGTGCGTGCAGGCTACGTGCCCTGGCGTTTCATAAACACCACGTCTCTGTTTTCGGGATGCAATCTAACCGATAGACAGAAATGGCACAAAGGGGAGCCAAATATACAATGCTGCGTATTGAGAAACTGGAAAGGTTACCATTCACTGTAGCCGAATCGCCATCAACTGAATGGCTAATTCATGGCCAAATCACTCTGCCAGTCACTACGTTTCAGTTTCAATATTGCCTTGAGCAAAGGCAGGCAGGTAAATATGAAAAGATGGGTAAGGGATACATTAAGGAAACTTGGGAGTTACCATATAGATTTCGATGCCGGAGTGGGGATCGAGAAGTGTTTGAGTGGTACAAACTGCAGGAACGCTTTAAGCAGTTCTCGCATGTGTCAGGATATTTCTCTGCACGGAGCATGTAGTGGTTCCGTAGCGAATCTATCTTGTCACATGTCAGGGACCCCAGCGACAATGATCACGCCAGTTTTCCAGCTGCTCTCGAATGTGAGTTAATTGATGCTAAGCGATCAAGGTTGCTGTGGGATGCTTCCGGGCGTCGCCTATCTGGTCACTGTTAACTCCAGGGTTACTTGCTGTATGCAAGTATTGTTTCCGCCACTGAACACAGTCAGGGAGGCGCCGTTATGGCCTTCCTTGAATGTTTCCTTTATAAAATTTGACACTTTGAGCAGACTGAAAGTCATGCTTTTGCAGCAACCCGTGCCCTTAACCTCCGCTCGAGAAACCTTTGAACTTCAAGTTGCAAGGACCTCGACTGAGTTACAAGCGTTTATACGTACGAACTGCCCCTTTCATTTTGCAGAAATGGTGGGTCGTATCTTTAATATGTCTGATACGAGCGGTATTGTACACCTAATTAAGACCATAGGGTCAGGACTATTAAGCACCTTTCAGACAGTCCTCGGAGTAATCCCAAATTTTATACACTCCGTATTGGGAAGAGTCTTTGGAGGTCTCCCGCTTATCCTGTTCCTAATTGCAGGAGTCCTGATTGTAATATTACTGCTACGCAATGGGCGGCCCAATTTACAAGGAAATGGCGAACATACTCATGGAGCGGAAATTCCGTGAACGCATGGTGCAGCTTCTGGGTATACCTTGCCTAAGAGAACTGAACGCCTCTTGGTTTCTATCGTTTAGACCAGTCTGGGTGGACTGCATCTTACCTGTTTTGCGGAGAAGAATGCACGTTGGATCTCTGTCCAACGTTTCCATCAGATACGCCTCCGGACATGGATGCTATGCTGGACCCCCTAAAGGCCCATGCTCTGCGTTGTCCCCAGCGTCTTCCGATTCTGATGAATGCATTCCTTGAAAATCCACAGGTGCCGTTTGCTCCTGCTGAGTTAGGTGGCTCCTCCACAGGCACCCAGGTAACAACTGCCGCAGCACCGACTGTTGGCAGTGCGGAATTCCATCTATGTGCGATTGACGTTCTCTGTGAGGCGTTGGATTTGTCGTCTGCAATAGCTAACACCGATAATGCTGTATCTCCCAGCCAGGACACTTAATCTTGAATTGGCTCATCGCGTCCTGGGAAAGAATTCGGCTTCCCCACTTCGTTTCATAAATAAACGAACAAAATTTGGAACACTTCCTAAATTGACACTTTCGCTTGAAAGGCATGGCCTTATTCTGCTTGTAGTGATGCAACTTTTATAAGTGGGACAGAATTGACTTTTTCAAGTGACAAGAAAGCATAGCCTATTTTAACATTTTAAATATTTAACGTCTTTTTAAAGTCATGTTTTTAGCTGGTTTTAAGTATATTTTTAAGATTGTCCAGATTTAAGTATGGTCATTGTCATCCATTTCGAAAGAGGAGTGGGTGTTATGTTTCATATATGCCCTAATATAGACATGTTCATATATATCCTAATATAGACATAATCGTATATGCCCTATTATAGTCATGATCTCCTATGTCCTAATAGAGGCATGATCTTTCACCTACATTAGTTCCCTACAGTACACAACGAACACTGAGGGTTGAACGTTATCTAGTCTGTGGTTTGAACACTGAAGGGTTTTTCCCGAACACAGGCCTACAATGTACTCTTAAATTATGCATGAGCATTCACCAGCTACATCTCCTGCATAATATGTATGTACAAAGTTCACCCCTGACGTCTTTCTCATGTCTAACAAAGACCAATACAAACCATACTGAGGGACGAGACACTTTAGGGTATAAATACACCACATCTTGCCACGGTAAGAGAGAGGGAACAGAGACTTCCATGCCGACACACTGACCAGAGATGCTGAGGCTCCTGCATGCAGTCGCTCCAGCTGACAGCGGTCTAACACAGCCCTTGCGGGGTGTCCAACTCGAGACCAGGACGGGTTCCCACACTCTCTCTCTTCAGGTTCGACTAAATCCTAGAGGGATTCTTGGCTCTTAGGCTTTCAGACCTACACACTTGCTAGGTACACTTGGGTACATCTAGTTAAGCATCGTAGGAGTATGCGCACTTTTATAATGCATTTTATATATTCATGTATGTAACCATTATTATTGCAATATGGTAGAACTGTACTATCCTTTCACTTTTATCGTACTGCTGATAATATATCTCTGCTACTGTATGCTGGTTGCTGCAGCACATATATTCTACACTAGAATAACAACTGTTCAATAAATACTTATTGAAACGCCCAGACTGTTTATTCTGTGTAACTCTCTGAGACAAATCGAATAAGTAAGCACGAGTGACTGAGCGAAAAGTAGTACATTGTTTCCACGATTCTGAGGGATCAGGGTTGTCATGATCTAAGGTTGCCAGAAATTACTCTCCCCGATAAGAGAAGATTCTAGTGGCACTGTGAGCTAGCTAATGCAAAACAGGCTAACATACGCAGTGGGGGTGCACAGAGCCAGTCGGTCACCAAGCCCGCAGTTTATGTTATCCAAACGCGCAGGTCCTGCATGGGTACTATAGGAACTACACGACAAAATCAGGGAGTAAAAGGTAAGTGGTTTATGCCTATGGCAAGAAAACTGTTTAGTAGATAAAATGCTCTAAGAGGATTTACAAGGCTGCTTACTAATAGAGGGCAGGGATCCAAGAGGCTGAGTAGGGCAAGTCTACTTCGGGGGCTGAAGTAATGCATCTATTGAAGCCCATCTAGTGGATTTATATGGTAGGTGGGACAAGTGGATTTCTTTACAGGGCTCAGGTGCGGTTTCTTAATAGGAGCGGGGGGGCAGCACCCCTACCTCCTTTCTTGCCTCCATTATTTTTGTAATTAAATAAATGGCTCCTACCTACTGCAGAAACAATCATCCAGCATACTTTCTAACCCTCGCTCCGCGAGAGGGTCAGGCAGTCGCAGCAGACAGGCACATGCACTTACTGTGCATGTGCCATATTGCAGGTTTTTCAGGGATGGGGTGACTTCAGCACTAGTTTGAATTGCCGGCCAGAATGTAGTGCCACTCCTCCTGGGTCACGTATCCCACCCTCGCTGACTGACTGCATCTTGGGCGCTTCAGGCTGAAGCCTGTGATTCCCAAGACTGTGTCAATCATTGAGGGTTCACCTTTCCCAGCTCGTCACAGCATTGGGTGGATCAGCAAGACTTACTGACCCCACCCTATTGTGATTAGTTGGGGACGGGCGGCAGTAGTGGACGCAGAAGTTAGTGATATGCTGGAAACAAGGGGGAGCACTTAGGATGGGGAGCAAACTAGGTTTGCTGAATGAGACACAGAGCCGAGTAACGCTACTGCAAGGTCAGCTCGAGACCGTGCAGCGAGTTTGTCTCCAGTATTCTGTGCAACATGAGCAGTCTCCAAAAACCGAGCTTTTTAGTCAACCTGGGTGTCGGGTTGGGTCCAGCGCTGCCTCGGTTGTATTTATTTCACCTGCAGCTAAAGAGGGTTGGGGTGGAGGAGGGAAGAGGTGACCCGTTTCTGTTTGGCAACTTGATGAGAGGAGAAGAGAGTTGGAAGTGGGAAAATTAATCTGAAATGATTTGAGTTATTCATGTTTTCAAAGCAGCAGCACAACGTGGAATGCAGAATTGCTTCTGTTACACTATCTAATTTTTCATGTGCACCACAGAAGCCTAGCATTTACGTGTCTTGAAAAGTGCATTGCTTTTCAGTACGTGACCTTTGCTTCCCACAGGTACGAATTAGGAATAGAGAACTGGTGAGCTGTATTGTCTATTTGCTGCTTGTTTTGAACCATTCAAATTTCAATCCAACACACACTGACCGACTTTCTTTGTTTAAGTTTTCAGCTTGAAAGCTGTAAATGTGAGGCCGATCTGAGGGCCTTTTAGTTTTATAGAATGTGCCGCCAGTAGCAATTACCTAGACAAAAAATTTTAGGCCTGGATTAGTGAGTCTGTTAAATACCGCATTTTTTTCAGTCCTCACAAAAGTTTCTTTCAAAAAGTTGGCCTTTTCTCTATTGCAACCCTTAATTTCCAGACTGCAATGACTCCTTATGAATTCCCTTAACTAATATGAAAGATTGGTGACCAAATGCTGAACTCCTTCAGTCTTGAAAAATGATGTTGCGCCCCCTCCTGAAGAGCAATGGCTTTGTTGGAACTTTGATGTCGATATCTTAAAATGTGGTGCTTACTCTGCTTGGGGTGCTAGGGCTTCCAGAGCCACTATGTCAAGTTGCGGCCTTTATGAAACTTTGAAGGTAGCTCACTAATCAAATGGCTAAAATTGGAATGATTTAAATTGAGCCCATAACATATGTCGCCGATCAAGCTCTAGAAAGAATTAAAAACCTGCATATAAAGCACATCAAGTCTTCTCTCTTCATAGAGGCGGTAGAATCTTGTCTGTGACCATCAATGAGATCTAGATTTGTCATTTTAAATTGCTCCTTGGGGCACGTGGAGGTACTGTCACTAGCAAGCTTTTCCTAACCTGGGTTTTCTTTTCTTCATCATGAAAGGTTTAAGAGACACACAACCTACATAAAATGCCTTTGACTGTCTAAAGTTTTAAGAAAATACTCTGACAAAAGATCTGGAGAGGTGAAATGTTGGCATTTCTTTAAAACTGGAACTTGCCACTGCAGTGAATACAATAACAGGAATTTAAAAGCTGCAGTCATGCTTGCCTTTTGTAAACATAGTATCCTTTCTGAATGAAATTTTAACAGATGAAAACGTTTATGATAAATAAGAACTTTCAGAACTCAACCATTGTTTCTTCCTAAAGGGTTTTCAGATTTTCATACCAATCAAACAATTACCTCTTCCTAAATTCTTTCCAACCCTTTAACACCTACAGAAAGGACTCTGCATTCTTTAGATGAAGGGTATTACGATTTTACTTGGATGAAAAACAATTCGAGAAAAAAAACATGCAAATTATTTATTATCATGTAATAAGACAATTTTGTCACTTTTAAATAATCTATCCCTATAGACTATTTAAAAGTGGCAAAATTGTCTTATTACGTGTCTTGCATCAAACTATGTTATCAAACCTAGGGTGCGCTTGAGCAGAGGAAAAGTAGCTACTACAGCATGTCTCAGAAATATGCCTATTGGGGACATTTGTAGAGAAACTACTTGGAAGTAATTTCACACATTTACTAAATATGGTTTAGATTCTGTTGCACAGGCTGATGCTGAGATGAGCAAAGAAACGTTAAAAAATCTTTTTAAATAGATTATTCTTTTTCTGCTGCCATCTCCCGTATTTAAAGTTTGGATAAGCTTGCTATTCTATTCAGTTTTTATGACTATCAATGTTGTTATAAACCACACTGACGGTGGAACCGTACCTATTAGGGCTTGTTAATTCTTATGATCAATTCTTACTGACCAGGTTTTGGTTTGACCTCTTCCACCTCCTTCTTGCCCACCCAAGGGGGCAGTGCAACGGCCAGAGTCTGTCGCCCTGTGGTTGTGATGGAAAATCCCCACAGGACAGGCTTAATTTTTTGATGTTTTGTAGTTTTTATGACTCACCTAGAAAGACATTTTTAGTCCCGATCCTGAAAAGGGCTCATTTTAGGCAAGAGCGTCCCGCTGTTATTTTTTTACAAATGCTTACGGATAGCAGTTTTTTATGTGCTTAGATTTTTTAAATCTGCTGTCGGGCTTAGGTCTACTTGTGACTAATTACTCTGTTTCCTACATATTACTTATGGTACTATCAACTTTGTAATGTTTCGCTCACCCTTCTAACAAATGTTTTTATCAGATGAGACTGTCGTCAACCAGAACGATCTTTTTTTACTTGGTATTGTCTATGTGATTTTGGGGTAATTCGTACCTAGTTTTTACATCTAGCCTAGGTCATTATCTTATTTGGAATGTTTTACTAGATTTAATGTGTGCTTTTATGGTTTTGATACATAAAACCGAATAAAGATTATCTTTACTTGACTGGACTATCAATGAAGATCTTATAATGCAAATGAAAAGATTACTTGTAGTTCTGGATCTTAGGAATCTTCATTTAAGTCAAACAACCCACCCGCCTCCCTGTTTCTTTAATTTTGGGTATTGGAAAGCGAAGCTTTGCATTCATACTGTAAAAGGGAACTGGTTCTTCTAAGCTAACTGCCAGTAGGGTGTACTGTGGGTAGAGAAGCTTCATGTATATTCAAAGGACAGTACCTTTTTTCATCTCTGTACAATATAGGCCTATTTGGCTAATTTCTTTTTTCCTGTTCATATAATTTTCCCTTTCTGAGCGATACTGCTTCAATGCAGGTTTTAAATTGGTATTCAGTCAATGTATTTCCCCAGAAAAAAGAAACTGAGCCTCTAATAGGCTATCACAGGGTGTTTTTTTTTTTCCATCAAGAAATCAAATGAACATTAACACCCCATGGAATTTTAAAATGGATTGTATATATAAAGTGCTCTGGGGTCATACGGGCAGCGCTGAATTATTCAGTGTGTATGACCATCAATTAAGTTCCTATGATGCAGAGTCAATTTACTTCCATCTAGTGTGTGAATGCATGGTCATTAGCTCCTCCTAGGACCGTTTCACTGGTGATTCAATGGCCTGACTGAAAAAGCAACCCAACACATTTATCAGGGTTGCTAAATGGGCCTAATGCCAGAAAAAACACAAAGAAACAAATTGATTTTGCACTTCTCATAATTTCGGGGAGTGTAGGTATGGCACGTAAAGCAGTAGCATGGGCTATGAATTAATTAACTGTGCACTGGCTGTAATAAAAGGAATGAGGAAAAACAAAGTAGGTGTGGTTGGCTATGTGGAACATACTACTCCGCAATCCTTTTTATGTGCGCTGCTGTGGATAAGAGTAGTTCGGGTGTTAAACTTTAATAGATGCTGCTTGTGATGTGTAAAATATTGCAATACTGATACAAGAAGTGGGCATTTTGGGGCAAAGAGTGGTTGAAGGGGAATCAAAGTGATGAACTATACAATAATGTGTACACCAGTAGATTATAATCCAAATTGTGGACTATCTGTAGAACTGCACTCCAAATTGAAGTTAACTAACCCGGAAACGTACACTGCAACGAGTCTATGGATAAAAGTTAACTGAATTAGCATTTACTTGGAAAAATACAAAACATGTTCTTCAAACAAAAAATGTTGATACATACCCTGCGGTTCTGGTACTGATACTTCTTAAATACATTATTCACTGTATCAAGGAGTTCCTTTATTGCACTTGCGATATCCCTATTTATAAAGACACAAGAGCACGTTAATAACAAAATCAGACTGATAATAAAATGTAACATTTTAGTCAATCACGTCTAAATGAACAAGCATTGGCAAAGCCAGTAGATTTCACATATCTTCTCCCTGTTCACGCTCGGGCACGTATTCATTGTGCATGCTCGGTCAGTACACGCTTACAGACACACCAAGGGTGTGCATGTCTTATAGGCACGCAGTATGCACAGTGCTAGAGAGGCGTCAACTCTTTACTCTCAAACACAATCGTAGCTAATGTTCATGTAAAGTAAACCATAGTGATTATGGTGTTTAACAAAGTTTGGAAAAGGTAAGTTGATATTCATACTATGGGACCTTTAAAACTCTTTAAAAAAAAACTTTAACAAAGCCTGAAGCCAAGATCAAAAGCACTTTATCCACCATTAATAAAAAGAGTGCGGCCCTCTTGACCTCCCGATTCATCTAACTAACCCAATCCGCATAATGCTAAACTCAAAAATAGACTAATGCCATTTCAGAAGGCAGATGAGATTCTTTATTGCAGAGAGACCACAAGGTTTAAGGCTTAAAACACATTAGAAACGTATCTCATCATGGCTTGCTGCAAGAAAAGGAAGTCTGTAGATTATCTAATGAACCACTGATATTCCAGAAAGCAGCTTGGGGAATAACTGGGACTGATGTTTATTTCGTAATCCAACAGAAGCTGCACCAGCATCTACATGGCAGCGTAAACCCACATGATCTTAGAAAGGTAAACATCAATTAGAATGGAAAATTGCACAAAACAACTGTGGGAAAGTGGGTTTCTGTTGCAGTTACACCCCCCCCCCCCCCCCCCCAAGTTTTTGCCTGGCTTTTGATGTAACTGACTGAAGTGAACTGGGACCCTGCTGTCCAGGTTCCGAGTACCAGTGTTCCTTCCCTAAAACTGTACCACAATTAGTAACTTCAGACCCTCCCGCAAGTCCCTAGTAAATGGTACCCCCTGGTACCTAGGGCATGGGAACTGAAGAGTCCCCTAGGCCCCCCTCACCAAGGCCATGCAAACTACCACTGCAGCCTGCATGCCTTGGTGCAGAGAAAAACGACAAAATCGACATGGCACACTGCATGTGTACCATGCCAAGCAGCACTGCCTAAGGTATAGGTAAGTCACCCCTGTAGCAGCCTTACAAGCACTAAGGCAGGGTGCACTATATCTCAGGTGTGGGCACATCTGCATGAGCAGATATGCCTCTACAATATTTGAGTCTATTCTTAATATTGTAAGTGCCAGGGAAGCCATAGAGAGTACATGGGCTGGAAACTAGAGTTCCCCAGCACCATGATGGCTTCACTGAACCCAGGAGTGTCTGGTTCCAAACAACTCCTCTTGATAAACCCGCACTGATGCCAGTGTTGGATTTATTAAAACATGTACTCAGAGGACACCTCAGAGGTGCCCCCTGAAAACATACCAACCCTGGCGAGGTCTCAGACTGGCTTTAGGCAGTCTGCCAACACCAGACAAGTTTCTGGACCCCTGGTTGGAGAGCCCCTGGTCTCTGAGGCCAAAAACAAAGCACATCCTGGGCGGAGGAGTCACATCAGGATGAGCACAGTGCTTGGGAGGGGAGCTTAAAGGGCTTGCCGCTTTGTAATGCGACCCCAGCCTCTGCTGCTAGCAGCAGATGGCAGCACCCGGTTTAAAACCCCACTTTTGGCGGGAGAACCGGCAGGAAAACCAAGATAGAACAGGAGGTGTACCCTCCTTCACCAACTCCACCCCACAGGTGCTGGAGGTGAAGTTAAGCACATTTTCCAGTGCCCACCATCTTGAAGATGGTGGGACTTACCTAGTCAGGGCTAGGGCTATGCCCCCTTCCACAGGAGGGTGGCATAACAGTGGGTGTAGAGACCCCAGAAAAGGAACCCATTGGTCCCTACCTGTTTCTCCCCTGTGACGCCCCTAAATCTAGCATTTAGGTGGCTCCCCCAGACCCTAAATTCAGAATCCTGACGACCTAAGAAGACCGGGACACTACAGCGTCACACAAGCAGAGAAGACTGCAGACACCAACTGACTTGGCACCCAGCCCTACCGGCCTGTCTGCAGCACTTGACTATCCTGCGCCAAGAGACGACCGGTCCTGCAGCCCAGCACCCTCCAAAGCCTTGGGAGAACTGCCTGGCTTCGACAAAGATCAATATCTCCAGTGGGCAGCAGACCTGTCCAGAAGAAACCAACTTTTTTTTTTTTTAATTCTGTTTATTAAGCAGATGTTTGAGATCAACAAATAAAGTATAGCATCAAGTAAAGGCAGTATTGTCCACACGCAGGGGGCCATAATTCGATGGTTACCCTTTGTCCCCCTTCCCCTCCTGTCTCGTGAGGTGCCTGCTATCCTCTATGGAGAGTGGATGACTGCCCACTTACGGGGTTGAGTTACCCTTTCTCCCTACTCATCCTACCTCGTTGGTCCCCCTGTGCCACATCCAGGGTTCCCAAATCTCTTCAAATTTGTTGGGGCAACCTCAGGCCGGTAGGTTTCTTGCTCTGCCAACTGGCACCAGCCCAGGTCTTCTTTCCACTCTTTAATCGTCGGGGATCTAGTTGTGCCCCATAGTCTGGCTAAACTGAGTTTCGCCACCCCTGCCGCAGTGGACAGCCATTTGCTGGGGTGTTTGGGTCATTTCTCTTCCCCTGTAATGCCTAGAAGAAGCTATTTCGCCTCAAGTTAGATTGCTAGCCCTGGGACTTCCTTCACAACCTCTATAACCTTGTTCTAGAAGCATTGTATTAAGGGGCATTCCCAGAGCGTGTGGTAGAAGGTGCCTATCTCGCCACATCCCCTAGCACACTCGAACTCCCTGCGACCCATCCTGTATATCCTGGATCTAGAGCAGAGGTCTTCAAACTTTTGGATGCCGAGACTCCCCTGTCAAATTTTTCAGATGTAAGGACCCCCTCCTGACAAACATCTCCAGAACTTGGTACTCCTCATCATAGACAACCATACACGCCCCCAGTCCGCACGGCAAATCATTTTTATGGTGGGGAAATATTATTAAACAGTGTTTAGCAAGTCAAAGGTTTGTGGTTGACTGGTCACATGCTAACTACACATAAATCAACAATAAAAACAGCCCACCAGACCATAAAACAGGCCAGCAAGCAGCCAATAAAAAGCCCACACACTGACCGGCCTGGCCACCCCTTTGAGCACTGCCAGACGGCCCTATAGGCAGGGCTACTGGAATTATGCAGCAACGGAAGGACCAAATTATGCCGCAGTTTCAAACTTGTAAAAGCCAAGCTGTATAGGAGTTTTGCAAGGTATGAAAGACTGCATGCAATTGTGCTTGCTGCAGACAATATTTGTGGTCATAGCACAGAAATCAACAGTAAAAACAGTCCACCAGACCATAAAACAGGCAAGCAAGCAAAAAAAAAAAAAGCCCACACACTGACCTGACTGACCATCCCTTTGGACACTGCCACCCTGCCCTAAAGGCAGGGCTAATGGAATTATGAGGCAGGGGAGGACCAAATTATATGGCAGGGTTGATTAAGTTGTGTGGTAAAAAAATTTAAATAATGCTATGTGATGTGGCATTGACATTTTTTACACATGGTAACACTGGGCAAAGATTTCACCTCATCGGTACCAGTTTATAACAAAAATACAGCAATAAACAGAAAGATGTCTAGTCATCCTTTGTGAAGGGCCTTCCACTCCGCCGTGTCACTACATTAGAAGCTCACCTGGCCCTGGCTAGAGCAGCAGGGGTCCATTAAAACCCGGGCGGTCTTGTGCAGAGTTAAGCAGTTCACCCACACCTCTTTCCTCCCACCCCTCCCTTCTATCCCTTTCCCCTCTCGCAACCCCGGATCCCTCTCTCTCTTTGCAGGCCATTTTCTTTCACCCCTTTTTACAACTTGTAAACTCTCCCCATTCAATCTCTCACTTCACCTTTAATCACCTCTCGCCATTCTGTCTTTTCAATCCTCTCATCTCCAACAGTCTCTCTCATTTATCTCATGGCCTCTCTGGCCCCATCTCTTCTCTCAACCCTCAGCACTTCATTCACCTCAAGTCTCTCCCTTCAGATTTCGGTCTTATCTATTTGTATCTTACACCTCTCCAGGCCCCCCATTCATCATTCCATCTCTCATTTGTTCTTCCACACCTCTTGAACCAACGTCCCTCTTTCTGGTCACCTCAGCACCCACTCCAGTACTCCCTCTATTCCCCTATCGCTGCTCTCCTTCACCCATGTCGCATCAAATTCTCTTTTTACCTCACAGATCACCTCTCAGCTATCTTCTTTCACCCTTTAATAGTAGCCCTCCAATCTGCCTTCACCTTTCTCTCACACTAATCTGTCCCCTTGCGTTTCCGCACTTCCTTCGCCACTTCACATTTCTCCTCATCACTGACCTCTTAAATCGAATTCTCTGACTCCATTGCTGCCCTCCTCACCTCTCTCGTCTGTCTCCTCTCACCCTCATCTCTCACATCCTCCCCTCTCACCCCTCCCACTCTTCCACATCTCTCACCATGTCTCTGCTCACGTCCCTCACATCATCCACCCTTTCTCTCCAGTCCCCTCTTACACCATCATCCCACCTCTGGCTCCACACCTCTATCCTTGCCTTCCAATCGGCCTCGCATACCCCCATCTCCAATCCCACATCTCTGTAAGATAAAGTATGTTTGCCTTGTCTCTCAATACCAAATAATCACACACAGACAGTGCCTTGTCTGTCCAGGCTCATCCCCTTCAGTGTTATGCACCCTCCAAGCCCCCCCCCCCCCCACCAAGCACACTACCCTTTTGTCAGCTGCATGATGGCAGTGCCATTTCTAAAGGGGAACGAGCACCTGCAGCCTGCACCACAGCAGCACTGTCCAAACCCTGCCTCGGGAAGAAAGTAAAAGGCACACCCCTAGCCCCCTGAGAGCTTAGGTCCGTGTGCACACGACATGTGACGCCTCTGGCTGGATTCTCATTATTTCATGAATGGCTAGTTTTGTCTTAAAAAAAACCTTTTTGCTTGAAAAGATTGTTCCTTCCGGTGGTGCAGGTGGGAATGTGACTGCCTCCCTAGACGACCTTAAGGTACAGATGGAAGTGTCAAATTTAAAAGAATTTAGGACAACTTTGCAATAAAAGTCGAATAACATATCAGTAAGTGAAACTCATGCTATTTACCAAATGTAACTGGCTTGGTAGATTCCACAAGGACAGTACACAGTGGGGTTTTAAGGTGTGTACGCAGTAGTCGGGAAGAACTGAGCTAATTGGGGTAATTGATAACAGTAAGTGCCCTGCATGCACACTCACGGGGAAGCAAGCACACAGAGAAGTGTGAGCTACACAGGGACTTCCATTTGCACATAGTGAGTGCATTTACCTCTGGGATCTGGTCCTTGGGTTTTGTTAAGAATGGCTTGTTTTGTCTTTAAAAAAAACCATTTTAGTTTAAAAAGATTGTTTCTTACATTGGCGCAGGTGGGAGTGTGACTGTCTCCCCCCGCCCCTCACCAACCCCGAGCCCGGGATAGCCAATGTGGGCTTTCCTCAAGCCAGCAGGACAAACGGAGGTCGGAGAACGGCAACAGCCAACAGCAAGGGCAGAGCAGAGGAATCCCAACTACATCAGTGGGGAAAGGGCGGGCGTAAAAATAAAGGAGTGTTTCAGATTCCAGTTCCAGGCAGAAGTGCGACCGGGAATGCGTGACCCCCTTTTTATGACTCCACAGCCCCCCTGGGGGTCGCGCCCCACAGATTGAAGACCCCTGATCTAGAGAGATACGACAGAAACCAACTTTAAAGAAAAGTAACTCAGCCCTGAGGAGCCGCAAAACCGCCTCCAGACCCACCTCCGCACCCGAATCCCACAGCCTGAGTCTAAGTGGCCCACCGGTCCTGCAAAGGTTCCAGCGCTTCTGAGCCAGAGTCCACTGTGAGCTGATCACACTTATTTTCCTGAAAAACGTATTTCACTTTTTGCGAACATCTTGGTCTTAAAATAAATCTTAAAAGAAACTTATTTTTCTAAAATTGGTGTGGATCTCCTTTTTGAGTTGAGTGTCATTTATTAATCACTGTGTGGATAACAATTGTCTAACACTCCTCTGTGTTAGGCCTAAGGCTGCTTGTCCACACCACAACAAATAGAGCACTTTGGGGTTACATTGAGCCCTGTACAGTTCTGGGGGAATCTCTGTGCACGATATAGCCACTTAGTGGTATACCATGTACAGAGCCAGCTTCCTACAACAACTTGGTGCAATCCCTTTCCACGACTATGAAAGAGCGCATAAAAATCCATGAACTGGGGAGCAAATTAAAAGCAAACAAAAATGGCCGCATGTGAGCTCCAGGGGGCTTGAGAATGAGTACAAAGGCAAGCTGAATGCTTACAGCGTGTGCGTTCTCATGCAGTATTGTCTCATTGCAGCGCTGCATGCTACGGCTGCCAGCCCTGTGCCATGAACCTCTCACTCGCCAAGAGACTACTTAGCTAATTGAAAGGGCACACATATAATCAATGTGCCTCTAGGGCAGCCTATGTACAAGTTCTCCTTGTTGATTTTGTAATTTGTGCTGTTGCGACATCTGTGTTCTGATTACTTATTTGTTCCTGAGGGAACAGTGAAGCACAAGTTACTACTTGTGTAACGATATATCTGTAAGAGACATTAGTTAGTGATAGATTCCTTACCTTAGAATAGATACCCCAGCAATACCAACCCCGGTGGTGGGTCTGCGAATAGATTACACCAGAAAGTCACGGAGAACAGAACGGCCAAAG
This sequence comes from Calotriton arnoldi, assembly GCA_963921515.1. NCBI lineage: Eukaryota > Metazoa > Chordata > Amphibia > Caudata > Salamandridae > Calotriton > Calotriton arnoldi. The sequence continues at coordinate 1,027,928 of CAWUFW010003876.1, read as the reverse complement.
AAGCCGTCTCTCCGGACTTGACTGTCAAGGCAGTAATGCTTGGTAAATGTGTGCAGCGAGGCCCACGTGGCTGCCTGACAAATATCCTGCAAGGGGACGCCGCTCCCCAAGGCAGTAGTGGCTGCTGTCGCCATGGTAGAATGGGCACGCAGCCCCACAGGAGGCTCCTTCTTAGCCAAGGAGTAACATGCTTTGATGCACAAAACGACCCACCGAGAGATGGTGCGTTTGTGCACGGCCCGTCCTTTTTTGGCGCCCACGTAGCCAACAAAGAGCTAGTCATCCACCCGGAACTGTTGTGCGCGCTTTAGATAGAACGAGAGCACACGTTTTGGGTCCAGACGATGGAGCCTCTCTTCCTCTTTTGAAGGATGCGGAAAGAAAGTGGGCAAAGTGATGGTCTGCCCGATGTGGAAGGGCGTGACAACCTTTGGCAAGAAAAATGGACGGGTCCTTAAAACCACCTTGTCCGGATGAACAGAAAGGAAAGGAGGTTTAGAAGAAAGAGCCTGGAGCTCACTCACTCTCCTGGCAGAGGTGATAGTCACCAGGAAAGCCGTCTTTAGAGTAAGAAGATGTAAAGGACAGCTATGAAGGGGCTCGAAGGGAGCGCACATCAGATAGGTCAAGACAAGATTTAAGTCCCATTGAGGCATTATGAAAGGCACGGGAGGAAACGTGTGTGTAATGCCTTTCAGGAAACGATTAACAACTGGGGACTTAAAGAGAGAAGGTTGATCTGGAAGCCTGAGAAAGGCGGAGATGGCCGAAAGATAACCTTTGACAGTGCCCAGAGCAGAGCCCTGCTGGGCCAAGGATAGTAGGAACAGAAGGACCTCAGAAAGAGGGGCAGAAAGGGGATCCACAGACTTAGCTGTGCACCATGCCACAAATCTGTTCCACCGGCAGGCGTATACCGATTTAGTGGAGGGACGCCTGGCGGCCAGAATGATATCACAGACTTCAGGAGGCAAGTCAAATGGAATCAGCTGTCGCCGCTCAATCTCCACGCGTGGAGGCTGGACAGGTTCGGGTGGAGGACCGTCCCCTGTTGCTGCGACAGAAGATCCTCCCGAAGAGGCAGTCTGATCGGGGGATCGATCGCCATGTTGAGTAGCTCGGGATACCAGTATCTTCGTGCCCAATCCGGAGCCACAAGAATGACTTGGGCCCGGTCGCGCCGAATCTTCTTCAGCACTCTGGGCAGAAGTGGTATAGGCGGAAAGGCGTACAACAGACCGCAACTCCACTCGCGACGAAAAGCGTCGCCGAGCGAGTGCCGCCTTGGAAATTCCTAACGCACAGAACTGATGACATTGCGCGTTCTCTTCGGTGGCGAATAGATCTAACCAAGGCTCTCCCCACTGCAGAAAGAGACCTTGCGCCACGTCCGAGTTCAGACGCCATTCGTGATCCATCAAGCACCGGCGGCGGAGTTCGTCCGCCCTGGCGTTCAGAGAACCTGCCAGGTGTTGAACCACCAAGGTAATGCCTTGATGTTCCAGCCATGTCCAGAGGCGCAGAGCCTCCGGACATAGGGTCCACGACCCCACCCCGCCCTGTTTGTTGCAATACCACATGGCGGTGGTGTTGTCTGTGAACACCTGCACTACACTTCCCCGGACAGAGGGAAGGAATGCCTTCAGTGCAAGTCGGATCGCCCGAAGCTCCAAAAGATTGATATGGAGCCGGGACTCCGCCGGAGACCAGAGGCCTCTGATCTCCGCCTCTCCCAAATGGCCGCCCCATCCCAGGAGGGACGCATCCGTCACCACTGTGTGCTCCGGTTGGGGAAGGGAGAGGGATCTGCCATTGACCCAATCGCGATTCGTGAGCCACCACTGCAATTGTCGTGCAGTGCCCTCCAAGATCTGGACAAGATCGGACAGGTTGCCCTGATGCTGTGCCCACCAGCGCTACCATCCAGTCTCCGGGGTCGAGGGCTGCCAAGACCTTAGTCGGAGTCAACATCTTGAACTTCTCCTTCCGGAGGAAGCCATTGACGTTCCGGAGGTCCAAGATGGGGCGCAAGCCCCCCTTGTCCTTCTTGGGGACCAGAAAGTAGTGGGAATAACAACCACTCCCTACTTCTGGCCCAGGAACACACTTGATGGCCCCCTTGGCCAAGAGGGCCGTGACTTCCTGCTGGAGAAGCACCAAGTGGTCCCCCGACATGCGGTGGTACCGAGGTGGCATGGCGGGAGGGGCAGACTGGAAAGGAGTAACCCTTGCGGATGATCTGCAACACCCACTCGTCCGATGTGATAGCGTGCCAGCGGGGGAGATGATGGCGGACCCTGCCACCCACTGGCGTGGGGTGCCCCACAAAGCTCGGATTAGGAAGGTTTGGAGGTGGAAGCAGCGGAGGTGGACTGACCCCCACGCTGATTCCCAGACCCGCCCCTGCAGAAACCGCGTCCGCGCTGAGGCTGGTTCTGCATAGGCTTGCTGAAGGAACGTGCCTGAGCGCCCCTTCCGTGGCCACGAAAGGAATGAAAACCAGGAGTGGTTGGGCTTTTCGTGGAAAGACCTAAGGACTTGGCCGTGGCCCGCGAGTCCTTAAAGCACTCCAGCGCACTGTCGGCTTTGTCGCCAAACAGGCGAGTGCCATCAAAGGGCATGTCCATCAGTGAGCTCTGGACATCTGGCGAGAACCCGGTAGACCTCAACCAGGCGTGGCGACGAAGCGCCACAGTCGTAGAAATTGCTCTACCTAGTGAGTCTGCGGTGTCCAAACCACACCGAGTGGCGTACTTAGCCGCATCTTTACCCTTGGCAACAGCTTGGGACAGCACAGCTTGGGTCTCCTCAGGACACTGAGGCAACACCTGTGCAACTGTATCCCACACCGCGTGGGAATAGCGGCCCAATAGGCATGCAGTGTTCACCGACCGCAGCCCCAAGCTGGCCGAAGAGAACAACCGCTTGCCGAACTGCTCCAGCTTCTTAGAGTCCTTCTCCGGCGGAGCCGTGGGAAAGGCACTCTGGGACGTCGAAGCTTGGATGACCAGGCTCTCGGGCGTAGGATGAGTGGTCAGAAAGGCAGGGTCACCCGGCGCCGGGCGATGACGCCTGGCGACGTTCTTATCCACAGGGGCCCCTGTGGCTGGTCGCGACCAAGTGCCCAGTAAGACCTCAGTGAGGGCGTCATTAAATGGCAGCAGGGGCTCCGACGAAGTGGACGCAGTCTGGAGCACCTCAGTGAGGAGATTAGTCTTCAGGGCCACCGTAGGGAGATCCAGGTTGAGGACCTCAGCAGCCCGACGGAGCACCATCGTGTAAGAAGCGCCCTCCTCCATGGTAGGCGGAGGAGAGGCAAACCCCGGGTCAGAGGAGACATCAAGGCCGCCAGCCTCCTCTAACTCGTCCGCCCAGTCGTGCTCGGAGTCACACTGACGAGCAAGAGGGTCCTCGGGCCCTTCCTAGTCGTCCTCCACCCCCGCCGCATGCGGAGCAGACTGCGGTGGCAGGGCAGGGACCGGTGAAGGAACAAACTGCGCCAGGAACGGCGCCGGACGGGGCCGAACCGGCGCCGTGTCCCAATGCGGGTCCCAGGTAGGGACAAAATTGTCCTGGAACCTGGGCAGGGGCGGGACAAATGGCATCCACAGCGGCGCCGGAGGCGGAGCAGAGGGTGGCGCTGGGGCCGGAGCCGGCAGCGTGGGACCTTTTGGCACGGTGGCCCAAAAGGATCCAGACACGGGACCAAAAGGATCCAGACACGGGACCGCGGGGCCCAAGGGCGCGCGGGCGGGAGCCCGAGGCCTAAACAGGCAGTCCATGGTAGCAAGAAATTCTTGCACCTGTGCGGGAGTCGCCGACGGACCCGGGTAAGGCGGGACTCCCGGGCTCCAAAGGAGCCTCAGGGGCAGAACCCCTGTCCCCCTCGTCCGCATCCGGGAACAGACGGGGGGACGTCAGAGAGCGACAACGCTTCTTCGACTTCTTTTTGTGGCGTCTCTTACCCGAATCCGAGGGTGAAGACTTGGAGCCCGAGGAGTGATGATGGTGGCCCCGCGAGCGTTCTCTGGAGCGGCCCCTAGACCGAGAACGGCGCTGGGACGAGTGCCGAACCTCAAGCAGCTTCCGGCGACGCTCCCTCAAGGCCTTCGGAGCCATGGCCAGACAGTCCGTGCAGGACCGGGAGTCGTGGTCGCTCTCCAGGCAGTAGAGACAGACTCCGTGGGGGTCCGCCACCGACCTATTGCGACGGCAGGCCCCACAAGAGGCCTGCTCTTTTCAGAGCATCAAGGACCTTCGCAACGTGGATCAGGTGATCCTGCCAGGTGGAGCTATAGACTGCAATATCATCCAGATAAGTTGCACTAAAGGATTCCTACCCAGCAAGGACTTGGTTCACCAACCTCTTGGTGGCAGGGGCATTTTTTAATCCAAAGGGCATCACAGTGAACTGGAAGTGCCCACTTGGAGTGGAGAATACAGATTTTTCTTTTGCTCCAGGGGTCAGACCCATCGACCCGTACCGAGATCAAAGGTACTCAGATACTTGGCTGCCCCCAACCTGTCAACCAATTCATCTGCTCTAGGACTTCGGTGAGCATCAGTTTTTGTCAGAGCATTGAGACCCCTGCAGGTCATTCACTGCCAGCAAGTGCTGGAGATGGGCTTTTGTGGGTTTCGGACCCATGGCAAGTTTCCATGTTTTGCACAGGTCTTCGTGTTGCTGAACTCGAAGATGTGCATTGCTGGAGGGGGGCGGCAGGTTGAGCCCCTGGGAGGTCCCTGCATTCTCAGTCATGGTTTTTAAAGTAGGTGGGGTCTTATTGGAGACTTACAAAAATGCTATGGATTGTTAAGGCCTAACAACTTTACAGACTTTTAATCTCTAAAGAGTGGGGGAATTAACCAAGGCCCTAACACAAGTTTAAATGAATTTGGAAGGAATCGAAAATTGGAAAAATATTTTAACTAAAGACAATTTTGGATTTCCTCTTGTAAAATCACTCATTAATCAAGTGGTACAATAAATGTCGAGTCTTGTACCCCACTGCTGCACCGCCAATGTAGGAAGCTGGCTCTGTATATGGTATACCACTAGGAAGTTACATCATGCACAGAGTCCAGAGATTCCCCCCAGACGTGTACAGGGCTCAATGTAAACGCAAAGTGCTCTATTTGTGGTAGTGTGGGCGAGCAACCTTAGGCCTAACACAGAGGAGTGCAAGACGTTTCTTATGCACGCACTGACTAATAAATGACAACTCAAAAAGGAGATCCACACCAATTTTAGAAAAATCAGCTTTCAAAATTTATTTGAAATCCACATGTTCGCAAAAAGGTAAGTACGTTTTTCAGGAAAAATACTTTAAAAGGTGGACACTAAGTGCAATTTTCAATCTTTGCAATGTTAACCTATGGGAGGAAAACAATAATGCAGTTTCACAGGTAAGTACCGACTTACAAATCTAGTCTTCGTGGTTTAAGGTCAGCACCAGGCAAGGTTCAAGTTGGGACCAAAGGTAGAGCACCAGCGACACAGGGGCTGCTGGGTGCAAAGGTTACAGTAGAGGTCAGATGGCCAATGTTAATCAATGGAGACTGGGGCAGATTGAAGATTTGAGTAAAGCGGTGTCTAGGGTTGATCTCCTGGATGTAAGGTAAGCACGGGGGCACAAGGCAGCTGGGTGCCGAGTGCCAACACAGAGCCTGGCGTCCAATGCTTTTCAATGGAGGAGATTGGTTTGGAACAAAGGCTGCCGGCCAGGAGGCCGGACGTAGAAAACCCACAGCTGCCCAGTTAAGCAGAGATGCTAGGGGACAAAGGGACACCGATAGTGGAGGTCCCCAAGGCCCAGGGGCTTCGGGGTGCAGGGGTGTCCTTAGGCGTCTGAAAAATCTCTTACTGGGCAGGTCGCGGTCAGGGGGAGTCTTCAAGTTTTGGCTGCAGACATCGAGGAGGAGTCCGGCAGGGGTCGTCCCACGGCGGACTCTGGCTCAGAAGTGCTGGGGTACCTTCGCAGAACTGGTGGGCCATTTAGACTCGGGACGTGGGCATCTGGTGCTCAGGTGGATCCGGAGGAGATTGCGGTTCCTCAGGGCAGAGTTCTCGTTCCTTGCAGATGGTTTCTTCTGGACAGGTCCGCTGTCCACTGGAGACTAGGAGTCTTTCTTGAAGGCGGGCAATCCTCCCAGGGTGCTGGAGGTCACTGGTCTGCGAGCTGAGTCACTCTTCTTCAGCAGTCTCTTTCAGGGCTGCAGACAAGTCGGTAGGGCTGGGGCCAAGTCAGTTGGTGTCTTCAGTGCTGCATGGCTCTTCTTCGTAGGTCGTCGAAATCTGATTTCAGGGTCTGGGGGAGCCGCCTAAATACTAGATTTAGGGGAATTACAAGGGAGTAACAGGTAGGGACCAATGGGTTCCTTACCTGGAGTGTCTAAACTCAATATTAAGCCACCCTCCTGTGGGAGGGGTATAGCCGTAGCCCTGATCGGATAAGTCTCACGATCTTCAAGATGGTGGGCACTGAAAAGTGTGCTTTACTTCGCCTCCAGCACCTAAGGGGGTGGAGTTGGCAAAGGGGGGTACACCACCTAGTCTTACTATGTTTTCCCGCCAGTTCACCTGCCAAAAGTGGGGTTTGAAGCGGGGGCTGCCATCTGCTGCTAGCAGCAGAGGCTGGGGTCGCATTACAAAGGCGGCTGGCCTTTGAAGCTTCCCTCTCGAGCACTGTGCCCATCCTGTGGGAGGAGGGGTGATACCTCCGTCCAAGATGTGCTTTGTTTCTGGCCACAGAGAGCAAAGGCTCTCGGCCCAGGGGTCCAGAAACATGCCTGGTGTTGGCAGGCTGTCTAAAGCCAGTCCGAGATCACCCCAGTTGGTAGGTTTTCAGGAGGTATCTCTAAGGTGCCCTCTGAGTACAAGGTTTAATAAATCCAACACGGCCATCAGTGCTGGTTTATTAAGAGGAGTCGCTTGGTACCAAACACTGCAGGGTTCAGAGAAGCCATCATGGTGCTGGGGAACTAGAGTTGTCGAGTTTCCAGCACATGTTCTTGAAATGGCTTCCCTGGTACTTACAATATCTAACAATAAACTTAAATATTGTAGGGGCATATTTGCTCTTGCAGATATGCCCACCCCTGTGATATAGTGCACCCCGTCTTAGGATTTGGCTTGTAAAGCCTGCTAGAGGGGTGACGCACAAGTTACTAACTTGTGTAACGATATAGCTGTAAGAGACAGTAGTTAGTGACAGATTCCTTACCTTAGAATATCCCCAGGCTGGATCCGGAAAGTTTTTGCGTAGCAGTAACCTTGCGCGTCGGTAGGCGGCGTCGTGCGGCTCGGCGTCCGTCGTCAGCATCGCCGGGATGACGTTGCGGGCAGTACTTAGACGCCGCCCCTGCGCGCTGACGTCAGTTCTGTACACGACTTTCCGCGCCAGGAACGCAGAGCCATGCAAGAAGCTGACATAGGTGTCTGAAAAAATACTAGGGCCCTGAAAGGGATGTCCTTAACCCTAGAAATCAGTTTGCAGAACGGGGAGGATGGGTGGGGCGGTAAGGAATCTGTCACTAACTACTGTCTCTTACAGATATATCGTTACACAAGTTAGTAACTTGTGCATCTGAAAGAGACACGTTAGTGACAGATTCCTTACCTTAGAATAGATACCCCAGCAATACCAACCCCGGTGGTGGGTCTGCGAACAGATTCAGACAAGGAAGTCCCGGAGGACAGAACGGCCAAAGAAGCCGTCCCTCCGGACCTGGCTGTCAAGGCAGTAATGTTTGGTAAACGTGTGCAGCGAGGCCCACGTAGCTGCCTGACATATCCTGTAGCGGAACACCGTGGCCTAAAGCCGTGGTAGCAGCCGTTGCCCTGGTGGAATGGGCACGCAGCCCAACAGGAGGCTCCTTCTTAGCCAAAGAATAGCAGGCTTTGATACACAAGATGACCCAGCGGGAGATGGTCCTTTTGTGTACCGCCCGACCTTTTTTGGCGCCCACGTAGCCAACAAAGAGCTGGTCATCCACCCGGAACTGTTGTGTGCGGTTGATGTAAAAGGAAAGCTCACGTTTTGGGTCCAGACCGTGGAGCCTCTCTTCCTCTCTGGAAGGATGCGGAGGCGGAAAGAAGGTGGGCAAAGTGATGGTCTGCCCAATGTGGAAGGCAGTAACCACCTTTGGCAAGAAGGACGGACGCGTCCTAAGAACAACCTTGTCTGGATGGACAGACAGAAAGGGAGGTTTGCATGATAGAGCCTGGAGCTCACTCACCCGCCGAGCGGAGGTGATGGCCACCAGAAAGGCTGTCTTCAGAGTGAGAAGACGAAGAGGACAGTTATGCAGAGGCTCAAAGGGAGCGCACATCAAGAAAGTAAGAACCAAGTTTAAGTCCCACTGAGGCATTATGAACGGAACAGGAGGGAAGAGGTGTGTAATGCCTTTAAGAAACCTGTTAACAACAAGGGACTTAAAAAGAGGGCTGATCAGGAAGCCTGAGGAAGGCCGAGATGGCACAAAGATAGCCCTTGATGGTACCCAGGGCAGAACCCTGTTGGGCCAGAGAAAGAAGGAACAGAAGAACCTCAGAAAGAGGGGCAGAAAGGGGATTCACAGCCTTTGCTGTGCACCATGCCACAAACTTGTTCCACCTGCAGGCGTATACCACCTTAGTGGAGGGACGCCTGGCTGCCAGAATCACATCACAAACTTCGGGAGGCAAGTCGAAAGGAATCAACTGCCGCCGCTCAATCTCCACGCAAGCAGGTGGAGACTGGACAAGTTCGGGTGGAGGACCGTCCCCTGCTGCTGCGACAGGAGATCCTCCCGAAGAGGCAGACGCATCGGGGGATCGACGCTCATACTGAGTAGCTCGGGATACCAAACTCTTCGAGCCCAGTCAGGAGCCACAAGAATGACTTGGGCCCGGTCGCGCCGAATCTTCTTCAACACTCTGGGTAGAAGTGGTATAGGCGGAAAGGAGTACAACAGACTGCAACTCCACTCGCGACGAAAAGCGTTGCCGAGCGAGTACCGCCTTGGAAATTCCAACGCGCAGAACTGCTGACATTGCGCGTTCTCTTCGGTGGCGAACAGATCTAACCAAGGCTCTCCCCACTGCTGAAAGAGACCTTGCGCCACCTCCGAGTGAAGACGCCATTCGTGATCCATCATGCACCTGCGGCTGAGTTCGTCCGCCCTGGCGTTCAGGGAACCTGCCAGGTGTTGAACCATCAGGAATATGCCCTGATGTTCCAGCCATGTCCAGAGGCGCAGAGCCTCCTGACATAGGGTCCACGACCCCACCCCGCCCTGTTTGTTGCAGTACCACATGGCGGTGGTGTTGTCTGTGAACACCTGCACTACCTTCCCTTTGACAGAGGGAAGGAATGCCTTCAGTGCAAGTCGGATCGCCCAGAGATCCAGAAGGTTGATATGGAGCCGGGACTCCGCCGGAGACCAGAGGCCTCTGATCTCCGCCTCTCCCATGTGACCGCCCCATCCCAGAAGGGACGCGTCCGTCACAACTGTGTGCTCTGGCTGGGGAAGGGAGAGGGATCTGCCCATGACCCATTGCCGGTTCGAGAGCCACCACTGCAACGGTTTTGCAGTCCCCTCCGAGATCTGGACGTGATCGGACAGGTTGCCCTGGTGCTGCGCCCACTGGAACTTCAGGTCCCACTGCAGAGCACGCATATGCCATCTGGCATGATCGACCAGCAGGATGCAGGAGGCCATGAGGCCCAGCAGCCTCAGGGTCATCCGTACCGAAACCCAGGATAGAGGCCAAAAGATCGGAATCATAGCCTGAATATCCTGGACTCGCCGTTCGGGAGGATAGGCCCGAAACTGCGTCGTGTCCAGAACTGCTCCGATGAAAAGGAGCTGTGGAGAAGGGATCAGGTGTGACTTCGGCACGTTGATGGAGAACCCCAGCGAGTGCAGGAGTTTGGCCGTAGTCTAGAGGTGGGAGACGACTGCCTGGGACGAGCCCGCCTTCAGCAGCCAGTCGTGGAGGTAGGGGAAGACTGGAACCCCTGCCCGGCGCAGATGAGCTGCGACCACCGCCATCACTTTCGTGAACACCCGGTGGGCGCTGGTAAGGCCAAAGGGGAGCACGGTGAACTGAAAATGCTCGAGGCCTACCGTGAACCGCAGGTAACGCCGGTGGGCCGGCAGGACGGGGATGTGGAAATATGCGTCCTGCAAGTCCAACGCTACCATCCAGTCTCCAGGGTCAAGAACAGTCAAGATCTGAGCTAGGGTGAGCATCTTGAACTTCTCCTTCCGGAGGAAGCGATTGACGTTCCGGAGGTCCAAGATAGGACGCATGTCCTCCTTTTCCTTTTTGGGCACCAGAAAGTAGTGGGAGTAACAACCACGCCCTACTTCTGGGGTCGAACGCGCTCGATGGCCCTCTTGGCCAAGAGGGCCGCAACTTCCCTCTGAAGAAGCACCAAGTGATCCCCTGACATGCGGTGGAATTGAGGTGGCATGGCTGGGGGGATTGTCTCGAAGGGGAGGGAGTAGCCCCTTCGGACAATGTCCAAGACCCACCTGTCCGAGGTGATGGCACGCCAGTGGTGAAGGTGATGGCGGACCCTGCCCCCTACTGGCGTGCTGTGGACCTGAAAGGAAGGACTAGGAGGGCTTGGAGGCCGCGGACGGGGTCGATGGCCTGACCCGCACGCTGGTTGCCCGACCCGCCTCGGCGGGAGCCACGTCCTCGGCCACGCGAAGACGCTTGCTGCGCGGGCCGGTGGCTGGGCAGCGGACGTGACTGGGCGCCCCTTCCGTGGCCACGAAAGGGGCGAAAAGCAGACTGTTGCGGAGGGCTTACAGCACAAAGGCCCAGGGACTTGGCTGTAGCCCGCGAGTCCTTAAAGCGCTCCAGCGCATGGTCTGCCTTGTTTCCGAAAAGACCGACCCCATCAAAGGGCATGTCCATAAGAGTGTTTTGGACATCACCCGAGAAACCAGTGGTTCTCAGCCAGGCGTGACGGCGCAGCGCCACTGTCGTCGCAAGCGATCTGCCTAGCGAGTCGGCGGTATCAAGGCCACATCTGATGGTGTACTTTGCCGCATCCCTTCCTTCCGCAATGGCGCGGGAAAGCAGTGTCTGGACCTCCTCAGAACACTGGGGCAGAACTTGCGCCACCGAATCCCACAAGGAGTGGGAATATCGCCCCAAGAGGCAAGTGGTGTTGACAGACCGCAAGCCAGCACTGGAGGAAGAAAAAACCTTCTTCCCAAATTGATCCAGGCGTTTGGATTCCCTATCCGGGGGAGCGGTAGGGAAGGCGCTTTGGGAGGCAGAGGCTTGGACAACCAAGCTCTGAGGGGTGGGGTGTTGGGAGAGGAACAGGGGGTCGCCCGGAGCAGGGCGATGGTGTCGGGCTACGTTCCTATCCACAGGAGCCCCTGTGGTGGGCTTGGACCAGGTGCCCAAAAGAACGTCCGAAAGTGCCTCGTTAAACGGCAGCAGTGGCTCCGAGGAGGTAGCCGCCGGCTGAAGCACTTCCGTCAGGAGGTTAGTCGTGACAGCCACTGTAGGCAACTGGAGGTGTAAGGCCTCAGCTGCTCTACGCAACACCATTGCAAAGTTTGCTCCCTCCTCCATTGCCACGGAAGGAGGAGACAGCATGCCAGTGTCATGGGACGTGTCCAGACCACTGGCATCCCCAAGTTCCTCAGTCCTGATCAAACTCACATTGCTGTGTCAGAGGGTCATCAGACCCCTCCCAGTTCTCTTCGTCCTCCAATTCTGGTTCAAAGTAAGGAGGAGGGACATGTGGGACCCAAGGTCTCATCGGCGCCGTAGCCGGCGTCAAGCGACGTCGGTCCGGCGCCGTGTCCGGATCCGGAGAGAACCGGGGTACGACGCCGCCCGGAGCCCCGGACGGCGTCGGAAACGGCACCAGTGAAATCGACGCCGGCGGAGGTGTCGTCAGGTCAACCGGCGTCGATCAGGGTTGTGGCAGCACCGGAGCCGGGACCGAGGCCGGAGTGACAGGCGGCGCCGGGACCGGAGTCGCCGGCGGCGCCGTAGGAACCCCATCAAGGCCCGCGGGGTCCCAAGGCGCACCGGGGGGACCTTGAGGCCCGAAGAGGCGGGCCATGGCCGACAGGAACTCCTGTATCTCGGCTGGAGTCGCAGCCGAACCCGGATAAGGCGGGTAATGCGGCGGCGGCTCCACAGGCACTCCCGGAGCCGCGGGACGGTGCCGACAGGACCCTCAGCCGAGTCGCGAGACCGGCGAGGGGAAGTCGTCGAGCGATGACGCTTCTTCGACTTCTTGTGCTTCGACTTACCGGAGGAGTGCGAAGACTTGGACCCCGACGACGACTCCGCGACCGGCCCCTCGACCTCTCACGTGACCGGGGCTTGGATTGGCGCAGAGCCGACTGCCGGACCTCGAGGAGCTTTCAAGACCGCTCTCGCAAAGCCTTCGGATGCAAGGCCCGACAGTCGAGGCACGACTTGGAGTCGTGGTCGCGGCCGAGGCAGTAGAGACAGTCTCGATGCGGGTCCGTGATCGACATCATCCGACCACAGGCGTCGCATGGCTTGAAGGCGGGCATCCCTACCGACACCTTCGGAGTCGAACGACTCGAGAAAAAACAGTGATAAAAATCACAAAAAACGTAGTCAAAAATTGACTAGGGCACTGCTCTTCCCGGATCTGCGCTTACTGGCGCGGAAAAATAAAGAACTGACGTCAGCGCGCAGGGGCGGCGTCCAAGTACTGCCCGCAACGTCATCCCGGCGATCCAGACGCCGGACACGGAGCCGCACGACGCCACCTACCGACGTGCAAGGGTACTGCTATGCAAAAACTTTCCGGATCCAGAATGACGCCTGGGGATATTCTAAGGTAAGGAATCGGTCACTAACGTGTCTCTTTCAGATTTACCTATACCTTAGGCAGTGCTGGTTGGCATGGCATACAGGCAGTGTGCCATGTTGACTGTCGTTTTTCACTGCATCAGGACATGCAAGCTGCAGTGGCCATTGCCTTTCTGAGGGGTACCTAGGGGACACTTCAGTTTCCATGCCCAAGGGTACTATTTACTAGGGAGTTACAGGGGGGCTGAAGTTACCAATCCTAGTACAGTTTTAGGAAAGAAGCACTGCAAACCTCATCATTTTCCAGGCAAAACGTGGGGGGATAACCATGTCAAATGAGGCACTTTCTCGCAAAGATGAAGACAATATCATCTTAACTTTGATGAAAAAGCAATACTACCTTCAGTGGAAATGATGGGTGGGCCCTATGAATTAATTTGTGTGGCAAAACGAAAGTGGTTTTATTGACAATGAACTGCTCTCAGCAGTACTGGGTGCATTGGCTCAGAAATGTACTACAAACAGAAATGTCACCATTAAAGTTAAATCCCACCTAGGTAGTCAAACAGTTTTAGAGGACTTCATTTTGATAAACTCTCAATCTTAACAGTCTAGTAATACTAGAGAGAATATCGTTCAGGCAATTTATGGAACACAGAGATGCCAGAAAGGATTTAATAGTGGCAATGTTCATATCCTCTTTAACAAGAGCAAGCATAATTGCAATACAATTTGACTTGTACACAGCAAAGCACTCTGCAAACTTTGCCCTCTTTATTTGTAACATACCAATTTCACGGGGTGTCTTGCTGTTAAATTAACCTTTGTAACATTCGGCAAAGTATCTGTAGGTAAACTCCCCCTTTTCACTTCTATGCCTGAGGGTTGTCAGCCTTACGATTCAAGCGTTAACTTGCTACTAACAGAGTAAGTCCTCCTTATGGGACAGTCTGGCTAAGTTGGGGCTGGCTAAGTTGGTTGAGTCCTGGGGTGTGAAAGTTGTATCCTAAGCGGAGGACACTCAACTCATCTTGAACTTCCAGGAAAACATGCATACTTCCCTTGATTCCATCAAGCTCTGCCTGAATTTGTGGTGGATTGGATGAACACAAGTTGTCCGAGACTTAACTCAGACAAGACCGAGGTTCTTTTTTCAGCACTAAATCCATCCCTTCACCTTATCTTTGGCAGCATTCAAAGTTGGGTGTCACCCCCCGGTCCTGCTCCTGTGATTAGAGACCTCAGGGTGAAATCTTACTGACTTGGCCTTTGAGCCCCAGGTCAAGGCCTTATCCTCCTCCTGTTTTTTCACCCTCCGGTCTTTGAAAAGGATGCTGCATTTCATTCCAGTAGAGCATCGCAAGACGGTTGTCCACGCCTTATTAACCTTTAGGTTGGACTATTCGAACCATCTTTACTTAGGCCTTCCAGAATTTTTGATACAGCACTTTCAAACTATTCAGAATGCTAATGCCCGGCTGATTTTGAAAATCTTGCTTCAAATTTCAGTGTCTCTCGCCATCTACGTGCCCTTCACTGGCTTCCCATTAATGAAAGAATCCGGTTTAAAGCTCTGATCATAGTCTTTAGGGCTTACCATCAAAGAGGCCCTATCTAGCTTAGGAGCCATTTCAAACCATACGTACAGGAGAGACTCTTGAGATCCAATAATCTCAAACTTTTCCATATCCCTCGTATTCACAGGGCCAGAAGAGGAGACAGATCCTTCACCTTTTTGGCAACTAAGTGGTGGAACGCACTCCCTCTTAATTTGAGAAGCAGCTTGTCTGAAGCGGTCTTTAGAAAGTCTTTAAAAATTCATCTTTTTGATTCCTGCTAAGGCAGCTGTCATCCCTTTCTCAGCTCCCCTCTCTGGGTGTTCCTTTCCGCTAGCCCCGGGACGCCTCCTTGGAGGTAGCTGTGCACTCTAAGAACAGAACTGTATTTTAACTTAGGGTGATGAGAATCATTTTTGCCTTGTCGAGTTTGATCTTGCACACTGCATTAAAGAAAGCATAGGGAATGCATAACAATTAAAAATTCAGACTATGAAAAAGGCATCTTTTATACACTGCTTATATGGTTGACATTTATTATTCTGAATGCTGGTGAACACATGCACTTTCACCCATCCTTAAGCAGTTAATTTGCTCAGAACCACCTAAGACTTTATTCCTCACTCATAAGAAAGTGTGTTTAGTCTATCTGCTTCAGTGTCCTGTGTTTTCGCAAAATGATTAGCTGTGAGCTGCGTATGGCTATCCTCTATACCCATATGGCTTCTACATAAAGAACTTGATCCTACTCCACTTGCTTTGCTCAGTTGTACAATTTAGTGTTGTCCATCAACATATTCACATGTTTTAATGCAAAAATCAAAGGAAGTGGTACAGTGCTAGTGAGATAGCTCCAAGCACCAACATCCTGAAATGGGCTTGTCACTTGAACATAATAAGCATACTAAGTGTTGTTCCCAATGATGTCTAGCGACAACCATGAAGGGATCTGAAAGTAACATTGGTGAAAGATTTGTATATTCTTCGACTAGAATCATAAATATGACATGCAAATTTTGAAAAACCACAATCTTGTCCTTCAAATCTCTCTAGAACTGATTCCGATAGGCCTTCAGACTATCCTTAAGCAACCCGATCCTCAGTCTTGCTGGAGACTTTGCAGACATAGGAACTGAATTACTTTTAAATTGGCTGAAGAAGGGTGATCATTTAAAATACTCTACACATTGTCCATAAACGAGAAGGCTTTTAACATTGCAGTGTCCAACACCACTGAAATGAACTGCATTTGTATTCAATGTTGCAGAGAGAATTTCTCCACAAATATTGAGAGTCGCAGAACAAGTAGTAGGTTTGCTTGTTTCTTGCATATGTTTCATGGCCAAGCTAGGAGATGAGGGCTGCAGGAGAAAATCATTAAGAAAGACACACATAAGCCAGAGGTCTGAAGGTGTGCAGCTACTTGCCCATTGTTGAGAGATTACTTTTATAAGATCACGGGTAGTTCGAAGACCATGTCAGAGCCTTAGAGGCACAATCATCTTTCTAGGGGTCTCTACATTAAAAACACGAGTTCCTAAATGACAAAGGGCTCAGCGCTCTATGCACTACAAGCTGACACCATCAACTGAGGGACCTTGGTTGTATCAGAGTGAGAACTAGCAAGGTCCTCGACAGGGATTAGCTTTCCTTGATCTTTTGAGGAGATGGAACCCAGAGTTCTCCAAACGCTAGTTGGCAAGTGCCACAGAAATTGCCCATTTAACTCAAAGTCAAATACCCTTCATCTCTCAATTTCCTGAACAACATTTTTAACAATTTGAAAGGGCATCCACATTTAAACTCTTTTGGACAAAGAGCAGAGGAAGAAGGCTTGTGAAGTCAAAGCAACTCAAAATTAAGGTAAATAATCAAATCTGTCAAATCAGCTTTTATGAACAATTCATTAAAATTCTCATAACCTGTATGCCCTTCAAGTCTGTATGTTCTGTCGGCCTCAAGACCTCACAGCAACTCAAGATTCCTACTGGACTTTTGTGTTTATGCGCTGCATGTGTCCTTTTCTGGATCAGGAGCTTTTCAGCCCATCCTTTAAGTTTTTCACCACCTACGTTGCAGTGTTGTATTGAGGTTGCTCATTCTTTCTGTCCTGAGGAAGACCCAGTCTTAAGGAACTACTGGCCTTTCCGTCATTCTTTGGGGTCGAAACATCAACTTTTCTTTTACCTTGACCTGTACTCTTAAATCATGCCCAGATGCGGATGACGAAATACGCATTGACAGCGTCTTGCTACTGGAGATGTGACTAGTTAGCCATTTATACATTGCTAGACAGGTCTTTTTATCTATTGTAAATATTGTAATTATTAGCACTTATATCTCTTCATTCACATCCCATCATGAGCACTCCCTTGAGCACTTGTTTCACTTCCGTAAATTGGAGCAACCATTGAAACTGTGGATTATGGATGAATTTACATTACATAAATTTTGATAAATGCTCAATTTGTCATTGTTTAATTGATTTCTGATTTTGGGTGTCACACAAAGATCTCTGATAAATATTGGTCGGTTGGACCTACTAATGGTAGAACCCTTGCAAAAGTTTACTGGTCACCTTTCAGGTGATAAATGCTGTATTCCGATGTTAAACAAGAAACTGAACAGACCTTATTAAAGTGTGTTAAAGTCACAAATTAGCAAAAGACAATACCTGTAGAATGTGCTGCATAATATGCTTTTTCTTGCTGCATGATTCATTCAACACTGCCACATAACTAAGCCCTACATTGCCATGTAATTCAAGAAGCCCAGATTATATCCTTTGAGATGTACTACTTATCAAAAGGGAAAATCGGTTTAACTGGTGGTCACATCCGTCTGTTACAAACTGATAATCACAAACGTAGCTTTAAAAAGTGCAGGACATGAGTGTGATTTATGTGTGAATCTGAATACACTAAAGCCCATTCCAATTTAATTAAGGTTGTGAAAAGTGAAGCATTGTAATTAGTTCCTTCTTCCCCACCTTAAGAAAATCTTCACTGTGCCTTTTGTGGTTGGAAATTCAAACAGAAGTGGGATTGCGGTTTGTGTACAATTATGCAGATGAATCCAAGAAATGTTCTGCTTCGTTAATACATAACTGCATGATAGCTTACTTGATTGTCTGTAGGAACCGCACTCTGTCATTGATCTCATCAGGAATCTTACTAAGAATATGTTTAAGTGCTCGTGCTTTCTCATTCAGTTCTAAGAATTCTGGTTCTGGTCTGTCAATCATGTATTCTGCAAATACAAAGAAAACACATGCGCTGTAAAATCAATTAACTAAACTTTAAAGCTCTTGGTGAATACCAATCAAGATGCTTATTTTCACACAAAACCCCAAATGCCTCATGACAGCTGACAATATGGCATGGAACTTAAGTTTTCAAAATACTGTTCTCCTGAAAATATTCCTTGGACCAAATAGTGACCTGGAAGGAGGAGGGAGGAAGTGGTGGAGGAATGTGCGACTGGTGGATCAGAGAACAGACGTCAGTCTACAGATTCCTCAAGGACATGTAGCGTGCTGGGTGCTCCGACCCAACAGTCTACACATATTGGAGGGCAAGCAGAACAACCAGAGTATATGGTGATCAATTATAGATGCTGTTGCACTCCTGCAAGTGTCAAGGGGGACTGTGATCCGGGAAATAGGACCCTACCAAGTTTTTAAAGTGAAGAAATAGAACACATTAATATCCACTTTCTTGGACTGCAGATCGATAAGCTACAGTTGTTTTTCCAGAATGCACAGATCATCAAATCGAAAACATTACTCAGGTTTGTGACTCACTCATCCTTATCTTTTGGATGGCCTAGGAGTAATGACGATCTTTAAAATGAAAGACTACCAGGTGTAGCTTATACCCAGATCATGACTGAATATAGTCTATGCAGCTGTCTATCTCGCCATCCACAGCACAGTCTGAAGCCTCAGGCAAACATAGGAAAATTGGCAGGTGGGGAATGGCAACTAAGGAGTACCACTACAAGAGTCAATACAGTGAGTAACTTGTACATGCGTGCAACGCCTGCCCAGTTTCCACCAAACTCTTACAATATATTACTGAGAATCTGATGTGGGAAGGATTCCCGCACACTTATAACAGACTAGCAAAAACGTTTAGGGTTGCCTAAACTAAGCACCTCATTGATAGCTATTACCTATCAATATGAAACCTTTATAGAATTCACTCCTGCACTGTATGGTTTTCAAGATATTTTATGAACCAAAATAAGCAGATAAGTATGTTTACAGAGTAGTCCAAGTCACAACTCTGCAGTGTATGAGTGACACTCACACTATTCCATGTAACTCCAATAAACTTCGAAGGTCAGTTATATATAAATCATAAAAGCCATAAATAGGCATAGTCTCATAGAAATGGTATAACATTGTACATATAACACAAGAGACAAGATAATCCAACTTCTCAAAAGTCACATTTAAACATTCCCCCCCTCCCCCCCAGTGCTTACCCTCTACATCATCAGCTGCCATTCGTAGTAGAGATTCTGTGAAATTAACTTCTACACTTTTTTTCTCCAGAATTTTCATGATTATGTCTTGTGTGAGACCAGGATTCTCCTTCTCCGCCTAAGTAAGAAAGTGAAAAGTTGCAGAGCACAACAATAAGAAACAGACATGTACAAATGTGAACTTATCACAAAACAGAGTGTAGAAGGAAACCACCAGACCCATCGCAGACCATGCTGCTCAGTCTCCATAATTGAGGTCACAATCACCCACGTATCTTTTCAAGACTTCTTAGTTTAATTTCCACCACTACTTCTTGGAGGTTATACTCTTTCCGAGCACACCCACAAAACAATATTACACTTGCGCGTCCCATATCCAAACTTATATTCCCACAACTACGTATACACTAAATACACTGAAAATGCGTACCCCTGTATAGTATTCCTTACCTGAAAAAAAAAATTGCCTCTCTTTTCTAAAGATACACTTAAAACGTCTGGGGTTTAAACCATTGGGTCTGGATTGGCTTCAGGTAGTGAGACAGACATAAAGAGAGGCAGTGGAAAGAAATGACAGAAGGGAACCATATATTGTTCGGAGAAGGGGTCGTGTGCAGTGAGGGTTGGGCACCTGCAGCGGGATGGGCACTGGTGTTGGTCACCCAAAGACTGTTGGACGCAGGGCCGGAACACAGCCTGGCTCAAACGTGAAAACCACAGAAATTCACCAGTTATTTAATGTAACAAACACAATAGCTCCCATTGTCCGCCATGTACAAAACACACTTTTCCGAATGCCACTGGAAAATGTAATCAAGCAAGAGTTAAGTACAGTGGCCGATGGAAGTTATGGCAAGCATTGTGTGTGTTGCCTGCAATAACTGTCAATTTTTCAGAGTTTTGCATGTTTAAGCCAGTTCTTAACTGTGGTTTTCAGTGAAAAAAAGATTAAACACGCTCACACATATAAACAGTTCTCACCTTTATAAAGGCCGCTCGAAGAGTTTGAGCTGCTGATAAGTTCACTCGTTCCAGCTGAAAAATAAAGGTAAAAGATAAAAGAACTACTAGACAGGTTAGTAAAGAGCACCTTTCCCACAACAATGAAATGCAGACCCTGAACAGTTTCGTTGCTATATTATATGCAGTACTTCCCTATAGCTATAAAAGAATCTTCTCTTCGTCAGTTTCGTTTCTAAACATTTTCACCATTCACTCATTATATTCAACATTTCGTGAAAAGTCCCCTACATTAGTGCCCTCACAAAACAGTGCTTCTTCACCCCCACATTTTGTGCCACTAGTTATTGATAAATGTTCTTTTCCTCTCGGCATCTCAACAAACAACCACATGTTACGATCACATTTATGCACTTCCTAAACAGCATTCATTCTAACTAGCCAAAGAAAATGCACACTATGCGGTAATAGTCCACAAGCTCAACCGTGTTCTTTAGGTATTGTTGATCAGTCTACTTAACATGCAACATTTGTGGAAGCACTTCCCAAGAATGCCATATTTTTCACCTTTTCTTTTTTACATTTTCACAGTTTTTATTCTTGATGTCTGTACTTTACTAGCCGACCCGTACTTCCACACCCCTTCTTCAGAACGGAGGTCCCGATTCACGAAGAGCCTCCGCAGTCGTGGCGGTGGCTCTGAACACGTGGCAGAATTTCTGCAATGAGAAATTGCAGTGCGGAGACTCCGCCACGAGTGCAGAGCCTCTTTGTGAATTGGGCCTCAAGCATATCAACCATACATGACCTTGTTTTTGATGAACAACTCTGGTCTTTGTGGACAGATCTGGCAACATAAACAGGATAGTTAATCATAAGAGGCCACCTAACTTCCTAAGGGATCTGCTTTGGAAGCTCAGACACCAACAGATTCATTCTCCAAAATATGTGAACAGCTAAATTCCACTGCAGAAGACCTACAAATCTTACAATTTACTTTATCTTGTGGCATTCTGCATTCCACAGCAGACCTCTTCACTAAAGAAATTGAGCATTTTTCCACTGTTTCACTGGGATGAACTCCTGAATGTGCACCTTACCTGGAAAACCATGGAAGTTCATTACACTCCCGACCCCTGTCATCCGATGCACTTGAAGCAACTAGAGGTCTGTCTTCATATGATTGGTGAGCAAGTTTTTGCCTTTACCTACATGGTAAATCCACCAAAAGATTTAACAAACTTCCCTATAAAGATCTGCAGTCACTGCCACCAACCACTGGTATCATTCAATTGGCCGCAATATCGCCAGTCCACTCGTTACTCAGTGGTAAATCTAAGACTTCAGACTCAAGCTTGGAGAGCTGCTCTAACCTGTCCTAGTTCCCTCACTAGAGGTATTAGGGTTCCAGCATCGCCAGCTGTTAATACATTTTCATACATGTATTGTAGTATCTGCATCACCAGTCTTGTGGTACTCTCTAGGGAAGATGGATAACTTGACCATGCCTCTGGCAGACTTGATTAGGTAGGGAGTTCTCTCTCATTGGATAACGTGATCTACAGATGTAGGAAGCTGGCTCTGTATATACTATACCAAAGTGAGGTATAGTGTGCACAGAGTCCAGTGGAACCCCAAAGGTAGGCAGAGGCAAAGTTAGATAGATCCTTACTCTCTATTTGTGGTAGTGTGGTCGAGCAGTAAGGCAGTATCAGAGGACAGTGATAAGCATTTGTTGTACACACTCAGTCAGCAAATGAATTCACACACTCAAAGACTGAACTTCAGACCAATTGTTTTTGTATAAAAATATTCTTTTAGTTATTTTATTTCTAGAACCAAGCAAGCCTGGCACAGGTAAGCAATAAATACTTTACAGTAATAAATGCTGATTGTAAAACAGATCGATTGCAATTGTAAATGTACTATGGTTTGACTTACAGTATTGTTTCAGAGAAATGCAATCACTTGTAAATACAGTACATAGACTTCAATGGGATTTTCAGTAAAATAGCAGGTAAGTTACTTTTGGATTACTTTTCTTACTCAGTGCTGTATGCCTGGATGCAGCACTGGGACATTTCCTGTAAACAGGTGAGTAAAAGTGTTTGTTAAATCGTACAATTTTAAAGAATTTCTTTAGGTTTCAAAACTCCACACTTAGAAACTTTTTCAGGAAAAAGTGTCAATGTTATCCTATCGAGGAAAATACGGTTATCGGTTTTTAGGTAAGTATTCGGTAGTGGGAGTTGAGGTTCTGGGGGTAGACTCAGGGGTCCCCCAGGGTCAGTGATGCACTCTTGTTACACACTCAGCGGCACTAGGGCGGCCGGGTGCAGAGTGTTGAGGCCCAATGTTATCCAATAGGGGATAAGGGGCCTCCGGTTGGTGGCTGCTGGTAAGCAGGCCACTGGGTTGTGGGAGCAAAGCTCCTGGACTTTAGCTCAGGGCAAATGGGTTAAATTGGCACCAAAGGTGCACCCTCAGCAGCACTAGGGCGGCCGGGTGCAGGGTGCTGTTTCGACGTCGGATGCCCTCTTTCCAATGGAGAGCCTCCGGTTTGCAAAAGCACTGCAGGCAGGGAGACGAAGGACTTCTGGGTGCGACCACCACTTCGAGAGGTAAGTTGGGAAGTTAGGGGTTGGTTAGGCACCGTTGGTTTGGGCACACAAGGCCGTGGGGCGTCGGGTGCAGGGGTGCCTTTCGGGATCGGATCTTCTTACCAGCTCCGGGTTGCGGTTAGGGGGGCCTTCTGGATTTAGACTGCAGGCGTCGGCTGGAGGCAGGTCAGGGGTCACCGGATCTCGGTTCAGGATCGCCGGGGTGACCTCTTCGTGGTGTTTGCCCACTCGAGCTCGGGCCATGGATGGCGGGTGCAGAGTGGGGCGGATCCGCGGTCTGCGGCTGCTGCCAGAGGTTGCAGTTGAACAAATCCGTTGTTCACGGGAGAAGCAGGCTTTGGAAGTGAAGGCAGGCAGGTCCTCCGGGGTTTTTGAGGTTGCTGGCTGCAGGACACACCGGGATTTCGCAGGAGCAAGTTCGAGGGGGAGACAGGCCGGTAGGGCTGGGGCCAAGTCAGTGGGCGTCTTCCTCTTGTTAGCTGCTGCACGGCTGTTCGGTCCTCCTTTTCTTCTCGTTTCTTGTCTGGATCTGAGGAAGCAAGGTCCAGGGGTGCCCCTAAATACTAGATTTAGGGGCGTTACAGGTAGGTAGAGGTCAGGGACCAATGGGTCCCTTCCCCGGGGTGGGTACACCCCCTATTGTGCCACCCTCCAGTGGGAGGGGGGCAGGAGCCTGTCCCTGGTTGGCTGGGTCCCCCCATCTTCAAGATGGCGGGGACAGAGTTGTGCTTCGCCTCGCCTCCCCCACCTGAGGGGTGGAGTTGGCAGAGGTGGGCACACCTCCCTTCCTCACTTGTTTTTCCTGCCTGTTCTCCCACCCAAAGTGGGGGTCAGAACCAGTGGGGACCAGTTGCTGAGTACAGCAAGTGGCCTGGGGAAGCTCACAAAGGCAGCAAGCCTTTGAGGCTTCCCTTTCGTGAACCCTGCCCATCCTGGGGGAGGAGGCTTGGCACCTCGTCCCAGGATGTGCATTGTTTCAGGCCCCAGAGAGCAGCAGGCTCTCGACCCAGGGGTCCAGAAACATTTCTGGTGGTGGCAGCTGAAAGCAGCCACTCAGCCTGGACACTAGAGGTGGGTTAGGTTTCGGGGGGCATCTTCTAAGATGCCCTCTGTGTGCATTTTACATTAAATCTCACACTGGCATCAGTGTGGTTTAATGTGCTGAGAAGTTTGATACCAAACTTCTCAGTTTTTAGTGTAGCCATTATGGTGCTGTGGAGTTCGTAATGACAAACTCCCAGCACCATATACTCTTAATGGCAGCACTGCACTTACAATGTCTAAGAATGGACTTCGACACTGTAGGGGTACAGGGCTCATGCACCTGTACCCTCACCACTGGTATAGTGCACCCAGCTAGAGGGGTGACTGATCTATGCCAGGGCAGTGGGTTGTAGGCATGGCACACAAGGATGTGTGCCATGTCGACTTCACTTTGTTCTGCACCAAAACAGGAAGCCTACAAAGGCAGTGTGTGAGTGTAGTGGTACAGGGCCTCCAAGGGTGGCACAAAAAGTGCTGCAGCCCTTAGGGGCCTTCTATGGTCACAGTGCCCTGGGTACCTGTGGTACCATTTACCAGGGGCTGACCTGTGGCCAGAGATGCCAATTGGGTTTAGGCTTCAATGCAGTTTTAGGGAAAGAACATAGGCCCTGGGTACCTGATTAGCAGGAGCCCAGGGCACACTCAGTCAAAGTACATCAGCAATTCAGCAAAAAGTGGGGTCAACCATGCAGAAAGAGGGCACTTTCTCACACAAGGTAGACCCAATGAACTGGCTAACTCTTCACAGTGTAGCATCCTGGATGCTAAAACCATTATGCCAGCAAAATGACAAAGAATGCCAATTTCCACATCCATGTCGTCTGTGCTCTATCTCAGAATACAGAGAAACTGCGGGCCTTAAGAGCGATGACGTCACCATAGTTGAATGGGGAGTATGATGTAATTTATTATATATCAGATCAATTCAGTTCAGCCTATTTGTTCTAATGTTCCAACTGTCACTGAATGTGAACAAATGCTAAGGACTTGTGTGTGGGGTTACAGGAAGGTGCTGCACTTTAAAAATGTTAGCTGAAAACATACATGCAAATCCTGTAGTAAACTAGGCTGTAGGTTTAATAACAGTGTTTGGGAATTCTGGACAATAGATACAACAATTTTGAAAGCCGCTAAATTTCCTCCACCTATGCTCTAAATGGTTGCGGGTCTAATACTTGCTGTCATTACATAATTCATTTGCTTGGTCAACTCCATCATCCACCTGTAGAAGGGAAGGAGCTTCAGAGGAGCGTTCCTGTAGGTGCTGAAAATGTTGATGCAAACAATATCTTGGTAGATCATACACTCCTTCAGCAAAGGGGCCTAGTCATCCTGCATCACATTCTAGTGCTGTGTCAATCTCTAGGGTGGGTGTGCAGGTGTTTCAAGAAAGCACTGCATTGTGGCTCGTGTTCATAAGGCCTCCCAGCCACTATCGCCTCGGTTTCTGAACTCCTAGTGCAGCAATGCTTCATCCATTGCTATCAACCTCAGCAAGCCACCACCTGCATTGAAAGTAACCACACTGTTGCTCCGAACATGGAGATGCAAAGAGTGCAGGCCATGGTGCCGCACCCTGGCCTGCTGCTGCAACAGAATATCCCCCTGAAGTGGCAGATTGATCAGAGGAAAGATACTCACGCCCTGGAGTGACTGGTACCACACACTCCTGAAACAATCCAGTGCCACTAGGAATAATTTGGCCCAGTCGTTCCTGATCTTCAGAACCTGGGGCAGAAGAGGCAGCAGTGGGATGGCATACAGGAGTTCTGAGCTCCACCCTAGACGAAAGAAGTCTTTTAGCGACAGCCGCTTTGATAACTTGAGTGCACCGATGAGCTGGCATTGCATGTTCTCAGCAGGGGCAAAAAGGTCAAGTCAGGGTTCTCCCTATTGCTGGAGGATGACCTGTGCCATGAGATTAGATTAAAAGCTTATAAAGCACATGGTTACTCCAGATGATGTGTCCCCGCGCTAAGACATCCCTGTCTGTGAAAAAGGGGCGCTATCCAAAGACAGCAAAATTAGCACTGATTCCCTGGAGGAGACCGAAAGAACCAGGTTTTAAGTTTTCAATGAAACAGCCCTTCTGAGGGCTGCATCCTTAGCTCCAGCAGCAGCTGATTCCAGGCTTTAGCTGCTAGAAAGGTAAAGGATCTGCCTCCTAAACGTGCTTTTTGGATTTTAGGCACTGTCCGCTTAGCCATGCCTGCAGACCTAAGATTCCGGATAGGTCTGTGGGGGTTGAGTAAGGGCCGAAGATAGCTAGGTCCTTTCTCATTCAGAATCCTATGGCAGAAACACAGAGCTTTAAAAATTACTCTGTACTGCACCGGTAGCCAATGTAGTTCCCCTCAGGGCTGCTCCCACCGTGGTTAGCCTAGGGATGTTCACTAACATCCGGGCAGCAGCATTCTGGACTTTCTGCAGCATTCTCATATTGCTTTTAGTTACCCTAGGTAGAGAATGTTGCAGTAATACAATTGAGATGTAATCAGAGCCTGAAAAATGGTCTTTTTAACGTCTAGACTTGCGGTAGAAGATCTAAGATTTTCCGTAGCATCCTTAAAAGGCCAAAGCAAGTGCCAGCGAGAGCTGATATCTGTTCCGTGAAAGATAGGGTATTATCAAACCATACTCCCAAATTTTTGATCTTAGGTTTGGTAACCGGGGTCGGCCCTAATTCTTCAGGCCACCAGCTATGTGACCAGATGGAAGGCTGTTTACCAACTACCATGATGTCAGTCTTGCCTGCATTTAATTGGAGGCAGCTGAAATTCATCCAGTTAGCCAAATCAATTAAGCAGGCTTTGAATTTAGGTGCAGCCTCTCATCCTTCTAACGTGAGGATCAGCTGAGTGTCAACAGCATACGACACCAGCTTTACCCCATGTTTCAGTACTATGGCTGCTAGTGGGCGCATATACACGTTAAATAACAGGGCTAAGCGCAGAGCCCTGTAGCACCCCTTGTAACAGGGGACGGATCTCCGACTTAAAGGGCCGTTGCAGGACTTGAAAGGATCAGTCTTGTAGGAAATGCTTGATCCATTCCCATGTGCTGCCTCTAATACCGGCATCCCATAACAGTTCCAAAAGAAGGCTGTGGGATACCGTATCAAAAGCTGCACTTAAATCCAACAGGATCAATGCTGCCGTCTTACCTTCATCTGCTGCTATTCTTAGCGCCTCAGAGGCCAGGAGTAAAGCAGATTCAGTGCTATATAAGGCTCTGAAACCAGACTGAGTTTCATGAAGTACCTCGTTTTCTTCCATCTCCCATCTGCGGGGCAACTACCATTTGTGACCTGCGAGGTGCCTGTGACTGAGTTAGACCGCCCTGGCGTTTAAAGATACAACCAGGTGGTTTATCAGCAGAGAAATTACTCAGCGGTCCAGTCACTTCCAGAGGCGCAGGGCCTCTCGGCATAAGACTAAGGACCTCACCCAGCTTGCTACAGAACCACATGGCTGTGGAATTGCCCATGAGCACCTGCACCAGCATTCCTTAGATGGTGGGTAAGAAAGTCTTTAACACCTAGCAAATCCCCCTCAACTCTAAACGACTGATGTGGAGCCGAGGCTGCACAGGGGAACAGAGACCTCTGATCTCCACCTCTCCCAAATGGCTACCTAACCCAGTGGTGATGCATTTGTTATCACCTTCGAGTCTGGGTAGGGTAAGAAAAGGAGCCTGCCACTGACCCAACTGCAGTCCAACAGCCATCACAGCAGATCTTGTGCAGTCTCCTCCAAAATCTGGACACAATCGGACAGATTTCCCGGAGGCTGTGCCCACTGGGATTTCAGGTCCCACTGCAGAGCCTGCATGTGCCACCTGGCATGTCTCACTAGCAGGGTGCCAACAATCCTAGCTGCAGCAGTCTCATCCACAAGGAGATCAAGGTCAGAGGCTGAAACATTGCGATTATAGCCTGAATGTACTATACTCTCCATTCTGGGTCAAAGGCAGAAAAACGCACCATACCCAGAATATCTATGATGAACAGGGGCTTCTGTGAAAAGAGTCTGGTGTGACTTCAGCAGGTTGATAGTGAACCTCAACAATGCCAGGGTTTTCCATCATCTAGAGGTGGTTAAAGATTACTTAGGGAAAACCCCCCTTCAGCATCCAGTCGTCAATATAGAGGAAGACTGGTACCCCTGTAGACAGTTGGCTCTCTATATAGTGCATGAAAGTGAGGTACACTGTGCAAGGAGAACAGACAATCCTTACTGGTTTGCAGGGGTTACAATAATAATCTCAAATGCTCTTTTTTGTGGTAGAGAGGGCGAGCAGTTTAGGCTTATCAGAGAATAGTGTTAAGCATTTATTGTCCACAGTCGGCAAGCAAAAAACTCAAAGAAATCAGACACCAATTTGTAAAAACAACACATTTTTATATGAATTGAGACACCAAGCTCATCGTAATCAAGTAAGTACTACGAGATAGTGATTTTTCAAGACTTATAAAATGCACTGTATTGCATCTTAAAAGTGGTAATGTTCTCCAATAAGGGAAAAACATATACTGCATTCGGTCACTTGGCAACTACTTAAAGGAATGTTTTTCTGGACTTAAGGTAAGTATGGGGCAAGTCCCGAGGCAGTACCAACTGGTCACCTCAGTCGGCTCTAGGGAGTCCGGGTGCAGAGGTGGTTTTCGGCATTGGGGGCCCAGTTCAAGTCAATGGATGACGGTCCTGTTAAAAAGAGACTGCAAGAGGGGACTAGGGGGCCAGTTCAGGAGAACCCACAGGGTCTTGAGGGGCTTAAGCATGCAGGGACACAGTCGGTCCACTCTAACTCAGGCTAGGGGGCTCATGTGCAGTGGGCTTTGTGAAATGGGGTCACGTCGCTGTAGACTCTTGCAGTGCTCGGTTCCAGCAGGAAGAGGCTGCAGACTGCGACTGGAGGGCCAGTCTGAGCTAACCCGAGGGTGGGCTCAGTTTTAGAGGGTCTCGGTACCACGTTGGTACCATTGTCTCCCTCTGCTCTGGCGCACGGGTGCTTTGCGGCATCGGGTCACGGTCGGTCTGAGACTTCCTCCAAGTCTTGGTGACCTGGTGAGGAGGGGGAACAGGACAGCAGGGCCAATCTCGGTGCTGGTGAGGTGGATACTAAAGTCCCTCGACAGTAGGTCTTGCTTTGAATTGTTGAAGTTCAGACTGACTACCACCAACAAGCCTTGGTTGCTGCAACTGCTCCGGTACCCAGGGTATTGTACTTGGTGGCTCCTGGAGGGCCTGGTGTCTACATACTTGGCAAGGAGACAGATCTGACCTCCTAGAGCACGAAGACCTTTCCCCTGTCGCACTGATCCTTTGGTGAGTCCAATGGATGACAACACGGTGGTCTAGCAGATGCTTTGTGATGCTTGCAGATGCAGGGGAGCAACTCCTCTACTCCAAAGGAGACCTTTCCTGGCTGTAGCAGTGCTGGACACTCCTCCAAGGGTTTTAGGGAGGGTGTATAGCATTTGGCGAAGTCGGTCCAGCAAGGGTCGAAGTGCAAGCAGCCTGGCAGGGTTTTGTGCCAATCTTGGGTGAAGGTCTTCAGTTCTCGCTCCCTTCTGTCCTTCTTCCTTCCTCTGTTCCCAGTAGTTGAAGCGGATTTCCTGGTGTCAGAGGGCAACCCAAATACTCAATTCAGGGGTAATAAGGGGACTGAAGGGTAGTAGCCAATGGGCTACTTACCCCTGGGGTCACTACACCCCCTAGATGACAACTTCCTGTGGGGAGTGGGCATCTCACACAAGACGGTGGAATTCCCTTTTTTGTGTTCACCTCAGAGCGCATGGTTTCTGACCTCAGAGCAGGGTTCTCACCTTCTAGGGGGTCAGAAACATCTGTGGTGGCAGGCTGGACAGGACCAGTCAGCCAGCACATTAGAGGACTTGTAGGGTTCAGGGGGTACCTCAAAGGTGTCCTCTGGGTGCATGTATTCTTAAATCCATCACTGGAATCAGTGTGGGTGTATTAATAGGAGGTGTTTGATACCAAACACCTTAGGTTTCAGTGAAGCAATTATGTTGCTGGGACCCTTGTTTTGACCATTGCCCACTACATACCTATACTGTGTATATTATGTATCAGATTTTGTCAAAGTAAGAAAACCTTCTTTGTTATTTGACCCTCTTGAACCCAGTGTAAATATATATACAGAGGACTATATATTTTATGATTGTTTTTTGTGTATTCAGTTACAATTATCTATAAAAAAATAATAAAAAATATTTTTGATACTACTGAACCAAGTTTGCATGTATACATGTTTTTTATATTGTTCAGGTCCACAACTACCTTCCTTGTTCCTAAATATCATGATATTTACATACTAATTCAGCTCAGAGTGACAGCACTATGGGTTGTAATGCACAACTTATGTCAGCGCAAGTGCAACTGGCACGGGGACTGCATCAGGGTCCGAGCTGAACCAGATACACGTTCAAGGGGAACAGACAGTGTCGAGGGCAGACAGGTGGTGGAAGTCCGACTAGAGGCTCCTGTGGCTGGAAGGAACCCCAGAAGTATCTCGTGAAGTGACAAATATCCACATCACCTCTGTGAAGGCCTCTACTTACTGCAATGTCGGACCTAGACCCGCTCTGATGGGGCTCGGAAGTGAGTCCAGGAGGAACGTTAATGCCCTCGTGACCTCTATACAGTTCGAAAGCTGCGAGATGGGGTCGTTTTCTGGTTAGATTGCATGTGTTTTTTCTTATAGTTACAAAAAGACTACCTGAGATAATCTACAGCAGGACAGACTTCGGCAGGGGGCATGGAACCTGCCTACTGACTTCAACCAGTTGCAGCATGGAGTCTTCTTGTGTTTGGTGACGTTGAGTTTTGACTCATGGTCCCATATGGTCTTCGGATTCATCTGTGCGCAGCCAGCACAGTTCCAGGAGTCTTGCTCAGACCCTAGGCACCAGACAACCGTCAAGAGAGTCTGTCACAGACATGAGTTTGTGACAGTCCCTGCACAGCTTGAACAATGTGTTTTTTAGGAAGGGGTGGGAGTGACACTTCCCTTCCATAAAGTTGAAGAATTATGCTAAGATGCATGTCAAAAGACCAAGGAAAACCTCTGGACTCGCATCTGAAGAAACAGAAATAAAGGAACAGACCTCATTTACTATCGCTTATACGCGGCTCCGCTCGTCACTTCCAGTGTGGAACATTGGTGTGGAGCCACACAACACCACCTAGTGGCAGGCAGGAAGAACTGCTCTAAAAGTTTCTGGATTGAGTCGGACGCCTGGGGAATATCACATGGTGAAGAATCTGCAGTTAGGATTATACATCGGAATAATCATTCAATCTACTGAATACACCCCTACGAGAATGATAATTTGGCCCTTAGGAAACACTGAGATGGCAAAGGTAACATGGAAACCATGAAAGGGGGCTAAGGTGAATTCTATTCAGAGTCCAGGAAAAATTAAAGTACCATAGCAAAACTAGATAATCCAGACAATCACACTAACAAAGAAAATTCAGAAGACTTTACTAATACAGACTAAGACGAACAACTACAGAAGACATTTCACCATCCCTTCAGCACCAGTACAATCACCCACCGAACACAAAATATAGCAATCCAACCGTGCAGTACACGGGGAAGAAGACACAAACTAACTGGCTGTACTTCTACAGCTTATGCTGTTAGGCAGGGGGTCAGAGGACCCACATGGCCACTGCTTTACACCTTGAAGTGACAGCCCAAACATCTCTACTACACATCAACTACAGTTCTGATAGCATGTCTTGAGACCCACACCTCTATGGACCCCATCTACAAGCAACACCCTACACCCGTTCACATTGCGCTATTCACTGGATTAAGGCATGCAAAGTGGCTTTTCCCATGAAGCCTCCTTGCTAAATTCACAACTTCAGACAAGCTCTGCACCAAGTGCTTAGGGACCAACTAATTGGTGAGCATGCAATATATAAAAGTCATGTTATATTGGATTTTTTTTATAAAATTGTTGTGCTAACAAGGGTTTATTACAACTTAGTCCAGTCTTAAAATTCAAAGACTCAAGTTGTAAAACCTATTTTTAGACCAAGTGAAAATGTTAGGCTTGGATAATATGAAATATAAGCATTCATATAAATGAGAATGTCAGCTACATTAAAGACTTCTGCACCACACTGTTTCAGTAAGTTCAATCGAACATCAGACTTGCAGTATGAGGAATTTAATAACCTAGGTCCATGTCACTGTAGTTTGGCATCTGATATCGGGTCAAAGGCCCTAGTATTACTGAAGGAGACTTATTCTCCACCACTAGCTGTCTGGTGTATTTGCCTTGATTTTCAACTTCCTGGTAGAACATTCTCCATGCTCTGCTTTCAACTACACACAAACTTTAAAACAGACATACAACTTTGAGTAACATGTTGAACACCCTCACCTTCAAAAACCCATTTGTGAAGAATCATTTAGAATGTTAATAGCTAAATCCATCACAAATATTTTTGGTAAATTTCCACAACTTTACAAGATCATCTAGATGAATACTGAATTTCCACACCAACATTTAAAGAAGTCTATATTCCATTAAGGACACAGAACTATCTGGAACGTATGGGCCAATTAGTGTCTCAGATACCCTCCCCTCCTTTGATCATGTAAAAGATCAAGTCATGGGGTCAGAAAAGACTGAGGAGCATGGCTTGAAAAATTTGCCAATGTTTGCAACTCTCCTTCATGTCACTCAAACATCTAGGCAGAAAGGTCATCATTTTATGGCTGACATCAGTCTAACGCCAGATCTAGAAGGAAAGTTTTCCTTCAACCCGGTCTGGCTTCAAACACGTGCTTACCTCCAGGTAGAAGATGCAAAACCTTTTATTCATATCATCTACTACCCTGTCAATCTGCTCAGGTCAAAGACAACAGGTGGAGAGTAACATCAGATTCAAACATGAACTTACCATCCCACGGAGGTGGTCTTTCAAATCTTAAAAAGGGATTCTGCCTGCACTGGCCTAATCATTTCAGCGTTGGTCATTTGTTGCTTACTGATAAATTGCACGTGAATTCGTGATTGGTGTTGAAATCAGTCTGCCTGTACATAAATAGCTAGCAGTATTCCCTAAAAAATAAACGATATTCCTGTAGGCATATAGGGATTCAGTTCTCACAAAATAAAGAGAGAGAAAATTACATCTTGTAAAGTTCCTCTACACGGAGATGTGCATTCACTGAACAATGGTAGTTTTTCAAAACAACTGTGGTACTCCACAAACCCTTTACCATTCTTTCAAATAATTGGTACATAGTGCTATAATCCTCCTGTCTCTTCTTTCACCCAGACTTTTTTTAACTTTGGTGACAAGAACATCACCTGAAAAATTACTACTTGCCTCATTAAACACTGGATACATAACGGCATACAAAGGCATGGAAACCATAGAAGTGGTCTCTGCTTCATTCTTCATCTCTTCCATTGTCATCCTCATTCAAAGACCCTTGTAGTGCTGGAAAACAAGGCTAGAAAAGCAAAGGAGTCTTCATTCAGAGCCGTGGGTCTTATTTTCCACCTTCAACAAGAACCCTTCAATTTGCCCCTGTAATTAACAAAAAATATAATTTAGGAAAACTGAAAGCATGAACATGCATCATTAAAACAGTTTATGATGATACACGTTAAATACGTACAAATTTAGGGTTTCCAGATTTCACTTTGTTATTGTGAATTCTGATAGGATTTTGACAGTGTAATAATTTATAATCTGCAGTTATCAAGAGTTTTGTGCCATAAAACATGATGGCAATGGTGCTCTTCTAGTGCCTAGTCATTTTACTTTTATTTCTGGTTTCTTTGTACACCGACAGTGCATCTGTATTGAAGTACAGGTTTGAACAATTCAGGCTCTAAACTGCGCATGTATCATGCCACAAACTACACCCATGATACTGAAAATATTGCATTGGTCCTGGCAGCCCTTGCTGCAGTCTCTAGGATACAACTGTCCTGGGCGCCACAGCACAGACTACAGCTATGTTACCTGGATGGTGCTGCAGCAGTCTATGCTACTCACATTCTCATGTATTTTATCTAGGGTTATTAAGTGCACACCTAGAAATCAGAAATGAAGCTCTGTACAGAACAAAAAACAGCAATATACATAAAACAAAATGGGTAAGGTGTGCATTGGAGGTCTTCAAAATGGGGGTGGGGGAGCAGAATTAAACTCTTGGAGGGGGCAGGATGATTTGCAGGTACTAGTCAAGAGGAGATTCATGCTGAAAACAGTGCTGTGTTTTAATGGGAAAAAAAAAAAAAAAGAGAACGGCAGTAGCCACTCTGTAATGAACTATCAGCAATACATTTGTCACTCCTGCCCTGGCTGGGACTAGGTGTCAAAGGACGAAGGGCTTTAAATAACCCTCAAAGTCCCTTCCCCATTTCTGAAAAAAGGATCACACTGTGGCTACTTCTACACTTCAGCAAGACCAGGCTTTGATTGCATTTTTAAAAGGGATAAATGAACATAATTGCAATGTAAGTTGTTACACATGTTTAGCCCAGCCAATTCTACTGAACAATTTTGAAAAATATGCTTTAAATTCTTGGCAGGCAAAGTATATATATTTTTTACATGGGGTGCAGTATTAAAATGTTCAAAGACCGCTTGTTTAAAGTCACAAGAGGAAGATTATGCAGTCTCAGTGGGTTCTGTATTGTTCTTCATAGTTGGTGGGTTGTCAGACCTAGAAAGTAACTAAAATGTAGGAGTCTTAGATATCATACATTGCTAAAACAGCACAGTTTCAACAGCACAGAAGCAACTGTCCGTAATTGATGTAAGCAAGTTGATTTCAACTGTCCTAGTTGAAAATCTGTGCAGTCACAAACCCCAAAAACAGCCTGGACAGTTCTGTCAGCATTCAAGGTTCACTAATCGAGGACTACAGATAGATGTTTACTCTACTGTCAGGTCATATTTGTCACAATGGGCAATTTAGAATTCCATAACATATTTTAAGAGGAATATTTATATACACATATGAATATTTTGTTTCCTTTTTCAACATACTCTCCTCAGTGTCCGCTGATGTAGTCTTATCAACATGTTCCTGAAGCCACCCCTCTTCCACCAAGACCACTGATTCACCATTTGACTCCCTCCACTTTCTCTTCCCTGTGAGTACTTTCTAGTGTAGTTCCTCTCTTGTACTGTGGGAGTGTATCCACGAGTCGTTCGCCGTCACCTAGCAGTTTTGTATCTCCACGTAGGCTTTTCATTCTGCGGATTGGCTCTGGGTGCTATACGAGTACTAGAGCTCCACCACTATTCCAAAACATGCTCCCAGCTCCATATTATGTGGTGATTGTTTATGGCTGGAGGCCCAGGCCCTACTGGTAGCGTCTTGATGTTTAATGAGGCAGCACCCATTTAGCCAACTTGCACAGGGGACTACAGAGCGACTGACTGAGAAAGAAAAAAAATGATCGGAATGTATTGTCCCAGGTGGCTATTATTAACTGAAAGTCTGCCATGAAATTTATAAAAGTAAGAAGAGGATGAGTGCTAACATGCATGTGAACTATGTGGCAACTGTGCTTGTACTGCTCAAGTGAATTAATGCAAATGAACAAACTGTAGGAGAGCTTACCATCAGGCAACTTTATTTGTGAGAGGGTGTGTGCAGGCTCTGTGGATAATATTTAAGATACAACTACCTGCGAGTTGGCTGGGATGACAAATGAGAAAATGGGGAGGTCACTTGTTCTTTTCAGCTAGTATGCAACTCAGTTTACTAACTTTACTTCCATCTCAAAGATGTATAACCAATCCACAGTTACTTTACTTAGAACGATTACTAACTAGTCCACTCAACTTCATGTACAAACCAACTGCTCTAACTTGCTCCATTTCCCTCGTCACTTATTCCACACAAACAAGGCTATCTGGCACGACTTAGCTTCGAATGATTTTGAGTTGTGGATGATCTGTGGGAGCAGGAGAGTGAAGCCAAACTTTGTAGCCAATTGCTACTGAGTGTACACTACCACAAAGTGGATATAAAATCAAAATAACCACTGGAAAAAGGAACCCAGGTATTGGGAACTGAATTGGCAGCAATTGGGCATTTAAAGGTATAAAGACTAATACTATAATCTCCAGTGTAATGAGTGGCTTAAAGTGGAGCACGGCTGTCAGAAGAGAGATTGCTGTGGGACCTCTACTCTGACTGGACAGGAGGACAATGCAGGTCGGACACACATCAATGACCAAAAACAGCACTGACTCTGGGGGAAAACGTGGACTTCGAGAAATATTACATTTACAGTCTGCACATTAAATATAGCTTCAACCATGCAAATATTAAGCCATAAGCAAGGCTCAATCTATGACTAATGAACCTGAAAACCTCTTTAGCTATTTGAAAGTTGCAATGAAAAGTTAATAAATGGAGACAGTTGCCTTGCAGATTGGGTTTGCATTTAATGTCCTTCTACAAAGGTTTCTTACTGGCAATACTAATCTTCCTATTAACCCTCTCCCTTCTACCACATTTGTGACCTGTGATCTGTTAAAGCACAAGTTGCATTTATAATCTCTCTCCTTTTTCCCTTCCTTTCTATCACCCAGCTAGTTAGTGTCTTTCACTTCTTTGGAATAACAGGTGAATCTTGTAGCAGATGCTCTTGAGGAATAAGCTTCTAACTTAACTTTCATGAGTTGCATTGTTACTTCAGTTTCTCTTTCTATAAACATGCCTAAATAGAACCCAACAAGTTTAGAATTAGAAATCCGAGTTTTAAGTTCTTCTGACAGAACATAAGGAGTCCTGAATATACTTGGGACTCCCTCGGACGCCTAACACAGGTGAAAAACACGATGGTTGGTATACTACTCTTTTTACTATTGCCTATTATTTACGGTTTTTCATCCCACCCACATCTTGTCAAACAATTTACACACTTAACCACACTTAACTTAAATGCACGACTCATTTCGAAAGACTTATGAAACAAGATTTTATATAAGAAATTGTCTACTTGGAAAACATAGCACTTTATCAGCGTCCACATTTCCCAAGAGGCAAACTGCGACCAAAAAGATGACAAATGTTCTTTTCCTCAGTTATGGTTTTAATGTGGTATTTTAATGGCCTAAATACCCAAATTGAAAGTAAGACAATTGTGACCACAATAAAGAAAAAAAAATGTTAAATCCTTCCAACAACTTAATCATGACATAATTACACAAACTGGAAACAGCCTGGATTTTTGAATTAATGTTTCTGAAAGCAGTTGAGGAAAGAGGTTGCTATCCTAATATGCAAGTCACTTAATTCTTCAATCATCACACGTTGTTCAGCTAGCTTGGCCGCAACGCTTATACCCTCTTTAATATATGTAACCAGCCTTGTTAATATACATAACAAGTCTTACTAAACCTTAAATACATATGTACGAAATAATCACATGATTTGTTTGATTCAAACAGAAAACTCTATACAGTGGATAGGTGGGGGGGACCGGGCACAGATGGCAATCTAACTCTGAATAAGGCTCTGGAAGTAAAAATGCTCATTGCTGAGATCTAACAAAACATTTTGCGATCTGCTGACCTATAACAATCTGACAGATGACAGAAGACAAAATCAGCCTAAAAGTACCGCTGTGTTTCATATGCTTTTCAAAATTCTTCTGAAACAGAATCAAGACAAACGATGATCCCATGACCCTCCCGGATCTCACTATAATGTATCATTCTTCGGAGAGCAGCTAAAAAAAGCACTCACCAATACTTAAAGTGGCTGAGGCACAGTGAAATCTGAAATAAATTGTTTCTGTACAAAATAAGGCTTGACAAAAATGACATAAGAGCGGGGAAATAATATTTGAGACTCTTAACTTTAATGTACGCAGAAATTTAAGCAAAACCTGAAATCGCTGACGGCACAAGAATTTGAATTAAGCATGGATACGCGGTAGCAGTAAACATCTATGTGAACTAAGTCAAGGTGAGGTACCATGCAGAAACAGAAGGAAAACACCTAGAATATATATTTATTTTTTTACAATTAAATATCAAGACGAGATAAAGGCCATATGGCCACCAAGAATAAATACATTATCAATACATTTGTGTTCTGTGCATACCTCACCTAAAACTGTCCAGGGTGGCAACACCTCTGCTCTGGAGGCCAATGCCAAAGCTAAAATTAATACAGCTTTATCACTCAAAACCAGAGAAATCCCGGTCAGCTGGGTAGCGTTCCTGCTGAATTTTACACAGTACACTCCACTAAAACATCACTAGAGGTGTTAATGTGTTTCTGAACGCATTCACAAATAAAGGCAAAAGCCCATTCACAGATGAAATGATCATACACAAAGATCAAATACAAAGAATGACAGACCCACATCACTAATCAAAATGGCCAGAAAGATTAATCACAGAAATACTGGCAAGATGATTAGAAAGAAATACACCCTATTAAAACTAGTTTTGTAAATAGAAGTTTAGTTCACTCAAACACAAGAGGTTTTACAATAATCACTTATTCCTTTCTAGCGAAATAAACTGATTAAAATAATAGGTTGCCTTTTGCTATTAATAGTCCTCCTTCCTTTTCCTTCATCTAGAGCAGTGGTCTTATTTAATGCCACGCCCCCTCCAGTTTGAAAAAATAATCATTGGGGCCCCTCCAAAACGAAAAAGAATTTTTTCACAATTATGCTATAATTGACATTTTATAAAATTGGCAATGTTAAAATATGTATAAAAATATTTTAACATTGCAGTTAGCCCTTTTAAAAATATAATCAAATACTGCCAACATACTATTATAGTCAGCAATTTCTGAAAAAACTTTAATGGTATAGGAGTAAACATACGAAAAGACAGAAGATTGTATACTCTTTGCTCTTTAAATCTGCCATCTCCCAACTCATTGCCACTTTAAATTAATGTTCAAGAATCTATGGGGCATATTCTCAAGGACTTATCGCCGAGTTAGCGGCACTTTATCGCAGCCAAAGTGGTGATAAATTCATCGCACCATTCACAAGCTGGTGCTAACAGCCGATATCACCAGTTTACCCGCGATAGCAGCCGCAAAAAACATCGCCACGGATGACACCGGCAACTAACGCCAATGAGATGCAGAGTAGGCGTTCCCGTGCAAAAAACCCGCGAAAACACCACTCCGCAACATTCCCAACGACCAGCCAGATCTGCGATAAGATTCAAAAACATGCGATAAGGCGCGCTAGCAGCATGGATTTAACACCTGCTCCTACCTGGTGCTAAGTAGGACTACAACCTGCACCACAAAAGGGAGCCCAGCCCACAGCCACACCAGAAGAACAACAGATGCCAAGGAGCAACTGATCATGCAGCTAGGAGCCCCAAGTGGGCCACAACACCCACCGCCAGGACCCCCCCCCGCACTACCAGAGAGGCAGCGCAGACAAAGACACCGGACCTTCCGAAAACGCACCAGCCTCACAGACTTAACGCCAGAGGAAGTCATTGCCCACTACAGGCTCAAAAGGACAACCATCCTCCGCATCCTGACCCTCATTGCCCACAGGCTGACGGTACCAACACAGCGGAGAACCAACATCCCTCCGCAGACAAAGCTGCTGGCCGTGCTGCACCGGTTGGCCTCTGGGACCTTCCAACCAACAACTGCCATAGTCGGAGGAGTCTCACAGCCAGCCCTGTCAAAGTTCCTCACACCTGTCTTGGATGCCATCATCAGCTTGGTACCCCAGCAACTTTACTTCCCAACACACTGCGCAGGAACAGCTGGAGATCAAGCAAGGCTTCTACGCCATAGCTGGCTTCCCGCACGTGTTGGGGGCAATCGACTGCACACATGTACTCCTCGTGCCCCCTGCCGCCACTGCACACAATTACCGCAACAGGAAACACACGCATTCCATCAATGTGCAGGCAATAGTGGACCACCGGGGACTCTTCACCAATGTCGTCGCCAACTTCCCAGGCAGTGTGCATGATTCCTTCATCTTCCGACAGTCCATCATCAACCAGCGCTTTCAGGATGGCACCTATGGAAATGCACTGCTCGTCGGTAAGTAACAACTAAACACACCACACACCTCAACTCCACCAGCATACAACTCACAACTCTGAGAATGCACACGTCACAAAATCACATACAACATGACAACCAACATCCCCACATTCCAGACATGACAACACAACTTACTGTGGCAATCTGGGCTAGCCATCTACACAAGCCATCAACGGCATGGCACCTCAGCCACACAATAGCAGAATGTGGGGAGAGGTGGGAACCAGGCATGTGCAAAGGAGGCAAGTGACCCGTGAATGTACACAACGCCAAGTGTGGCGTGGATGTGCTGGACAGACTGGAGTATGCAGACCACAGACATTTCCATGTCAACATACACTGCTGGTGTCTGCAGTGTACTGGACAGTGGGCGCAACCATGTTACCGCAGCCAGTGGGAAAGAATGCGGAAATGTAGCTTGTTACGCCCCCCCCTGTAAGCGTGAGCGGAGTGGGCTGGCCCAGCGTACGCCAGGTCAGCATAGGGGTGTGAACAAAAAGCCTGTTACCCTGGGTGTGGTTCTCTTCCGGAATGGCCAACGTGTCTGCCAGGGCGGCGCCTCTCACCCCGCCACGAGGCAGACGCCGTGAGCGGCGGTGCCTGCGATCCTGTGCGCCTGCTGCACACCAGGCCACTGGTCCCAAGACCCGTCTTGCCCGCCCCAGCGCACCTAGGCCTCAGTGCTCACCTGCCGACACCGGCGTGTGTCAAAGAGGGCCCACCACGTGCCGGTGCAAGCTCCAAGCCCGAGGCCCGCGACCATGGCAGCCTCCTCAGACCATCACCGCCTACGCGACACAGGCCCCCAGTACTCCTTTCTCATTGACTTACTCCATCACTGCCTCCGGCCTACACTGCGGTCCAGTAGGTCACACATTTGGAACTGAGTCTTGATTATACAATGGCAGAGTACATACGTTTATGGCAGATTTTATATCACCGTACTCCCTTCGATGTGGCGCCACCAACTCTGTGCATAGCATTCCAACGATACGTGTCTGTGGGCCCTTGCGGACTACTGCCTTCGGCCTACACTGCGGCCCAGCACTGCGGGGTCACCTGTGTACTGCCTACACTGCGGTCCAGCAGGCCTCACACCAATCCAATCCGGACCAGGCAGGGCACGGCATCGTCGCAGGCTGCACACACGCTCAGCTCTGGTGCTTCTACCTCCGTCAACCACAAATCATCGCCACATGGCATTCCAACGTCGTGTGTGAGAGTACCAGGAGGAGCTGCCTGAACAACGGTTGGCCCGCGCTGACCGCTGCCTCTGGCCTACACTGCGGTCAAGTAGGTCACACATTTGGAACCGAGTCTTGATTGTGCAATGGCAGAGTCCATATCATTGTACGCAAGGAGAGGAGTAAGAGGAAGACGCGGTTCAGTCCGGATGAAAAAAGGATCCTCGTTACGGAGGTGACCGAACACTACCAACAACTGCTCTGGTGCCACTAACTCTGTGCATCGCAAGCCAAGGACACTTGGCTGGGGGCCCCTGCTGACCCTTGACTCCGGCCTACACTATGGTCAAGTAGGTCACACATTTGGAACCGAGTCTTGATTTATTTATGGCAGAGTTTATACCATTGTACAGGCCTCATCGCAAACTGCAGCCCCTTTCAGCTCTGGTGCCGCTGACTCCATGCCCCGAAATTCATGGACACTCTCTGGTTGAACTTTGGTGGCGTCTGAGTCTATGGCCTGGGGGTTGTCTTCATCATCATGTAGCTGATACTGACTTGGTGTCAAAAATGAGTCTGGAGCATTCATCTCCTCCATATTGCCTGTGTCTGCTTGGTACTGCCCTCTGTATCATGCCCTGGAAGATCACCTTCCACTGTCCCCCAACACCCTCCGCGACCTTCTCCTTGGACATCGACAAGGACCCGCTCAGCTCTCGTGGCCCTACCTCAGTGCACCGGTAGTCACCGTCCCGTGGCGGTGTTCCATGTGCCAGCTGCTGTGCATCCGGGGCCACTAACTCCGTGGAGCTCAAGTCATGGACCCTTGCTGTTTGAACTGTAAACTTCTGATCGTCTGATCACTGTTGTAGTTGTTGCCAGCACCAACCACTCCTAGAAGGCTGGCTCACACTCACCCCACACCCATCCAGCACAGTCGTCACTGGACATGTGACCCTGGCACTAAAAGGGGCCGGGCGCACGTGCCCGTAGCCAGTTCCACAAACTATCTAAGTGTGTCCGTGTGGTCATTGTGTATGCATGAGGGCCCCGGGCCCTGCCACATTGCATTGTGCTGTGTACAGCGGACGCAACCATGTCACCTCAGGCAGTGGGTTAGACCTGGGACATGTAGCTGTGTCGTACCCCCCCTGTAGGCGTTGCCGGAGTGGGCTGGCGTACGACAGTCCAGCGTAGGGGTGCGGATGATCACCCCGGGGCTCTGGGCGTGGTTAAGTGTTGGGCTTGCCAATGAAGTACCTAATGCGTGTGTCTCTGTTGTAGTGTCGGCGCCACCCGTCCCGCAATGGACAAAGTTGCAATGTAACATGCCCCCGGAGTGCGGGCTCGGCCGAAGGGATAAATGAATGAGCGCAAGCCCGCTCGGGGTCCGTGATCATACATGCCAACTGTTGTGTGTGTATCGCTATTGCCGCAGCATAAGCCAAAGGTCTTGCCTTGACCGCATCGAGAGTTCAGCGAGCCATGAACTCTACATCTGTGTCCGCCCTATCCTTACCATAGGCCTACACACACGTGGCCGCCCACGCACAACATCACAGTGTCGTTGTCAGGCTTGTGGACATGCGCAGACAGGCATGACAATGGTGTGCCGTAGGAGTGCAAGTGATGCAACAGCGCAGCGCACACAAGTAATTAGGCTCGGAGGGAGGAGCAGCAGTGAGGCTACGTAATACACATTGATGGCGCTCATTTGCTACAAGCAGTACATGTCACACAGGAATCACTATGACACACATCAGATGCCAATCAACTAGTGAGCCTGCCAACACATCATGCAGAACAAACTATTGACTCATGTCTCTCTGCACTGTCACAGGTCATCAAGGATATGCACTCTGCCCTTGGATGATGACACCCCTCCGAGCCACGAACACACAGGCCCAGAGGCAGTACAATGCGGCCCACAAACGCACCAGGGGCATCGTGGAACGCACATTTGGCGTTATTGAAGTCACGTTTCAGGTGCCTGGACATCACAGGTGGGAGGCTCCTGTACAGCCCAGACATCGTGTGCAAGATGATCGTTGCGTGTTGCACAACATGTGTACGCACCAATGCCCCATGGTTACAAGTGCCAGATGCACCGGACGATGATGAGGAAGATGAGGCAGGTGGACCACACCCCACTGCAGCTGCAGCAGGAATAGCCCGTAGGAACAACATCATTGACAATTTCTTCACATGAGGACGTCACATTGTGGCAGTCCATAGCAATCATGAGACAGTACAAAATGACCACAGGCACAGCATGTGCAAATAAATTCATTTCAACACACATTCCCTGAGTTTCTGTATGTGTGCTGCAGTGTGGCACGGGGATCAGGGACATGATCCAGAGTCATTGTGGGTGTGCAGTGTGCTCTACTTAATTGTGCATGTGTGCAATTGTGCCCATCTCCCCCCGTCCCCCCAGTCCCTGGTCGGTACTCACCATGTTGATGTTGTGTCAGGTCATGTTGAGCAGTGTCCCGATCCCCGACTCCTGGCACCGTATCCCGACGGATGACTGTGGCCACCATTTTCTCAATGTCATCCAGCTCCTGGTGTGCCGCTGGTCCCCCACCTCCAATCTGCGTTGCTGCTTTCATGTTGGCATCGAGTTTCTTCTTGGTTTTGCCCTTCACATCATTCCAGCGCCTCTTGACCTTTTCCATTGTCCTCCTCGACACTCCGACTGCATTCACGTTGTTCACGATGTGCTGCGATATTTCCGTTTGTGTTGCCGATGACAGTGGAGGTGACGGACAGTTGTTGGTAGTGTTCTGTCACCTCCATGACGATGATCCGGTTTTCCTGCGGACTGAACCCAGTCTTCCTCTTCTCCTTGCCCTTCCCCGGCGTTCCTGGCTGGTCGTCTGTGGGGCTTGTGGGGTTCGCGTTGTACTCTGCACTCGGTCCGGGTGCGTCCATGGTGCCACACAGTTAAAAAAATTTCTCTGCTTTTATAGTGCATTTTCCCGCATGTCGCGTGGGAATCGCAGGCCTGTCGCTGGTTATCACTGATTTTTGTTTCCCGATTTGGGCAACTTTTTTGGCGCTCGTTTCGCATTTTTTCTGCGTTGCGTTAATTTTAACGCGGGCATTTGTCGCGTTATCGTGAGACTATTGCATGGTGCCGCCGGGTTGGGAATACTGCGTTAACACGGTGTTATTTTCCCGCGATAGACTGCGATGTGAGAAGTTGCGTTAAGCAAATTTGGCGATAGTTAACACACGTTCTTGAGAATATCCCCCTATGTATATTAAATTAAACACCCAAAAGTCTAGATTTTACCACAACAATAAATAGAACTAAAAGTAGAGGAATGGAAGCTCAGTTTGACGTGATGAAAAATCACTTCAATTCTGTCCAATGTAACTCACAGAATGAAATCTAAATCTACACTTATCACCTACACTGAAAATGATCAACCCTCAAACTATGTTGGTGGGTTAGATTAAAATGTTCACCTCCTCTAATTTTATACACCATTGCCATAGTTCTCATGTGCATCAACATTTATAATCATTCTAATATCTCACCTCTACACTGACCAATGGACCTTCACCTTTTCTTTAAACATCTCCCCAAAAGGGTCGGAGCAGGCTAACCCTCTTACTCTTAAAACGCAACTTTATAATCTACGACTAACCTGGAACAAAAAAAATATCGGCAACATAATGGAGACATGTCGATCATTGCTACCACCCCCAGCTGAAAATCAAGACATCATAAAGGTTTGGGAGGCTGTTGTAATCAACATCAACAAAAAATATCAAACAAATTACAGAGGTCATAAACCAACAAGAAACGGAGGGGCTCAGTGGTGTACGCCAAAAATACGGGCAATAAAAACGAGACGTAATAGACTCCTAAGGTCATTTCGAACAAAGGAGCTCCAACTGTC
This sequence comes from Calotriton arnoldi, assembly GCA_963921515.1. Classification (NCBI taxonomy): domain Eukaryota; kingdom Metazoa; phylum Chordata; class Amphibia; order Caudata; family Salamandridae; genus Calotriton; species Calotriton arnoldi. Next base: position 983,276 of record CAWUFW010003876.1, on the reverse strand, counting down.
ACAACAAACCCTCTCAATAATAGAAAACTTAAAGGAATTAAAACACGAAATCAAGGGGGCCAAGCGAACATATAAGGAAAAACTTGAGATCATCATGCGCCATGCTAGCAAACAGAGAAATTTCAAACAGTTTTGGGCAAATTTGAATGTCATGCTAAACAGCAAACACCGGCAGTTCAATTCGGACTTGACAGATCAAACTTGGAGTGCTCACATCGATGCAACATATAACACCACACCGGCAATGAGTTCAGATAGTATAATTGATACCTCAAACGAGAGCAAATCGAGTTCCACTTTGAGCAAAAAACCAGAAGCCTGGAGTCATAGCATGCAAAAGGGATTAGATTCTATCCCCAGACGGCTATCTGTGGAAGTTCCAGCCAATGTCCCAAAAAAGCCAATCGAAGCTAATCTTCAAACTACAAACAGAGAAGCTCATAAAGGAAGTAGTGAGCCAGCTATCCATGTGCAAAGAGAGGAATTAGTCCAGATAACATCAAAGCAGGTTATGAACACAATTAATCACCTGAGATCGGATGGGGCTCCTGGGCCCAATGGTCTTCCGAACGCTTTGTTCAGGCAAGATCCCACGCTCTGGTCTGGCTTCTTATCTCCCTTGTTCAACAACAGCTTAAAGACCGAGATTATTCCCGATTCCTGGAGGGGCAGTATTCTTCAACCGATTTATAAATCAGGGTCACGTTCAGACCCTAATAACTACAGGCTAATAGCCCTAATAGATGTCGAAGCTAAGATCTATGCATCCAATTTACTGGCAGATTTGGAGACCTGGATCAGTAGTAAAAATCTGATTCCGAAAACGCAGACCGGATTCCGGGCCGGCAAGGGCACCTTAACAAATTTATCAGCACTAACCCTTCTAGCCAAGAAAGCAATCGACAACTCAAACATCCTCTATGTCAGCTTTGTAGATCTCAAAGCAGCTTTTGAGAACGTGCCAAGAGCCAAACTATGGGCCAAAATGAAAGCCTGGGGAGCCCCCCCCCTCCCCCCAAACTATTGGGAGCAATTATCAACTTATACTCGCAAACCTGGGTGCAAATAAAAAAAGGGGATGGCCGGAGTCTAACTAAGACATTTTTAGCAACAAACGGGCTAAAGCAAGGATGTGTTTTGGTGCCCAGCCTATCTAACATCTACACAGCCGACCTTGAGAGTAACCTTCGCCTCATCCAGGGCGATCCTCCGAAATTGGGAAAGACATCAATAGTGAGCCTGCAATATGCGGATGACTGTGCTAATCTCTCAAACTCCACTTGGTTTGCAGCGGCTGATTTCACAACTTGAGCTGTATATCTCGAACGCACAATTAACAATAAATTTTAAAAAATCTAATGTTTTATGCTTTTCCAGCACCCATAAAAAACTATCAAAATTTGTTTGAAGGATAAATTCCAGCACGCTAAAGCAGGTGGATGAATACAAATATTTGGGAGTCCAATTAGATCGCCAACTAAGCTATAAATACCACTTAGATCTTGGCAAAACCAAAGCAAAACAATTACTATTTGCCTTCAAAACCTTACAGAAAAATCTAAGTGGAAGCTCAACTAGTCACCTTTTAAAGGTAGTAGCAGCAAAATTTCTGCCATCTATCACATACGGCTCGGAAATGCTGAACACCAAGGACTCCACACAGTTAAACCTAGCCCAGTCCGGATTATTAAAAAAATTGTTTTCAATCCCGCGTCACATCCCTCAGGCGCAGATACGTCTGGAATACGGACTAATAAACCAGATACAGGCCAGACAGGGAGTTCTGGCCAAATATTACTGGCGAATGAGGGCAGCCGAAGACAACACGTTAGCTCACCACTGCTGGGAGGAGGTTGAAAAACAGTCAAGGCAGAACAACTCTATATGTCAGACTCTAAAACAAGCACTTCCATTGCTAAACCTGGAAGAAGCCAGGTACACACCAATGTCATACCTCGCTTTTAAACAAATCACTAATAAGGCAACTAAACGAGCATCGCTGCAAACTGACAAAGCTTTATTGTCTGGTAAAAGTCACGCATGGTCGGTGATGCCATCGTATAAACAACTGAAACAACAACCCTATCTACAAGAATGCTTTAGAGATCATTATAAGAGGAAATTAACTTTATTGAGACTGGGGTACTTCTCGACCAAAGATCTCACTCCAAAATGGTCACGAACCTGGCCATCTCTGGACTGTCACCTCTGTGGTAATGGAGCAGAGTCGTTATTACATCTATTATGCATCTGCCCGGCTCTACACAATTCAAGGAAGATCGTTTTGAGGCCAATTCTAAGAGAAACACAAATCAGGACCTGCAGAGCGGCCGTGATAAAATGCCTCAGCGGTTCCTCGGTCCAACTGTCCTGTAAGACAATCAAATTCCTGACATTAGCAGCCCAAGAACTGGAACAGAAGGATGCAGTGAAAGAGGAACCGGGAAAGACGGACACGTAGCAGCCGGCCTTAGTCCTTCCTTAACGCCCTTTGCACTTTCCCCCTCTCTCTTTCCCATTTATCTTAAGTATTTTATTAGAGATAGGAGGGACAGACACGCTTACGTCAGCATAAGATCCAATAAGTTTGGCACTTTGCCTCCTTTTCCTTTGAGCTTTTTAAACTGAAAGAAGGTATAACATGTTTATATTTCGCATCAAAAAAAAAAAAAAAAGGAAGGTTTTTGCCCTTTACCCTCATTTACTTTTCCTTTCTAGCATAAGCATATCCTGCGAATAGAGGGTATAGTAATGTTTACATCAATTCTAAAAAGAAGTGTGGTCAAAGCAGCGCACTACAACAGTTGTACTTTGGCACTAATCTTACCATGTGAGGGCCTTTGTCTCCTTTTTCCGTCTCAAACTGTTTTACTGCTGTTATTATTTTATAATGTACATCTGTGTAATGTTGTTTATCTTATGGTGGTATGTTCCACCCTTTTATGATTTTAACAAGTCAAATAAAAGTATTATATCACCTAGTGCTGCTAAATTACCACACTTTCCTCCCCTCACACAACTCTTTCATTCTGCCCTCTTGCCCAACTACTTCCAAAAGTATCCTGGAAAAAACGCTGAAGGTTACATGTGGCCCCTCACCTTTGCTGTGAAAACTCAACAACTAAAGTAAGGAGTCAGAGATAAATTGTGTTCCAGTTTTCTTCTACAGGTTTTCTGTCAACAGCAGAAACTAGTCTCAGCCCTGCATTCTTTCTCAAACATATTTAAAAATGTTACCCTTCTTGCTTCAGAGATGTGGCAATACTCTAGTGTGCACTCATCCTCCTTACAATCTGACCTGCTACTTGCTCCGTTTTCAAATGCACTTCCATCTCCTGTTGCAACAATTCTAAAATATAAACCTTTTTGACCTTACTGTTGAGGCTTCCTCAGATTATGAGTAGGACTTTTACCGATGTTTTGATTGACCTGCAGTGTGGAAACACCAAGCTTCCGCAGTGTAGGAAACCACCTCTACCTTTGCACAGTTAACTCTTCTGAAATATAGAAAATTGACAGTTGTATGGTCAGAGAGAGACTCCTCCTTTGTGTAATTACCTCTGGTGTTTAACATCCAATTTTGTTAATATCAAATCACATTTGTAAATTTGCTGTCCAAAATTGCCAAGTTATGTAAGAGGACAGTTACTAGCTGCTTTATGGATGCTTCCAAAGCTAAGTCTACATATCCTTGCTTCTGGCTGCATGAACAACTGATACGCTCCAAGATCGGAAACAATGAATGTCCTCCTCTTAACAATAGCTCCTCTGTGGACTTATAACCGACTTCTATTAACTCTCTGTAAATCCCCCCCCACACCCCCATTTCAGGTGTTTGACAGTGAACACATGCTAATTGTACTTCTATTATTATAAGACATATGGTGTACTGCACAAACTCCATCTCTAAAGGTTGAAAAGGCATGCACTCGGACGTCAATGCAAACATGCATGCTTTACAAATTCTCAAAAAAGATTGCCATTTCAATATAGGATAATTTAAAACAAATTATGTGCATTTTGGACAGGTCACACCTGTCTGACTAGGAGAATCGGATTTCAGTTTCTTGCTTGCCCGTTTCAATGCCCTCAGACCCAGAGCGAAAACAATTGGTAGTACCAGTGTGCAGATTTCTAACAGGGAAGTCAGTGAGGAGTCTGCGCTTAGAGTATCCACTAGAAGAGCGTCACCGAAGATAAGTAACTTTTTCTTCCAATGTGTAATACTAGCCATCTAGTCCTCACCTTCGAACAGAAGTCAAAGCAGTACTTTCTAAGCTGGAAGATTTTTGGTGTGGACTCAGACCAAAAGCTCCTGTTGCACCCAACAGGTGAAATGCCCTTCCCAGCAAATCTGGTTGTCAAGGCAGTAATGCTTTGTGAATGCGTACAGAAACGACCCGCATCACAACCAATCAGATATCAAGGACAGGCACTCTGCATGCTAATTTAGCAGTAGCAGCCTTGGCCCCGGTGGAATGGGCTCTCCTACCTTTTGGAGGCTGCTTCTTGGCCAGTGTGAAGTAGATCTTGATGAAGAGGACTACCTATCTGGACAGGGTTCTTGTCTTCCTAGCCTTCGCTTTCTTTAGTCTGGAACACTCCATAAAAAATCTTATTGTCCACACGGTAGTCCCTGGTAAGATCAATGTAAAAGCATAAAGCCCTTTCGGGGTCCAGCCAATGAAGCCTTTCCTCCACTTTTGAGGGACGAGGGGTAAAGAACGCCAGCAGGGTGACGGACTGCCCAACGTAGAAGTGAGTCATAACTTTAGGCACGAAGGCTGCCGAGTCAGTCTGTCTGGAAAGAAGGGGGTGTAGGGCACTGCATCGATGGAGTTCAATCACGCAAGAAGCGGAGGCGATTACAATGAGAAAGACCGACTTTAGAGTCAGAAAACGCAATGAGCATACGTGCCTAGGCTCAAAGGGCATACAAACGAGAAATGTCAAGACCAAGTTAAGGTCGCACTGTGGCATCACAAACAGTTTGGGAAGGAATACGTTTGTCAAACCTTAAATAAGCCCCATCCCAACAGGCGATTTAAACAAGGATTGTTGGTCCAGTAAATGCAAAAAGGAGACACCTAAAGTGCCCACTGCAAGGCCTTGCTGGGCAAAGGCAATACAAACATTAGAACATTGAACAGTTTAGATTGTAAAGGGTCTGTCTGCAGACTCCCCATTAGGCCACAAATCTAGCTCAGTGTAAATGGACTTCGTTGAAGGGCGCCTGGCAGCAAAGATGACATCCACTACTTCAATTGTCAGATCAAACGCAGGTAACTGTTGCTGCTCAATCTCCACGCATGGAGGTGCAGATTTGGGTAAACTATAACCCAAATGTCCTGGACTCGTTGGAACAGAGGGAAGGCTCTGAACTGTACCATATCCAGGATAGCTCCAATGAAAGGCAGCCTCTTAGAGAGTCAAGTGAGGCTTTGGCTCGTTTATCATGAACTCCACAATGTCAGGAGGATCGCCATTATCTGGAGGTAGTCTAAGACTGTGGCGAGACCAGCTTCAACAGCCAGTCGTTGACGTAAGAGAAAACTGCAAATCCGAACCACCTAAGACTGGCAGCAAACATGTCATTACTTTCATGAACAACCAAAGGGCACTGGTGAGGCTGAAGGAGAGCACAACAAATTGAAAAGTGCTGCTGGACTACTTTGAACCGTAGGTAATGTCTGTGGGACCACAGGAGGGTGGCTGGGGTCCAGAGCAGGTAGAATCTGGGCCCCCATTTTGAATTTCTACTCCAGCAGAAAGGCATGCAGATGACAATGGTCTAAGATGGGCTGTAGGTACAGACTCTTATTCAGCCTGAGAAAACAGCAATGGTAGCAACCCTGACCGTCTGGAAATTCTCTCAGATTTGGGGGGAAGATTTGACAGAGCAGAAAGAAAAAGGTAGGTCACAACCATTTTGAAGGACCCATCTGTCAGATGGGATGGATTGCCAACCAGACCGAAAGTGCTGGATCCTGCATCCACAGCGTGGCTGTGCACCAATAATGGTAAGCTAAAGTGGCTTGGTGGATGGGACCCTAGGGGAAGAGGACTGGGAGGAGTTGTGCCCCTAATGGCCTGCACATTGCCCGCCAGATCTACCTTCCTGGCCTCTAAGTGAATGGGGTTGATTGCAGCAATGGCTCAGGAAAATGATGCTACCTATACGCCAGCCCCCCTAGAGTAGCCTTGCCCAAACAGGGCATATCCATGAGAGAGGCCTGTATGTCTCCAGAGACGTCCTTCCCAGACAATCAGTAGTATTAAGGCCAGCACACATCAAGTATTTGGCTGCATCTTAACCATCCTGAATGGCTTGAGCCAGTGAGGCCCTATTGCTGGTCATGTCCCAGGGGGACATACATATATCAGTCCAAAGTGAATTACCTTCAGTAATGTCTTTTCTGGTAGAGACTATCTAACTGCAGATTACCTACCTTGTGAACTTCCCCAGACGTCAGACTAGATCTGGGACAATTTGAAGCAATTCCATCATGCATTGGCAGGTGGCACTGTGTGGCTCCACGTGGACTCCATCCACTCCGGATATGACATTGGGCCCTATTTATGTGACAACTCCACAAGCTGACGTACGTTTCTTTCTGATATGTCAGCGCCATCTGATGCGGAGCTATGGAAATCAAATAGTGTAGTGTGAACATTAGATTTAGCAGCGTATTAACGGACAGGATGAGTCCATTCCATACAACAGGGAGGGAGAGTTGGTGAGGAATCTGCTGTTAGATAGAGTTTCTACCAGAAAAGGCGTTACTGTAGGTAAGGTATTTGTACTTCTGACAGACACTTCTAACCGCAGATTCCTCATCCTGTGAATAGATACCAAAGTAGTTCTAGCAGTACATCTCCTCAGGCAGCGAGTCTATGGAGCTGCTCAGACCAGGAAGGCCTGCAGGACAAATCGAGCAAAGTGCCTGTCCTGCCATACCTGGCTATCCAAGCAGTAATGCTTCATGAACGCGTAGAGACACTCCCACTTCAATGCGCAAGCCTTCTGGGGGGCCGTTTCTTGGCCAGCCCGTATCTGATCTTGATGCTGAATACAATCCATCTAGAGATGGCCCTCTTTCGCACTGCTTTGCCTTTCTTGGCCCCAGAGAAACCAACGAAAAGTTGGTCATCCTGTTAATAGTCTCTGGATCAGTCTACACAAATACCAAGTGCCCTCCTAGGCTCAAGACGGTAAAGCCCTTCCTCTTCCTTGGAGGGGTGAGGCAGTGCCTAAAACACCAGCCAGTTGATGGGTTGCCCGATGTGGAAGGGCAAGAATACTTTAGGCAGGAATGCTGCTTTTGTCTGGAGGACTACATTGTCTGAGAAGAAAAATGCATACGGTGCAACTACAGGCAAAGCCTGGAGTTTGCTTACTCTCCTGGCCGATGTTAGGTGATCACATATGTCGTCTTATTAGTTAGAAGGCGAAGAGGACAACAGTGGATGGGTTTGAAGGTAGTGCACATAAGTGAGAACCAAATTAAGGTCTTACTGCAGCATTACAGTGTTTGTAGGAACATGTGAGACTCTCTTCAAAAAACCCATCACCACAGGCAATCTAAAAAGGTTTTCTGATTCTGTAGGAAGATCGAACGTTATTCCTCGACTGTAGGCACAGCAAGGCCTTGCTGGGCTAGGGACAAACAAAACAGAAGAACATATGATAACTGTATTTAGAGATGGGATGTTTCGGGAGGAACACCAAGTAACAAACTTCTCCCAGCGTCCTGCATAGACCAATTGCTGCCAAGATGACACCAACCACCTCGGGAGGAAGATTGAAAGCCATTAGTCATCGCTGCTCAGTTTTCCACACACTGAGGCGTAGATTGCGCAGGCTTGGGTTCATAAGTGGCCCTTATGCTGCAACAGGAGCTCCTCCTGAAGGGACAGCCGGATCGGACAAAAATTGCTCACGGCCATAAGTTTTAGGTACCACTCTCCTCGCCCATCACCACTATGATGACTTTGGCCTGGTCTCTCGAACTTTTCCAGTACTCTGGGCAGGAGAGGGAGGGACAGAAAGGCATACAAGAGTCAGGACCCACAAAGTAAACAGAAGGCATCTCTGAGCGGGGGCTTTCTTGGGAACTCCAAGCGCAAACGTTTGGACACAGTGTGTTCTCTACAGTGGCAAACAGATCAAACCAGTGTTCTTCCCATTGTTAGAAGACGCCCAGTGCCACCTCCGTGTGCAAATGCCAATCGTAGTCCACCAGGCAACATCAGTGGAGTCAATTTACCCTTCTGGTTAAAGATCCTGCCAGGTATTATGCAGTCAGGGATATGTCTTGAACATTCAGTCACCTCCAGAGAAGCAGGGCCTCCTGGCACAGTACCATGACTTCTTGCAACCCTGCTTGTTCCAATACCACGTGTCACACAAGGAATGCCTTCAGGGTCAAGACCATCACTCGCAACTTCAACAAGTGGATAAGGAGGAGAGCTTAAGCCAGAGACCTGAGTCCTCTGATCTCCAACTCTGTCTGATGACTTCTCCAACCCAACAATAATACTGCCAACACAACTAAACACTGGGTGGGGTAGGGAGAGGGGTCTGCCGAAGGTGTACCACTGCAGATCTTTCACTGTCTCCTCTAACATCAGGTTGAAATCTGATACATTGCCTTAGTTTAGAGCCCACTGAGACTTCCGATCCCACTGCAAAGTCCATGTGACACGTGGCATGGTCCACAAGCAGGATGCAGGAAGCGAAGAGGCCCAGAAGCCTCACAGCTGCTCCCACATTGGGATCACAGCCCAAATGTCCTGGACTCCTTGAGGAGGAGACATAGCTCGAAAGAGCCCTGTAATCAGGATGGCTTTGATGAAAGGGAGCCGTTGTGAAGGAGTCTGGTGTGACTTTGGCCGGTTTATAAAAATGGACAAGGATGCCAGTCAGTTGGCCGTCGTCTGGGGGTGGTCCACGACTGCTTGAGGCAAGCGCTCCTTCAATAGGCAGTCATCGAAGTTTGGGAAGACTGGTATTCCCAACCTTCGCTTATGGGCTGTAACCACCACCTTCACCTTGGCACTAGTAAGGCCAAAGAGGCGCACAGAGATGAAAGCGCTTGTAGCCTAACAAACCATAGGTAATGGGGACATGGATGTGAAAATATGCATCCTGCAAGTCCAGCGCTACCATCCATTTTCCTGAATCCAGGCTAGACAGGACTTGTGCCATGGTGAACATTCCAAACTGCACTTCTGGAGGAAAGGTTCAGGGGGCAAAGCTCCAGGAAAGGGAGGAGGCCTCCATCCATTTTTGGCACCAGAAAATAATGGGGAAGGCAACCAGTTCAGATTACTACCACTTGCACCATCTCTATTATTCCCTTGGCCAAGAGAACCCGAACTTCTCTGTGGATTATAGACAAGTGGTCCTCCAGGAGGCATTGTATACAGGCAAATGTTCGGGGCATGTGATGTGATATGAAGGGTAGGGAGTATCCTTGTTCGATGATCAAGGAGCTTAATTTGGTCCGATATGATGCTCTGTTAGTTGGGGGGGTGGGCGGGTAAAAGGAGGCACCTGACCTCCCACCGTGCGATCAAGTGCCACCACGAACAATTTAAATTGGCTCTGCTGTGGCTTCAGGAGTTGTGGTTGGAGTCTGGGTAGTGTATTGCCCCCCGAGGACTAAACCCTGTGGAGTAAATCCATGTATGGCATCTGAGCACAACAGTGGTTCGGACTGCCCGATCCAGCCAGTCGGTAGTGTCCACACCCGAACGTATCAAGTACTTCGCTGCATCTTGACCATCAGAAATAAGAGTCGGATGCCTTCTGGGACAGCTGGCAAGATGTCCGCCACCCTGTCCCACAATGTGTGCGAGTGAGTACCTCCTAAGGAGGCATGAGGTGTTGACACCTAAGGGCAAGACTGGCACTAGAAAACATCTGTTTCGCAAAAGTTTCCATTAGTTTGGATTCTTGATCACAGGGCTTGTATAGAAGCATTGTGGTTCTGGGAGCTGGTGGACGCTTATACCACTAGGTCCCCAAGAACAGGCCTGTTTTTCACCACTTGCCTATTAACTAGGGACAAGATCCTGGGTTTGCCCAGGTGCCCATGAGGCAGTCAATGAAGGCGTCATTAAAAGGCAATAGAGGTTCTTGGTTGGTTGCGAGCAACGTTCAGAACCTCAGTGAGGACATTTATTTTTACTTCCTGGCTGGGTAGATTGAGGTCTAGGACTTCTGCCACCCTCATGATCAACGTGGCCAAGGAGGTGGCATCTTCTGTAGCCAAGGCCAGATTTAGGGACGATAACCAATGTTTGGTGGGGTGTCCAGACCACTAGAATCCTGAAGGTCTTCAAATAGGTTTTCCTCCTATGTCATCCTAATAGTCACGTCTTTGGGTTTGAATGGGCATTTTGGCATGGTACAGAGCAAAGGTCTTTAAACATTTTAATGCCGCCCATATCATCTCAGGTGCTCATCACTGCCACCAACAGCTCCCTATGGCAGGATCAAGTCCCCTGAGGGCTGGCACTTTGTCAGTCCCGACCCATACCTGCCAGATTACAGCCTATACGGTTCCAGCGCACACAGAGCTCTGCAAATCAAGCCAGTCCTTCCTTGGGCAGGCCTCTTCCTTCTCGGAATATGGTGCCACCAGCATCAGCTAAAAGGACAGGCTATTCCAGCATCCCAGTCATTGGTCCTTGGCCTTAAGATCTGGATTTTAATGCCTCTTCAGTAACAGCCAGGTATTTTGTCATCATAAAAAATTTAATTAATTCAAGGAGTTATTTGAAAAACAGAGCACCAGTGGAGCTCAGCAAAAAGTGTCTCGCTCACATTGGCAGTCATGGACGCCTCCTCCATGTTCCTGTTCTATTACAAACAGGTGGACCTTTAATCTACTGGGAACTAATTGAAATCTTTTTGACCTTGCAAATATTTTTCTGGAAACTGATTCATTTAGTTTGCAACGGGGCTGACCTCAACTCCTGTGTGTTAGGACATCAACATTCATGCACCTTGAACAAGCAATAAATTGCACAAAGCAACTGTATAAATTGCAAATGGATTAACCCAACACCTACTTCACTGCCAGTGGTATTGTAACCATGCACCAAGAACCGGAGACTTTCTTTTATTCGATATATCTCTCCAGTTCTATTCTCGTTTGACAGCATCTAGGCAGTAATTTACTATTCACTAAAATATAAGAAATAAAAAGTCACAGAAACAAAGGAATTGTCCAAGATCCTTATATGCCACAGATGTCTTGATCATGTAGCAAACGTTGCGTTCTTATAAATGCATCTAACACTTTGAACCAGAGGAGCTCCCCAGCTATCACTCTACAATCACCAATACGCGGACATGGACAGTTCCCTGTATTCAGCAGGCATCTTGTTTTAGTTGGCATCATTCCAATGCACAGCAAACATCTGGTACATGTGGGAGGGCTTTTGTTCGTGGATTTTCAAAGAAAGATCCTAGTCATCACCACTGTACACCCTCTCCCAATACTCGGACAAATCAGATATTACACAAGATACCTTTGGAAGTGTACAAATATACCAGATTACAGGGATTCCTTCTGGTCACCTTAGTGGCTTGCAACAACCAGCATACATTTGTAGAATGTAAAGAATGTAGCACACAGCAAATGACTCCAGGTTTAATCGCTAAACAATGCAATACATAACAAACATTTGCTTATGTTAAAACAGCAACATGGTATACTTACAGTGCGGTAAAGTGCATTTACCAAGCGCTTTGCATCCAAGACTTTGGCATATAATGCGTTCTGAAGAAATCAAATGTATTTACTCACCCACCTGAAGTAGTGGATGTATGTTATTTTTACTGTGTTTCCAGCACCCACCAAAAGAAATTTAACAGAAATTATTAAAACACTCCTCCCAAATCAGATATCCAATACAGTCAGCAATCAGGGTCTCAATAACAAAACCAGAGTTTCTCAGTCCAGGAAGTCTAGACATGTATATACATTTTCCAATTCTAACTGAGGAAAGACTGACTTACCAAACCTTTCACACAACACAGCAAAACCATATCTTAGCCAAGCATTGACACTCCAATAGCACACATTACTCACACAAACGTAATCCACAGAACAACCCAAAATTATTCAGACCATAGAGCACCCTCTTCATCCCAACATGCTCCAAAGCTTTACAATTAACAAAAGATCTAAACATATTTGGGGTTCTCAAAGAAAGGAGTAAGAAAGACATCAGGTGATGAATAAAATATAGCCAAAAGACGTATTGCCAAATCTTAGCCAATGAGGTGCAGAGACGTGACTGTCTTGGACAATCAACAAAGGTGGAAACATAGGATATAACCGCCGAGAGATTTTCACTGCTTTTCATTACTACTCAGAAAACAAGGAACTTGTAAAATGAAGACGAGTCATAACTTCAAATGCAGCTTGTGTCTCCCGATTTCAGGACCTCTCACAATGCCCCAGGCTTAATGGCCAGGAATTGAAGGTACCTACCCAGTTTCTGACAGAATATTCAATTTTCCTCGCTATTGGTGTTAGGGTTAGAGCTATATGGTCCACTACATCAGTTATAAAGTTATTAGTGAGCCAGTAGAGGCGAAGGGGCTAACCCTTTCCCAACATTTCAGGGGGGAGAAGGACGGTAAGAGAAATGTAGCAAAGGACAGAGGGGATGGGAACTCAAAACTTAATGAAGTCAATTATGTACTCACTGACAAAGGAAAAGGCAAGAAATGAAGACGAGCGAATCAGTGTAAATTAAGGGTAGTTATCCAAATGTGGAAGATGAGGGATTCAGTGAGTCTTGCAATGAAATAACGAGACATAAAAAAAGGCACATGATCCAGAAAAAAGGAATGCGTCAATTTTTCTAAGTGAATAATTTATTATCTGCTGAACTAAAACAGATGACATCCTATCAATGTAAGAAAGTGATTTTCCTTTTTTGTTTGGATGGTGGAAGGCGCTTTGTGGATGTATGCTGAATCTGATAGCTCATAATTTGTAGCACTGAACACAGCGTGGCAAAAGTTTAATTTAGGAAATTAGTCCATCATAATGAATGCCCATAATCGAGATTTGAAAGTAGCAGCAGACAGTAGACCAAAGAGCATTCTGTGTTGGACAGCAAGCAGTGCTGTTAGAAGCAGAAAATAATTAAGTTCAATTGGACTCTTCAGTTCGTAGAGTTGGTTCCAAGTTGCCAAGCCCTGAAGTGAAGGGAGAGAGGTCAATGTGCAAGGGTCACAGTCCTCCTAGAAGCTTCAAGACCTGTGCTAACTCACTTTGAACATAAAGTTGATATGGCCATAGACAATTTCTTGAAAAGGAGAATTCCAGATATCAGTGGATCTTTACATTTTGTATTATCTACAGGTGGAATAAGCAGTCAAGGTATTATATTGCACTGAACAATGCAGTTGCAGTCTTGAATGCAGACAACCTTGAAGATAGGCAGACCAAAGGAGGAGCAGTGTCCAGGAATTTTGTACGGCAATGACAGCCACAAAGTAGTAGTGACAATAGCAAGGCTGGAGGGAAAGGATGAGGATGCCGATAGCACTGAAGAATGTTCGTATTCCAACCGAGCCATTAAATGTTGAAAATGTGATCATTATTTCTTTTGAGTATCTGAATTGCTGGGAGGTGAAAGCAATGGATTGAGACCTGTACAATTGAGTTATCTCCCACACAGGATCAGGGTCAAAAACCATATTGCTTGATTATGGGCACACATTTTCTCTTCTTAATAGCTCCAAGAAGCCTGATGGGGTGTGAAGGCTCATGTGGCCAGAGGTAGACTATCACAACTGAAATGCTAATGGCGTTGGGGAGAAAATTTGGGTGTTCTGTATACATCCAGAGGTCACTGGGCTCGCCCAAGTGTGCTGTTAGTTCTGAGGAGAGACCAGGGTCCATACAAATGACACCATGGAGGAAGTGCAGCAATTAGGGACGATGGTTAAATTAATTACCCTGATTATCAAGGGCTGAACACTCCTATAAAATGTGCAGTAATTGTCCGGGACATCAAGGAGTTGCGTCCCACATTGAGTGCTTACTGTTGATGCATCTGAAGAGGAGAGACCAACCTCAAGAGCATTATAAATGTTTTGCCCCAGCCAGAATCGAATAAAATTGCAGGTAAGGCAATTCTATTTATTATATACTTTCATTTTCGTCAAATGCTTGCTACAGAAGTGTCCCAAATGGAGGTATGCAACTGTCAAGGTAAGGTTGAGTTGATTGGAACTCAGAGCTGTCTCTTTACAAGCTCATGGCTCAGGTCAAGCAGCATTTTCTTCCTCTCTGCCAAAAAATACAACTGCTACCTTTGTCAGTAGGGAAACTGACTTCAGGCGATTTCATTATGGTGATGGATTGTGGCATGGACAGGAGCATGGCTAGGGCAAAGAGATACAGGATTTTATCGGATCATTTTAAAGAGCAGCCTGATCAATTCCTGGAAGGCCACTCATCTAAAAGAAGAGGATTATATTTACAATTCGCATCGATGAAGGCTTCTTCTACGTTACATGTGTGATGGTGGATAAAAGATCACTATGACTACTCCCGACGTTAAAATCCACGGTTTGCAGATTTCTGGTAATTTGGTAGCGCAACTAGATATAGTTAGATATAGTGTTGGTGTCCAGGGGGCATAGGTACAGAATCTGGAAACTAAAAAAGTGTTACTTCTTTATGACCCAGTGCAAAGGGCAAAAATTGCTCATATATTAGACCCAAGTGTTGATAAAGAGGATCTTGTGGTAAAAACCTTCCTGGAAGTTTAATTGCTTTAAAGATGTGACTAGTTCTAATTGTTTGTCAGGTTTGTCGTTTACTGTGTGTTTTTAAATCCATTTCTTTTCACCAAGCATATATAAACATCACCTGTAATGCAAATATAAAATATAAATAAAGTGCCATTTTACATTCTCTCCTCCCCCCCCCCCCCCCCCCCCGCCAGCACGAAACATGCATGTTGTATTATGTTCATACTGGCAGCCAAAAAAAAAGAAAAAAAAAAAAAGAGTTTGGCGTGCTGGTAATGGCAGATTAAACAGATATCCACCGTATCATACACCTAAATAAATTCCCAACTTACAGTGGCCCAGGTATAGTTTTGGTGCTGGACAGGCAATCAGGAGATTATGTAGAAGTTATTAGTAGAAGAAAATAAGGAAGGAGGTAAAATCAGTCAGTGGCTTGATCCTTTTAACTTCTCAAAAGTGAACTATTCGCTCAATTGAGTTTATCAAAGTTGACTAATATTTTGTCCTACATAAGACCCAGTGGCCTAGTATGAAGGCCTCTTCATTCTCCAGTGTGCAAAGCAAAGCTTTCAGATTCAGCTCAAGTGCTTAGAACTCACCACCATCTGTCAATAGGAGGATGCACTTTAGCTTTCCACCACATCGCTATGTGTCGCCTGGCTAGAATTAGTGTCAAGGCTATGTACCCGTTACCAGCTTTGTAAGTTCTAGGCTAGGGCAACCCAACAAGCAGGCCTCTGGTGTGAGCGGTACTTACCTGCTGAGCAAAGACTCAAGTTGCTCCATTATGCCTGGATACATTACAGGTCTGAACCATGTTATAAAAGTTGGCATTACAGACACTGCATCCAAATCCTCTACAGCCACAATCCAGTTGACTCGTCGTGGGAGGGGCGCGGGGGGGTAATTATGACACATGTAAGTAATTAAAATGTGTATATTTAAGTCTCATGTTGCTGGAGACTGTGTGTGTTTTCCAGAAACTCACCCATTCCTTATTGTTGATGGCCATGCACAGTTCAGTCTCTCATTCAGCCTTCATACCTATTGAGCGTGGTTTGGTCATACACAGCAAGGAACTGTAAAACCAGGTCACCAGCTTGCGGCCGCTCCCAACTGTTAAGAAACTTCTAGGGGTGTGGTTCACTAATATTAGTCTTCCATTTGTGCTGGACCACACGTGTTATTGACGCATAAGTCAGGAACTGAGAGTGCAGGAGACCAGAGTTGGTTGACAACTCGGTAAATTGTTTTAAAGGCTACTCTGGTGATGGCCCCAGCCCAGGTAAAATCTATTAGAATCATTTCTAGGTCTGAAAAATAAGACACTGGTATCCACATTGGAAGATTACTAAAATAAAAGCATCCTGGGAGTGTCACAATATTATTTAATATTTCCCATGACTGACAGCTGCAGGGTTTGCCAAAAGTCATTGCTAACCTTCAAGGTCCGAAATGCTACCCCAAGGTTGCCCACTACTAGATGCTCCACAGTGTAATATAGGCCAACTCCCAGGTATTGGAATGATTGCAATTCCCATATAATGCCCCAAGTGGCCAACATCTCCGTCCACATGACTTTTACGGGTCAGAGGAAAAGTGGATGTTTTCAACCAGTTAACACAAAGGCCAGACAATTTACCAACTCCTCTAATTGTTTTACTGTGGATGAAAGGCCCTCACTTCCATCCTTAAAAAATATTAGCAGGTCGTCAGTATATAAAAGGACAAGACATCCAACCCGTCGCGAAGAAGAATGCCTCTGTCTTTTCTCCTTCCTCAGACTATCAGCGAAGCGATCAACAGCCTGACAAACAGTATGGGAGAAAGCAGGCAACCCTTCCTCGTACCACACTGGATTGAATAGAAGGAAGGAAGAGATCACCCTACTTGTCTTGACCCTAGCTGTAGGGTATAGTAGCCTAGTCTATATGATCAGATTTTCACCCATGGCCATATGCCATAGGACTGACCAAACAGAAATTCCCAGCTGAGAAAGTCAAACGTCTTTTCCAAATTAATTGCCAGGTCTAAAGCACTGGGGCTAACATCCATGATTCTCAGAATGTGTCTGATGTTAATAGTGGGGTTTCTTATGGGCATGAAGCCATTCTGGTCCCAATGGATTAGTGATTATGTATAGCTGCAGCTAAAGGGCCAAAAACCTTGTTTATTATTTTATAGCAGAGGCTCATCAAGGACAGGGGTCGATAGGATGATCAGTTGGCAGAATCCCTGTGTGGTTTGGGAATCTGGATTATCAGGGTCTCACTCAGCATCAGGAAGTTTACTCCCATCCCACCTTGTACAACTTGGTCAGTTGCGGTGCAAAGATCTCAGAGTACATTTGGTAGAATTCAGCGGGAAAACCATCTGTGCCAGGAGTCTTCCCAGCAGCCAGCAGTTCAAGAACTTGCTTTATGTCCCTTTAAATAATAGGATTCCCCAACGCCTCAGCAGCTTCTCCTGTAACCTTAGTGCCACAGTCTCCAAATATTTTTTGGCTTGAAGGGTAGAGGTCACTGCATTGACCTCGTATAATTTACTGTAATACTACTTGAAGGATAACTTACTGCTACCATGACCTCCAAGTGCTTACCAGGTTGTGTGATATATTTGTGTGATCAAAGACTCGTGTTTGCGTCTCCCACTGCCACCTTTTCCAATTTATGTAGTGACTCTTCCAGTCTATTCAGCATCCCATTTAGTGCCTGTTGTTTTCACACCACTTTATCTATGCAGTGGCCTCTTATTACTATTTAAAATGCTTCCCACTTAGCAAGAGGGATCACCCATGTACTCTGGTTATCCTTAAAGTAATTTGATGAATTACAGAGTGCAACTCTAAACTCCTGGTCTTCAAGGGCTAATCCCTTAAGGTACCAGGCGAAAATTGGCAAGGCTTGCCTCCCCTACTGGAATTTAATTATCAGGGGGTTGTGGCCCAACAAGGTCCTCCCCAGACACTCCGATGAGCAAGCAACTAGAGTTATGTGCCCTGTTCCTACAATACGATCAAGTGGGGCAAGTAAGTCATGTACTGAACAAAAGAGTATTTTTTGCAGATGGGTGAATTGGTCTTTATATTCCGAACAAGCTCCTAATCAAGCAGCCATTACGAGAAGCCTCTGGCAACTCCCAAAGATCGTGAGACTGACAGAGGTGGCAATCCATATTGGTCCACGTTTAGAACGCAATTTATATCTCCCTTCCCCCAGTTCCTTCAATGACTCTGGGAGATTTGGGCTAATTAGCAAATAGAGTACCCGGTCATAAAACTGCAGACGATCAGAATTATGCGCATATTGACTTCCCAAACTCACTTTGTGCCCGTTCAATATAGTGTTCATGCATATCTATGTCTCTCTGTATTGCTGTGATGGGTATTTTGTGACAAACCCATATCAGGACCCCAGCTCCCACCCCGGAGTAACTTGTGGTGAATACCAGACCTCTCCATCTATGCTGTAGCTGAGCTGCTTCATTACTAGAGTCTCCTGTAGGAAAATCACCTGGTCCGCATGTCTTTTCAAATAGGGATGAATCTTATGTCGCTTGAAGGCAGAACTCATTCCCTTCAATGAAATTATTTTTTGTTCGCTGCAGACACCGCTTGTCAAATATTTCAGAGGGGTTGCTATCCCGTATGTTTGCCTCCACCCTGTGTCCCAATAATTTAAATTTCGACCCCTTGTTCGCCCCTGCCTACTTGTATCAAAAGGACTTTGTCAGTTAACAGAATCACAAACATTCAACATACTGCTAACCCCAACTCCCATATCCCATGCCCAATATGCAGGAGTTATCCGTTCAAACATCTCCAGACAGAACTTTGGGAACAGTATGATGCACTGCAACTTAGCCCATCACGGACACTAACCTCAAAGTGTGTTACAAGTCATCAGCAGCCTATGGTGTGACAACTGGAATGTTGTTGCCCTCACTCACAGAGTTGTCCAAATTCAGGACATCTTCGTTATTGTTAGTCAGAGATGACTCGGCCGACAACAGCTTGCTCACCCAACATAATTTTCACTAATGCTTATCTCTCACCTTCTACTTGTTGTTCTGTCAGTCGTTTTACAGGCCTGCATTCAGTTCACAGCCTGTGCCACTTCCTGTGCTGTGGTTTGAGTCATTGCCTGGTGGTGCCATCTTTGCCACCTTTATATTTCTTGGCCCAATCTCAGGCTCCAGACGGCTCAGTGAAGAACATAAAGGTTCTGTCAACCATTATGTTCAAATTGGAAGAAAACAAAAACATATACGATATCCGTGAGCCCCTAAGGGCTCTTTTGACCTTTAAGAATGAGGTTTGCTTAAATTGCATGGAGAATATGTAATTAAGAAAGAAGAGCACAGTCTGCTGTTCTATTTTAAAGGGACCATTTAACCTGGCTCTGTAGCATTATGTCCCTATCTCGGCAGTGCAATTGTCTGGCCACCACCAATCTGGGCAGGCCCCCAGGTCTCAGGCTAAGGGATGGCACCCTGTTCGCTCTGTCAAGCGAGAAATGTAAGCAGTACAGTTGGAGCCAACTCATCAGCTTTCCATTTCTCAACTATGTCTGATTTTTTCAAATTCCTTGGGGAGGCACACAATTCTGAAGTTGTTTTTATGATTTTATTTCTCCGAATCCTCTGCTCTGCATTTAAAAATCATACTCTCGTCGTTAAGTCCAATAATTGAAAATTGATCGAGGTCACAGCCAGATGCACCTCAGCAACAGTATTATTAGAGTTCTTGAATTTTCCGTCAACTTACATTGGTCCTCGCGGAGAAGGCCCATGCCCACAGCGACAGAGTCAATCTTAGGCTCCAGGGCCTCATGTGTTGCTTCAATCGTCATCAAGACCTTGTCAAGTCTGTAGGGGAAGGAGAGATGAGAGTTCAATAGTTGTACTGTCTGGCAGATGTTCATGGGCGGGTTAGCCTTCCTGGGCACTGTACATCCCAGTACCATGCCTGCCTCTCCCTTTGTGCACTCCATGGTCACCAGCCTCTCAATGGGAGGTCTGTACCCTCAACTACTGGAGATAGACCCACCACGAGAAAGCATAGGGGATTGTTCACTACAGCGCACAGTGCAAAGAGCAAAGTCAGGGCACCTCTGCCATTCCTTGGGAGAAACACTGAGTGCCAGTGGCTCACAAACGTCAAGTGAGAAGCACAATCTTTAATGATAGGTTTAGGTCACAACCAGGGATCAGCAGTTGGTCATTTCAACACCAGGTCTCCTGTAGCCACTATTATTGTGCTCTTTGTTAATTCAGCGGTCTCCACTGAAGTAAGGCAACAAGGAAATTGCCGTCAAATCGATTCTGCAGCCCTCACGCTAGGCCAATGTTGCAGCGGCCTCCACGGTGTGCTCAATGACACTCTAAGAATCACAAACACAGAGGTGTTATGGGGCTCATGGTGAATAAAGTAGAAAACAAATATCAAGCAGTGGAAATAAACCGGTATCAAGAAAAAGGGTTAATGAGTTTTTGAGGCAAAATAACTTGTTTACCTTGTGGTATCTAACAACGCAGTAACCAGAGCACAGGCCAGACTACAATTAACCTTATGTCAGCTGAAGTAAAAGTGTTCTAATTGAATTAATTTGTCCCCAAAAAAAAAAAAAGGGGGGGGGGGCGGTGGAGAGAAAAACAGGAGAAAATTCCATGGGTAAAGACTATTAGATGGTCAATCACCATATTGCCAGGTGACTGAGACGGTCAATGTCAACTCCAGTAAAAGTTAAGCTCTTTATAAATTGAACCATACAAGTATCTTATTGATTTAAAATAAGTCTCTCCCGCCTCCCACCATTTCAGATCTGAACTACTGCTGATCCACTTGTGACCAGACACCCAAAAAACGCAAAAATCTACTAAATCAATAATTTAGACACACAAGGATGGAACATTTTAGAAGTGAATGATAAATATAGAAAAACACTTCACCATGCCCCGCGAATCTCGCCAAACGTGTACGGGTGGAGGGTGAAAGTAAATATATGCGTTACACTTCCTCCATAAAACTATGTGTCACTATGCGGATACCCGCCAAAGAGCAAGGCAATGACGGTGTGGCCATCTCTCCAAGAAGTATCCCACTGCTTACTTTACCACATTGTATGATCAACACTTAAAAGGTTTACTTGAGAGAACGACTGAGTCACAAACACGGAAATCCCTAATAAATGTCAAAAATCCATTTCCTTGTCAAATAACGGTTCATTGGCAAAATCGAATTATTGAAGTCTTGATCCTGCCCAGGGACTTCTTCAGCACCATTAACACCTTGCATATTAACAGTGTAAATCCATCTAGGCAGCAACCAACCACATTTCAGACTGCATTTAAAAGGTGTACTACATAATTATCTGCATTACTCACTAAATAACCAAATCTTGCATAAGATACGGCCATAAAACCCAAAAATAACCACAAAGTGTATATTTTTTTAAAAGCTATAAAAATGTGAAACAGAAATGTTGAGACCCATTATTTCAAAAACAACGGAGAAGATACGTTTACATCCAAACCATGCTAATCACCTTTTTTGTGTACTGCTTAGAATAATTCAGTACAATGCACCACCAGAGGTTGTTGGGTACAGAGGTATCACCAAGGACAGATGCACCCTGTTCTCCTGCTCTAGGATGATGTTCTTCACCTATTTTTAGCGTTGCTAAAAGTGACATTCAAGAGCAGCATACCAACTCTGTACTGTGCTACACCACATAGCACACTAACAAAATTGCATGATTGCGAGACTCACCGTTAGTTCCTTCCTACATGAAAAAGCCAACGACTAAACATGGGTAACCAGGAAATAGATTCAGGAGACCTCAATTGTGGATCAAGATCCCTTGATACCTGCTCTGTTTAAGTTACCCTTCTCACTTGTGTTATCAAAATGGAATAGTCAAGTCAAACATTTACACAGTTCAACTTTATAGTGCTTTCAGCAGCACCAGCCACAGATTCTTCAAGGTGAAACGTTGGATGCATTTTGAAGACTTGCAATTCATCTCTTGAATATGATCATTATACAGTGCAAAAGAAAATGCTAACATTGGGCTATTCAACCCCCTACTGCTTAGTTTCTGATACACACATATCCCAGGAGCCTCAGATTAACAAGTTGATCAAGGATTTTAACTGAATAAACAAGTAGCAATGTTCATTTTCTCTGTGGAGAGAGTAAAGTTTAAGATTATGTGTGGCTTTTGAATTTCATTTCCACATGTATAAACATGTACTTGCTATATTTCTCTATACTTAACTCTTCTTATGCCAATAACCTTTAGTAGGTGACCATAGGGGCAAGGTAGGTTTTATCATAGGGTGATAGAGGACATGGAGTGGGGGATATGCAGACTAACAAGAAGAACATCTTGATCTACATAACAAATACTATTTAGGCACATCCATTTAATTGCCTAGCCCTTTGCTTATGGGCTTTTCCTCTTGCACTACAATTTAACGGTCGACCATCCCAATGTTTATAATTTCATTGTAAGTAATATATGGTTAATACTTTTTAGGATATGTTTAGGGTAAGAGATGTCGGTGAAAAGTAAAGGGTTTGGGGTTAATGGTGAAGGATTTAGGAGTGAAGAATTAATGACTAAAGGGTTTAGCGGGTGAAGGGTTGAGTGCAGAAGTGTTTGAGGATCAGAGGTGGGCTTATGGGTCATGGGAGAATGGTTTGGGGTAAAGGGACTTTAGTAAAGATGGCATTAAAAAATGAAATGAAGGAATAATCAACTTGTTAAAAAAAGGATAAGATAAAAGTCACAAGGTAAATGAACAAACAACGAGATGGTGACGCTAGTGACGCAGTAAAACTAAGACTTACCCACAGAACACAGAGAAAATGGTAAACAAGGAAAAAGCTGCATTGAGATGGTAGTAGACCAAACAGCAGGCAAGGAAATAGTATGAATCCCACTGCAAGAGAATTCCTTAGAATACACTGAAATATGTTGCTTAATCCACATTCATAGTTTTCCACTGATTGCAATTGAAAACTGGCACATAGAATTAAACATGCTGCTACAACATTACATCTTGAAAAACCACATAGTACTGCATGACACGTGATAGTTAATGGAAACCCATGACTAAATAACAGCAGGGAACTAATCAAGGTATTTTCTTTTTTTAAGTATTCTTTGCAATGCCATGTTCTCTAGCGAGATTTATATTTATCATGTTACCAGAAGTCAGTCCGTGAGTACTAGGAGCGCATCCCACAACTAATCTAGGAATTGTAAATCCCACAGTAAGTAAAAATCTCACAGTAAGCTTCAAAGGCCAGCCATGCACACTAATTATTTCACATAGTCATCCTACTGTCCTCCTATGCCAGCCATTACTCAGTACAAAAATTAAATGACAATCACTACTTTGTCAATAAAATGCAACTTCAAACATAGTAGAGACCTCAAAAGCATCCTCTCCAATAACCCATGTATAGAGTCATCTTCAGATAGCACTCCTTCGAACATCTGATCACTATCTTTTCAGCATTATCATTGCATGTTAGCCATACATTCCAACAATGGCAATGATGATTCAAAGCACTCTCCACCCCCAAACAAATGACTTTCCAGGTTCATGTACATCATTCAAAGTATCAACTACCCTGCAGCGGCACCTTCCCCCATCACTCCTGATAAAAAAAAATGTTTTAAAGATTAAAAATATACTACTGCTACTACTACTACTACTACTGCTGCTGCATCACCCACCTATGATGCATGGACAAAATGTGGAAGGGAACCCTGGCCTCCAACTACAACAAAATCACACTACCAACTTCTTCAAACCCATCTGTCCACATAGTGGCACCAAAATAACAGAAATCCAAAAAGGTTAACAGAGTCCCTTAAGGTCATATATAAAGGAGACCGGTCTACAGCTCCAACACGTCTTGGCTCCATTCAACAAGGCCAAGCTGGCTCTCTACACCACCAACCTTCTCCCCCACAGGGGCATCTAAACATCTTTCTGAAATGGTTCCCCTCCTCAGTGAGTGGACCTCAATTAGCCCAGATGGAGCCATTTGACACCACACACTATCTCTTTTTGACCTGAAGTTTCCTCCAAGGCAGTTTACATGTTGCTTGTTTGAGTATTTGCTTTTTTAACGTGCTAGCATTATTAATTTTCTAGATGGTCACGGATTCCACGACTAGGCATCACAGACCCGGAGGAGTCCGCAGACCAGCAGATTAATGCTGGCTTAGAAGGCTGATCTGGAAGCACAACCCTTTAAAACAATGGGAACAATAACCTGAAAAAATTATGTTGAAGAAAATCGAAAGGGAAATAAAATGTCAACTCTGCTCAGAAATACGCCCATGGAATGGTCAAGTCTAGATGTGAAAAACTAATTTTGCAAGGTAAGGTGAAGCAGCAGCTAGGCTAACCACTGAACGTGAGCTCCAATATACATAGGAGGAACGTAACACTTTTTTTAAATTAATGGAGCATTATTAATATATTTGCTACCCAACCCAACACCAGGTGAGCAACAAGTGCATTAGTCTGCAGGGAAACAACTGATAACATGTTTTGTGTAGCAGTTCATAACAGGCGGCTGCCGTTTTCACACGTTCTAAATAACAGGGGTTTCTACTGATCAATTTAATCGGACTTAATTTACTGACTTTGGAAGGATGCAAGGCAGAGAAGGCCTTGAAGATATTCGGGCTTGTGACCTGCAGATCATGAGTTTAACTCATTGAGCCATCCAGTGGGCTTATAGAAAAACCTCAAAGGAGCCTTCCCCAGAATGACATGGGAGGCGTAGCATACTGAAAGAAAATATTTTGACCGGAAAGTGAATGTCTCAAAACATAATGAATTCTCAAAATGCTCCGAGCAAAGATCACAGCCGGACACCAAACTGGGGAGAAGATGCGCGAGTTGTGGCTATGTTTTTGGTTAACCTGCCACTAAAAAAGGAGTGCTTTCACATATTGTGTCTGAAAAATTAAGGATTAGTATGCATAGAGTCACTCACTGAGGGAGCCTTGCACATAGGGAATCTCATCCTTCACTTGTTTGCCAAGTGAGCCTCAATAAATTGGTGGGGTTATGTTTTATGGCCAAATGTGGTTCAGTTGACTGGGCCAAAGGAACTACATCTACACCCCTCTGATCAGGCCGACAGCCAACTGAGTTCCCATTTAGTTTCCCTTTTCTGGAATAGTACACACAAAAAAATAAAATTTAAATCGAATGTCGCCCAGAAGAATTCCCAGTGGACAAGACTGATGCGGGCTAGAGTAACATAAATCACTTTTGAACAGAAACATAATGGATTTCTATAAATAACCCAGAAGCAGTATGGAATTGTAGTGTTATACTGGTCCAGATATTTATATCACAGATACAGATCCGAGGTATCAGAAAAAAGGGTCTCATCTACATAATGCTGTTTTAATTTTAATGGAAAATTCAGTTTCAAAATCTAGGGTCGTCGGAAGTGGGGCACTCAGTTCATCACAAAATATGCGCTTCTATAACCAGTTCACTCGGTACGTACCCCACCCCAAGTTATTTTTAGGTCTTGCCCAGGCAGCGCGCATGCGCTGCTCTAGGAGATGACTTTAGAAATTGGTCAGCTCTTTTCCACACACTCGTGCATGTGGCAGCATCCACATTGCGGGAGCGAGCAGCGGGGCACGCATAGGGGCCATCTGTTTTTTTTTTCCTAATGAGCTTTCACGTTTGTTCTTTTTCAATCAGCGGCGCGTTCAAGGGCCATCTGTTTTTTTGCCGGCTCGACATTCTTGCGCTTTCACTTTCGTTCGCGGCCGCGCTTGTTCCCCTTAACTTTTGCCTCCTTGCTCATTTTTCCCCTTAAATGTTGCCTCCTTGCTCGTTTTTTCCCCCCCCTAACTTTTGTCTCCTTACTCGTTTTTGCCCTTTCTTTTTTCCCTGGCTGCTCTCATTCCTCCCTGTGTTATTCATGCTGCCTTTTTTCCTACGATCTCTATTCCAATTACCACCTCCCTGTAACCCGCCCATCGCCTCGTCCCCTCCCAGTACCCTACCTAATGCATTGCAGACCCAGCACAACCACATTGAGCAAGCTCTCCCCACTGCTGCTGCACGTCGGGTCTTCCCTTTAACTTTTCCGTCCTTGCCCCCTTTTCCCACTTAACTTTTGCCTCCTTGCTTGGTTTTTCCCATAACTTTTGCCTCCCTACTCTCATTTCTCCCCGTGTTATTCTTGCTGCCCTTTTAACCCATGACTGAAATACCGCTTCCCCGCCCCGTATCCCCACCCACCTCCCTGCCCCCTCCCAGGAACCTACTTAATGCAGGCCGCCGTGCGAGCACATTGAGCAAGTCCCTGGGCCAGCTCCCCCCGCTGCTGCAGGTCGGCTCCGCTCAACGCCATACCACGCATCCAGTCTGCCCTCATTTGCTGTCGTTTTTCCCTTAACTCTTTCCTCCTGCTCGTTTCAGATGCAGAGAAGCATGCGGAACCAGCAGTCCTTCGACCCAGTGATAGTCCACCGGCAGTGCTTTCAGTTCCAGGCTACCTTACAGTTCCTCTTGTGAAGCCTTTTCCTCTTCAAAAAGACTTCACGTGAGACTTTACTGCCGCTAAGGATTTTAAACTGCATTAAATCACCGCATTAACAAAAGGCTCCACTAGGAACCAGCCCAGCGCACTGTTTCTACAGTCCCTGGGTAGCAGTGATGCTCCTCATGCCTAGATCTGAACCTTTGAGTCGCAGTTTCCACACGGACCTCCGCAGCAGGTGCATTACCCCAACAGTCCGTCTTGACAACTGTTTCTCCAATCTGGCCTCTCTGTTGAGGTTGTAACAAATGTGCCATGTCACATACTAACTATGCATGCATGCCGCTGGGACTGGGAGTTCGACATACATTTGTGCTAACACAAGTGAGTGCTTAATTTGAGCAGTGCTTGCTAGTGGGGGCCACAGCACTCATTTTTGGGAACCAGCTGTTATTTTTCGGAAATTAGACGTTTACCGACACAGGAGAGGGAAAAACACACAAAGCAGAAACAGGGAAAAAACCCAAGGCGGAAAACCGTCACAAAGGGAGAAAGTATGGCCCGCCACTGTGAGATATAGGGTAAGGGGGGAGTGCCTGTTGGTGAATGAAAAGGCATTAATTGGATTTAAGACTGCACAGCCTTGGTATTGGGCGCGGCAACATTTCACTGCACACGCAGCAGGCTTCTGGGCAGTGTTTTGGGCACTGGCATTCATTCTTTTACAAATGAAGCACTGCACCAGCTGCTATATTGTCTTTGGCAAGGATGTGTACGTGTGGTTAAGGAAGACACATTTCTCAAACAAGATGAACGCCACATGGTCACTGGGCTCTGATATAACATGCCAAGTGGATTGCGAGCATCTCACTGTGCTTGGAGCCTAGCTGTGCTTGGCAGTGGTCGTTACCAGGCTGTGTCATATGCAGCAGCAGGCAACCATCTGTTTTTCAGTAACCACTCTTGAAACTGAGCATAGGTTCTTGCAAATGAATTTGTCTTCCATATATCCTGAGGGGTACAGAGAGGATCTCAATCCACAGAAGCCAGCAGTACCTGCATAGAAACCTATCCATTATTTCCTTTTGAAAGTCTAGTTGGTCCATCACTGCCCCTCTGTAATAAGAAAATCTCATTACTGCCCTACTTTAATTACGTATCGTAGTGGAGTTGTGATGTCAATTCCATTAGTTTATTTCTGGCCGATGAATTACCTTGGGATTATTCTCTGCAATAAACCTTTAAACCTTAGCGCGTAGGCAATGCCCCTTAGACCAAGGGGCAATGGCTTCTAACCTCACCTACCTTGTCACCGACACCTGTGTGGAATATTTTTCTCTCTGGAACAATTTATATTTAACCAAGAGAGCACAACTGTTTCATAAGCAATAAAATGCAGTAGGTTTGATTGCTATGAATACAGAAAATCGTAGAAGAGTAACAGTGGAGAAAGGGATGTTTTTCAACTAGGTTTTCTGGGTGAAAACAAGAGCGAAGCTTGAGTAGTCTATGAGGTCACTTAGAACCCTGAGGTGATGATATAACAGAGTCATGCGAAAACATTAATGCAGAAACACCATTTACTTCCTTACATTGACTTTTTATATATCAATGAGGTTAGAGTAGTGGACACTTTATTTTCCCTATTTTGTTCCCCTATTTTTCCAATTTTGATTTTATTTATTTTTCTATTTCCTTCTTTGTGGAGAGCCTAATGATGATCCCTCTCCATCATTCATTTTCTAGTTTATAATTGCTTCTTGCCATGCTCTTACAAGGCCAACTTTCTGATACCAAGATGCACTTTTGAAGCCATTCGTCTGATCCCAGTAAGCATCTTCAATACATTTTTTTAATAACTTTTTGGAAGCTACTATTCTACAGCATAGCCAATAGGTCTCGCCTTTGGGACCTTATAAGTGTTTAGCCATGCAACAATTGATGTTGTGGCACCAAGGAAAGAGAAGGAGTTATTCTGCTGGATAACTAAGCACTTATAAGGTCCCAAAGGCGAAACCTATTGGCTATGCCAATGCTTGTTTCTATTGAAGTTGTGAGAAAGCAATGTACACCAGTCACAGAGGAGGGTTGAGTGGCATCTCAGCCTGAAAGGTGCAGGCATGCCCGCATCTCAATGAGAACAGCAAAGAAAAGGGTGTGCTGTGCTTCAGCGTAAGACGAACAGAGGAGGGAGTGGCAGTTAGTCACCAAGAGAAGAGTCAGAGGGCGTGCCATTACATCAAGGAGCACAACAGATATGCCACTGTCTTATTATCAGGAGAGAGTGAGTGTGTGTGTGTGTACACACACGTACACACACACGTACACACACACACGTACACACACACACGTACACACACACACGTACACACACACACACACACAATAGGTGTAACCATCAAAGAGGATGGACCCCCCCCTACCCAAATATCCCAGCTTTGGTAGGCACCGTTTGACTTTTAGTCACCTAATTTTATCACCCCCCCGCCCCCTTTTTTCCTACTCACTTTGTCTTAGATCTTCTGCAGTAAGGGAGACTCTTCGAGTCTCGTGCTAACCTCAGTCTTCACAGAGGTAACCTTCCCTTCTCTGCAGGGCCATCTTGGGATGCACTTTGAGACGAAAGCGTTGGGGAGAAGCGTTCGAGGCCAATCCATTGTAGACAATGGAGGGGTGAAGGGCAAACAGTTAGCTTCTAAATATTTGCTTCGTAAATATTTACGTGAGTTTACATTCATTAGGTCTGGCTAGAAGCAACTTCTGGTACCATATCAGCCTCACTGTATTTAAAAAAACGTAAACAAAAAATACATATGCACAAGTGCTCTGGATCAGCCCACTAACTACAAATAAGTCCAACTGTCATTCACGTTTTGCTCCACCCACCACAGCACACGTGGGCCAACGTGTTAGCTCTCTTCAACAATTGTCTCCCCTGCACTGGCAAGGATGACTTTTCCATTATCACATGTGCTCATCCTCCTAAAAAGGAGTACACTTCGGCGCCAGAGAGAGTGGACCAATACTTTAATTTAACATGGGTATTTAATTTATATTCTTAATCTTTAAAATAAAATTCAACAGTTTATTCATTCCTGTTTTTTCAACATGGCTCGAAAATGATGATTCCCGCCCCTCATGCCTTTACTTGCTCTTCGCATCGCAAACATCTGGCGAGAGGGGTCTCCTTTCCTACCCTGTAGCGTCTTGCTTTGAAGTGCAAGTTTGTTGGTGACAATGACAGCCAGGATGATGGCATTCTGTTGACACAGACACTCAGGACAGAATTCAAAGATGTGCTGACGGGGTGAAGGGTATAGGGCTCAGTTGACTAGAAGCCATGCACCAGACTGCGCCTCTAGGCGAAGACTGCCCATGGCAGCTCCCAGCACCTCCCACATGAAGCCAAGAAGGACACGTAGGGCCACAGCAGAGCTATAGAATGAGAAAACACTCCGCAGACAATGGATGCAGCAAAGGGTTGCAGCAATGGGTCTAATCTTCGGACAACCCAAAGAGCCAGCTTTCCTAATTCCTAACTGAGCCACTCATGCATCCCCTCTGAGAAACACCCTCAGCCGGTGGTCCACATCTAGCCAACACCGCACGGTGTCGTCTCTGCACCTTTCCCTCCACAGAGGGCCACACCAACAGCCCCTGTATTGAGCCAGGTACAGCACTCAACACCTTGCTTCTCCCACTGGGTTCAGAGAGCAGGCTGCAATCTTAGAATGGGCGTCGTACATGCCCCACACCAGGCACAGAATCCGCCTGTCAGGCAAAGCCCAACTCCCTCAGCACCACAGAAGACGCACAGGCATTTCAACAGAAACGACCAAGAAAACATTGTGGACCCACTGTGCCAAACTTGCTTGTCGTGTTTCTCGCAGTTGGCCCTACCAGCCTACCAAGACCCACATGCACCTAAGGTAGCAACTGCACCAATGCCCCAGCAGTAGTGCACCGCACCTGCTGTAGGAAGGAAGCACACTCTGGAAAGGGCAGCCATGCACTGACGGGATCACTCTCAGCTCTTCTTTAACAGACCAGGCCTGCATCACAAAGACTGGAGCCACACCAGTGATGAATGTGTGGTCTAGAAAAGGAAAGGGACTGGAACCTCACTATTTCCACCGATCTGATTCGAGAAAGGAAACGGCAAGGAAATATTATGAAGAGAGTGAAAATAAAATGTTGAGGGTTAGTGGAGAGAAATAGATGAGAGAGTACAAAACACAACTACTAAAGCAAGGGTGCCATGAGTCCCAATGCAATGCCCTCTGTCCAAGAAGCAAAAGGCAGCTCAAAGGGATGACATAGGGCCTAAACACTGTTGGGATCTTTTCCGTCAAACTTGCTTCACCACTGATGAGAAAGGGGACAGAGAAACTTGTCAGAAAGAAGAAGAGGTAAGTTGCAATGGGGAGGGGCGAGACAGGAGGGGAATGGCAAGAAGGAGGAGCGAAAAAGGCAAGGTAGGGGTGCGAGATAAAGTAAAAGGGAGTAAAGACAGGAACGGGGAACCATGAGAGAGTCAGAAGAGTGGGAATTCGATCGAAAAGAGAGGCAGATGCAGGGCAGAGAGACATAGATGAAAGAGAGACAGACATGGACAAGTCGGAGCAACCAGATGGGACATTGGCATGGGAACAGCAGAGAGGGTGCAAGAGGAGGAGAGAAACAGGGCGTGGGACAGCAGACCAAGCAAGTGAGTGAGTGGAGGGACACAAGCCAGGTGAAATAGGAGGAACAACATGGATAAAATGTCAGGAGAGAAGAGGGGCAGAGACACATGGATAGACAGTTGGACAATAAGGGAGAGGAACAGAACCCGAGGCGAAAGTTAAGTTGGGGCATCTAATGACTGGCTCTACATGGTTTACTCAACATAAGCCACTAATAAAACGAGTGACAGAATACCAGGCACTTCTGGTCTCATTCGTAGAGAGAAAGGAACTGCCCCTAATGGCAGACAATGGGCAATGTAAAATTTAAATACCTAATGTTGACAAATAAAAAACATGCATCTAAAACAAATAGGTATTGAGTCTAAAAACAAATTATTTGACCTGTGGGTGTAGAGCCAACGTGAATTTATCATGCCATACTTTCAACTATGGAAGCATCACAAAGGAAATAGTGGTACGATTCAAAAGATAAAACAGTTTATGCGATAAAATATATTTTATCTCCTATACTATTGATCTATCTTCAGAATTATACCACTACTTGCCTTGTTGCGTTTCGCATTGACAAGCAAGGCTCATATGTAGTTTATTAGGAAACTCCTTTTGTATTCAAACTGCTTTCAACTATGTCTTGAGATCAGTTAGTCAAAACCATTCAATGCCTTTTCTTCGCTCCTATCAGAATCATTCTGTCCTGTGATACACAATAAAACTAAAAGGGGAAACGTTTCTATACCTGTTCAAATATGTCTGCCTGCTAGGAAGCATCTGTAATACTCTATTAAAAGTATACGTTAAGGTTAATGTATTTTTAAATTCTAATTTTTTACTACAAGCATATGGTGGCCAAGTTTAGGCGGGTACTTTTTTCAGTTTTTCATGGTATATGCTTGTGCCAATACATTTTATAATTAACCATCTTAGCGACCTGAAAAGGCCCGACTTTAATATTAAACTATTTGTGAACAATGCCGAGGAAAACAAACTGTAGATCTTTATCTTGAACAAATAATGTACTTAATTATACAAGTCAATGGTGGACCAGTAATTGAGTGCTGCTGTTAAAATCTTGTAATACCTCGGTATGTAGCTCACTCAATGAAGGCCACTAAAACATCTAATTATACAATTTAACCAAAAAGACAACAGTTCCACGCAACTGTTGATTACAGACTCAGACTTGCCAAATAAGGTACTATATCCACTATTCAAAAATGCTTTGTTACATTAAAAGCAAGTAAAACCAGTTCCAACGAACAGCTGCTCTTTTCCAAGTGTAGGGGTTTCAGGTAAAAGATGCTTTTCAAGTACTACACTTATTGTTCATGTACAGAACAAAAAAAGTCATGTGAGATAGCATTTTTATGATACAATAAAGACTTTCTGGTTAAGTTCAGCAAATTCACTATTCTTTGATTGCTATGGATTTTATGGAATGTGAATAGTAAATATGAGTGCTACCTATCGGAAAGTAGGAGCTTCGCACTTTTTAGCTAACATTCTGCGAGTTTATATCTAAAGGCCTCCCACAATATTCAACCAAGTCTAATTAACTCACTGCAGGAATCTGTGTTTGGCACAAAGGTCATGGGGTCCACCCAGGCTTTCATCATTCTGAGGTTGACAAAACAAATACAATTAGTTTAGTTGTAACCAATCAATCACTTAACTATCAGTAAAGATTAAAAACCCATCTTGGTGAAAGTGACACGTACAAAAGGACCTTAAACCTCTGAAATAGAATCAGTGATGAACTAGAAGATTTACTTGGTGTTACCCGATATGTAGTTTAGCGGCAAACTTACATGATTCCGACATCGAAGAGATAGGTCCATTAAATCTCCTTGTGACCTCTCTGTACACCCAACATCTTAATGGATGATTGTTTGTAGACACTGTTCATGGACCCCTAATTCTTTAGTTAAAGGCATAGTGTTTACCAATATTTAACAATCAAATGTACCATCAGCACAGTTTTATGCTGCACTATTGAATGTGCGCTCATGACAAAAACAAGGAATGCACGTTTTTGACCTTTTAATTGAAGATAAACTGAATGTTTTGTTTCTTACTGAAGCATGGCTTACAGAGTTGGCCAATCTGACTCTAGCTACCGCTATCCCTTCTGGCTATAACATTGTTAGGAAAGATCATGAACAGGGTCGAGGAGGTGGGGTGGCAATAATTCATAAAAGCGAGTTTGAATGTGTTCCCATCCCCCTTGAGGAATTAGTAGATGTGGAAGCATTGGGATTCAGCCTGACTAACCCCACAGCAGCCCATTGCTGGTGCTCTCATTTATAGACCTCCTGGTTATGCTGGTCCATTTCTGAGATCATTGGGTACTACGCTAGCCTCCTGGATTCTCAGGTATGCTCACTTGTTAGCCCTAGGGGATTTCAATCTCCATATAGACAAACCCTCAGACTCTGAAGTCTCCCTACTCTTAGATACCATGTCACTCTTAGATACATCATCCCTTGGTCTTGAGCAACAGGTACAATGTCTAGCTCACCAAGCTGGACACACACTAGACCAGGTCCTGTTTCTCTTGTGTGGTCTGACCACCATTTAATTCAGCTTAATTGACTAAAATCGTTAAAGGTTCCTCTTACCACTGAGAAAACTTGTGTTCAGTCTTGTGCTCAGCATAAAATTCACCCAACGGATTTGATCTGCTTGCTGGAAGCGAATACTCCATTTCTATCTGGCTCCCTAGAATCAGATGCTATGTGCCTGGAATCAAGGTACTATCAATAAGCTAGCCCCGATTTCCGCATGCCTTTCACACAGGACTAAACCAACAACCCCTTTGTTTAATGAAGACCTTAGATTAGGCAAAAAACAATGTAAACATCTTGAAAGGAAATGGCGGTAAAACTATAGTTTAGAGGACAAAATTGCTTACAAACTTGTACAGAAGTACTATTATTTAGAGGTTCGTTTAGCCCAAAAAGATTTCTTTGAGGCCAGGATTGCTTAAGATAGTAGCACATCCAAAGAGATCTTCCAAATTGTAAAAACCTTTATGAGTCCTGAGGCCGCCTCTAGAAATCTCCAACCTTCAGCCGAATGGTGTGACTCGTAGCATTGTGTTTTCATGACTAAATTTCCAGCATTCAGGCAAATCTACTCGATGTGCAATCAGTAGGAACCCCCTCCTGAGACTGTAAAGGTCTCAACGTCGGGAGTCTCCAACCTTTTCTGTACTGACAGATAATTATGTTCAATGAAACGCATTGAGAGCTACTTGTTGTTTAATTTCAATTTTTGTATATGTATAATAATTCAACCAAGCAAAAGCTTTCTAATTTAATAAGCTGGCCAGCACGCAGGTGAGCTACTCAGAGGTAGCTGGAGAGCTGCAGTAACTCACGAAGTAATGGTTGGGGACCCCTGCTCTACATCCATTGCGGGGATGCCAACCCTTTCTAATTTCCATCCTATGACTCTAGAGAACTCCTTGACTGCCATCAAGAGTCTGAAGTTGGATCTCCTTCCAACCCACGTCTTCCCTTGATACAGGCTAAAGCAGCTCAGGCTATTAACCAGATTGTAAATGGGGTGTTAAACAATTCTTTGTTATCAGGCATGATTCCGGCACATTGGAAAAGTGCCAAAATTCTACCACTACTTAAAAAACGACAGCAGATCCCAAATTACAGACCCATCTCCCTTCTCTCTCAAAAGGGCTTGAAAGCTGTCAACTCGTAATTTTCGCAACTTTTGGAGGGGAACAATCTCCTGCACCCTAGTCAGTCGAACTGGAGACATCACTTCAGCACCGAGACAGCTCTACCAGAAGTTGCGGAATACGTAAAGGGCGCCCTAGATATAGGAGGTAATGTTGGACTTACTGGTGGCCTTCGATATTGTCCCTCATCAAAGAGTCTTTGACCACATCCAAGCAATTGGGATTAAGGATTCAGCCTGATGTGGCTTACTTCCTTTTTGGATGAAAGAAGCCAAGAGGTTTGGATGCCTCCTTTTTCTTCTAAAGCTTCTGAATTGATGGTTGGGGTGCCGAAGGGCTCGGCATTCAACCCTACTTTGTTTAATGTTTACCTTACACCCTTAGCGGAGTTAGCAGAGTCTCTAGAAACTAAGATAATCTTCTATGCCGATGACACCCAGCTTCTCTTCTTCTGTCGGAAGGGAGATGAGTTTGCTGGAGAGGCTATTAAAAATTGCCTAAGTGTTTCATTGGTTGACCATTAACCAATTAAAATGTAATCCGGATAAGACAGATATTGTGGTCTTTGGTCCATCTTCGCCAGATCTATGGAGATCCTTTTGGCCAAAGGACGCCCCCTTCCTGGTCCTCAACAGAATTCCATAAAGAACTTAGGCATTAAGTTTGACAGTGCCCTCTCCTTTCAACCACAGATCCAGGCTCTAATAGGTTCCTGCTTCAGGTGGCTACGGATGTTTAAAACATTCCTGCCCCTAATGTCAGAGGCTTCCAAGAGAATGGTAATCCAAGCATTAATAACCTCCTAATTCGACTATGGGAATGCTCTTTACCTGGGTCTCCCCGAGTAGCTTCTGGGTAGACTTCAGGTGGTGCAGAATTCGAAAGCCTGAATGCTCCTTAATCTCCCCCTGAGAACACATGTTCACTCATGTGAATGCTCTCCACTGGCTTCCCATCAAAAAAAAGATTCAGTTTAAATCCATGGTCCTTCTTCACAAAGCTTTGCAGGCTCTGGCGCCGGGTATCTTTGAGAGAGGACTCATGACTATGTCCCTTTTAGAACTTTACGTTCCTCCTCTGACCGTTTGGCTAGAGTTTCCAAAATTTGTCAGTTTAGGACAGATGGCAGATCTTTTTCTTATCTTGGGCAGGTCACATGGAATAAACTACCTTTGAAGCTGAGCACCACAATTGATCTCCCCATTTTTTAAGAAAAAACTAAAGACATTGCTCGTCCAACAATCTTCAGAAGACTATCATTGCTGGTGCCGTTATGCCTAAATTTAGCGCCAAGACACTTCGAGTAGCTGTGTGCTGTATAAATCTCATTAGCATAACATAAGGAAACATGTACTGTAACACGATAGAGATGGGGTCCTTAAACTGGGGGCAGGACCCCTAAGAGCGTCTCAAGTTACCCCAGTGGGGCACCAAGCTCTGACCAGAAGAACCATTATGCCAATAACAGTGCTTTGTCTCAAGCTGGAAAAAATGGGCAGCAGTAAGCCACTCTAATGGGCCATCACTAACATCTTTTGTCATTTATATCCTGGCTGGGAGGTGGTGTCAAAATAGAACGGACTCCAAATATTCTTCAAAACCCCCATACCGGATAATCACACTGTGGATACTTTTACATGTTAGTAAGGCCTGACTGACCAGAATAGTAAGGTTGACAATTATGTATTTGATTGCATTTTTAATACGGTAACAAAACTTAACTACAATGTTTAAATAAGTCTAGACATAATTAAACATGGCCAGTTTAATAGAATAATTTCTGAAGGGAGGGTTCGATGATTTTTTTTTTCCACAGTGGGGGAAGCGGCATAAAAAAAGTTTGAAGGCCCCTGCGATAGAGGGAATAGTTATTGGTTTTGCCTTGTGCTAGATGTGCAAGCTTCCGTTCACTTCTTCAGTGTATTAAAAAAAAAACTGAACGGTTTGCGAAAAATGCCATTATGATGTACAGAGCAAAAGCACTTTGCATCTATATCGTTGATGTTCTAGTTACTATCTTAAACATACTCGCTGCCTGGTTTTGCCCAGCTTCACACCCACCCCATAAGTATATCATGCAGGTCTCTCGTTCCCAGGTCAATGGCACAAGGTAATGTGCGACTAGTTCTTCTCAACTAGGTTTCTTTCCTTTGTATTCTAGAACGGGTACACCTACATTTAAAAAATGACAACTGGGTACATCTTAAAACGTGGAATGCGCAGGGACCGAGAAAACATAAGGGACAAAAATATGTTGATTCTCCCCTCACAGAAACTTCGACTGGAGTTTCTGAGGCTATGCGAATGAGAAGAGTGGGGAGTGATGGCATGGGTGAAGATTGGGTAGCTATCCAGGAGTGACGTCTTCGTGGCAGTAGGCACAAGACCAGTGGCACGCAGTAGTGTTGGGTTTCATTTTGCATTTTAACATGTATTGTTAGAGACAAGACGTTATTCTGGAGTTGTACTGCTGGTATTTTCATTTCGTAATAAATCATCTTGTAATTCTGTATTGCGGAGTGTACTTTACAAGTAGTTTAGGGCAAACTGCTACAAGGTAGCGCGAACAGCACAGATACTTTGGCTAGAAGATAGGAAGGCTATGCCGGAACTGATTGAGAGAAGAAACTGTTTAGACAGGAAGGTGCGTCAGTGGAATATGGTGGATTAAGGGTTTGTGGGGCCGTGTAAATTTACTGCATACTACATAACTGCCTTTCCTTGTGCTGCGGGGAGGGTGCACTGTGTCGATGCTTTGGGGCAAGGTGGATGTGCCAAAGACATGGCAGTCTGTGGCAAACAGGACCGTGCCAAGAGTGAAAGAAGCAACTACGCCGGGGAGACAGACAGTCTTTGGGGGATGCGTATGGGTTTAGGATTGGACTGTACCAGCAAAGACCCAAGACTGTAGTGATTCAGGCTTCATTCCAGTGAACTCCAGTTCCAGGGTAGTTACGACGGGGGGGGAAACGTCACACATCCCCGATACCCACTGGAGAATCGGATTCGGGTCGTGTTATTGACACCTATGCCCCGCAGTTCGCACCCGCTCACCTGCAGCGCCTAGGAGGGCCGCTCTCCCGGGTAGGGCCTCTCCGGTGTTGATCGCTGGCGCCGGAAGTTCGTTACAGGAAGTGTTCACAGTTCAAAGAAAAAACAGGCGACAAGGCGTTTCCCGGAATGAGAGCCGAGACCGGCGTAGTCACCTTCCGACCGGAGGAGCGGCCGACGCCGGGCCGCGAAGAACTATGGGTGTGATAGTGTCTCTGTTGAGTCAAGATGCCCTAGGCCGGAACCCGTAAAGAAAAGCAAAACTACGTCTCCCAGAGATATTAAAAACAGTGCATCACTGGGTCAAAAGGCGGGCCCAGTGCCATGTGCTAGCCAATCAGGACACCCGTCTGTCTGAGTCCATAGTTAGACAGCAATGGCCTCGGAGACATGAACATAGAAAGTAGACTTCCGAGAGGTCTTACTCGATTGCCAGGTGATAGCCTTCTTGTTATGGGATTTAAATCCGAACGTATCTTGACTAGCGACATTAGATATCGTCGTTTTATCGAGGTATCCTGAAATCTGCCAGGAAAGTCAGTATTCCGTGTTTGTAAATACACACTCCATATTCTAGTAGCCTGGTGTTTTCAAATTCTGTTGTATATTAATTGCTGTTGTGCGCTGCACAATTTATGGCATTGCCTCTTAAAAATAATTGTTCCAAGATGGCCGCCAGATATAATAGTGATTGTGTAGCTCGGTCCCACGCTGTCTCATTCCCTACAGTCCTTGTACTCTCAAAACACCTTACTTTCTACCTATAAGCCCCGACGAATGCAATGATAGGTGATGAATTTAGCCTGTTTCTCAAAAACATTTATTTTTTATTTTAAATCACACCGTTACTCTAACTTTATTCAGAACTGCAGAAAGTGTAATGACAACTTTGCGTAGCCGCATCTAAGGATTAGGTGTCTCTGACTCTGTAGTGTGGCGAAATAAACACTCCGGGACTCGATTGTAGTTTCCAGACAATTTATTGTCAAATGCAGGACCCACGACTGGTCTGGACAGAAGCCAAGCAAATAATGACTGAGCTGAACTCCACATTCCAGAATCCCAATGATGACGTGGGGAAACTTACATATACAATATTCCATGAAGTGACACATAACAATATTAAGCTTACACAACAATATAATGTACAAGTCACTTACCACACATCCCCCTTTTTATATAAATAAAACATTTTCAGATATGTTCATATACTAAACATTGACAGTGTAAACAAGTGTCAAG
This sequence comes from Calotriton arnoldi, assembly GCA_963921515.1. Taxonomy (NCBI): domain Eukaryota; kingdom Metazoa; phylum Chordata; class Amphibia; order Caudata; family Salamandridae; genus Calotriton; species Calotriton arnoldi. The sequence continues at coordinate 944,271 of CAWUFW010003876.1, read as the reverse complement.
ATGGGTAAGCGAATTACCAAACATAATCTCTTAAACGGAGAGGAGGTGTCCTAATTCTGCTACTACTCCTGCATGACGCATCTCCTTCCTCCCTCTAATGGAGATACTTTCATCGGATCGTAACACAGAACCAGAAGGGACAGATATACAATCCCCCTGTCCTGACAAAGGGGAACTGGAAGGAGAATAAAAAATTAGCTAGCATGCGCGCCAAGAATTTTCAATTCTATTAAGGACACGGAGGCGAGGATTATGCTTTCTCTTTCATTTATTGCCACTCACAGCAGCCAATGAAAACTTTGTTTTATGTAAATAAACTTCATTTCCCATGATGCACATGTAACACATCACATCCTGTAAGCCCCGATAAGAGCCACCATGACCGGAAATCCTCCTCTTTCTTTGTGCGAACAATAAAGTTCAATAACATAACAATAGTCCAAAACATCCTCCAACGTGGAAGAACAAATCCAACTGGAAATATTGGCTTCTCAACCAGGATGAGTCCCACTCATTCTTCTTCTCCGAACCTGGAAAAAATGAGAGATAGAAAAACCCGTAACTTCTGCTTAAACAGAATATAAATACATACGGGTGGGTAAACATTACAAAACTGTAATACAATCGGGTGGGATAATCCTCGCCTCCGTGTCCTTAATAGAATAGAAAATTCTTGGCGCGAATGCTAGCTAATTTTTTATTCTATTACAGGACCGGAGGCTTCGTATTATGCTAGTTTAACGCTGGTCAAATACCACAGAGGAAATATCACCCACCGGTTTATAATAAAACTGTTTAAAGGTAGACTCAGATGACCAATCAGCCGAATGCATAATGTCTTGAATAGTAGAACCCAACATAAATGTCTTGGAGGCCATGGCGCCCCTAACAGAATGTGCCCCAAATACCTGGGTATCAATACCTGCTTCTTGCATAACAGATTTTAGCCATCGGGCTATAGTAGCCGCGGTAACAGGTTTGTAAGGTTTTTGCAAAGCAATTAATAATTGTACCACACCATCAGGCCAAACAGACCTGGTACATTCTTCGTAAGTCTTGAGACATTGAACTACACAAAGCTTCGTATTACCAGGAAAAGCATGATATTCCACATTTCGTGACATAGTTTTAGTTCTGGAAGTAATGTTAAAAGAAACTCCTTCTGGAGTGAATACTCTACCTGTAATGTTTAGGGCTTTAACATCAGAGGACCGTCTAGAAGCGGAAAGACATAACAACATGGCGAGTTTGGATGACAGTTGTTTCCGTGTTAACAAATTATTTTGTGGCCATTTATTGAATAAGGAAAGAGCTAGAGAGACGTCCCACAAGGAAGAATACTTTGGTTTGGGTGGGTTCGCCACCCTAATACCTTTCAACAGTTTACATACTAGCGGATGCATCCCTACTGGCTTACCCTCAATCTGGGAGTGACCCGCCGAAATGGCGGAACGGAAATTGTTGACAGAACGATATGCCAATCCCTCAGAAGCCTTTTTGGACAAGAAATTTACAACATAGGGTAACTCTGCCCCCACGGGATCCACGTGCTGTTCCACGCACCAACGAACCCATCCTTTCCAGGCTGAAGAATATCTTTTCTTTGTTGAGGGGGCCCAAGCCTGGTTGATAAAAGCCGAAGCTTGTTCCGAAAACCCAGGCATTTGCCAACGTTGACGGAAAGTCTCCAGGCCATCAGGGACAACTGCCCCGATAATACCATCGGATGCCTCTCTCCATGAGGGCCCTGGAGCATCGTTGAGGACCACGGGATCATCCTGGGGGAGTCGCAGCTCGCCTCCAATAATATCGGGAACCAAGGCTGCGACTTCCACAGGGGGGTCACTCAATCAATCAATCAATCAATAACGGCATTTATAGAGCGCGCTACTCACCCGGGAGGGTCTCAAGGCGCTGGGGGAGGGGGTAAGTTACTGCTCGAACAGCCAGGTCTTGAGCTGCTTCCTGAAGGAGAGATGGTCCTGGGTTCGCCGAAGGTGAGTGGGGAGGGAGTTCCAGGTCTTGGCTGCCAGGTAGGAGAAGGATCTTCCTCCGGCGGTGGTTCTGCGGATGCGTGGTACGGTGGCGAGGGCGTGGCTGGTTGATCGTAGCTGGCGGGTGGGCGTGTAGAAGGTCATGCGGTCGTTGAGGTACTTTGGGCCCAGGTCGTGGAGGGCCTTGTGTGCGTGGATGAGGAGTCTGAACGTGATTCTCTTGCTGACGGGGAGCCAGTGCAGGTCTTTCAGGTGTCCGGTGATGTGGCTGTGTCGGGGGATGTCCAGGATGAGTCGTGCGGAGGCGTTCTGGATGCGCTGGAGTCTTTTTGAAGTTTGGCTGTGGTTCCGGCGTAGAGGGTGTTCCCATAGTCCAGTCGGCTGGTGACGAGTGCCTGGGTGATGGTCTTCCTGGTTTCAGTGGGGATCCATCTGAAGATCTTGCGGAGCATGCGCAGGGTGTTGAAGCACGAAGATGAGACGGCGTTGACTTGTCTGGTCATCGACAGGGAGGAGTCCAGGATGAAGCCCAGGTTTCGTGCGTGGTCCGTTGGCTTGGGTGCGGTGCCCAGGGCCGGGGGCCACCAGGAGTCGTCCCAGGCGGAGGGTGATGAGCCCAGGATGAGGACTTCCGTCTTGTCTGAGTTCAGTTTAAGGCGGCTGATCCTCATCCAGTCGGCGACGTCTTTCATCCCGTCGTGTAGGTTGGCTCTGGCGGTGGTGGGGTCGTTGGTGAGGGAGAGGATCAGCTGGGTGTCGTCGGCGTAGGAGATGATGTTGAGGTTGTGTTGGCGTGCGATGGCTGCGAGGGGGCTCATGTAGACGTTGAAGAGGGTTGGACTGAGTGAAGATCCTTGTGGAACGCCGCAGATGACTTCGGTGGCCTCGGATCTGAACGGGGGAGGCGGACTCTCTGGGTTCTTCCGGCGAGGAACGAGATGATCCATTCCAGTGCTTTCTCTCGGATTCCGATGTTGCTGAGGCGCTTCACTAGGGTGCGGTGGCAGATGGTGTCGAACGCCGCGGAGAGGTCCAAGAGGATGAGGGCTGCTGTTTCCCCGTTGTCGTTTAGGGTTCTGATGTCGTCGGTGGCTGCGATGAGGGCGGTCTCGGTGCTGTGGTTGGCCCGAAACCCGGACTGCGAGGGGTCGAGGGATCCATTCGTCTCGAGGAAGGCGGCAAGCTGTCTGTTGACGGTCTTCTCGATGACTTTGGCCGGAAACGGAAGGAGCGAGATGGGACGGTAGTTCTTGAGGTCGGTGGGGTCCGCCGTTGGTTTCTTCAGGAGGGCGGTAAGCTCGGCGTGCTTCCAGCTCTCCGGGAAGGTGGCGGTGTGGAAGGAGGAGTTGATGATGTCCCGGAGATGGGGTGCGATGGTGGCGTCGGCTTTGTTGAAGACGTGGTGTGGGCAGGGGTCGGTTGGTGATCCGGAGTGGATGGAGTTCATCGTGCGGGTGGTGTCTTCGGTGCTGATCGGGGTCCAGTTGCAGAGGGTGGTGGTGGCGGGCGTTGGTTCGGCGGTAGGGTGCGTGGTTTGTGCGTCGAAGCTGTTATGTATGTCGGTGATCTTGCGGTGGAAGAACGCGGCGAGTGAGTTGCAGAGGTCTTGCGAGGGGTGATGTCGTTGTTTCCGGCGCTGGGGTTGGAGAACTCTTTGACGATGCTGAAAAGTTCCTTGCTGTCGTGGGCGTTGTTGTCCAGTCGTTCTTTGAGTGCCGACTTCTTGGTGGCACGGATCAGCTGGTGGTGTTTGCGGGTGGCGTGCTTGAGGGCGGTCCTGTTGTCTGTGGTCTGGTCGAGTCGCCAGGTTTTCTCGAGAGTGCGGCAGTTCTTCTTGGATTCCTTGAGTTCGTTGGTGAACCAAGGGGTTTTCTTGCTTCCGGGTCTGCTGGGAGGGTTTTTAGTGGTGCGAGGTCGTCGGCGCAGGCGGTCAGCCACTTGGCGAGGTTGCTGGCTGCTTCGTTTGGGTCCGTTGTGTTGGTGGGTGTGTTCTGGCTGAGGGAGGCGGTGAGCTGCTCGGTGGTGATCTTGCTCCAGCTCCGGCGGGGAGCCTGTTGCGGGTGGTGGTGGGTCGCAGTCTTTCTGAAGCTGAAGTGGACGCAGCTGTGGTCGGTCCAGTGGAGTCCGGTGGCGTAGCTGAAGGAGATGTGCTTGCTGGAAGAGAAGACGGGGTCAAGCGTGTGGCCGGCGTAGTGGGTGGGCGTGTTCACCAGTTGCTTGAGTCCGAGGTTGGCGAGGTTGTCCAGCAGGGCGGTGGTGTTTCTGTCGTTGTTGTTCTCCAGGTGGAAGTTGAGGTCCCCTAGGAGGATGTAGTCGGCGGAGGGCATGGCGTGCTGGCTGATGAAGTCTGCGATGTCTTCGCTGAATAGTGTGCGTGGTCCCGGGGGTCTGTAGATGAGGGTGCCTCGGAGGGTGGTCTTGGGATCAGTGTGTATCTGGAAGTGTAGGTGTTCGGCGGCGGTGAAGGTCTCGTCGGAGTTAGTCGAGATGCGGATGGTGTTCTTGTGTACGATGGCGATGCCTCCTCCCGTCTGGTTGACGCGGTCCCTCCGGGTGATCTTGTATCCGTCCGGGATGGCTATGGCGATGTCGGGCGCTGAGGAGGCGTTCATCCAGGTTTCGGTGAGGAAGGCGACGTCCGGTGCTGTTGCGTCGAGCAGGTCCCAGAGTTCCACGGCGTGCCTGTGGACGGAGCGGGTGTTCAACAGGATGCATTTCAGGTGGTTGCTGCTGGTGCACGTCTTGGCGGGGGTGGTGCACGTCCGGGGGCAGGTGAATCGGCAGGCTTGGCAGGTGAAGGGTCCGTGGGTGCGTCTCGGTGAGGCTCGGTAGCAGGCAGGGTTCCGGCCGGCATTGAGTGCGGTGAGGGTGGCGGCGTCGTAGGTCCGTCGAGTAGTGTTGCATCGGTGGGATCCAGGGGTTCTGGCGCTGGGCGCGGTCCAGTCGCGGACGGGCGCAGACGGGCTTGCCTTAGGCGCGCCTCGGCGCGCCAGCGGCGCGGCCGCACAGCGGCCGCCATTTATGGGGAGGTGGGAGGGAGGAGCAGCTGGGAGGCGGGAGGCAGGGGCAGCGAATGGGCAGTCAGGGGGCGGGGCCGCAGGGACGCAGCGGCGGGAATGGCGAGAGGCAGCGGGGGCACAAAGTACAAGGGGAGAGAAAAACAGACAAATTACAGTACAACGCTAATGGGGCAGCGAGGGGCACAGAAAGGAAAAAGGGGGAGAAAACAGACAAATTACGAGTACAACGCTAATGGGGCAGCGAGAGGCACAGAAAGGAAAAAGGGGGGGAGAAAACAGACAAATTATGAGTACAACGCTAATGGGGCAGCGAGGGGCACAGAAAGGAAAAAGGGGGGAGAAAACAGACAAATTACGAGTACAACGCTAATGGGGCAGCGAGGGGCACAGAAAGGAAAAAGGGGGGAGAAAACAGACAAATTACGAGTACAACGCTAATGGGGCAGCGAGGGGCACAGAAAGGAAAAAAAGGGGGAGAAAACAGACAAATTACGAGTACAACGCTAATGGGGGCAGCGAGGGGCACAGAAAGGAAAAAAGGGGGGAGAGAACAGACAAATTACGAGTACAACGCTAATGGGGGCAGCGAGGGGCACAGAAAGGAAAAAGGGGGAGAAAACAGACAAATTACGAGTACAACGCTAATGGGGGCAGCAAGGGGCACAGAAAGGAAAAAAAGGGGGGAGAAAACAGACAAATTACGAGTACAACGCTAATGGGGGCAGCGAGGGGCACAGAAAGGAAAAAGGGGGAGAAAACAGACAAATTACGAGTACAACGCTAATGGGGGCAGCGAGGGGCACAGAAAGGAAAAAAAGGGGGGAGAAAACAGACAAATTACGAGTACAACGCTAATGGGGGCAGCGAGGGGCACAGAAAGGAAAAAGGGGGAGAAAACAGACAAATTACGAGTACAACGCTAATGGGGCAGCGAGGGGCACAGAAAGGAAAAAGGGGGAGAAAACAGACAAAATACGAGTACAACGCTAATGGGGCAGCGAGGGGCACAGAAAGGAAAAAAGGGGGAGAAAACAGACAAATTACAGCACAACGCAAATGGGGCAGCGAGGGGCACAGAAGGAAAATGGGGAGACGGGCAAGAAATACGGGCACCGGGGCCACAAGCGGAGGGCGATCTTACCTGCAGAAGCAGCGGGCAGACAACACAGGCGGAGCTGTGTGGTGGGGAGCGACCTACCTGGCAAGGTCAAGGGTCGCTCTCCTCACGCGCAGCGGCCGCCATTTATGGGGAGGTGGGAGGGAGGAGCAGCTGGGAGGCAGGGGCAGCGAATGGGCAGTCAGGGGCGGGGCCGCAGGGACGCAGCGGCGGGAATGGCGAGAGGCAGCGGGGGCACAAAGTACAAGGGGAGAGAAAACAGACAAATTACAGTACAACGCTAATGGGGCAGCGAGGGGCACAGAAAGGAAAAAGGGGGGAGAAAACAGACAAATTACGAGTACAACGCTAATGGGGCAGCGAAGGGCACAGAAAGGAAAAAGGGGGAGAAAACAGACAAATTACGAGTACAACGCTAATGGGGCAGCGAGGGGCACAGAAAGGAAAAAGGGGGAGAAAACAGACAAATTACGAGTACAACGCTAATGGGGCAGCGAGGGGCACAGAAAGGAAAAAGGGGGGAGAAAACAGACAAATTACGAGTACAACGCTAATGGGGCAGCGAGGGGCACAGAAAGGAAAAAGGGGGGAGAAAACAGACAAATTACGAGTACAACGCTAATGGGGCAGCGAGGGGCACAGAAAGGAAAAAAGGGGGGAGAAAACAGACAAATTACGAGTACAACGCTAATGGGGGCAGCGAGGGGCACAGAAAGGAAAAAAAGGGGGAGAAAACAGACAAATTACGAGTACAACGCTAATGGGGGCAGCGAGGGGCACAGAAAGGAAAAAGGGGAGAAAACAGACAAATTACGAGTACAACGCTAATGGGGGCAGCGAGGGGCACAGAAAGGAAAAAAAGGGGGGAGAAAACAGACAAATTACGAGTACAACACTAATGGGGGCAGCGAGGGGCACAGAAAGGAAAAAGGGGGAGAAAACAGACAAATTACGAGTACAACGCTAATGGGGGCAGCGAGGGGCACAGAAAGGAAAAAAAGGGGGAGAAAACAGACAAATTACGAGTACAACGCTAATGGGGGCAGCGAGGGGCACAGAAAGGAAAAAGGGGAGAAAACAGACAAATTACGAGTACAACGCTAATGGGGCAGCGAGGGGCACAGAAAGGAAAAAGGGGGGAGAAAACAGACAAAATACGAGTACAACGCTAATGGGGCAGCGAGGGGCACAGAAAGGAAAAAAGGGGGAGAAAACAGACAAATTACAGCACAACGCAAATGGGGCAGCGAGGGGCACAGAAGGAAAATGGGGAGACGGGCAAGAAATACGGGCACCGGGGCCACAAGCGGAGGGCGATCTTACCTGCAGAAGCAGCGGGCAGACAACACAGGCGGAGCTGTGTGGTGGGGGAGCGACCTACCTGGCAAGGTCAAGGGTCGCTAGGATCACCTCTGCCTTCTGGCACATTATCTGCGTGAAAACCCGAGGAATTAGTATAAAGGGGGGAAAGGCATAATTCAGGCTCATGGACCAATCCTGAGAAAAAGCTTCCGTCGCCAGGGCTAACGGATCCGGCCTCCAGCTGAAGAATTTGGTCATTTGACGATTCAATCTGGATGCAAACAGGTCGATCTCGCAATTCCCCCAGATCGCCTGTAACCAGTGTACTATCCTGGATTGGAGTTGCCAATCGCTGTAGTCCTTGAGATGTCTGGAGTTCCAGTCCGCCACTACGTTCGACTGGCCCGGGATGTTCTCGGCTATGACCGAGATTTGGCGACTCAGGCAGTAATGCCAAAAGTCCTTCGCTATCTCTACTAGCATGGAGGACCTCGTGCCTCCCAGCTTGTTGATGTATTGAACCGCTGATATGTTGTCCATCCGCAAGAGGATGCAACACGAGACTCGCTTGGGTGAAAGTGTCCGGATCGCGAACGACCCTGCAAGGAGTTCTAGACAGTTGATGTGGAGGTCTAGTTCGCGCAGTGACCAACGCCCTCCTGTAGAAATATTTCCGCAGCGAGCTCCCCAGCCCCAGCGACTGGCGTCGGACTCTATGACGACCTCCGGCAGGGAGCCGAAAATAGCTCTGCCGTTCCACGCCTCCACGTGGGCGAGCCACCACTGGATCTCCTCCCGTACCTCTGGGGAGAGAGGTACCAGATCCGTGTACGCGAGGCCCTTCTGTAGATGTTGAATCTTTAACCGTTGAAGGGCGCGATAATGGAGAGGACCTGGAAAAATCGCCTGTATGGAGGAGGCCAACAGACCCACTATTCTGGCAATGACTCTCAGTGAGACCATCTGTTGTGATAACAGAGAGCGTAATTCCTTTTTGATATCCCGAAGTTTGGAGCGGGGAAGCCTCAACTGAGCTGTTTGAGCATTTATGACGAAACCTAGAAAGTCCACCGTCTGGGAGGGACAGAGCACCGACTTGGGATTCGTTGATCACGAACCCCAGGTTCTGTAACGTAGCAATGGTCATGCTTAAATGCTGGACCGCCAAGGCTGGAGACTGCGCCATGATGAGTATGTCGTCCAGATACACTATCATGAGAATCCCCTGTTCTCTGAGGTATGCTATCACTGGCTTCAGTACCTTGGTGAAGCACCATGGTGCTGAGGAGAGTCCGAAAGGAAGGACCAAATATTCGAACCATCGGTTCCGCCATTGAAATTGCAGGAACCGGCGATGGGGAGGAAAGATGGGAATGGACAAATAGGCGTCCTTCAGGTCCAATCGGACCATCCAGTCTCCCTGCTTGAGGAGATCCGCCAACAGATGGATGCCCTCCATCTTGAAATGTTTGTAAGTCATGTAGTGATTGAAATCCTTTAAATTGAGTAGCAACCTGTAATTTCCTCCTTTCTTCTGTACTAAGAAAATATTGCTGCAGAAACCGCGAGGGCCCTCGTCGCAATATGCTATCGCGCGTTTCCACAGCAATTCTTCGATTTCGGAATCTATAAAATCGCACTCGAGTTGGGAAAAAGAAAGCTGTCTGGGCAGTGTTACCTGATAAGGGGTCTGAAAGAAATCTAGATGAAAACCTTGAATTGTCTGCAATATCCAAGCATCCTGCGAGATTAGAACCCAATTGTGATAGAAAAATTGGATACGACCCCCTAAGGGCAATAGGGAAATGTCCGGAGCCCTTACCTGTAGAATCTGAGGCTTGGAAGTCTCCACGATAACTCCCTCTGTGGAAGCGCCTCCAATTGAAACGCTGTCTGGTGGGGTAGAAGGTACCCCCACGGGTGGAGTCCCAGTTGCCACGTCCTCGTCCGAAATCACCTCTTTGAGGACCTTGGGAGAACTGACGGCCAAACGAGCGTCCTCGACCTCGTCCGGCCCTGTTAAAAAGGCCAGCCTTGAACACTCTTTTGATGCCCGACTGTGCCTTATCGAGGGTCTTGAACGTGCCCACATATTTAGCTACATCTTTAACGAATCGTTCTCCGAAAAGATTGCCCCCTGCTAAGGGACCTGGTTCTGCCGCGGCTAGCTCCGTGAGATTGGAGTCCATACGCATAAGAAGCGATTTGCGTCGTTCTGTTGAAATGGCGCAGTTTGCGTTCCCCAACAGGCAAATAGCTCTTTGGGTCCACCGTGCCAGGATATGGGGGTCTACCGCAGTGTTGGCTTCCTGCGCCTCCAAGGCCATCTCTAAGATTTTTGCGAGGGGTCCAGCGACATCCAGAAGTTTGTCTTGACAGCCTCGCCAAGCGCGATCAATACCCTTTTTAGGGTCCTTCGCAAATCTTTTCAGGAAAGTTAGCAAACTGGAATCTATGTCCGGGGTGTCAGCCACTCTGTCAGTGAGGTCTGGTCTCGGACACTCTGAACGGAGCCTGTTTCGGACCTCCTTATCAAAACTCCTGCGAAGGTTATCATGCAGGTAGGCCGCAACAGCAGGGGCAGGAGCCCAGTCAGATGACCTGGGATGGACTATATCCGTGGGGTTAAAGGTGAAAGGAGTGGAAATGGTCTGAGAGAGGTCCTGATCTATATTTTTGGACTTCTTGGACCTTTTCTTGGGAGGAGCTTCGTCCAAAGTGTCCGTGGCATTGGTGTCTGTGTCCGTGTCCGGACGCTTGGACTTACTGGACTCAGGAACAGGTAGCGCCGAGAGAGCGGTAGAATGCGGCCAGGGCTTAGCTCTGGGTTCCGTAGCCGAGCCACCCTTTGTTTGATCTGCAGGTGAAGTGAAGCCATGACGCTTAGCAAATTGTTCCAATTGCTTCGTAATTGGTTCCGATGCAGTGGCCAATGCCTGCTGCACAGTCCCAAGGACTGCCTTCTCGAGGGCCTTATTCACCGAGTCCTGAACCGAGGCGTCCAGGGCCTCCACAATGTTGTCCTCTAAAGAAGGAGTAGCCACTTCCTCCTCATACAGGTTATCATCCTCTTCGTAAGTGACCCAATCCTCCATCGTGGGGCAGATTTTATAACTATATCTGCGCATAAAAAGGTCAAGAGGAGTAATGGGGGAGCTAACCCACAGCACAGAAATAATATCAGGTACCTAGCTCCTCAGCAACAGCTGTATAATATTTTTGCAGCCCACAGGGCGTAAGAGAGCCAAAAGAGCAACAATATATAAGGAGTTGTGCACACTCCAGGCCCCAAACACACTATTTCAGCCAACCAGGCGTAGAAGAAACTGCTCTGGAGAAAAACGAAAGCAGAATGAACTTTCTAGGCTAATTGGGGCAGTAGCGAGGTGCGCAGCCCAAATCCTACCAAAAAGTAGCCCAATTGGGCTGCGCACGTCGACACTATACAGTAAAGGTTAATTTCTGGCTCAGAGCGGTGCGGCTGATTAGGGGAGCCTCGCGCTCACAATTGCGCTTGAAAACGCCGCCGGAGGCAGCGCGGTACCGGGGAAACCCAGCGGGAGCCGATCCCGCCGTCCGCAGTGAGTTCAATTATGTTTTCCCGTCGTAGCGGATTTAAAATGCCCCACGAGTCTCTGTAAGGCTGCTGAAGGCAGCGCAGCACTCCGGCTCCCTCGGGAGACCGATCCAGCGCCCCACTGGGCGTGCAACACGTTGCGCGATGCTCGCGCGGCAAACACAACAACGCTGCCAATTACAATGAAAGCGCACATAAGCTAAGCATAGCGGCGCGATTTTTACAATAAGATAATGCCATGCACGACATAGACGTTTGTGAGACACAGATATGTACTTAACTTTCTGCGTGAGCAGCAAAGAAAGAGGAGGATTTCCGGTCATGGTGGCTCTTATCGGGGCTTACAGAATGTGATGTGTTACATGTGCATCATGGGAAATGAAGTTTATTTACATAAAACAAAGTTTTCATTGGCTGCTGTGAGTGGCAATAAATGAAAGAGAAAGCATAATACGAAGCCTACGGTCCTGTAATAGAATTAGCAGGAAGAGGAACAGTCATGTCACCAATGCCATACCAATCCTCATTGCCGTTTTCACTCTCAAAAGTGTTATTTCTACTTCTGTGAATTATAGCTGCTTGCTCACCAGTAAGTTTTACCAGAGCGTTTATGTTCCACCAACCTCTGTCTTGGAGCAGAGATGCCATGCGTGAGACCTTCAAAACTTTGACAGGTGAAGAAAATTTAGATTGACCTTTGGGAACGTTAATGTTTTTTTTTTATGAGAACCCAATCTCCAGGAATTAACACTTTATCTTTGACGTGCATACGTCTATCATAATCACGTTTATTAGCATCTTGCTTCTTTTTTACCATGCCCTTTACTTTACTTAAATCAAGAGGGGATTGAGTGATCTTATCAAGTAACCAAGCTAGTCTAAGTTTGGAAATGGGTGTGCGACCTCGAAGCAAAATGTAAGGAGAAACACCAGTGGTGCTGTGTTATAGTTCCAAACCTTTTGAAATAAGAAACCAGCAATGTCTGAACCATTGGCCACAGCAGTCTGAATGCCCTCTTTGAGTAAGCGGTTAGCGCGCTCAACGAGTCCATTAGAAGATGGACTGTATAAGGGCACTAAGATGTGCTTGATGTCAAGTTTGTTGAGAAACAGATCTACCTCTTGTGAAACAAAATGCGAGCCATTATCAGTAATGACCTCTCTAGGTGTGCCTTCAATACAAAACAAACGCTGTAAAAACACGATGACAGAATTAGAGACAGCATTTTTGACAAATGTAAAGTAGATCCATTTTGAGAAATAGTCTATGGCCACTATGAGAAACTTCTTATCTTTACCTAAACAGAAAATGGGCCCGCGAAATCCAGACCAATTTTCTGCCAAGCACCACTAGGCCATTGAATGGGACATAGGGGTGCAGTGGAGGTCTTCCAGCGTTTGTCCAAACAAAGGCATTGAGGACATTGATCAATGTGTTTTTTAACTTGGTTATCAATACCCGGCCACCAGTAAGTTTGTTTAATTTTGTTGATGGTGGCAGTGATCCCTAAATGTCTCTCATGAGCCACAGAAATTATAGTGTCTCTAAGACCCCTGGGTGGAACAAATTTGTCTTGTCGCAGCAAAATACCATTGGAAAATGATAACTCTGGAGCTATTTGGGCAAATGTTCTCTCCTTCATTGAGAGATTTCTATCAAGTGGCCAGCCCTTGATTAAATTTTTTTGACATTCTTCAAACAATCATCAGCATCATAACTACGCAACCATTCATCTTGGGTAATCTTAGTGTATTGTACAACATCCTCAATGGAGAATACACACTCAAAATCACTTCTGTGCTTAGACAAGTCATCAACACATGGCAAAGGAAGACGTGAAAGGCAATCAGCACGCACATTTTTGTCCTCAGGTAAGTATTTGATATCGAAGTTGAACTCTTGAAGTCTAGCTAGTAATCTTATGAGTCTTGAAGAGGCTTTGTTGGAGCAGCTATCGCCTAGCATATATATCAGAGGTTTATGATCAGTGTAGAGTTGAAATTTTGTCCCCCAAATGTACATTCTGAATTTTTCCACTGACCAAGTGCACGCTAGAGAGTCTCGTTCTTTAGTACTGTAGTTTTGTTCAGCGGGATTGAGATGCAAATGCTTTTGTGCTTTCCTGGCCATTTACCATTTGACTCAAAACTGCGCCAAGACCTTTGGCACTAGCATCCACCGTAATAATGCTTTCCACACCATATGTAAAGGGTTTAATTGCAGGAGCATTAATGACCATATCCTTGAAAGAAGTAAAACTATTTTGTATGTCTTCAGACCATACAAACTTGACATGTTTTTTTAACAAATTCCTCAGAGGTTGTACTAACAACGCATAGCCTTGGACAAAACAAGCATAATACTCGCTTAAACCAAGGAATGCTCTTAAGGAGTCCTTGTCCAGAGGAACAGGAGCATTCTTGATAGCGTCGAGTAAGGAGGTTTTGGGCTTGATGCCAACACCTGAAATATTATGCCCCAGATAATCAACCTCTTGTGTGAGAAACTTACATTTCTTTGCATTAATAGTCATACAATGTTTCTGCAATGTGTTGAGGACCTTTTCTAGCAGAATGTAGTGCTGGTCTATGGTTTCCGAGTGGATGAGTATGTCATCTTGAAACGCCTGAATGCCTGGAAAATCATTGAACATTTGGTCCATTAACCTCTGAAATATGCTGGCAGCTGATGCTAAGCCAAAGGGAAGCCTTTTATACATATAAACACCAAATGGAGTAACGAATGTTGTGAGAGGCTGTGACTCTGAAGTCAAGGGAATCTGGTGATAGGCAGAGCGCAAATCTATGGTAGTGAAAAATTTGCTTCGACCTAATTTGGCTAGCATGTCATGAATTCTGGGTAAGGGATGACAATCCACCACAATATTTCGGTTTAAAACCCTCAAGTCTGCACACAAACGAATGTCTCCGGAGCTTTTGCGTGCGACCACTGCAGCTGAAACCCACTCTGAGGATTCAACTGGACATATAATGTCTTGTGAACATAGTAGATCTAAATGTTTCTTCAAATCTTCCCTGACAGAAAGGGGAACTGGCCTCACTTTTTGAACCACAGGACAAGCATTGTCTTTCAATTTAATAGTATGTTCAAATCCTCTTACCAACCCAACTTTGTTACTAAATACGGTATTGTACTTCTCAAACAATTCATGTAAATTAGAGTCGTGAGGCTCAGAATTCTCGAGAGATAATATGGGCAAGTCACCAAGAACAACTGGCTCAGGATGTCCAGGTTTTAGTATTATCCCTAAGCTAGCCTGATCACGCCAACCTAATATATCTCTACCATTGAGTGCGACATAAACTTTGGTAAAAATTTCTCTTTCTTTAAACTTTATGCTATCACTAAATTATCCACTCATAATAATATCGTACTCACCAAATGCTTTATGGTTCACATCAGTGGGAGTCAACTTAGTGTTGGCCCATAATTTGTGAAAGGTTTTCTGTGCCAGTATAGTAATGGGTGAACCCGAATCTGCCATAATGCTAACTGCAATGGGACCTATGAGCACCTCACAGATAGGTCCTTTAAGTTTTATACCTGAATCATTGAGCATGTTAATATGTACAGAAAGCGAAGTAATGTTCAATGCATCACAAATAGATTCGTCCTCAGTACTAAGTTCCCCCGGGGCATCAATCTGAATTCAGCGCCCATTTACTAACTCAACTCTTTCCCCCCTGCCTGAAATACAAACATTATTTGATCATAGGGGATTTTAATATCCATTTCGAGAAAACCAACAACTCTGCAGCCTTGCATCTGGAGAACAATATGCAGATTCTTCAACTAAAGCAGTGGGTCACAGGGCCCACGCATATTGCAGGGCATACTGTTGTGGCCGAGAATCCTCAGGGTCGCACGTTGCTAATATGGTCCACCTCTCGATACCCCCACGGTCTGAAATATAAATACAGACTTCGCGGAGTGATCAAGTGGGGGAAGGGAAGGAAGGGAACAGCAGGGAGGGAGATCTAGAAAGACAAAAAAGAAATATATACATGAACAATTATAGAAAACCATCTAGTTCATTCCTATACTACCCTGACCCCTCTTACACTATCCATAGCTCCCTTACAAGAAGTACCTGTAAAGAAAGAAAACCTTCTCTTCTTTTTCTTCGAAGTATTTCGGTCTGTCGGGGTATGCCGCTAAGTCTGGTGAGAGAATACTCTTATCAATTACTATTCACCACCATGTTTACTTTGCTTTAAGTTGTACTCTATCTACCTTTACATACCCTAGGAACAATTCTTTATGCTGAGACAGGGGGTGGAAGAGCCTTCCTCATGCTCACTCGCGATACCCCTGCTATGGAACACATAAGGAAATCGGCATGACTTCAAGCAACACAAAAAGGAACATAACCCATCTCATGAATCCAATTGTCTGATCCAAATGAGTATTGGTAATGATTGATTAGAAGTAGAACCTCCTTATGCACACGATACTTAATAATAAGAGACTATCCCTTAATCAGCAAGGATAGCCTCCTTCTTACTCAGACACGTATTGTTTTAAGGAGCTCCAAATGAACGGAAGAACTATCGCCAATTGTTCCTGTCGTTAGTGCAGAGCAATGATTCTTTCCCAATGAAAGAATAAAGAATAAATGAAAACACTCAACGCCTTCCCTGCAAGAACCGATGACGGTTCGCCAACAGGGGAAAACGTGTGTGGGCTTGACTGCCCCTCGTCAACCAGCGATAGCGTTTCCCTGCATGAGCCGATGGCGGCTCGCCAACAGGGAAAATTGTGACAGGCTGGATTGACTTCTCCAACTCAGGAAGTCG
Organism: Calotriton arnoldi; assembly: GCA_963921515.1. Lineage (NCBI taxonomy): Eukaryota > Metazoa > Chordata > Amphibia > Caudata > Salamandridae > Calotriton > Calotriton arnoldi. The sequence goes on along the minus strand of CAWUFW010003876.1, from coordinate 928,443 downwards.
TATTAACCAACAAGGGAGACCCGGCATGAAATCTGCTCGGGTCTCTAACACTTGTAGGTCTAGAACGGGATCCACCGAAGTTTGCTCCGCAAGGAACCGGCTCTGGTTCCGCCAACGGAGCAAGCGCAGGAACAGTGCGGATCCCCACTACTGCCACCACTAAACAATGAGCATGGCACTGCAGCCTTAATGAGGGAACAAGTGTCGGTGCTAGAAGCACCCTTACCCGCCTCCTTCGCGGCAGTGACTCTCCTCAAGGAACGGAGTAAACGGCAGCGTACAGCTGTCCTGGAATTGTTTTATCACAAGAAACGCCTTGCGTGCGTTATGACGTCACCAACGTCCCAACGCCGAGGCTCATGGGTAATGTAGTTTTCTTTTCCTCGGGCAACTACCTTCTTTTAACGCGCTGTGTCAGTGTTCTCCTGGTGCCCTTCTGGTGGGCTGTAACAGTACATCCCTCTCCCGAAGAACACTGACAGAGGCATGGCTTCCTTGGGTAACGTGAGTGGAACTGCTGGACACAACGTGGGGCGTGGACTCCCACCGCAGGCTCCCATGTATTTTCTTCATCTCCATAACCCTTCCACGCTATCAAGTACCATAACCTGGTTCTGAAAATCTTGGAATCTAGGATTCCTTTCACTTCATATTCCAGGGCCTCATTTATCAGTACCGGCGGCAAACCTCTTTTGGAGGTGGCCGGGCGGGTTTAAGTAAGGAGGTATGAAAGGCCGGATGGATTCTAAGTGACGAGGGTAGGGCTACTCTAACCACTACAGGGTTTATGAGTTTTACTATTTTGTATGGGCCGATGTACTTAGGATTGAAGATACTATACTTCCTAAACCTTATGTTCTTGGTGGATATCCATACATAATCTCCCAATTTATAAACATGCCCAGGACGCCGATGTTTATCTGCGTATGCTTTGTAGTGTCTTTTGGCCTCTCTCAGCTTGCTCTGTGTGTCCTTTAGTGTCCTTTGTATGTGGAGAACCCTCTGTCCCACCTCTGGTAAGGCCTCAGTCTTAACTGGATGCAAAAGGGAATGAACCTAGGGTGAAACCCATAAGTGCAGAAAAAAGGGTGTATTTCGTGGAGCTATGTGTCGCGCTGTTGTAGGCTATTTCAGCCAACCATAAACTATCTACCCAGGCTTCCGTTGTATTGTTCACATAGCACCTGAGATATTGTTTTAAGGTTTGGTTCACCCTTTCTGTTTGCCCATCAGTTTGAGGGTGAAAACTAGTAGACAAATTGGGTGTTATCCTTAGGGCAGCACACCATGCCTTCCAAAATCTGGCGGTGAATTGAGACCCTCGGTCCGAAACCACTACCTGTGGTAATCCGTGAGCCTCACCACATGTATCAACAATAATTGAGCCAACTGGCCTGCTGTGGGCACGGCTTTACAAGCAATGAAATGAGCCATTTTGGTCAGGTAATCTACCACTACTAGGATTACGGTGTACCCTTTGTCCGATGGCATACCAACAATAAAGTCCAGAGATATGTTTTCCCATGGGTGTTCCGGAGTTGGCAAGGGTTGTAGTAATCCTGCTTGTTTGGCATGCGAGGTCTTCATCCGGTTACACGTTACACATTCCAAGACCCATTTGCGGATATCGGTTCTCACCGTGGGCCACCAGAATTGTCGCATTACTCTCTCTGTGGTTTTTTCTACTCCGTTATGTCCGGCACTGGGAAGGGTATGACACCAGGTGAAAACTTGCTTCCTTAGTGAGCAGATAGGAACCAACAATTGGTTCCCGCGTACAGGGAGCCCCTCCTTTATTGTCCATTCTGGATGCTTACCCAGCCACGTCCTCCAAGTTCTGGAGAGAATATTCCGTGCCACGCTTTTGAGAAAGGGCACAGTAGTGGTGGTGCAAACGACGTGCTGTGGTTCAATAATGGCTTTTGCTTCCTGTTCCTCCGGTGTGGAATTATGCGTTTGACGAGTCAACGCGTCGGACTTCTTGTTATCCTTTCCCGGCCGATAAGTAACCAGAAAGTTGTATTCCGCAAAGAATAGGGTCCATCGTAGTTGTCGTGGAGATAGGTGACGGGCGGCCGACATGAACTGGAGATTACGGTGATCCGTATATACGGTGACAACATGTCTGGCCCCTTTTAGCAAATGTCTCCACTCCTGGAAGGCGTCTTTGATAGCCAGAAGCTCTTTCTCGGCGATAGTATAGTTACGTTCTGCTGGGTTGAGCTTCCTTGATCTATAAGCCACCGGGTGGAGCTGACCTGTGTCAGAATGGCGTTGAGACAGTACAGCTCCTACCGCATGATCCGATGCATCTGCCTCCACGATGTATGGTTGATCTGGATCTGCGTGTACCAGTACAGGAGCAGATATAAACGCATCCTTCAACGCCTCGAACCCTTTCTGCGTTTCCGCGGTCCATTGAAAGGGAATTTTCTTTTGCAACAGGCGCGTGAGGGGAGCCACCAACGAAGAGAAGTGGCTGATGAACCGACGATAAAAGTTGGCAAATCCTAAAAACATTGGATGTCTCGGACGTTAGATGGGGTGGGCCAATCCTTGACCGCTGCAATCTTTCTTTCCGCCATCTCTTGTCCCCGAGGGGTCAGCATCACCCCCAAAAATTCCACCGTGGTCACTCCGAACTCACACTTGCTAATTTTGCAATAAAGATGGTGGCTCTGCAAAGTTTGAAGGATAGTACGTACATGTTGGGTGTGACTTTCGATGGAGGGTGAGTAGATAAGTATATCGTCGATATACACAACGACGAAATGATCCAGGTACTCACGCAACACATCATTAAGAAAAAATTGAAAGGCAGCGGGTGCGTTACACAGCCCAAAGGGCATAACAAGGTACTCATATAGGCCGTAACGCGTTTTGAAGGCTGTCTTCCACTCGTCGCCCTTTCGCATCCTTACGAGATGGTAGGCCCCCTTTAAATCCAGGCGTGTATATATGACCGCGTCTTTCACCTGTTCTAACAACACCGGGATCAAGGGTAAAGGGTACCTGTTCTTTACCGTGATGGCATTTAATGCCCTAAAATCGATACAAGCCCGCAGCTCGCCATTGGCTTTAGGAATGAAGAACAGCGGAGAAGCTGCGGGTGATTTGGAATTGCGAATAAATCCTAACTCCATATATTTGTCCAAATATGCCTTAAGGTGTATGTTCTCTGGTTCCGTCAAGGCATATACTCGTCCAGTAGGAACAACGGCTCCTGGTATCAAGTCTATTTGGCAATCATATTGCCTGTGCGGAGGTAGGATCTCGGCTTTCTCGTCATTGAACACGTCGGCGTAATCCAAATAATCGCTGGGTAGAGAGACTGAGTGTTCTGCGGCGGTGGCGATATGGTGAATCGTAGCCATCGCCTGTGACGGACTCTCCACTGGGAAAACACAATGTGTAGAACAATAAAGAGAGGTATAACGTACGGTTTGCTCCATCCAATCTACCTGGGGGTTGTGCAACTTCAACCAAGGCAACCCCAATATGATTCCATATTGTGGAGCTCGGATCACGTTGAAGGCTAGCCTTTCCCGATGATCGTGGCCCTGACGCACTTCTATGATCTCAGTTTGGAACCGGATAGGACCTTCTTCCAGACACCTTCCATCTACTGCGAATACCGCTTCTGGGGTATCTTTGGCCAGTAGTACCAATCCCAATGACGATGCTTGTTTTTGATCAATAAAACATCCAGTAGCACCGGAGTCCAGCATGGCAGGTACTTGACACCACTCCCCGTTTATACATAGGGAGAGGTCTATAACAAAATGTTGTTTGGTACACAGGGGATCACCACTTAATGAAGGGATATATATATGGCTCGAAGAATACCCTTCTTCTTTCCTCAAGCATGGTCGTTTCCCACCTCAGATGTCGCAGCTACCTGTCTTCGAGGTTCCGTGCGTGGGTACTTCGTTCTCAGGGTACACTCCTTGATAAAATGGCCTTTTTCCCGCAGTATATACAAAGGCCTTTTTACGCCGGTATTCTCTTTCTTCAGGGGTAAGGGTGGAACGAACCGCTCCTATCTCCATGGGTTCTGCTTTGTTGGCAGCTGAACTGTCAGGGGTCTTTGTTTGGTCCAAACGCCAGGAGGCGCGGTTCCTCCTCTTGTTTTCTCCTCGTCTTTCGCTAATGCGATGATCCAAGCGTAGGACTAGATTTATCAAATCCTCACAATTCGCCGGTTGGGGTTCAATCTGGGCCAACACATCTTTCATTTCTTCTCGAAGACCTCTATGAAAGATGGCTACCTGTTTAGCTTCAGGCCATTCGGTTTCAGCCACCAGCCTGCGGAAATCGTTCAAATAGGCTATGAGATCCCTGTTCCCCTGTTGCAGCTCTAAGAGATCTTTGTCCGCTGAAAGCGTGTCTGTTCGACGATTAAAGGTTCTCTCAAAATCTTTTAAAAATGAGTCCCAATCGTACAACAACGGATCGTCACGTTTGACTAACGGCACAGCCCATTGGGCAGCGTCTCCTGCTAGGTAGGAAATCAAGAAGGCGACCCTGGCGTGGTTGGTAGTAAACGCCTTGGGTTTACAGGAAAAATGTAAGAGGATTTGCGTGAGAAAGACCTGTACTTTGCTGCTCTCGCCGTGAAAACGCTCGGGGTGGCTAGTGGAACCGGCGTGGGTATTTCCACCACCAAAGGGGGAGTGTGAGATGTTAAAGGAATGCCAGCATTGAAGGGGTTTCTCTGCATCCTTTCTACGGTGGCTTGTAAAGTAGCGGTTTCTGCCCGAGAGGCTGCCAACTCTGTTTGTACTAACTGTAAGGCAGCAACTAAGTCCTCTAAGGTGGCCATGTCGAAACGTACAACCAGGAGGATTATAATCCTTGGGCCGTTTACTCTCTGTTGTGGCCGAGAATCCTCAGGGTCGCACGTTGCTAATATGGTCCACCTCTCGATACCCCCACGGTCTGAAATATAAATACAGACTTCGCGGAGTGATCAAGTGGGGGAAGGGAAGGAAGGGAACAGCAGGGAGGGAGATCTAGAAAGACAAAAAGAAATATATACATGAACAATTATAGAAAACCATCTAGTTCATTCCTATACTACCCTGACCCCTCTTACACTATCCATAGCTCCCTTACAAGAAGTACCTGTAAAGAAAGAAAACCTTCTCTTCTTTTTCTTCGAAGTATTTCGGTCTGTCGGGGTATGCCGCTAAGTCTGGTGAGAGAATACTCTTATCAATTACTATTCACCACCATGTTTACTTTGCTTTAAGTTGTACTCTATCTACCTTTACATACCCTAGGAACAATTCTTTATGCTGAGACAGGGGTGGAAGAGCCTTCCTCATGCTCACTCGCGATACCCCTGCTATGGAACACATAAGGAAATCGGCATGACTTCAAGCAACACAAAAGGAACATAACCCATCTCATGAATCCAATTGTCTGATCCAAATGAGTATTGGTAATGATTGATTAGAAGTAGAACCTCCTTATGCACACGATACTTAATAATAAGAGACTATCCCTTAATCAGCAAGGATAGCCTCCCTTCTTACTCAGACACGTATTGTTTTAAGGAGCTCCAAATGAACGGAAGAACTATCGCCAATTGTTCCTGTCGTTAGTGCAGAGCAATGATTCTTTCCCAATGAAAGAATAAAGAATAAATGAAAACACTCAACGCCTTCCCTGCAAGAACCGATGACGGTTCGCCAACAGGGGAAAACGTGTGTGGGCTTGACTGCCCCTCGTCAACCAGCGATAGCGTTTCCCTGCATGAGCCGATGGCGGCTCGCCAACAGGGAAAATTGTGACAGGCTGGATTGACTTCTCCAACTCAGGAAGTCGTATTAACCAACAAGGGAGACCCGGCATGAAATCTGCTCGGGTCTCTAACACTTGTAGGTCTAGAACGGGATCCACCGAAGTTTGCTCCGCAAGGAACCGGCTCTGGTTCCGCCAACGGAGCAAGCGCAGGAACAGTGCGGATCCCCACTACTGCCACCACTAAACAATGAGCATGGCACTGCAGCCTTAATGAGGGAACAAGTGTCGGTGCTAGAAGCACCCTTACCCGCCTCCTTCGCGGCAGTGACTCTCCTCAAGGAACGGAGTAAACGGCAGCGTACAGCTGTCCTGGAATTGTTTTATCACAAGAAACGCCTTGCGTGCGTTATGACGTCACCAACGTCCCAACGCCGAGGCTCATGGGTAATGTAGTTTTCTTTTCCTCGGGCAACTACCTTCTTTTAACGCGCTGTGTCAGTGTTCTCCTGGTGCCCTTCTGGTGGGCTGTAACACATACCCTGGATCTGCTTTTTTCAAACTTTGATTCAATTTCCATCCAGGAAATTAAACCCCTTTCCTGGACAGATCATTCACTTATCTCCTTTATACTCACGCTCCCAGTAAATCCTACCAAGCCCTCGAGGTGCTTACAGGGACAAGGCGAGCATGGAGATTAGTTACCGAAGATTCCTTCCGGTCCCATTTTTGCCCCGAGAACCTAGAGGCCTTAAGTATGCTCCAAGCCGATAGGGAAATAACTTATCTCGAAAAAGAAATCATTAACACCCTAGATTTATTTGCACCTAAACTGCCATCAAAGGTGTCGAACAAACCTCAACAAGGAAAGTGGTATACACACGAACTCAAGGCACTCAAAAGAAAGTGCCAAACCACAGAGCATCCCTGGAGGCTATCTAAACTACATACAGACAGACAGAGTTGAGGAATTATAATAATGCCATTAAGAAAGCCAAAAAGTCATATTTTGCTGGTAGAATTAATGAGAATTGTAACTCAAGTAAGGAGCTGTACAAAATAGTAAGGGAACTATGCTACCCAGTGAGCCTATCCCAAACTTTGCCACCCTCAGAGGAAGGCTGTGAAGAAATCAGCGAGTTTTTTCAGACAAAATTAGTAAAATATACTCCACATTCAACTCCAACACCTCACTGCCAGCAATCAACCGTGAAACCTCAACCCCCCTCCGATGCATCTGCTTGCATGGGCAGCTTCTCCCCATTCACAGAGGTAGAAGTTGCAAAAACAATGGGGAAGTTAAGTCGGGGTCTCCCTTGACCCCTGTCCCCACTTTGTCTTCGCCCAGATTATACCGATAATCTGCCCATACGTCACCCAGCTATTCAATAACTTGCTGGATACCGCAGTATTTCCAGAAACATGGAAACAGGCTGTAGTAACCCCCCTTCTGAAGAAAGCAGGAACAGACGTGCGTAATCCGGCAAATTACCGACCTATTTCCCAACTGCCGTACCTCTCCAAAGTAATGGAAAAACTGGTTAATAGACAGTTGTCGAACTATCTCGAGTCAAATGATCTATTAGACCCCTCCCAAACTGGCTTTAGAGCCACCAACAGCACGGAAGCAACTCTGTTAGCCGTGTCAGACAATATAAGATCTTTGGTTGACCAAGGGAAAGCTGCCGCCTTGATTTTATTAGACCTATCGGCGGCGTTCGACACTGTCTCACACAATCGCCTACTGGAGATCCTTCATGGAAAAGGAGTTTATGCTAAAGCCCTTCAATGGCTGAGCTCCTTCTTGAATAATAGAACACAGAGAGTACAAAAAGGGAGTTCTCATCTAAACCAAAACCCATTAGTTACGGGCATCCCTGAGCCCCACACTCTTTAATGTCTATGTGTCATCTCTGGCAAAAATCAGTGAGAAGTGGGGCTTTGGTATCTGCTCCTATGCTGATGATACTCAACTGCTGATAACCATTGAAGAACAGCATGAGAACACAAGACTAAAATTGAATAATTGTCTCTCGGAGATGGCAACCTGGATGGCAGAACACTGTCATAAATTAAATGCAGGGAAATCTGAAATTTTACTCTTTGGAGGTGCCAAACTTGTCTGGAATACCACTTGGCGGCCCCAGACACTGGGGGATGCCCCAGTTCCAAAGCAATGCGCAAAAAATCTGGGGGTCCTTATGGACAATACCCTATCCATGCAGGACCATGTGCGGGTTCTGTGTGGAAGAAGCTTCGCGATGTTGAAGCTTCTAAGAAGGCTATTTCCTTGCATCCCGCAAGATTGTAGGAGAACTGTCACGCAGGCATTACTTACCAGCAGACTGGATTATGGTAATGCGCTATTTGTGGGCATGGCTGACTACCTTTTTACACGATTACAGGTGGTGCAAAATGCCGCCGCCAAACTGGTATGTAACAAAGACAGATTCAGCTCATCGTCCGAGTGCCTGAAATTACTTCATTGGCTGCCAATGCGCCAAAGAGCGAAATTCAAGCTGCTCAGCTACACACACAAGGCCCTGCACCAACGGGGGCCTTTTATCCTACAGAGGAAAGTTGAATTTTATGTACCCACTAGGTGCTTAAGATCACGGTCCCTAGCTCTAGCCAGAACAAAACACATTAAGAAATCGAGAATAGGGGGTCGTAGCTTCTCATACTTGGCAGCAAAACACTGGAATGACCTACCACAAGAACTCCGCCTCACAGAGGACTATCTAGTCTTCAGGAAAAAACTCAAGACTCACTTGTTCTCTGGAAAATAATACTGGCCAAACTCATGAACCACCCGGTCTCACACCAGAAGCCCGAGCACAGCGCCGTGATATCCTCTGGATGAATGACGCGCTTTACAAATACAAATACAAATACAAGTTGACTAACTTTGCTTTTGTCTTTAACAGCTTTGCAAACAGTGTAAAAATGCCCAATCTTCTTGCAATTGGTACATCGTTTACCCTGGGCAGGACAATTAGGAAAATTGCCCATGTGGAATTTTGAACCACACCTGTAACAAAATGCATTGGATTTACGTTAAAATGTTTCATATTTTTAAATCGAGTAGCGACAGCGTTAACATCAAATTCATTACTATTGTTAGCAGTTAGACTCATCACACTGGTACTGGCGGTAGCAGTGGAATTTGAAACAGTGCTCTCAGCTAAAATTTTAGACGAGATAACGGAGCATTCAATGCTTCTAGCAATTCCCATTACTTCATCTAATGTGGGATTCTTGCATGTGAGTATGCGCTATTGTATTTTTTTGTTAGAACATTTAAATACCAATTGGTCACGTAAAGAAATGTCAAGGTTGGAACCAAATTCGCATTTAGAGGCAAGTACTCTTAAATTAGCTAAATAGTCTTCAATGGACTCATCTTGTAGTTGTTTGCGTTTAAAAAATACGTGACGTTCCACCATAACAGATGGCTCATCCTTGTACTGCTTTCCTAATCGTGCAAGTGCTTCTCTAAAGACATTCCAAGTCTCGTCACCTGAGGGTGCAGGAACTATAGGTAAATTGTCAAACAGTTGTTTCCCTGCAGTGCCCAGATGGTTAAAAAGCAGAGCTTTCTTCCTAGATGGCGAATATGAATCGGCATCAATTGCCTCTAAGTAATTCGTAAACACCCTCAACCACTTGTGCCAAGGTGTGATGGGCTTGCCTGAAACTTGTAGGAAAGGAGGAGGAGCCAAAATGTTATTTGAATTAGCCATAAGTGTACCTGTAAAGAAAAAAATTAGATGAATAAAATAAATAAATTTAAAAAAAATTGTCTTACTGAAATAAACAATAATGCGCAGTCCAATTGCGAACGGTAGACGAGATGAAGAAAACAACATGTGCTCGTCACGGAAGCAAGCGGAGTATTTATCTTTGCGATGTGAAAATAGTAGCGATATGCAGACCAACATTGTACATACAATGGTATGTAATAGAAAGTGTCCTGACCCTTAAAAATGGCCGCCAAGAACGTGCAAAGCGTTGTGAAGTCAATACGTGGCAATGCGTCCGTTTTTAAATGAAGTTGGGCACACTCTGGCGTGTGGAAAGACGTTGCAGGGTCTGCGGTCAGGAGACGATGCAGGCGCTGTGGAATGGAGGTCCCGTTTGAAAGAAATCAGGTATGGCAATGCGCGGCAGCATGCGGGCGGGTGAGATGGAATGCAGGGACTCGTTGAAAGTCAACAAGGGTCCCAAACACCAACGTACATGCGGCGAACAGCAGCAAAGATGCCAAAATTACTTACAGTTGCTGTGGAATTCACAAAGAGTTCGCAATTTCAGGAATCCAGATACTTTTAAGTCCGCTTCAAATAAATTCAAAACGAAGGAAACACAGCGTACCAATAGGCTGTGAGGTCGGTGGGTCCGGTCTTTGTTGAAAAGTCAGGAACAGAGTGAAGCCACGATCGTCGCCAAAATATGTAGTGTGGCGAAATAAACACTCCGGGACTCGATTGTAGTTTCCAGAAAATAAAAGGAAGTTTATTGTCAAATGCAGGACCCACGACTGGTCTGGACAGGAGCCAAGCAAATAATGACTTCGCTGAACTCCACATTCCAGAATCCCAATGATGACGTGGGGAAACTTACATATACAATATTCCATAAAGTAACACATAACAATATTAAGCTTACACAACAATATAATGTACAAGTCACTTACCACAGACTCGTGGTGCTGTTTATTCATAGATAAAATCGGGACGACACATCCCAGACTGCAAAGTAAAAGACCTTGAATGGATGGACCAATCGCAGATTGACCTCAAAACCTGAGTGCGCTATGGACAACAAGTGACAACATAATTAATTATCAGTTCTGCTTAACTTACCTAACGAGAAAATGGGTCGGTGGGGTATAGGTAGCCAGGTGTCATGTCTCAGTGGACTAATGCATGTTGTGTCCTGCTGGACACGTTCTAATCACTCAGCCGGCACAGAGTTTGCTAACCACTCCCTTGGGGGAGTGGGCACACATGCACCCCACACCCATCCATCACAGGCGTCAAGAGTGACGTGAGCCTGTTAATAAAAGGGCCCGGGTACACATGCTCGTGGCCAGATATAGTACCTTCCCACGGTGTGTCTGTGTCCGTTATTGTCACCATGCGGGCCTAGGGCCCCGACACAACATTGGCGACGAGGCAGGTCTAATCCCGCGTGCCCGCTGCTAGGCGCTTCATCGTCCCTCATGGGGACGAAATGAGCCCGGGATGTGACATTCCCCACTGCCCGAAGATCGAGCTCGACACCGTCACGGAGTGACGACCGGGGACTGGCTGTTTCCTACCTCCACTGGCTCCGGTGAAAAAGGAGAGGAAACGCAGCTACCCAGCTCCGGTGAGAGAGAGAGCCCATCTACGCGAGCAATGAGCCCACTGCCGCGCTCAGGCTGCCACTGCAGGAGTTGAAGAGCCCGGTGACCCTCAACTGAAACCCCTGCATCACTCCCGAGTACAGTAGCAGTCCAAGGCGTCGGCTGGCTGGCGAAGCAGCGCGGCCCAGCAACATGCCGCATGAATATGCTCCCTGGTCCGTCTCCTGAGGCACCCACGCAGGTGGGAAGAGTGGGCCACCCTACGGCACCCCAGCAGAGCGCAGGCTTCAGTGATTCCCGCCGCCGAAGAGTGCCTGCGGACACCGGTGCTCAAGAGCAGTTGTAGCACCAGAGGTAGGACTGGACTCTCCCCGCGAGGGAAATTCACGCCGCCATGCAGTCACTGCCCTATGAGCGCCTGGGAGGAAGTGAAAGCAAAGCAGCAGCGGGGAACGGGTCCATGCCCCCTTACCTGCTCAGGCGCTTGCTGCCTCGCCCGACGCTAGCTGACCCCGCGAAGAGGTGCTGTAGCAAAAGCGCTGCCTTCCAGGTTCCGGCCCCAAGCAGCGACCGGCCTGCAGGAAATGGCCCAGAAAGTGCTTCTGCCTCCTGCACCCAGATGCGGCCCGTGAATGAAGAGGCCCGCCTAACTCCGATATCACGCCCGCGATCGGAGGTACGGCTGCTGCGGCTGGAAAGAAGTGCGCAGCGCCACTTAGCGGTCACCTGAGTATGCAGCAGTGTCCTACGAGAGGCAGCCCAGTAAAGAAATAATAGCACAGCGGTAAATTGAGCAGGAGGAACCACATTACCGTATTAACGCTGTTTGTCCCTCCGGCGTCCTCAGCCCAAGCCCAGCTCCAGCACCGTGCTTGCCTGGAACTTAAGGGCCCCAACCCTATGTGAGTGGAGGGAAAGGATGACCACCACGCCACCAGGAGACCTGCAGTCACAGTGCACCCGGCACGCAGCAGGCCAGAGGTTTGGCTGAGAGCTTAAGTGCCCGAAGACTGTGAGAGCCACCTAGTGGCCAGTTCGTCTTACCACACTTGAAAAACGAGTGCGCCACATAGAAACAGTTGGCAGCACTGAGATAGCTGCTGCAACACACAGTGACAGCGGAGGGAGAGGCAGTTCGATGCCTGTCCACGTACAGCACCCCAAGTGCACTGCAAAGCCCTGAGAACTATTAAAAAGGGGGAAGATGGACCGGAAGTAGTTCCACACCAGACAGCAGGGAGACAAATGGCAGTGCGGACGATAGTGCTGTCCCAGCACAGAGAGCACTCAAGTAGCACACAGCTGCCCCAGTCAAGCACCAAAGTGGAACCACAGGCATGCCAGACATCAGTGAGAGGCACTAGCTTATCCAGGTGTGACCTCACCAAGTGTGCAGAGATAATGCAAGAGCCCCAATAGAGCCCGAAGCTACACCTGCCCAGACAAGCGTCAAGTTGACAAGGGCAAACAGGCACAAGGCGGTACTGCCTGCCACCTCTGCAAAATATGGGAAGAGACTGACAAACCCCACAGGGAGGCGCTAGAAACGCAAAGCAAAATACAAGCAGCAACGCCAACGACAGCTACCACTAGCAAGGGCAGAAGATCGACCAGACAGCAACGTCTCAAGGTAGCTCTCCCCGCCAAAAGCACAAGAAAAACTGGTGCAGTGCGCACACCACCAGCGGCTGCCCCTCACCACCGCAAGGAGGAAGAGCAGGCACGCCAGGTGCCAGAAGAGGGCGCCCAAGGAAAGGCGAAGTGTGCGCAGTCCGAGGTGCGTGACACGTGCACCCAGAAGCGCGTCAGCATGAGTGAATGCCCAGGAGGGAAGGAGACCTCTCCAAAGAAAAGAAGCAATGCTGGAGACAGCATGGAGATCCTCTACATCTCCACAGCAGCAACGGAACCCCGAGTGGGCCAAACACAGTAGTGTCCTCCCTCACACTGCCTCAAGACCGAGTCGCCGGTGACCCAAGACAGGCAAGGAAGAGGGAACACCCGGAGTAGGAGTTTCAAGAAGCTGCCTGAAGAGGGAGCATACGAGACAAGTGGCTGTTCGCCACCCAGCAGAGAAGAGCGACGGAAGTCTCGCCCGCATGGTCCAGAGACCATTGAAGTTGAGAGGCCCTGTTGGCCTTTTTGGGAACATGGTGCATGTCACTGCACCCGGAAAGAAGAATCGAAAAGAAGAGTGACAATCCTGTCACAATGAAGAGCTGGACAAACACAGGTGCGCTACGGAAAACAAGAGGAGAAGCACGAGGGCTCGTAGCACCACAAGCCAAGAGCACACCCAGAGACACCAGGCAGCCACCATGGCGGACCGACGTCCCTGGAGACAGCCCCATGGGAGAACCAAACATAAGCCGCAGCAAGCGCAAACCGCGTCTCTCCCCAACGCTTCCCAGTGCGACCGTCCATCCCCGAGTGTCGGCAGTCGAAGTCGGACGGTATCCCTGCTCCTGACCGCAGATGCCAGAGGTGAAGGAACAGACTCAACAAGGCAGAGACATGTAGCTGCGAAGCCCTCCAGAAACCTCCTCTCACAGAAGATCGTCAACACCTGTTGTCCAGGTCCCATGGCAACTACATCATCATTGCCATGTGCAGAACACCTCATTTAGCAAGAAACGTGGAAGTGTGACCGGAGGGTCTACACTAAGAATCGGACAACCGCCCAAGTTCAGAAGGGGAAGTCGTGAGTGGCCGGGCCGGACGATGAAGAGAACCCGAGCTGCAAAAGGAGCGAATCCCGACACACCAATAGCAAGTGAAGGGGGTGACAACCAGAGAATGAACTGGCGACCGCCCAGTGGGACACCGAGAGTGAGCCGCAAAGCCTGCGTGAACAGAGTCTCATGCCTCATGTTTCTCAGCGTGTCTATCACGCCACTGTCACCAACGTCCTAGCAGCCCAAGAAGTCCAAGTGCACGGATGTAACTGCCTCCCCAAAGGAAATGGAGGCACCTGGCCACCCCCGCTCCAGGTGATCGACTCAAGACTGAAGGCCTGCAACCATCAAGGCAAGTCATCACCAACGGTTGTCCAGGTTCACCACACGGCTGGCAATGCCGTCACGCCAGTCCTCATCAAATGCGTCAAACACGACTACATCGAGTACCAATGGACTGGAGTCCTACACTGTTGTCAAACCAGCCGACAAGAAGACCCAGCGACTACCTGCTAACCTGGCTCACACCTGAACTGCGGCAGCGAGCATGTCTTGACCAAGACTCATCCACCCCTGAGGTTTGTGCGAGTGACTGGGTACTGGTTCCTCGGTGGTCTTGCAGCTGCCCCCAGTCGGCACACACGCAGCCCCAGCGCAGACCACAAGCAGTCCCGTGGCAAACCCGACAAAGGGCCTCCCCAGGCAGGAGAGATGGACTAGACATTGCCCCATCGACGGGTTACCGGATACAGCAAGGTAATCTAACAGGGGCGTCAGTCGATCCCGCAACACTTTCGTGAACTTTCACCATGGACTCCAACCATGCTCTTGACGCACCCTGTTTGATGAACTGTTATTACGCACCACATACCATCCTCAACGTCAGCGAAGGGAGTCACCTCAGACCAAAAGACATGTTTCCACCGGCATGGTACGAGAGTGCAGCTGATGTCTCCAAGCCAGCGTTCGTGTCCTGAACCACTCAGGTTAAATTATGAGTGCCCGCAGAGATCGTCCTGCTGCAGTCAGAGCCACCAGCACCTGTCTGCTGTCTTCCCGCTGCCCGACTCGTGAGGCTGATGGACCCTGTGGTGTTTAGTTGCATGTTATTTACCCCTACAGGTTGGACTATTGATTGTTTTGTTGTCATTAAAATTTGGGAGGAATGTTGTGTCCTGCTGGACACGTTCTAGTGTCTCAGCCGGCACAGAGTTTGCTAACCACTCCCTTGGGGGAGTGGGCACACATGCACCCCACACCCATCCATCACAGGCGTCACGAGTGACGTGAGCCTGTTAATAAAAGGGCCCAGGTGCACGTGCTCGTGGCCAGATATCGTACCTTCCCACAGTGTGTCTGTGGCCGTTATTGTCACCATGCGGGCCTAAGGCCACGACACAACAATGCACTCAACTACAGGGATCTGTGTTCTACCTTAAGGGGACAGGTACGAATCTGGAAAGATTCAACCAGGCTTTCATCATCCTGAGGTCGATAAATTGTGCACCATTAAGTAAGTTAACAAAAAACATCTGTTATCATTGCCAATATACCCCATGAAATGAATGCAAGGTTTACAAATATAAGTGCCATGATAAGGTATGAGCTGGTTTCAGTATTGTGACCTGACCTCAGCTTCACTCTTTTCTCCTTCACTCATGGACAGCCTTTACCTCTCTCAGCTGGTGCTTATCAGATACTACTGTTGCAGTTTTCCCTTACATCATCCCAGTCCCTCCTTGGCCGAAGACTTTCTTTTCAGCCTTATTATGACTCAGCTCATCATCTTCTTTCACACAGCTCCTCTTTCTTCTCCTTTTACCCCAGCTGAGCTGCCACAACACTTTCCACTCTTCACTCAAGGTACCTTCCTTCTCCCCAGCTCTTTCCCTCACCTACCTTCTTCATTCTGTATCCCAGCTCCTCTCTCCCTCTTTTACTCAACCTCCACTCTCTTCACCAAGCACTTCTTTCCCTCCTCTGAGCACAGCTAGCTCCCCTTCACCTAATCTCCCTTTAAGTTGCCCTAACTTTTCAACCTCATATTCAACTGCTGTGCCATGCAGTTTGCCTCCCTTACATCAGCTCTTCTTCCCTTCAATTAGTTCCAGCTGTGCCCGCTTTCGTCTCTTTGTCATCTACTTTAGGGTTACCAGATTTTGAGAACCAAAACCCGGGACTGGCCAGAAATAAAAGTAGAACTAGAACCTTTAGTCTTACTTCTACATCTGGTCTGCCCCGTTTTTTTTTGCTTAGCCTTGTAAAAAAAATAAAAATATATATATATATATAAAAACAATACCCTAAGACTGCTGTAGAAATAGCAAAATACTTTGTCCCTTTCTATCTCAGCGTGGATGGCACTGTGCTAATCCTATGCTTAAAAACTTTGATAGAAAAGCAGACATTTGAAGTGAGCAAATTTAGAGTGTTGCTGGTGTTGAGAGTGCTCTATACTGGAGCTGCTTCCCTCCTAAACTTGAGAACTACCCAGAGTTCTCTGATTCTTTTTTTGCATAATTTATGCGTCATTCTATGCCTGAAAGGGTATTGTTTTGATTTATACTGGGTGCTCCCTTGTGTCTGGACAAAGCTATACCTCTCTGAAGAGCTCTAATGAGAGCGAAACACGTGTCAGGGGTTACTTTTATTCATTTCAGGTTGGCTTGGATGGTACTTTACCAATCCAAAGCTGTAATACTGTGCCTGGAGTGGTAAAAGGCTTTGGTCATTTTACAGCTCAGCATGGATAGCACTGTGCTAATCCTATGCTTAAAGACTGCTGTAGAAATGGCAAAAGACTTTGTTCCTTTGTATCTCGGCGTGGATGGCACTGTGCTAATCCTATGCTAAAAAAACATTGATAGAAAAGCAGACATTTGAGGTGAGCAAATTTAGGGTGTCGCTGGTGTTGAGAGTGCTCTATACTGGAGCTGCTTTCCACCTAAACTTGAGTACTACCCAGAGTTCTCTGCTTCTTTTATTTTGCATATATATATATATTACCTACTGGCGGTCGCCAGTAGGTAGTTATAGTTAGGACCTATTTTCCATAGGAAATTCACAACATTCTATTCCCAATAACTTTGGCGCCGGTCAACGAATCTTCGCGAAATTTTCAAAACTCGTGGGGCGCTCCGGTCCGCTCCTATCTTGAACGTTTCGGGGTGATTTGGCAAGCGGGGGCCGAGAAAAAAGGGGGGTCCCAAAACGTGTTTTCTCCATGTTATTTTCCATAGGAAACTTTAGACAAAGCTACAGCCCGAACTGCTGAATGGAATTACACCAAATTTTGCAAAAAGGTAGCCCTTGGTTCAGAAAGAGCCCTTTTTAGGTCGAGCCCTGAGCCAGCGTGCAAGCGCTGCTCTGGGGTTGATCTGGAGTAATTGACTACGTGAGGGAAGCCCCACCCACTCCCCGCCCACTTTTTCATTGGCTTGTGGCTTTGTCCTTTCTAAAATGCTGCCTTCCGATTCGTTTAGAGGCTGCTATTCCCTCCTTATGACGGCCATGTCTCCTTCCATGGCTATTGGCCCCTTTACTGTGTGTTTCCTGAGCACTACTTTGTCCCGTGCCATCCCTCCCGCTGTCCGTGCCTTCTCTCCCGCCCCCCCACTCCCATTGTTCGTGCCTTAATCACGCCCGCCCACCCGTTTGCAATGCAATAGGTCTTGCGTAAATGCGAGTCCTCTTGCATTGCAAATGCTTGTTGTTAAATGGTGTAAATCCGTTCAGTAGTTGCTGAGAAATTCAAAAAATAAGAGTCAGAAAATCAATTTCCCATAGGGAACTTTGTGCAAGGCTACAGCGGAAACTACTGAACGGATTTACCCCAAATTTGGCATAAAGGTACTGCTTGGCTCAGAAAGCGACCTTTTCAAAAATGGTGTAAATCCGTTCAGTAGTTTTTTAAATATTAAAGGAAAAAGAACTTTATATATCTGGGCGGAGCCTACCCACACATGTCATCGTGAGATCTGATTGGCTGTCAGCACTTCATCCAAGAAGTGTTGTCAGCCATCTTGGGACCAATATACATGATAGCACCCCAATGAAATGCATTGTAGTGAATAGAAGATTTTGAGGGTCACCAAAAGGAGAACTATAAAGGGTGATAACAGATTTTAGTTACATTAGAATTCATTTGTTGATGGTACCATACTAATTTTAGGAATTGTGGTGTGTTCTAGGGTGATTTTACCCTGTGAAAAACCTTCTGCTGGGATTTCATGAATCATGTTTGAGAGAAAACAATTTTCTCATGCTTGTCCCACAGAGGTTTGGAAGGTGCTCCAGAAGCTAAAATGAGAGCATATTTTCTGTAAATTCACATTATCTTTCTCAGTCATGTGAGAATGAAGTCTGACATTCTCAGTAAAACATGTAAATCCAACAAGGGCAGAGACTGTCAGTTGATTCCTTTGTGTTCTACTGCAGCTTCCCAGAGTGTTCTTAAGAACAACTAGAGCGCTAACAACCTTACCTATGACAAAAGTATGGCACACCTGAATCCATCTTGATTGGAATAAACTGGTAACACTTAAAACATTTAATTTAAAAAGGAACAAAATGATGGGGTTCATTTTGTCATAGAAATTATGGTTAGTGCTGTAGAAAGAAAAATTAGGACATGTTTTAAGTGAGATCTCAAATATCTTCCTGTTATATTTCAACAGGAGCAGCCTGCCAGTTGATTCCTTTGTGTTCTACTGCAGCTTCCCAGAGTGTTATAAAGAACAACTAGAGCGCTAACAGCCTTAGCTATGACAAAAGTATGGCACACCTGAAGCCATCTTGATTGGAATAAGCTGGTAACACTTAAAACATTTAATTTAAAAAGGAACAAAATGATGGGGTTCATTTTGTCATAGAAATTATGGTTAGTGCTGTAGAAAGAAAAATTAGGACATGTTTTAAGTGAGATCTCAAATATCTTCCTGCTTATATTTTAACAGGAGCAGCCTGCCAGTTGATTCCTTTGTGTTCTACTGCAGCTTCCCAGAGTATTCTAAAGAACAACTAGAGCGCTAACAGTCTTACTTATGAAAAAATTATGGCACACCTGAAGCCATCTTGATTGGAATAAACCGGTAACACTTAAAACATTTAATTTAAAAAGGAACAAAATGAACAACTAGAGCACTAACAGTCACTTAAAATGTACTTGCATGTTTCACTATACTAATTCAACACTAATCCTCTATGGGTCCCGGAGTAGCGTGCTACTCGCCGAAAAAGCGCTTCGACGCCTCGTCAGGGGTAGTAAGAGCTATATAAATGCAATTACAACACAATACAATACAACTGGATAAAAAAACATAGATATAACAAATAATTCAAAAGTACTTTGTCGCTATTTGAGAACTGCTTGGCTCAGAAAGCGACCTTTTTAAAAATGGTGTAAATCCGTTCGGTAGTTGCTGAGAAATTGTAAAAAAACAAATATCGATATCTAGAGGCGCGGTGGATCCGCGAACCCTTCCGACCACGAGCTTCATTTTAATTGGCTGCCAACACTCCAAACCAGGAAGTGTTGGCAGCCATCTTGTGACTCGGTAGAACCGAGTCACAAGAAAACAGGGAAACAAAGGTGAAAAATAAGAAAAGGGGGCAGGGTAGGAACACCCTGACCCCCTAGGCCTGCTCAGGGGGTCCCACAAGGACCCCCAGGGCCAAAAAAAGCATTTTGTTAAAAAGAATTGGCGAAATTCGCGCTAGAATCGCGAATCCCGCCAAAATGTAAAATAAAATGAAGCGCGGGATATCTTGCTTCATTTAATTGAGACCCCCAGGTGGGCCAGGTCCCGGGGGCATTGCCAACAAATATATGCAGGGCCCGCGGGGGCCCCCGCAGCCCCGGGGACCGCCACCTCCCGGGGCTTGTTTTTTTTATGTTTGGGGAGGCCTCCAAGGCCCCCCCAAGCCCCAGGGACCGCCACCGCCAGGGCTTTTATCAAATAGGGACCCTCAGGATTCAAGGGGAATTAATCCTCCAACTTACCCTGAGCACTACTGATGCAGTCCAGCCATCACCCTGTCACTATCCATGCACTCCTCCAATCAACCAGCGAGCACCATGTACTTATCCAATCACTCCGCCAAAACACAAGCACTTCTAAATTCACCATCCACTCTCCTTGCAGTACTCTAATCATCCAGTCAGTACCCATGTACTCATCCAATGACCCAGGCACTAACTCATGGCAAATACAGAGGAGCTCATGCTAATCACAGGGGTACCCCAACGCATAGTGTTCCCTAGTGTATGTAGGTGTTTTCACTGTATTCTAAGTTTCTTTTACCACCAGAGACAGAGTCAGTTACCACCAGTACCCATCAGCGAAAAGTTGGGGGCACAGGAGTACTTTCTACTCCTCTGTTGGTTCTTTCTGCACATCTCTTCCTTCTTCTTGCACTTTTCTTCGTCTTTCTGGACTTCTGTTGCCTCTTTCTGCATTTGTCTTCCTTCTTTCTGCGCTTTTCTTCTTCTTTCTTCACATGTCCTACCTCTGTAGGCATAGTTAGAAACTAGCATTTAAAAAACCTTTGAAATTCACTTAAAAAACCATAGGTTTCAGGCATGTTATAGTTAGAAATTAGCATTTAAAAAACCTTTGAAATTCACTAAAAAAACCATAGGTTTCAGGCACGTTATAGTTAGAAATTAGCATTTAAAAAACCTTAGAAATTCACTGAAAAAACCATAGGTTTTAGGGAAAGTTATAGTTAGTTGGACATTTCACTCGTACAAAACCAGAGAAATTCCCCCGCTATAGTTAGTTCAGCTAACTATAACTCGCGCCCCCGCAATGCACTGCTGATGACGTCACATATGACATCACTCATGACATGGTCAGTGACATCACTGATTACATCACTGATGACATCTCAAATGACATCACTGATGACATCACTGATGACATCATCCATGTTATAATTTGATGCATCTTCTCACACCCTAATGTAACCTTTGATACACCAACTCTAAATAACAGACTGCCATTCTCAAAACCATAGACACTCCAGCAGCAATAACTACATACCCACTCACTGATTCTTAGGTCTAAACACATATCCACTCACTCACCCGTAAAGTCACTCATACTTACAATCACTCAGTACAGGACTATCATATGCACTCATACGCCTATATAGACACTCACACACCACCACTCATCCATAGAGGTACTCACACACCTAGTCAGTCATGCAAATAATTAATCACACTCCCATTTGCACACCTATATAGTTATACACATACCAGCTCACTTACTCATACAAATACTAGGACATTCTTACGCTCTTATACAATCACTGATACAAACACACACTCATCCATACAGTCACTCTCATAATCACACACTCTCACTTATAGCTATTTATATATTCCAACACACATATATACTGCCTTTCACATATGTAGTTACTCACACATGTACCACTGAGATATACATTCACTCACTAACACACACATACACACACTCACACACCCATACAGTCCATCACAGATGCACTCTTGAAACCATGCACCCAGTGAATCACCCACTCACACATCTATGCACAGAGTCACACACACCCCACCCATACAAACACTCAGGCATCCATACAGATACTCAGACAACCAATCAATAACCCATATAGACACTCATGTAGCTATTCACAAACCCATGCAGCCGCTTACACACCAACAGACAGACGGACACAGACATTCACACAGTTTAGTCACTAACCTGTGCATTCAGTAAGATACATTTAATCACTCACTTATAGAGTCAGTCACACACCTACTAAATCATCCATTCAGACACTTATACACCCACTCATTCTTCAATACGCCTTTCCCTATATATATTAAACATATTTAAACTTTACAGAAACACACAGTCACTAGATGATGTCATCAGTGATGTCATCAGTGATGTCATTTGAGATGTCATCAGTGATGTCATCAGTGATGTCACTGACCATGTCATGAGTGATGTCATATGTGACGTCATCAGCAGTGCATTGCGGGGCGCGAGTTATAGTTAGCTGAACTAACTATAACGGGGAATTTCTCTGGTTGTGTACAAGTGAAATGTCCAACTAACTATAACTTTCCCTAAAACCTATGGTTTTTTCAGTGAATTTCTAAGGTTTTTAAATGCTAATTTCTAACTATAACGTGCCTGAAACCTATGGTTTTTTCAGTGAATATATATATATATATATTTTTTTTTTTGTCCTCCCGTTTCGGCCTGCTGCCTCCGAGCTGCCAGACCCTGGCGGTGCGTGTTTTGCAGCGCTCCGCCGCACGCTGCGAATTCAATCAAAACTCCGGTTTCTTGTCCTCAATTTTTTTAGAAACTACAGCACTCCAGTTCTGGTATGTTCAATATTTCTTTATTTCACGAAAGAAGCATCTATGCGTTTCAGTGCTCATGCACCTTAGTCACGATGTAGATCATTGCATTCCTTCGGTGTTTTACAATACAAATCACGAGATAAACATTACATACACATAGAGGAAGGACTGCAGCACTCTTAGTTTTTTGGCTGCCCTCTTTAAATATGTCAATATCGCACAAAGAGGGATTTTAATACTGTATCCTGTTTCTCCTGGTGTTTCATATGTTTAACAGTTCAAATTGATTACTATTTCATTAAGATTTTAATCAATGTTAAACGATCTAGCCTCATTTTATTTCGACCATGTAGGCTTATATCTTTCTTACAGACAACATCTTAATTATTTAAAACTTTCATAATTCAAGTAATAATTTTTACATCATCATTACTTTCATGATCATGTGTCCCTTCATTCCGCCCAAGTGGGCATTTAACATCCCATAATAGTCCCTTCTTGGCAATCAAATATCAAAATAATCAGAAATTAATGTATCTATCTATGTACTAATAATTATTCAACGGAAACACCAGGAGAATTTCAAAACCTCCAATGTGCTGTCTACTCTCAACTTGCAGATTGTCGTCACTTCTAACCATGTGCTGCATCCCAGTGTCCTTTCCTATAAGAGAACACATAACAATTAAAAATACTTTTTATAAAAGAGAAAATTAGTTTAACCTAATGATCTTTGGCTCTGGCTGCAGGGGAATTCTATGGGCAATAAGTCAAAAAGAGGTTACAGGTGTACATATAGCTCTTTGTTTACATTGAGTCCTTGTGGTTCCATACTGTCCATTTCCAATATATATCTGGATTCGAGCCTTCTGAGTTCCTTCTCTCTGTTCCCTCCCCTTGTTTTTTTAGGCACCTTATCTACCACACTATAACTGAGCTGTTTGTGCTCACCATTGTGTGCTTTGTGGAAGTGTCTTGCTACTGGGTAGGTGTTGTCTACATTCTTAATTGCCCTTAGGTGTTGGAGAATGCATTTATGTACTGGTAGGAAGGTACTTCCAATGTACCATTTGGGTCAAGGACATGTTAAGATATACACTGTGTTCAGTTTTGCAAGTTAGATTCTTTTTGATTTTAAGTCTTTTGCCCAATGGTGTGATGAGTTCAGTGAAGTTTTTGCCATTTTCACATGCTTTACATCTTGTACACTTTCTAAATCCTGGGTTAGGTCTCAGCCAAGTTTCACTTGTGACTGTTACATCACTTTTGACCAAGAGATCTCTCCTAGACTTTGCTCTCCTAAAAGTGATCTGTGGTCTCTTCGTCACTTCCCTCCCTATGAGAGGGTAATTTCTGATGACATACCAGTGTTCGCATAATGCCTTTCTGATCATCTGATGTTTAGTGTGATAGATTGTGATAAACCTTTATTCTTGGTCTTTCGCTTTAACTTGCCTCTCCTTCTTGTCATCTTTGCTGAACAGTAAGTCTTCCCTCTTTAATTTGGAGACTCTGTGTTGTGCTTTTTCTAATACTACCTCTGTGTACCCCCTTCCTTTTAATATTGACATCATCCCATCTTTTGTTATCTTGTACTGCTCTTCTTCGCTGCAGATGTGTTTAGCTCTTAACAATTCTCCAAACGGTATATTGTTCTTTAAAGTTTGGGGATGGAAGCTGTTCTCATGCAAAATTATTCGCATGTAAAATGCTGTTTCCTGCTGTCGGTTTTCTAAAAATTGTAGTAGTGAGTTTAGAATTTCTGACTGCTACTCTTACGTCCAAAAAGTCTACCTGTACTTTACTTATAGTACATGTGAATTGTAGGTTGAGATTATTTTGATTTAACTCCTCTACACATTGTCTTGCTGTTTCTTCTTCCCCTTTCCATAGGGCGAATATATCGTCTATATATCTAACCCACAACTCAAAGTTTCCTGCCCATTTGTTCAGTCCGGGTCCGTTGAGCACCTGCTCCTCCCACCAGCCCATATGCAAATTCGCACAGCTGGGGGCGAAGCAGGTGCCCATCGAAGTCCATCTCAATTGTTGAAATAACTCACCATTATATAGGAAAATATTCTTACTTAGACACCACTCCATCATTTGCAAGATCATGTGATTGTGTTCGTAAAATTTGATGGCTCTGGCTCTCAAGAAATGTTGTGTTGCCAAGAGTCCATCTCTGTGTCTTATGCTCGTGTAGAGTGATGCCACATCTAATGTTAACATCACCATGTCTTCTTCCCACGTAACATTAAATATTCTTTTTAAAAAGTCAGTAGTATCCCTTACATATGAGGGAAGATTCTGTACTAGTGGTTGCAGGAAGTGATCCACATATACAGACGTGTTTTCAAAAAGACTGTCAATTGCAGCTACTATTGGTCTACCTGGTGGTCTATTTCTGTTTTTATGGATCTTGGGAATTAAATAGAATAGAGGTATTTTGGGTTCAGTATGTTTTATAAATTTCCATTCATTCCAATTTAGCAACTTCTCATCTCTCCATTCATCCGCCTGCCTATAGTACTCAGTTCTCACTGTTTCATAATTTCTCTGTGTGATTTTGGTGTAGCACTCTCTGTCATTCAATTGCAAATATGCCTCTTCCATATACATGCTTCTGTCCCAAGGAACGACATTTCCTCCCTTATCTGATCCACGTATCACACAGTTTGCATTACCACTCCATTTTTGCACTACCTGTCTCAGTATTTCTTCCTGCTTGAATTTCTTTTTAGTTTCACTTTCACTTAAGTGTTGCATTTTTCTCTGTTCTACGGATATCAAATCTGAAATCACTTCACTGCCATCATGAAAAGTTGGTGGAATAAACTTTGATTTTACCCTAAAATGTGTATCTTCACCTTTCTTACCACAAATATCTGCCACATTCAGGAGTTGGGTATTACTGATATTAGGATCAGTTTCTGTCCATTCTAATGCTACAAGGTCTCTTAGATAGTTCAAATCGGAAACTTGTAAAGTCTCTTGGCTGCCCATTTCATTTGTCCTTGTAGATCTCTGTGTAGGTTTGTTAAAAAAGAATTTCTTCAGTCTTAATTTCCAAACAAAATTAAATAAATCCACCCTAGCTTGGGCGTAATTAAACCATGAGATCGGACAAAAAGATAGGCCAAGAGAAAATATTTCTTCATCTGTTGGTTAAAGAGGAATGTTAGTTAGGTTAATTACCGTGTTTTGTTGTTCTGTCACTTCTTGGTGCTGCATGTGTTTCGTCCTTTGTAGCCTGTATCTCTTCCTTTGTCCCCCCTCTTCTGAGTTTCCTGTTCCTTTTTGCTGATATTGTTGTTTCAGTGGTTTGTGGTTTGTTCTTCTGTCCTTGCATAAAAAGTGAAATTCCTCCTGTAGTGATGATCCCCCTTTATCACCTCCAGATCTGTCTGCTTCACATTCTGAGCCGGTATCGGAGCTGAAGTCGCTAAGTGAAACTTCTTTTGTTAATTGGCTGGTCTCATTACATCTCTGTCTGCACATGTTTTCGAAACGTCTTGCAAAGGTGAATATTTGGCCTTTTTGATAGTTTAATTTGTCCCGTAGAAACTTATGGGCCTTTCTCTGTTTTACTCCATCTTGATGTTTGTTCATTCTGGTTTTCATTTTTAATTTGAATTGCTTAATTCTTTCTTTGTTGTCATCTTTATCAATCTGGTCGTTGAGGTCTTTAATCTGTTCATACAGGCTATTTCTTTCAATTTCTGCGTATTTGATGAGTATTTTCATCATGTTTTAGGAACTGTTATTATTTTATTCTACCCACTCTTTAATAAGATCTGGATGTGGTTGTTCATAACTGGGGGTTATCATTATTCTCAAGCCCCTCGGTATTCTTCCTACTTCAATATACTTCTTTAGGGATATTGCATCCCACCATTTTGAGATTTCCAATGTGGTTAGTTTTTCTAGTTTATTCAATAAACTTTGCAGATTTCCTTCCGTTTGTTGGTTTCCCCGAATTGTGCCTGCTCCTTCTGCCAATTCTTCATTGCCTGCAAACAGCGTCTCTGCAGCTTTGCGTCCTTGCTGCCAGTTCCTCTTCTTCTGACATTTTAGATGTGTGTGACGAGGTGGGTCCTCAACCGGTGGGTCTCCACGATGAGGTGGCCTGGTGGTCTACAACCTCCCTCTCCCCCCCTCTTGTCTCCCCTCCTCAGGATGAGAGGAGCATGCGCCCTCGCTCTCCGTGTGACCCCGCGATGACATATGGTGAGGGTGCCTTTAAGTGGGATATCCCGGAAGACGAGACTCCGCCCCCTGCAGACGTCAGAACGTGCAGCGCCATAAGAGGAGGAGATTCCCGGAAGACGTGGTGGAATACCACCGGTGAGACGGAGGGAGCTGAGGAGCAGAGCGTCGCATTTATCGGAGGGATCCAGCCGAGGACGGACGAGTCGAACAGGACCACAGAGCTGGAGGAAGATCCGGAGGTGCCAGGAGGCCAACGACAACGCGAACCGCCCAGCCACGTTCCTGGAGGAGCGTGGCTCACAAAGGTACAGGATCGATTCACGGGTTGGGCAGGGAGGAGGGATTGGCGCAAGGGGACTTAGCCAGACCTTATCCTCCTACGACCCGCTACACCCTACCCTGAGCACTATCACTCACCTTTATATAGAGGACGTGTGGCACAGTGTGCGGTGTCCCTTCACTCCCTTTCCCATGGGCCCAGTATTTTACGCACCCTAAAACCCCAATTCTTGTCTCCCCCTTACATCTCACCACAGAGTCTTCAAGCCCCCGTACCCCGAGGCGAGGAGAACAGGAGCGGACGTCACCCCGAGCAGGCCATCAATCCCGCCGGAGGAAGGAGGAAGAGTCCCGTCTCTCACAGAACCCCCTCTCAAGAAGGAGACATTTATTAGGCAAAATAAAACCTTCCCTCTCACGACCAGTCTCGCCTCCCATCTGTTCCCACCCGTTACAATGTTCTTGTGCACTTCCAACACTCTCTGTATCTACTCAATGGCAGTAATCAGCTCCGGCTCCCACTCAATCGTTGGCGTAGATCTCACGCACCCGGCAAGGTATGTGTACACGGGTGGCGTCCTCCGACTCCCTCCGCGTACCTGTCTTACCCTGTGTTATCCTTGCGTGGCGGGGAGCTCAGAGGCTTCAAACCTTGTCCTCCTGTTTTGTCGTGCTGCATCCGAGGTGCCAGAATGCCGGCAGTGCTCGTTTTGCAGCGCTCCGCCGCGCGTTGCGAATTCAATCAAAACGCCGGTTTCTTGTCCTCAATTTTTAAGAAACCACGGCAGTCCAGTGCCGGTATATTCAATATTTCTTTATTTCACGGAAGAAGCACCTACGCGTTTTGGTGCTCATGCACCTTGGTCACGATGCAGATCATTGCATTCCTTCAGTTTTTTACAATACAAATCACGTGACACACATTACATACACATAGAGGAAGGACTGCAGCACTCTTACTGACCATGTCATGAGTGATATAATATGTGAGGTCAGAAGCAGCTCAGCTAACTATAACTGCTGAATTTCACTGGTTTTGTATGAGTGAAACCTGAGCCTAACTATAATGTCCCTGTAACCTTTGGTTTTTACAGCGAATATATATATATAAACGCGTCTGTCAGTGCTGGGGAGGTTCTGCACTATTAAAGAAAACACACGTATGAATTCTCGTGAGTGCTCTCTTTTGTGTCGGCCAACACAATATTCGTCTGCTGCTGTGCTTCTAAACGTAAGCGGCTCACCACCGCTAGGGAAAGGCACCCAGGGCGTGTGGAGCGGCGGCGGTGATCTACGTTTTTTGTATATATATATATATATATATATATATATATTATCTACTGGCGGTCGCCAGTAGATAGTTATAGTTAGGACCTATTTTCCATAGGAAATCCGCAACATTCTATTTGAAATAACTTTGGCACCGGTTGACGAATCTTCGTGAAATTTTCAAACTTTGTGGCCCGCTCCGGTCTGCTCCAGTCTCGGGGTGATTCGTCAAGCAGGGGCCGAGAAAAAAGGGGGGTCCCAAAACGTGTTTTCCCCATTCATTTTCCCATAGGAAACTTTAGACACGGCTACAGCCCGAACTGCTGAATGGAATTACACCAAATTTGGCAAAGAGGTAGTTCTTGATTCAGAAAGAACCCTTTTTGTTAAATGGTGTAAATCCATTCAGTAGTTGCTGAGAAAATCAAAAGTAAAAACACATATATATCTATGGCCGCGGAGGATCTGCGCACCCTGTTCGCACCCTCCCGATCATGAGCTGCATGTTAATTGGCTGTCAAGTGGCTGTCAACACTCCAAATCAGGAAGTGTTGGCAGCCATTTTGTCCCTCGGTAGAACCGAGGCACAAGAAACAAGTGAGCAAAACGCACAAAGGGGGAAGGGTAGAAACACCCTGACCCCCTAGGTCTGCTCAGGGGGTCCCACAAGGACCCCCTGGGCAGAAAAAAGCATTTTTTTAAAAAAAATCGGCGGGATGCGCGTAGGGTGCGCGGATCCCGCCGATAAAAAAAAAGATCGAAGCGCGGTCTCCCACGCTTTGAGGCTATTTTGCCCCCGGGTGGGCCAAGTCCCGGGGGCATGCGGGGCTTTATTTATATTTAATGTGGGGGGCCTCTAAGGCCCCCCAAGCCCCGGGGACTGCCACCCCCCGGGGCTTTCAATGAAAAATGGTGCGGGAGGGCTCTCCGCCCTCCCGCAGCCCCGGGGACCGCCACCCCTTGGGGCTTCCTTTTTTAAATATTAATTACCTGTGTGGGGGGGCTCGAGCCCCCCCACACGCCCCGGGGACTGCCACCTCCCCGGGGCACTAAATAATAAAATGTGGGGGTCCGTTTAGGACCCCCGAGCCCCGGGGACCACCACCTCCCCGGGGCTGTGCAAAGGATGGGAGGGGGGCCGTGCGGCCCCCCTCCTGGAGCCCTCCATGGCCCTGGGGACCGCCACCCCCCAGGGCCGGCTCCTGCAGTGTCCCGGGGTGCCTACCCCCAGGACACTGTAGTTTGCAATGACAGGACGGGAGCCTCGCGGCTCCCGTCCTGTCATTGTAAACTGCTTTGGCTATTGGAAGGGAGAGCAGGGAAACCTGCTCTTGCTTCCAATATCCAAAGCACATTGCTTTTCAAAACGGGGAGATGCATGTTAGCAGCTCCCCATGTGGAAAAGCAATGCCGGTTCCCGCAGGAGGCGGGGAGCCGGCAGGGTCCGTGGGGGAGTTGGGGTCCCCCCACGGACCCCAAAGGATAGGGCCAGCCCCGGGGGATGGGTCCCTGGGGCAAGTAGTGGCCCGGGAGGGGGGCCACGCGGCCCCCCTCCCCCAAATTATTAAATAAAGATTTTTTTTTTTAAAAAAGGCCGGCCCGGGGGATGGTGTCCCCGGGGCCTAAGGAGGCCTGAGGAGGGGGGCAACGCAGCCCCCCTCCATAAAAATAATTTTTAAAAAATGTGGCAATGACCCGGGGGATGGGGTCCCCGGGCCAAAATTGGCCAAGGGAGGGGGGCCCACGCGGTCCCCTTCCCATTCCCATTTAAAAAAAATAAATAAAAGGGGGTCAGGCCCTGGGGGATGGGGTCCCCAGGGCCCAAAATAATTAAAAGAAGGGGGCCAGACAGCCCCCTTTAAAAAAAAAAAAAATTAAAATCCGGCATCGCGCCGGAGGCCACGCCCCTCCTTGTCAGCACTCTGCAAACGCGCCCCTGGCGCGTTTGCAGAGGGGAACGAATTCCCCTTGAATACTGGGGTCCCTGGGGGCCAACTAGCCCACCAGGAACCTCCAGTATGCGCCAGGGGCTGCGTTGCAGAGAGGTGTTCTGAGGCCACGCCCCTTTTACACCTCTCTGCAACGCAGCTCTGTGGCGCTTAATGGAGGTAGCTGGTGGGCTAGTTGCACCCCAGGGACCCTCAGGATTCAAGGGAGTTAATCCCCAGACTAAAAACGCGCCACGGGGCGCGTTTGCACAGTGGTGAAGGGAGGGCGGGGCCTGAGGTGACATGTGTGCAAACAGGCCCCGTGGCGCGTTTTAAGATAGGGAATTAAATCCCCTTCAATCCTGAGGGTCCCTGGGGGCCAACTAGCCCACCAGGTACCTCCAGTAAGCGCCACGGAGCTGCGTTGCAGAGTGTTGTAAAAAGGGCGTGGCCTCTGAACACCTCTCTGCAACGCAGCTCTCTGGCGCATACTGGAGGTATCTGGTGGGCTAGTTGGCCCCTAGGGACCCTCGGGATTGAGGAGGAATTAATTCTCCAACTTAAAACGCGCCACAGGGCGTGTTTGCAGACATGTCACCTCAGGCCCCACCCTCTTCCTTCACCATTGTGCAAATATTCCTCTAAAATCAGCCGAACTACGAATTCCGATTTACTCACCTGTTATCAGGAGAGACCTCAGTGCTGCATCTTTGAGCCCAGTACTGATCCTGGAAAGTAATTTTAACCGTACTTACCAGTAACTTGAATTTCCTTCCATAGGTTAACATTGACTGGTTTCACTTGGAAATTCTTCTAAGTGTGGAGTTTTGGAACTTTATAATATTCCTCTAAAATCAGCCGAACTACGAATTCCAATTTACTCACCTGTTATCAGGATAGACCTCAGTGCTGCATCTTTGAGCCCAGTACTGATCCTGAAAAGTAATTTTAACCGTACTTACCAGTAACTTGAATTTCCTTCCATAGGATATCATTGCCTGCTTTTTGCTGAAAAAGTTTCTCTGTGTCGATTTTTGAAACATACAAATATTCCTCTAAAATCAGCCGAACTACGAATTCCGATTTACTCACCTGTTATCAGGAGAGACCTCAGTGCTGCATCTTTGAGCCCAGTACAGATCCTGAAAAGTAATTCTAACCGTACTTACCAGTAACTTGAATTTCCTTCCATAGGTTAACATTGACTGGTTTCACTTGGAAATTCTTCTAAGTGTGGAGTTTTGGAACTTTATAATATTCCTCTAAAATCAGCCGAACTACGAATTCCGATTTACTCACCTGTTATCAGGAGAGAACCCAGTGCTGCATCTTTTAGCCCAGCACTGACCCTGATAAGTAATTCTAACCGTACTTACCAGTAACTTGTATTTCCTTCCATAGGAATCCATTGTCTGGTTTTCAGCAGAAAAGTTTCAAAGTGTCGATTTTCACAAACTACAAATATTCCTTAAAAATCGCCTGTATGACTTAAACGCATTCTTTCAACTGTTTACAGGAGATGCACCAGTGCTGGATCCAGGATCCACCACTGAGTAAGAAAAAGTAACGATAACACTACTTACCTGCTAAGTGAATTTCCTCCCATAGGATAACATTGGTGATTCTATGTGAAAAAGTTTCTAAGTGTCAACTTTTAAAATACAATAATATTCCTTAAAAATCACTACTGTAACCAAAACGCTTTTACTCAACTGTTTACAGGAGATGTCCCAGGACTGAATCTAGGATCCAGTCCTGTGGTTAGAAAAGTAATCCATAAAGTAACTAATTGCATTTAACTAGAAATTCACATTGAGCTCAATGTTGCATTGTGTTTGAAAGTGTGTTGCCCATTGCAACAACTGTAACTACTGTACTTAAAAGTCTATTGCCTATTTGCAAAGTATTTAAACTAAAGTAATTCGTTCTGAGAAAGTATATTTTGTAATGTAATATATAATGTAATTACAATGTAATTTAAAAAATAAAATATCTAAAAATAAATAGTTTAAAAAAATGTTGTAAATCAGTATCAAAAAAATAAATATAACAATTAATACATTTAAAAATTGTCATTTACAAAACCTTTGAAATTCACTGAAAAAAACCATAGGTTTCAGACATGTTATAGTTAGAAATTAGCATTTAAAAAACCTTTAAATTCACTGAAAAAACCATAGGTTTCAGGCACATTATAGTTAGAAATTAGCATTTAAAAAACCTTACAAATTCACTGAAAAGCCATAGGTTTTAGGGACAGTTATAGTTAGTTGGACATTGCACTCGTACAAAACCCGTGAAATTCCCCCGTTATAGTTAGTTCAGCTAACTATAACTCGTGCCCCCGCAATGCACTGCTGATGACGTCACATATTACATCACTCATGACATGGTCAGTGACATCACTGATGACATCACTGATGACATCTCAAATGACATCACTGATGACATCACTGATGACATCATCCACGTGATAATCTGATGCACCTCCTCACACCCTAATATAACCTTTGATACACCCACTCTAAATTACAGACTGCCATTCGCAAAACCATAGACACTCCAACACCAATAACTACATACCCACTCACTGATTCTTAGGTCTACACACACATCCACTCACTCACCTGTACAGTCACTCATACTTACGGTCACTCAGTACAGGACTATCATATGCACTCATACTCCTATATAGACACTCAAACACCGCCACTCATCCATAGAGGTACTCACACACCTAGTCAGTCATGCAAATAATTAAACACACTGCCATTTAATCACCTATACAGTTATACACACACCAGCTCACTTACTCATACAAATACTAGCACATTCTTACGCTCTTATACAATCACTGATACAAGCACACACTCATCCATACAGTCACTCTCACAATCACACACTCTCGCTTATAGCTATTTATATACTCCAACACACATATATACTGCCTTTCACATATGTAGTTACTCACACATGTACCACTGGGACATACATTCACTCACTAACACACTCTTACACACACTTACCCACCCATACAGTCTATCACAGATGCACTCTTGAAACCATCCACCCAGTGAATCACCCACTCACACATCTATGCACAGAGTCGCACACACCCCACCCACACAAACACTCAAGCACCCATACAGATACTCAGACAACCAATCAATAACTCATATAGACACCCATGTAGCTATTCACAAACCCATGCAGCCACTTACACAGCAACAGACAGACGGATACAGACGTTCACCCAGTTTAGTCACTAACCCATGCATTCAGTAAGATTAGTTTAATCACTCACTTATAGAGTTAGTCACGCAACTACTAAATCATCCATACAGACACTTATACACCCACTCATTCTTCAATACGCCTTTCCCTATATATATTAAAAATATTTAAACTTTACAGAAACACACAGTCACTGGATGATGTCATCAGTGATGTCATTTGAGATGTCATCAGTGATGTCATCAGTGATGTCACTGACCATGTCATGAGTGATGTAATATGTGACGTCATCAGCAGTGCATTGCGGGGCGCGTGTTATAGTTAGCTGAACTAACTATAACGGGGAATTTCACGGGTTTTGTACGAGTGCAATGTCCAACTAACTATAACTGTCCCTAAAACCTATGGTTTTTTCAGTGAATATATATATATATATATATATATATATATATATATATAATAGAAACAGATACATGATTCAATTTTTGTCAGTCTTCAGAGGCGCTGTGAAAGGAGAGCATATCTTTCAATTCTGCTTTGCTGAATTACCTGACCTTTGTCCTAAAAACCAAGACATTTATTTAAAATGAAGAAAAGTGTTGGAACGCCGGGACAGTCCACCGAAAACTGGGACTGTCCGGGGAATCCGGAACATTCAGTCACCCTATCTACTTCCTCCCTCCTTCAGTGAAGCTCTTTTTTCCCTCCCCAGCCATGGCTGTCCAATCCTTCCTATACTTCTCATCTCATCTTGCCAGCTACATTTCAATTAAACATTTCCATCTTCACAGCCCAGCTCACCATTCCTCAGCACCCTGAAGAGTCAGTGTATGAAGGACTCTTGCGACTGAATGCCTTTCTAATCAAAGTAAACTGGAGGTGAAAGTATACATTTGCAGGTGCGTTGGTGTCCACTTCCAAATGCATATGGCACATGCAATTTGCTGGTCAGTTGACAGCTATGTATCGTCTTTTCAATGATATTCACCCTCTTAAAAAGTAACGTGCCTTCGTGGACTTCCAATAGGTCACCCTATTTGCAAAACTGTACCAACCTCCAAAAATGTTTTTTCTCTGTTCACCTTAATGGGCTCACCCTCATTCGAGAGCTAACTCGTTCGGTAATCCTGTCATTGCACTTCTTCACACTTAGGTGGCAACAGTTAGTATTCTTGAGGACTGTTCAATTTCCTAGATATTGAAAAGGAAAATTTCAAATCTGTTATCAACACGGAGGCGAGGATTATGTATCATCTTTCTTCACTTTATTTCTCAGCAGCTGTTAAAGTTCACTTTTCTAACAACAAATCTACATTCTACAAAACCATAGGGAAAAGTATAATAACAAGGTAACAACACAATCCACTAATCAACAGTCTCTATCCAGTTTAATCCCATGTGTTGTCTCCTCCTCTAACTCTTTCTTTGCCTAATGCCTTCACAAACAGCTGACATATTGTTGCTCATTCTTAAAATCTGCACCTATGGGAATGCAACAAATACACTGTTATCCCATTCTTACAAATATACAACCAATACTGAATACCAATACAGTCTTCATTTATCCATTAGCAGTTACATTTCCCATGATAATCAAGGAATAAAATGCTTACTTAAATTCTAACAGTACCAGAGTCTGGGAGGGTCTGATCTTTCCAAAAGATCATCAGGTGGGATAATCCTCATGTCTGTGTTCTTAATAGAATCAAACTTTCCTTCTCGATAGCTAGGAAATTATACATCCTACGTCAGGAAGAGGCGATGGTTATGCATGTTTAAAGCCTACTTCCCACCAACAACACCACCTCCTAGATTGGTTTAAAATAAAACTTCTTGTAGGTCAATTTTGATGACCAATCTGCCACATTCATAATATATTTCAAACGCCCTCCTAAATAAAATGCATTGAAAGTCATAACACCCTGAGCTGAATGGGCACAGAATCCTACCACATTAATGCCTAACTCCTGCATAATCCATTGTGCTCACTTGGCAAAGAATAGAGCAGATACCACCCTGAATGGTTTCTTCAGTGCAATCAGCAATGGCCTCTCTTCTGCCTGTCTCATCGCCACAGTCACATCATCATAGGCCTTGAAACACCTGACCACACACAGTTTTGGGTTCTCCTCAAAACCTGGGTACAAATCGACCTACTATTTAATTTGGCCCTCCTGGAAATAGTAAATATCACCCCATCCTGTTTGAACATTGTACCTGAAATATCCAAGTCTCTAATGTGAAACCAAACACAATAGTATTGCTAGGAACAGGGGTGGGAGCACACCGCTTCACCCCCCAGCAAGGTTTGCCCCTGGCATTCTGGTAAATGCAGTCTCATATTGCTTGCTTTGCTATAGTATTCAGAGTGTTTCGCCAGAGTTGGCGCAGATAGTGCTGATCTCTAAAATTTGGGGTTTGCTGAGTAGGCTGCCAAACATTGCATCAGGTCAAGTACCTCTCACTGGCGCGCGGGTGCTTCTTCCACGAGCTCGTCAGCTCAATGACTCACGGGAGTACTTTTAAACAGGAACAGGGGTGGGAGCACACCGCTTCACCCCCCAGCAAGGTTCGCCCCTGACATTCTGGTAAATGCAGTCTCATATTGCTTGCTTTGCTATAGTATTCAGAGTGTTTCGCCAGAGTTGGCGCAGATAGTGCTGATCTCTAAAATTTGGGGTTTGCTGAGTAGGCTGCCAAACATTGCATCAGGTCAAGTACCTCTCACTGGCGCGCGGGTGCTTCTTCCACGAGCTCTTCAGCTCAATGACTCATGGGAGTACTTTTAAACAGGAACAGGGGTGGGAGCACACTGCTTCACCCCCCAGCAAGGTTCGCCCCAGGCATTCTGGTAAATGCAGTCTCATATTGCTTGCTTTGCTATAGTATTCAGAGTGTTTCGCCAGAGTTGGCGCAGATAGTGCTGATCTCTAAAATTTGGGGTTTGCTGAGTAGGCTGCCAAACATTGCATCAGGTCAAGTACCTCTCACTGGCGCGCGGGTGCTTCTTCCACGAGCTCGTCAGCTCAATGACTCACGGGAGTACTTTTAAACAGGAACAGGGGTGGGAGCACACCGCTTCACCCCCCAGCTAGGTTCGCCCCTGGCATTCTGGTAAATGCAGTCTCATGTTGCTTGATTTGCTATAGTATTCAGAGTGTTTCGCCAGAGTTGGCGCAGATAGTGCTGATCTCTAAAATTTGGGGTTTGCTGAGTAGGCTGCCAAACATTGCATCAGGTCAAGTACCTCTCACTGGCGCGCGGGTGCTTCTTCCACGAGCTCGTCAGCTCAATGACTCACGGGAGTACTTTTAAACAGGAACAGGGGTGGGAGCACACCGCTTCACCCCCCAGCAAGGTTCGCCCCTGGCATTCTGGTAAATGCAGTCTCATATTGCTTGCTTTGCTATAGTATTCAGAGTGTTTCGCCAGAGTTGGCGCAGATAGTGCTGATCTCTAAAATTTGGGGTTTGCTGAGTAGGCTGCCAAACATTGCATCAGGTCAAGTACCTCTCACTGGCGCGCGGGTGCTTCTTCCACGAGCTCGTCAGTATTGCTAGTTTAGTAGATACCGCCTTCCTGGCTAACAACGCATTATCTTGCCAATAAATTAACAGATTCAGAACCTTATTAACATCCTAGATATTAGAACACCTAGGTTCCAGGTTTTAGACACACAAATCCCTCACATCAATTTACATACCTACCGGTATCTCATTCACTGGGAAATGACCGACTGATGCTTATCCAGCTTCCACTAGTTCTGATAAGAAATTCAGGACTTGCACAATCCCTGTTCCCACTGCATCCAGATTTTATCTTACCTACTTACTTACACACACCCTCTTCCAAGCAGACTCATATTGCTTAATGGTACACTCTGCACATGCCTGTTGCGTGAGACCTGCAAAGTTGTCTGAAAGGCCTTCGATCGCCCAGCGTCTCATGTAATCCTCCATGCCATCAACTTCAAGAATCTTTTCAGGACCAATGGGTGCGAATCCCAGTGACAGTCTGTTAGGCTATATGGAAACAGAGTTAGAGCTAACAGAAAATCCAAGGACAGCTCCAGCATTGCCTGGAACCATGCCTGTGATCTCCAGATTAGAGTCACTGACTGCTGCCTCATCTGCGCAGATACTCTGGAAATCATGGCAAAAATCAGGAAGGTGTATTTCGGATTCCCCAACCATTCCCACAAGAGCCCATCCACCGCTTTTGCACCCAGATCTGGCATCCAGCTGAAATATTCCAGCAATTGCTAGTTTAACCTGGATTCTAAAAGGCCCGTCTCACAAGGACCTCATTGCTGTATCAGAGCTTCAAAGACTCCGTGATCCAGAGGTGTGTGGAATTCATATCTCCCTATGCTCACAACATATTGTTTTGGTCAAGAGCAACACGTTTTCATGTTTACTTTGTCTGATAGACAAGCAGGCCCAGCCTCCAGAAGCACAAACCCTTTGGCTGCCGGTTTACAGTACCTATCTGTGAAAGGATTGCCTGCCACTAAAGCAAGATCTATGAATGTGTAAATGGATAAAACTTGCATATATGATTCATTAATGTAAAGCTTACTTCTAGGGCTTGCACTGTAACGAAATACAGTGAGCTGTATGCTCAAGGTGTATCACTGACAGTGATTCCAGTACAAAACTGTACATTTGTTTACAAAACAACAATTTGAGGTTAATTCTAATGTTCACAGAGTCCTCCCTTATTACACGCAAAAGCCTGAAAGCACGATTGTGATTTTTTGCTTTCAAAATAGAATATACATTTAAAAGATTGCAACTTGAAAACAAATATTGCTAATTGCTGATCTAATGCATAGTGAAAGAAATCATTTGCCGTTTATCTGGGCAGGACATTTTAGTATTGTTAAATATAAGCATAGCAGAAATCATGTTTGTGGAATTACAGATGGGGAAGGTGAAAACAGTAGTCACTTTTTAGGTCTCGCCTGAGCCAGCGCATGCGCTGCTCTGGCGAGAGTTTTAGTAGCGGGTTTTGGAAGTGCAAACAGTGGCTTTTGCTGGCGACCAGCTTGCGTTCACGCGAGCGTGCACGCGCGATCAGGTGCCATATGGCTTCCCTCGCCATCTGGACGCTCGCGTGAACGCAAGCTGGTCGCCAGCAAAAGCCACTGTTTGCACTTCCAAAACCCGCTTACTCACGATTACTTTCACTTTCACGGCCGCGCGGCCATGTCAGTTTCGCGGCCAATGCTTGTTTTCTTTGTGGCTGACATACATAAACCTCCTTCTGCCTCAAGCTAAGGGCGAGTGCTCCCTCTCTAATATAAGCGTTGGCACTTCGTCCACCTCATGTCGTTCCCTGCATTTTGCCGTTTCTCTGCTCACGACTCCTTTGTAATTCTATTGCTGTCTACTACTCTGCCTGTGCCTTCCCGCTGCGCCTTGCTCTTGGTCCCATCTCTGCCTGCCCCTCTTCTCTACTTGTCTTCCTTATCACATATGAGAGTATTTCCCAATAAGTGAGTTCAGGGGATGCGCTGCACTAAAATAACCGGATATATTAAGGTGAAACCCTTCTGTATGTTAAAGAAATATATATCTTTTATTTTCAAGAGTATCATATTTTCCCGTGGTCTGTTGCATAACTTAGATGCCAGCTATTTTCAGAGCTCGGCTCGTGCACGGTTTCTTGGAGCCCAGCCAGACCCTTGGTTCGGCTCTCCCTGCTAATTTGTTTGTTCGCCCCCTAAACCCCTGCTTTAAAACGTCTCAATTTGACATAAATGTAATATATAACGGTGTTCTTGACCACTAGGTGGCGATCTCTGACAATCAAAATACATTCGCTAAAGATTGCGGGAGCTACTCTGGCCTGTGCCCGAATAATGTGGTAAATCCAGCTACAAGGTGAAGCGGCGTGGCTTTTGGGTGCGTGGATTACTATAGAAAATGTATATTTTCTACTGCTGTCACGTTATTTTTAATGGGGCTTCCTGCCAACTGCATTCTTCTTTCATTCCCGCACCGGATTTGCCAACCGACCACGAAGACGTCAGCGTTACCCTATCCCAACCGCACAGACACCCTGCAATAAAAAGTTGGGAAACAACCTTTAGAACGCATGCCTTACATCGCATGCCATTAGATTGCGGTTTTTACAACGAAAGTCGTTACAACGACTTGCACTGGAGGGCGCTATAGGACAAGGAGTAGTTTAAATTACTATCCAATACCTTCCCTACTGTACGTAGGCTGGAGTTGGAATAGTAAATTAAACTACTCCTAAGTCCAGCGCCCTCCAACGCAAGTCGTTGTAATGACTTGCGTTGTTAAAACCGCAATCTAATGGCATGCGATGTAATGCATGCGTGGTATCGTCATACATCCTAAAAAGTTCTGCCTTTCCCATAAGAGAGCCTACAAGGCCAGCGCGTGAATGGAGCTCGAGTTGTGATAATTCAAAACAAACTACGGTGGCCGATGACTGGGCTTCAGTGACGGCGCTCGAGGACTGCTACCTATCCCGAAATTCAAGAGACATCCATGCCCTTCCGGTTACTGTTATGTTAAGGCCGACGAATGATGGTTTGAAAAGCACTCTGCACAATGTGCTCTCGTTTGTGACCTGCTGCGCTACATATGTCATTTTTTTAATAACACTAGCATTCAATTTTAATTACTGTACATCTAATAAAGACACTTTGGAATTGGGTTTTTCTTCTCAGGGCGACCGTTTTTTGCCGCTGGTTATTTTCGTTACGAAATCTGCAAACCAACCCGTGTTATACAATGGAACGGCGCGGGGTGGTTCACGAGCACCCAGGTGGCGTTTAAAAGAGGAAATAAAGAAGGGACTGTTCAAGTGCTGGAAGGAAATGGAACACAAGCATTGGCATAGCCAATAGGTCTCGCCTTTGGGACCTTATAAGTGTTTAGCCATGCAACAGTTGATGTTGTTGCACCAAGGATATTGTGCTGGATAACTAAACACTTATAAGGTCCCAAAGGCGAGACCTATTGGCTATGCCAATGCTTGTTACATTCAGTTTTTGGGGAAGCATGAACCGGATAGATCTAACTCACAATTTAGATTTTTCATCAGACATGCAATTCTTGGGCTCTACTAACCCTTCCACATTTGTTGGAAGAGGAAAAGGCAGCATAATAGACTTCATTTTGCTTTCAGCAGATTGCGCCTCTAAACTAATGAGATATGAGGTGTGTCCCTCACCATTTAGCGACCATAATCCGATTATTGTCATTTTTTCCTTTTCTTTGCAACCCAGAAATAATCAAAAGTGCACCTGCAGATATGTGTCCTTGCATTGGTGCAGAGTTATGGCTTTCAGGAATTCGCAAAAGTTTACTCAAGTATGCCTGGAAATTGGACTTCTAGCAGACATTTGTGAACTCCATTTTCACATGAGAAATAAACATGGTTACAGGTTTGAACCCCAGTAGTTCCACTCAACCTTGCATCTTTTTTTTGAATGTTGATAAAATGAGCTCTATTGAGTTGAGCAACAAAAAAAATTGTTATTTTTATTTCAGT
Source organism: Calotriton arnoldi (assembly GCA_963921515.1). Lineage (NCBI taxonomy): Eukaryota > Metazoa > Chordata > Amphibia > Caudata > Salamandridae > Calotriton > Calotriton arnoldi. Next base: position 887,877 of record CAWUFW010003876.1, on the reverse strand, counting down.
GCCAAAATACCATGTGAAAAACATGCGATTTTTACAAATACACATTATGTCATATTTGCTCATGGGAAAATCTGTTAAGCAATCACACCTCCCTTTTTTCCCCCGCCCTGGAAACATTTCTGCTCCTGCACTTTTAGGAGTAAACTTCCAACCTTTTCTAATGTGTGAAGAGACTAGAGAGGAGTTGGGGAATACCCTCCGACATGTAAGTTAGTGGGTGTGCACAGACTCACAGGGCTTTCCATCCCTGCAGCTAATGATTCCCACCTACTTCAGCCTCTTTATATAGATTTGCTGAAATGTGGGAGAATCAGACCCTTGCTTGAATCCAAACCCTGATATAATATGAACATAATAAGCAAAGCTGTTATCAGGTCACTGATATAATGAGAACGCTGTCATAATTTGTCATCTCATTGCATGGCACCAAAAGGGACAAATGGATTTTTTCCCAGGTACAAGTGGATTTCTAAAACGTGTCACTTGGGCATGTAGATGTTTTATAAACATCCACACCCCTGGATCCAGGATCCAGTTGTAGGAGTCCTGTATGAACCCGGAGTTCCAATGCATCACCAAGTCCTAGCGACCCAGAAGGTTCTCTGTTGTAACAGATATCTGGGGGTTCAGGAAAAAATGCCTGAAATCCTTCACCATTTCTGCTAGTCTCTTGGGCCGAGTGCCCCCCAGTCGGTTTGTTAGACACTTTGCCCATCTTTAGGCAAATGCAACTGGACACCCTGTCCCTTGTAAGTGATCTGATCTCAAACAAACCTGCCAGTGGTTCCAGACAATTGATGCGGAGTTACGGTTCTTCTCCAGTCAACCTTCCACCCATAAAAATAGCTCCACATGTGGCTCAGTAGCCCCATCGACTGGCGTCTTACTCAGTCACTAACACCAGTGTGGACCCAAAGATTGCATTGGCATTCCAGGCTTTTATGTGGCACAGCCGCCAGTGAATCTTTGTCCTGGCCTTCTGTGGCAGAGTCACCAACTACAATATTTCACTCCTTTTCTAAAATGATAGGCCTTCAGCCCCTACAATGCCGAATAGTAGAGAGGACCCAGGAAAATAGCCCAAATGGATGACAACAAAAGGCCTACAGTCTTGGCAAACTGAGTGGAGTGAAATGCTGTCCCTCCAGAGTGATCTCTGCAACTTCTTCTTGATCCCCATGCTCTTTTTCAGCGGAAGACTTAGATTGGCCGCTACAGATTCTATCACAAAATCTAGGAAGGTCGTGAACTGATTCAGAGCTGACTCTGATTTTTCCTGATTGATCAAAAACCCTAACTTCTGGAACAATGCAATAGTGGTATTCAAGATTGCATGGCAGTTGTTGTGCACATTGATCCATCAAAACAATATCATCCAGATAAATGATCAATCTGACGCTCCTAACTTTTAAATGTTCCACCATTTGGCTCAGTAGTTTTGTGAATCACCATGAGGATGATGAGAGTCCAAAAGGCAGAACTGAAAATGTAAGCATCTCCGGTGAGGCAGAAAAAAATGGACACCATCAATCAATTAATCATATAATTTGTAAAGCGCACTACTCACCCGTGAGGGTCTCAAGGCGCTGGGGTGGGGAATGCTGCTACTGCTCGAAAAGCCAGGTCTTGAGGAGTTTTCTGAAGGTCAGCAGGTCTTGGGTCTGCCGTAGGTGGATGGGGAGGGTGTTCCAGGTCTTGGCGGCGAGGTGGGAGAACGATCTGCCACCGGAGGTCGCTCTTTGGAAGCGGGGGACAGTGGCGAGGGCGAGGTCGGCGGAGCGGAGCTGGCGGGTGGGGGTGTAGAAGCTGAGTCGTCTGTTGAGGTACGTTGGTCCAGTGTTGTGAAGTGCCTTGTGTGCGTGGGTGAGGAGTTTGAAGGTTATCCTCTTGTTGACCGGGAGCCAGTGCAGGTCTCTCAGGTGGGGTGTGATGTGGCTGCGGCGAGGGATGTCGAGGATCAGGCGTGCAGAGGCGTTCTGGATGCGTTGGAGCCGTCTCAGGAGTTTGGCCGAGGCTCCTGCGTAGAGGGCGTTTCCGTAGTCCAACCTGCTGCTGACGAGGGCCTGGGTGACCGTTCTTCTCGTTTCAGTGGGGATCCACTTGTAGATCCTGCGGAGCATGTGGAGGGTGTTGAAGCAGGCGGAGGAGACGGCGTTGACCTGTTTAGTCATGGAGAGGGTGGAGTCGAGGATGACTCCTAGGTTGCGTGCGTGGTCGGTGGGTGTTGGGGCGGTTCCCAGTGCGGTCGGCCACCAGGAGTCGTCCCAGGCCGAAGGGGTGGATCCGAGGATGAGGACCTCCGTCTTGTCCGAGTTCAGCTTCAGTCGGCTGTTCCTCATCCATTCAGCGACGGCCTTCATTCCTTCATGAAGGTTGGTTTTGGCGGTGTGGGGGTCCTTGGTGAGGGAGAGGATCAGCTGGGTGTCATCGGCGTAGGAGATGATGTTGAGGCTGTGCCGATGGGCGACGTGGGCGAGCGGTGCCATGTAGATGTTAAACAGAGTTGGGCTGAGGGAAGAGCCCTGGGGTACGCCGCAGATGATCTCGGTGGCTTCGGAGCGGAAGGGGGGAAGGCGGACGCTCTGTGTTCTGCCGGAGAGGAAGGAGGTTGTCCAGTCCAGGGCCTTCTCTTGGATCCCGGCATTGTGGAGGCGTGTTCGTAGTGTGTGGTGGCAGACCGTGTTGAAGGCGGCTGACAGGTCCAGAAGGATGAGGGCCGCCGTTTCTCCGTTGTCCAGCAGGGACTTGATGTCATCGGTGGCGGCGATGAGGGCAGTCTCGGTGCTGTGGTTGCTGCGGAACCCGGACTGGGAAGGGTCCAGGATGTTGTTCTCCTCGAGGTAGTGGGTCAGTTGTTTGTTGACAGTCTTCTCGATGACCTTTGCTGGGAACGGGAGCAGGGAGATGGGCCGGAAGTTCTTGAGGTCCTTGGGGTCCGCCTTGGGTTTCTTGAGTAAGGCGTTGATCTCGGCGTGCTTCCAGCTCTCCGGGAAGGTTGCTGTCTCGAAGGAGGTGTTGATGACTTTCCGGAGATGGGGTGCGATGGCTGTGCTGGCTTTGTTGAAGATGTGGTGTGGGCATGGGTCTGACGGAGATCCGGAGTGGATGGTGTTCATGATCTTGATGGTGTCGTCGTAGTTGATGTTGGTCCAGGAGAGCAGGCGGTTGGTGCGGATGGTGGTCGTGGGGGCGGAGGTCTCAGTGGTTGTCGGGGCGGGCGTGGCGTTGAAGCTGTCGTGGATGTCTGCGATCTTGCGGTGGAAGAAGGTGGCCAGCGAGTCGCACAGGTCTTGCGAGGGTGGGACGTCGTTGGTGTTGGAGCTGGGGTTGGAGAGTTCCTTCACGATGTTGAAGAGCTCTTTGCTGTTGTGCGCGTTGTTGTCTAGGCGGTCTTTGAAGGAGGCCCTTTTGGCGGATCTGATGAGGTGATGGTGTCTGCGGGTCGTGTTCTTGTGGGCTGCGTGGCTGTCCGGTGTTCGTTCACGGAGCCAGATCTTCTCCAGCTTTCGGCAGGTTTGCTTGGAGGCCCGGAGGTCTTCAGTGAACCAGCTGGCTTTCTTGTTGGTGTGACTGTTGGAGGGTTTCTTGATCGGGGCGAGGGTGTTGGCGCAGTCGTTGATCCACTGTCTGAGGTTGTGGGTGTCGGTGTCGGGTCGGCGGGTGGGCTCTGGGCGAGGGTGGTGGTTAGCTGGTCTTCGGTGACTTTGCTCCAGCAGCGACGGGGCATCTGTTGGGTGCGGTGGTGCGTGGTGGGTTTCTTGAAGGTGAAGTGGATGCAGTGATGGTCGGTCCAGTGGAGTTCGGTGGTGTGGTTGAAGGAGACGTGGGGGCTTGCGGAGAAGATGGGGTCAAGCGTGTGACCGGCGGAGTGGGTGGGTGTTGTGACGAGTTGTCTGAGTCCGAGGTTGGCTAGGTTGTCGATCAGGGTGGTGGAGTTGGTGTCGTTGTTGTTCTCGAGGTGGAAGTTCAGGTCCCCGAGGAGGATGTAGTCCGTGGAGGCGAGGGCGTGTGTGCTGACGAAGTCGGCGATGGAGTCGCTGAACTGTGGTCGGGGTCCGGGGGTTCTGTAGACGAGGGTTCCTCTGAGGGTGGTGTTGGGATCAGTGTGGATCTGGAAGTGCAGGTGTTCGGCGGTGCTGAGGGTGTCGTCGGTGTTGGTCGAGACTCTGAGAGTGTTCCTGTGGACGATGGCGATTCCTCCTCCTGCTCCGTTGGTGCGGTCCCTGCGGGTGATCTTGTAGCCTTCCGGGACGGCTATGGCTATGTCGGGTGCCGAGGCGGGGTTCAGCCAGGTCTCCGTCAGGAAGGCGACGTCTGGGGAGGTTGAGTCGAGTAGGTCCCAGAGTTCAACGGCGTGTTTGCGGGCGGAGCGGGTGTTGAGAAGGATGCATCTGAGGTGGTTGGGTTCTTTCCTGGTCGGCGGCATGGTGGGGCAGATGCTTGTGAAGCTGCAGTTCCGGCAGGTGAAAGCTCTGTGGGTGCGCTTCGGGGCGGCCAGGAAGCAGGTGTGTGATCGTCCGGTGTTGAGTGCGTGGAGGGATCTGGCATCGTAGCGGTGTCGGGCGTCGTGGCATTCGCGGGGTCCAGGGGTCCTGGCGCTGGGCGCGGTCCAGGCACGGACGGGCGCAGACGGGCTTGCCTTAGGCACGCCCGCTGTGCGGCCTCCATATGAGGGGATGTGGGAGGGAGGAGCAGCTGGGAGCGGGGCGGCGAATGGGATTGCAGGGGGGCGGGGACGCAGCGGCGGAAAAAACGGGCGGGGGCCGCGGGAGAACTGGGCACAGGAAGGAAAAACAAGTTTAGGCAAGAAAACAAGTACAGGCACAGAGGAATAAAAACAAGTCTGGGCAAGAAAGCAAGTTAGGCACAGGGGGATAAAAACAAGTCTGGGCAAGAAAGCAAGTACAGGCACAGAGGAATAAAAACAAGTCTGGGCAAGAAAGCAAGTTAGGCACAGGGGAAAAGTACAGGATTAGGCAAAAACAATGCAGGCAGAGCCGTGCAGCAGCGTGGAGAGCGACCTGCCTGCGAGCAGGTCTAACAATAGCAATACCATGAAAGAAGATCATTTCTCTACTCATGGATTCCCCCATCTCGAAATGGGAATACAACAGCTAGCAGTCGACCTCCTAAATTTATAATGTGTCTGCACTCAGTCTGTCTTCCCTACCAAGAAGATATTATAATAATAATAAACCAAATTTATAAAGCGCATGGTTATGCCTAAAGGTGTGTCCCCCCCGCTAGAGACAGAGAGCTCCAAAAGCCTACCACCCAACAGTTCCACCTACTAGCAGACACGAGAACGGCAGGCATTCTGCCACCCTGACTACCCAACATGACCCTGTTCCAGAGCCGATTGATACAGCCAAGTATTTAACCTCTTCTGGAAGACTATTTCAGAAGGTTCCCTCCTCAGCTGAAGAGGCAGAGACTTCACCTCAAAAAACCAAAAGAGCAACCGCCCATCCTGACTTTTCTCACCCGGGGAATCACCGCCATGTTGAACCTGAAGACCTGAGACTGCGGCTTGAATGGTGGCCTTTCACTAGTGATGCCAAGTATCGTGGGAAAGCCCATACCTTTGAGCAGAATTCTCTCGCTGAGTGGCGGTCAGTGCAAGGTGGCAAGGGCTGGACCTGTGGGCGCCCGTCTAGGTAAATTCAACACTAGGCGTGCGACCGCATTTGGACCCTCTGCAGCTTCTGTAACCTCCCTTCTGTTGCCCCCAGGTAAAGGGTGTTGCAATAATCTAACTGCACAGTCATCAATGCCTGCACAGTGATTTTCCTAGCACTAACAGGAAGTAGGTCTTAGCATTTTAAGGATTTTAAAACACTTCCCTGCAATGCAAGCTATCTGGTGTTCAAAAGACAGCTTCGGATCGAACCAAACTCCCATGTTCTTGACCTTTTCTTTAGGGGCCCACTACATCAGGCCACTAGGCCGATGTCCAGATGGAGGGAGGCATACCAACAATGAGGACCTCAGTTTTGTTGTCATTAAGTCTGAGGCAGCTGCTGGTCATCTAGTCAGCCACCTCTGCCAGACACAGCTTAAACTGGGCGGCCGCACCTCCTGCCCCCTGGGATAAGGTGACAATCATTTGAGTATCATTGGCACAGGACACAATGGTCACACTGTGCTGCTCGTTGATCTCTGCCAGGGGGTGCATATATAGATTGAAGAGCATAGGGCTCAACGAGGAGCCCTGAGGCACCCCCTGTGGCAGAGGCAGTGGATCCTAGGAGAAAGGCTTTTGAGCAACTTGAAAAGGGAGGTCCTGGAGAAAGGAGACCAGCCACCTCAGAGCACAGCCCCCGGCACCGCAGTCCCCAATCCAATCTAATAGGAGGCCATGAGACACAGTGTTGAAAGTTGCACTCAGATTCAGCATTACTAGTGCTGCCACCTGACACAGCACCTAAGTGATTCAGAAGCCAGCAATAAGGCCGACTCCGTGGAATGGTGTGCCCGTAAACCTGACTGTGACAGGTGTAGCATATTGTTGGCCTCTATGAACTTAATGAATTGACTGTTAAAAAGCTTTTCCGCTACTTTTGTGAAAAAGGCAAGCAGTGAAATTGGCCTCAGATTATCCATTTGCGAAGGATTAAAAGTTTTTTTTTAAAAAGGGGCACAACAATAGCCTGTTTCCTTTTCAGAAGTACATGGCCCTGAGTAAAAAACATGGAAATCAGATTGCTCGATTGAGGTAAGATGGCATCCATTCCCTGAACTAGGATTTTGGGCGACCCTGACTTAACTTCATCCAGGAGTCCCCTGAGTTCATCCCAGGAAGGAACCTTAAAACTAAGGAGACCGTCCCCAGGGGGAGCAATAACAAATCTAGCTTGAAAGAAGTGGAAATCTCTGACTTCCTGAGGGAAGGAGTCATAGATTTTGGACACTTTGTTAGCAAAGAAAAGTGCAATCTCATGCAACTCTTGAATGAGGGGGTATTGCAAGCCGCCACCCACTCGAAGGAGGACAGGGATTTAACTATGGAGAAGAGGTAATTTGGAGAATTTGTAGAGACCTCAATTTTCTGGGGATAAAAGACCCTGTGTGAGGTGCGTATCTGCTTAAGGTAGTGCTTTATCTCTACTTTGTACTCAGCCTTACATTTAACGTCATACTCCTTCTGCCATATCCGCTCGAAGCGATTACAAGATTTCTTTAGGAGTGCCAACTCATCGTTAAACTATTCTGCAGTTGGTATTGCACGTGTCAAAAACTTTACAAAAACATTTCTCTACCTATATAATTTGAAATATGCTGTACGTCATAGTTTTACATCACCCACTTTTCATTGAACCATTGCAACATATAGACATCAATCCAAATCATATAATCATAACAAGTTTTATTATTTTTTACGTTTTTTTTTAATAGACTAATGTTCTTTGTACAAAATTACAAATAAGAATGAAAACAAATTTTTTATAAAAAAGACTTTTCAGATCCCATTGCAAGAACTCACACTCAATCACATACATACATTCTAATACTCAGACATACTCATACAACATCACCAATTATATACATTACAAATATACTACAAAATAGAGCATAGTGCGCAATCAAGTCCACCTCACCGTGAATGTCAATGTTTAACAAAAATTGAAATAAATATATTTCACAATCTAGAAATAAGATTGATATCAAAATAATATCATAATTTTTAACAAAATAGGAAAGAGGAAGAAAACATGGCAGGGGCAAGTCTAAAGCGCCGACGCGCGTTTCGGTGGAACCCTTTTCCTTTCTTGGGGTATCACCTTCTTCAGGGCGCAATTTGAGAGGTTTTCAATTTAAAACAAAGAAGCAGTGGGACCGAAACAGATACTTTATAGCAAGACAGCCAATATAGCTTCTTCAGAGGAAGCAGCAATCAGTTTCATCAGGAGCACAGGAACTGAGGTCTATGGAATGTAGAGATTACCACTGGTAGAGTGGAATGAAAAATCTATTTCGCTCAAGGCTTAGATCAAAGAAAAAGCAACACGTTCCACATCGTGCAGATCGAAACAATTGGTAGCTGGCGAATGACGATATATTAATAAGGAGTCTAGCTTCATCTGCTGGTAGTTTATAAGATGCTGAAGATCTCGTTCGCCGAGTATGAGAAAAGCTTATTTTTTCCGATCTAATCAAGGTCTGCTCGTAAAGGTAGCTACGATGTGCGTCTGCATCTCAATAGAGCGTCCCGCTGGCAACGCGGAAAAACAATTCAGTCAATATTATTGCATGTGTCACCCGGATCTGGACCATAGGCGCAACTCTATCCAGGGCTGCAGTTATCCAGCTCTCCATACTTGTTGACCACATCCGCATCCTCCTGTGCCACCGGATCAGTTAGCAGGAGTGCTTTTGTAAAAGCCTCAGACAAGAGGTTGGCACATCTACGAGATTCAAAGGGTAGAGATCCTTTAAATGCAGTAGCAGGCTTTAATAGAAATACCTCGAAGGGTATGATGGAGTGATCCAACCAAATGACCGGAACGGGGTCTTTCACAATAATGGAGGTACCGTTTGAAAAAATCGGATTCAGAGTGTGCCCTAACCGATGCATGGGGTTGTGAACTAACTGTATCAATTGCAGTATCTCCAGATCCTCAATCAGAGAGTTAGCCATGCTGCACGCTTTGTCATTATAGTGCAAATTAAAATCACCTAACACTAATAGGTGTCTATAGCGTGGTAAGAAAGATGGAAAACGATTTGCCTGTGCTATACTAAACTTCATAGCTGGCCCAGGAAGATGATATACTAAAAAACCAGCAAGAATTAAATTGCAGGATAGAGTAAGAGTAAAAAAAGCCGCTTCACATTCGGCTATATCCATGTCCATAAGTGAATACTGAAGAAATTGTTTAAAAATAATAGCAAGTCCGCCACCTCTCTGAGAGGCACGGTTATGTCTAACAATCCCATACCCATTAGGGATAGCATTTAAAGTCAGGAGCCGCGATGTCAGCGAGCCAAGTTTCCATTTTATCGATTGCACAGGTGAACCAGAAACTCTATAACAAACCGCTGGAGAGTCTCAAACACCAACAATCCCTTGTGATTTACATCAATTTCCCTGGAAGAATTTCTACCTTCTGCCTAATCTAGAAGGGAAAAAGGGATAATCCTTACCAGAATACGTGTGACTCCTCCTCTGAAACCACCTCTACCACCATTGCCTCAGGCATCGCCTCTTGAGGGAATGAAAGTTCCCAGCTGTCTTCCATCCTGCCAACCATTGTTCCTCCTATTTTGCCTTCTCTGGTAACCTTGTTGGATGGAGCAGCCAGAAGAGCGTCCCCTGCTTCTTCTGGCCCCAGCGAAGGCCTTAACTCCAAAGATCTTGCATACTGAGGTTTGGGCATTACCCAATGCTGTTTAAGTCACTACAAATTTACCCAGCTTCTTCAGATAAGGATCTCCGAATACGGTCCTTTGTCAAACCTACCCGGCTTCCAAAGTAGCCTAATATCCCAACATGAGATCCACCTTGATCAATAAAGTCTGCAATGACAGAGCACAATTTATATTGCCCAGCCTGCTATTCCCATCCGGAGACTATTTCGGGTAATATAGAGGTGCTCTCATGATTTTTACCATTAACTTTTGTCAGACACTCAAAACAGCTTTTATTTCGGTTGAAATAACCATAAAAAGCACATCATAAAATACATCAAATACAAAATTATTAAATTTTGCACAAAATCTACCTCGCAAGCATGTGCACCTGTTAGGAATGATTTATGCGTGTTTTTCAAAGACTTCGAATGCTATTAGTAATCAAAAAAGATTTCGTCATCAAGTAATAATTCAACCATACTACGGTCATTAGCACGGTCTGCTAAAGACAGGAAGGCACACCGACAAGCACGTAGATTAACTAGCAAGGTATCTAGATTGCTAGATCGATCGACTAATCGGCATACAGATAGATAGATAGATAGATAGATAGATAGATAGATGATAGATAGATAGATAGATAGATAGATAGATAGATAGATAGATAGATAGATAGATAGATAGATAGACAGACAGACAGACAGACAGACAGACAGACCGACCATGAGGCAGAAGGCAGATTTGTTTGTATATATTACCAGAACTTTGAAAAGGAACTATTGAGCAGTATTACCTTTTACTAGTTAAGTATTTTCTATATTACATGAAGTGATTTGGTTTAGCTGTCACAAAAGATACATTATTTCAAATCAACAAAATCATTATTGAAAACAGTACGTTGAATATTGTAGTATTTCGTTTGACTGTCTTGCGGACTGTGTAAATAGGAGAAGATTGTTCATATATATTAATTGGTAGGTCTAATTAGAGTGAAGTGTTATTTTTTAAATTGATGCTGCTTTAAGGCATATCTTTCTGCAAGAGTGGGCGTTTTTACATGTTCTCTGTGTAATGCACCTTCACTATGGGATGCTGGTTTTACACAAGATTTAGGTTATGTTTACCACTTAAGGGAAAAACCACATTGAACAATTTGCAAACTTTATGGTGACTTTTGATTTTTATTATTCAAAATAATTTTAATGCTTAGTGACTAATTGGCTCTTAGAAAGAATCAGACAAGAGAACTTTTTTAGACTGGTTTCCCATTGGTTGGAATTCCTAATTTACAGTGATTATATGTTTAAAGTAATAATGTCATACCTGTGAATTGTTCTTTGTTGTTCACAGGAATTATTTCAATTATGTCTATTACAGGTTTCAATCAATGGGAATTGCAGCCGATGTGAGAACAGAGGCAAACATATGGGAGCAGGGACAATGAGTCCAATGGGCTGGTTAGAGCTGAGGCCATGAGGCAGAAGCTCATTCAGATGGAAAGGGGGCAGTGGGCGGCTCTGTCCTTGGGGCAAGGACAACTCCTGTGGAAGTAGGAACAGCAGGCAAGCATATCTTTTGCTGTTCCACTGAAGCAGGGAAGGAACCAGCAGTACTGTCCCCTAATGACAGGTGACCCACAAGTGAATGAGGAATGCTGGTGATGCATCCTGTGGTTGGCACACTGAATACACTGGTTACCAAGGAGTTCAGAGAAGATCAATCGGGCAGCGTGAAAGTGTTGGCAGATCCAGGATTGAGAAAGACAGCATTATGGGATAGTAGAGGCTTCACTACAGTTACCCCCCCCCCAAAAAAAAATAAGGCAGCATCCCCCAGACTGACAGAAAAAGACAATTGGTGTACTGAGATTAACAGTGGAAGAACGGTTGGTGTCCACACAACTTTGAATCAGTGTTGAGAATGGGGGTTACACACTTCCACCAATGGGGAGGTGGGGCAGAGGGGAGCAGCAGCAGGATGGGCAGGATTTCACTGCACATACAGGCATAGGACGAGGAAGGAGCAAGCACAAAACAGGAGTATTGTAGACACTGAGCTACAAAAAGGAGGTAGTGCAAAAATGCTGAATTACTGTCTGCCCCTATCTTACCACTAGTACCATGGTCCAAATGTGGCAGGAACCACTAAGGGTTAGGTGATGCAGTAATGAGGTCACCTGGTGCTGCAAGATCAAGTCAACGGTCAAGTCACAAACAGCTAATCTAAGCTGAAAATGGATGTAGTAATGTCTAAGCACTGTAGGTCTAGGTTTATTAAAGAAAGACACGGTGATGCCAATGAAAAGTTTGAGAAATCCTGAGAAATAGAGATTTAGCTAGCCCTTAATCAAGATGTAATAAGCAGGTGGCCCTGGCACTGTTAACTAGCATTTTGTTCAAGGAAGAATAGTGGCAGGCAGATAACTTGCCTCCAGTTAATTGGAATACCGTGGAAGGTTCCTATAGAACATTCTCAACCCGAACATAATATAGCCTAATAGCCAGCCGTAGTGGGCTATACTGGCCATTAAAGGCCTGCTTGGTCTTTAACAAGGGAGTGGGACTTTAATGGCGGTATAGCCCAGCAATGGAGGGCTATAAGGCTATTAGAACATTCCGCTACTAGAGGGCAGAATGTTCTAACAAATAAAACAAAGGCCTCATGGAGCCCGAAGGGGCTTGAAATCTCCTCGGGCTCCATGAGGTCTTTGTTCACAGCAACAGCTGTGAACGACAACATTGGAATGTTGATGCTCTGGGCTTCTACCGGTCATTAGAAGCCCGGAGCACTCCATTGTTTTCAGTGGCGCTCCCAACATTCCAATGATCTAATTTTCCTTTCAACTCATTACCGCGGCTAGATCAATAATATAATCAAGGGAAATGCCAGGCCACATTCATCTCTGACACAAACCTCACAATTCGATCAAGTTTGCCCAAGGCATCCAAGGTGAAAACCCCCACCTAACACAAAAGCACAGCACATAAGCACCCCAGCAGACAGCTCAGTTGCCTCACCGGGGATATCAAATGTATTTCCACCAATATATATCATTACAAACGTTTGTGCTCTTATTTAAGGAATCATTAACCTAACTATTGAGGAATTCATATCACCAACACTGGTCTCCTCTAAATATCTGCCAGGAAGCGAGCCCCTGCATGTGTCTAATAAAGCGAAAAGTTAGTACACTAGAAAACTTAACCGAGCAAGTACCATTTTATTTTGTTATGGAGGCTATCTTGGTTTTACACTGGTAATTCATGAATGATCAAGACGACATACTACCTTAAAGTTCCAGAGTCACAACTTAGAGGTGGGGATGGTTTTCAAGGAAACAGTGACTGGCATCATGTGTATATTGAACTATGTAACTAATACATAACTCTGTTTATAACTGAGCATTCTATGTTAACACCATCCTGAGGGTGGAATACTTGTGTAAAATGTACAGAGCTGTGATATCCTTGGGCCATGTACATGGTATATAAAAAATCTCAAAATAAATACAGATGGCACACATAATGTAGAGGCAGCAACAGAAATTAGTTAAGACTTGTTTGAGAACCAAGTAGCAAAGTGAAGCTACTTTTGTGACATACTGGAACTTATTTTTAGTGCGTTTAATTTGTGACATCAGTGCATTTGTGAGGTCTTGTCTCTCTGTGTCCTTGCAAGGCAGACTGGAGCTAATGCGATTTTATTTGTCATATTAAGCATGTCTTATAGAGCACGCTATACCCCAAAAGACGCACGGTCATTCAGAATGAATTTGCATAGTGCAAGAAAAATTATTAAAATGGTGATAAAACAAGAACGGCTTTAGTTCCTGCATAAAGAGCAAACAGAAGGACATGTTTCTAAGTTCAGAAGGTATAGTATTCCAAATTGAGGGAGTCAAAACCGAAACAGCACAGCAGGGGCGTAGCTAGGCCTTAGGCTGCCCGTGGCGGCCCCTGTGTTTGCCGCCCTCGGCAAAATGATAGAAGAGCGGGGGGGGGGGGTGGTAGCGACCGCAACGGCCGCTACCGGGGAAGGGGGTCCGGCTGCCGCCCGAAAACTCGTGCCGCCTGGGGCGGTCCGCCCCCCTCACCCCCCCCTAGCTACGCCACTGCAGCACAGCCTCACACACAGGCCTTGTGAAATATTACAGTAACATGCAAGAGAATCTAAAAGGAGGAGCAGAGAGATCTCAACACATGATATCCGATCAAACAATTCTCAATAAATCTAGGAACCGTGTGGAAAATGGAGGGGTGGTGTTGCATTGTTCTTTTATGTTGATTCTCATTTTGTGCCTTTTATGTCGTGCTTCTAATGTTCTAGAATGGAATAGCAGTTCCTATTTGAACAGTACTGGTTTTGAGTAGCTGCTTTGTACTGTGCTGCCATCATCAAACTCTATTTATATCTTTACCTGGCATATCTGGATCTTTGCAAGTGGCGACGAGCAGAGGAGACACACTTGCTACATCGTACTTGGCAGTACAGGTGCAGTGTTCTCTTCCATCAACCCATTCTTTGCTTGTTGTGCGGAGACAACAGCATAAGAAGAAGAACTTCGCTGTGTGAACTTTTTCTGGAAATTCAAGACTTATGATTTTTAATGTTTTTTGGTTCATATTAGGTGCCTCATTTTCTCCCAGTTACAGAGCAGCTATGCTCCTTGGCAACGCTCCTGTGACGTATCGTCGTTGGAAACACGTCTGAACGTCTTCCCGTGCATTCCCGCGTCATTACGCCATCAAGTCTGCGGAAGACTCCATTGTAGCCTGTTGTTGCCTGGATACCGCAGTGAATCTCTTCAACTTCCATCGCGCCGCAAGTTACCCAGACATCTTTGACACGCTCCTCAGAGTAACCCAGTGTACTAAATCGTACGCAGCATAATATTTTCTGTCTGCAAGTTGGATTCTCAGCCTTCGTTTCTGGGTGCGTGACAATATTTTTCTGTTTCAAAGACCTATATCGGTACAATTGACAGTGCCATACTTTGTATATGCTATTAATATTATACTCCCACAGTAGCCCTTGCTTAATTCTACACTTGGTCCTCTATAAGTACTGCCAAAGTGCAATTTGATCCACTTAGTAAATTTTTACAAACTAAAGGGGAACCCCCCTCCCCATTCCCTGGACTAGATGGAAGGAAGAATTCATTACATATTTGAGGGCAATTGATGGGGAGAGGATGTCTGCAGAGAGGAAAAAAAACATCCTTTTGCACTGTTTAGGATCGGAAGGACAAGTTGTGTATAGGACAGTGCCCCAAATTGAAGGTGGTGGTGGTGATCGCAATGTTTATGATCAAGCTATGTTGAGAATGGAAACTCATTTCAAGCCTACAACTAGCGTCGCGCTTAATAGGTTTACATTTTATACTAGAGTGCAAGAAGAAGGTAAAAGCTTTGACGAATTTCTTACTGCTTTACATGCTTTATCCACAAACTGCAACTTTGGACTGATCACGGATGAAATGATCAGGGACCAAATCATAGTACATGTCAAAAGTAAAAAAGTACTAGAGCAATTGTGGATAATGGGCGATCCCAATTTGCAGGCTGCTAAAGCACTGGAACAATCGGAAAGGTGGATGAAGTCTTTGAACAAGGACACCAAGCTTCCAGGAGACGTGAGCAGTATCACACCTGAGACTTTTAAGAATGCTCAAAGTTATAGGAGTGGGTTTAAGGTTTTCCATTGTTTCAAGTGTGGGAACTCTGGACACATTGCATCTTCTCCGCGTTGTCCTGCTATTGGGAAGGAATGCAGTAAATGTGGGCGAATTGGGCGTATTTCAAGAATGTGTAAGGATGTAAAGAGAAACACTGCTGCCAGTGCCTTTAAGGGAAAATTATCATGTGTGAGTGAGGATGCATATGGTGATACACAAGGGGGAGGGGAAACAGGTATAGTCTTGTCCTTTCAGGATTTTTCTAATTAACTCTGAAGAGCAAATAATGATGTGCCCCCTAAATATATGGTGCACATATTAAATAGGGAACTTGAGTTGATGGCGGACTCCGGATCGCCTTGGACCATCATCACCAAAGAATATTGCCATCAGTGTTTTGGTGATTTGATAAAGTTGGATACTCTCAAGGAGTCTTATATTATCGTTGAAAACTTGGATGGATCCAAAATAGACATAGTAGGTTATGAAGAGCTGGAAATTGAATTAAAAAGCAGAGGGGCCCATACTAAATTGTATGTGGCAATCAAGGGAGTGAATGTGTTGGGTTGCCGTGATCAGGCCAAATTAGGCATAATTTTAAATCCCAGAAGTAAGGAACCTGTATTAGACATTGCAGAAGGTTCTGACAAAAGTGATTTGACACGGTTTTTTCGGAAGAGTTGGGAAAATTATCTGGGTTTAGTCACAAAATCAAGGTGAGGGAAGGGGCGGTTCCTGTGAGACAGAAGCTGAGAGGGGAGCCGATCACTGTGAGGGAGGAGTTAAAGAATATGTTGGAAAAAATGGTTCAGAGAGGATATCATTGAGGGGGTAGAGTCGTCTGAATGGGTTTCTCTCCTTGTTTTGGCTCACAAACCAGATAAAAGTCTCAGACTCTGTGTGAACTTAAGAGCATTGAATGCAAATTTGGTGATTGATTGTCATCCCTTACCTAACATCAATGAAGTTGTATGTATGCTAGAAGGGGCCCATGTATTTTCCACTTTGGACCTCCATTCAGCATACCACGAAATCGAACTTACGGAAGATTAAAAAAAATTCACTGCTTTCATAACACCACAAGGCTTGTTCCAATTTAAGCGAATGCCGTTTGGGTTAGCCTCAGCGGCATCCATGTTTCAAAGGGCAATGTATCACATCTTCAAAGATGTAGATACATTTGTAAAGTGTTTCCAAGACGATATACTTATCTTTTCAAAGAATGATGAGGAACACTTTAGGCATGTTCAGGAAGTGTGTGAGAGACTGAAAAATTATGGTTTGATACTCAAGGCACGGAAATACAAAAAATTTTGTGATTTTGTAGAATATCTAGGACACACACTCTCAGGGGATGGTGTTTTGCCCAAAATGTCTTTAGTAGATGCCATAGTTAAGGCACCGCCGCCTGATAATAAGGAAAAACTTTTGTCGTTTGCTGGACTCTGTGAGTACTACAGCAAATTTATAAAAAATGTTGCCACAAAAATGGAACCACTTTGAGAATTAACTAGAAATACTTAGGAATTTGTATGGTCAGAAAGACAGGAAGCAGCATTCCAGCAAATTAAGAGAGAGATTGCATGTGCTCCTACACTCAAGTCTTTTTGTTTGGAGAAGATGTGTGTTATTACAGTAGACGCAAGTTTGTATGGAGTGGGTAGTGTATTGAGTCAGAGGAGTGTTAAGGAAGAGTGGTGTGTGGCATTTGCGTCCAGGACCCTCTCTGACACTGAAAGGAGATATGCAGTTATCGAAAAAGAGCTGTTGGCCTGTGTTTGGGCCATAGAACACTTTCAAAACTATGTGTGGGGAAGTAGATTCTTACTTATGACCGACCATAAACCCCTCGTAGGAACTTTGTCTCCAGGGAGAGGGTGGAACTCTACTGCACACATTGCAAGACTTATTTCCAGATTACAAGAATACAATTTTAAGGTAGAGTATGTGCCTGGGAAGAGCAATGCCACTGCCGATTTCTTGTCAAGATTACCATGTTCTGATAGTAGGAATATACACAATGAGGATGAATTTGAAAAGGTAACCATCAGGGATTTTATATCTACAGAATTTTTCGGTGTGTCTGAGGAAGATTGGAAGAAGGAGATGAGTAGAGATATCCTGTCAGTTGATAACAAAATATTTGAGAGAAGGGTGGCCCAAGGAGAAATGTGCTACTTCAGAAATGGCTCCCTACATTAAAATCTCTGACGAGATTGAAAAAGAAGGGAAATTGCTGTTCAAGGGCGGTAAAATTGTTCTGCCAGGGACCATGCAAGATAAAAGTTTGCAATTGGCCCACGAAGGATATTTGGGGATGTCTTCCATGAAACGTCTCATTAGAGCTAACTATTGGTGGCCAGGTCTGGATAAAATGGTCGACAGAACAGTGAGGGAGTGCGCAGAATGTATAAACAGTGACAAAATGCTTAGAGTGTTTTCTGCTCCCCTTAAGCCTGTGTCTTGGCCTGAGTCTCCTCGGCAAAAGGTAGGGTTTGACATCTCAGGTCCCTACAAGTGCTTACCACGTGAGGCTAGGTTTGCACTGGTTTTGGTGGAGTATCATTCAAAATGGCCAGAAGTTAAGTTTGTGGCCAATACCACCTCTCAGGTTTTGATCACATTTTGAAGTGTGGTATCAAACATGTCACAACAGCACTTTATGAACCTATAAAAAATGTTCAAGTTGAACGGTTCAACCGTGTACTCAAGGAAAGTGTTGAGATAGTGTGCAAATCAGGAGGAGATTGGAAGGATGCTATGAGGCAGAAACTAAGGATGTACAGTATTACCACTCACTCGGTTACAGGGGTGAGTCCTTTTAGACTATTGAAAGGAAGAGTTCCTGTCTCTAACCTGTGTCCATGGTGGATAAAGAAGTCTTGCAAAAGTGTTGAC
This sequence comes from Calotriton arnoldi, assembly GCA_963921515.1. Classification (NCBI taxonomy): domain Eukaryota; kingdom Metazoa; phylum Chordata; class Amphibia; order Caudata; family Salamandridae; genus Calotriton; species Calotriton arnoldi. The sequence goes on along the minus strand of CAWUFW010003876.1, from coordinate 869,954 downwards.
AATGTGGAGTTGAATGTTGTAGCTGACAGAGTGAGAGAGAAGCAGGCTAGGATGAAGATATTTGATGAAAAATGGAATGTAAGGGTTCCATGATTTTGCCATTGGTAATATGGTAAGAATCCAGAAACCTGGATTCATGGTGAAAGTTGATTCGAAGTTTGGACATCCCATTAGAGTGATGAAAGTGTGTAGAAACAGCGTGGGCACTCAGGATGGTAGAGTGTGGAATGTAAGGAGGGTAGTCAAGTGTAAGGACAGTAATGTATGGAATGGAGTTAATAGTAAAGCTTCATTAAGTGATGAGTTGGATTCTAAGAGAGATCAAACTGTAGCTTCAAGAGTCAAAGAGAACCATAGAACCAAATGTCTGCCAGCAAGATATAACTGTTAGAGGTAGTTTTTATTTAGATCTTAAGGGGGAAATGTGTTGCATTGTTCTTTTATGTCTATTCTCATTTTGTGCATTTTATGTTGTGCTTCTAATGTTCTAGAATGGAATAGCAGTTACTATCTGAACAGTACTGGTTTTGAGTAGCTGCTTTGTACTGTGCTGCCATCATTAAAGTCTATTTACATCTTTACCTGGCATCTTTGGATCTTTACAGGTGGATAAAGCATAGTGCCTTAAGGATGGCACAGGTCACTGAGCTTTCAGAATCGGAGTGGTACTTTAGACACAGGTGCAGCTAACACTAAACGAGCAGCTTGGTTTTAGATCGACTGAATTTAATCAACTAAAGAAAAAGTGATGCCTAATTAGGTGTCATTACAATAATAACGTCTAGTGGCAATGATCACCAAAGAAGTGTAACACCCATTAACTTTGGAGAGAAGGTGGGGAAAAAGGCAGATTTGTCAAACGTGTTTTTATTTTAGCATGGGCACTTGCTTTTCTTTCTCTCACTCTGAAGTGGGTGCATTTCACAACTTAGCTGTAGAGACATTCTTGGTTTACAAACTGAACATGATGTGTTTCAAAATATGCTACTAGCATGGGACACTGTCTCCTTATCCTGAAGTGTGATAGGAGTAAACGTTTAATTGGCTGAAAACAAACCATGACATATTTATTTTAAAAGGTTAAGTCCAATATTAAGTATTATTTCTCCACTATCTATTTTCATTGACAATTTAAAATTGACACACTAGGAAAACGAAAAATCTATGTATTTTGTGACATAACACACAAGTCCAGTGTTCAAGATATATAATGCAATTTAGAACATTGGAATGTGGAGTACTCCATTGGATACAATGGAGTGCTCCGGGCTTCTACGGGTCGGTAGAAGCCCGCAGAGCAACATTCCAATGTTGTTTTTGTTCACAGCTACTGCTATGAACAAAGGCCTCTCGGAGTCCGACGGGATTTAAACCCCCTCGGGCTCCGACAGGCCTTTATTTTTAATAATTAGAACATTCTGCCCTGCAGGGGCGAAATGTTCTAATAGCCTTAGAGCCCTCCTAGCGGGCTCTACCGGACATTAAAGGCCCGCTCCCTTGTTAAAGGCCCTCAGCTTCAGCTCGGGCCTTTGAGGCTGGAGCGGGCCTTTAATGGCCGGTAGAGCCCGCTTGGTCGGGCTCTAAGGCTATATTATCTTTCGCATGTTCGCACTTGAAAACATGATTTCTACACATACCACCAATTGCAGGGTTTATGAGTTTAACATAAAAGTGCAAACATCATTGGTCAGAAAGAAAAATCACATGATGGAATGCAATACATGTGCCCCATTACCATCATCAAAATGCTGCTGGTTGATGTGCAAAACAAAATGTGCAAACGAATGTATTAACTGTGTCCACACCTACATTGTGACGTAGAATCAATCAATCGATCGGGTTTCTTGTAGAGTGCGACTACTTGTTCCTTAGGGTCTCCAGGTGCTGTGGGCGGGATCTGCAGTTCAGTCGAAGAGCCAGGTCTTGAGGTCCTTCCTGAATTAAGGCAGTGACTGTGATTTCCTGAGATGTAGAGGCAGGGAGTTCCAGGGCTTCACAGGGAGGTAGGAGAAGGATCTTCCTCCAGCTGAGGCCTTACAGATATGTGGGATGGTGGACTGGGCTAGTTGGGCAGAGCGGAGATGTTTGGTGGGTGTGTAGAAGGAGAGGCGATTGTGGCGTTGTGGATGGCTTTGTAGGCGTGCGTGAGGAGCTTGGAGGTAATTCATTTGTTGATCGGGAGCCAGTGGAGGTCTCTCAGGTGACTGGTGATGTGGCTGCGGCGCGGGATGTTCAGGATGAGTCTGGCGGAGGCGTTCTGGATGCTCTGCAGTTTCTTTAGGAGTTTCTGGGTGTTGCAGTAGTCAAGTCTGCTGCTGACGAGCGCACGGATGACTGTTTTCCTGGACTTGGTGGGGATCCACTTGAAAATCTTCCGCAGTAGGCAGAGCGTGTGGAAGCAAGAGGACGAGACAACGTTGATTTGGCGGTTTATTGAGAGCGAGGAGTCCAGGATGATGCTGAGGTTTCATGCGTGGTCAGTTGACTAGGGAAGGTATAAAAACTTATGGTTTCTCTGAGGACCAATTCAATAAAATAATTAATGGTACCTCCAAAAATATTTCAACTATCACATTAGAGAATAGTGATGAGGAACAATGGAAAATACTTTGGAACCTCAAAAAGAAGGTTATCAGAACTGAATTACATGCTGATTTCCTTATCGAATACTGCAAGAAGGGCATCATACCCAGAGGGTTACAAGTTAATAATGAACCTGGCATTTTTATTAAACATCAGAAATTTATTGAAAACTGGACGTTTATAGCTAATCGGTGTAGTCGTGATTGGATGCTGCTAATCATCGAAACAGCGTATGAAGTCCTTATAATTGAAAAAAGAGAGATAGAAGAGCTAGAACAGAGGTTGAAAGACAATACAGCCCTTGAGGACGCAAAAAAGAAATTGGAGGAAATACAGGGGGACATCTTAGGCTATAAAGACTATTTAGTCAATAAGAAATCCAGTAAATTGAGGAAAGATGTCTCTAAATATAATCTTGAACATGTGTATCCTTATTTACAGAAGGATTTTTATGATAGACCAAGGGAAGATTTCTTAAATCGCAGACAATGGCAACAACCAAATAAAAATTACCCTTCAAAGAACTTTCCAAAGAAAAATGTGAGATTCTTCGATACATCATATACGAGTTCGGACTCAGATAGTGACATTCAAACGGAAAACCGCAATACTGTAGGAAGAGAGTCAATACCCAGTGCCACTAGAGATACTCTGTCTTTTTTAGAACAAAGACACACAAATTTTGGCCAACCAAGAGGAAGGATGAGAGGGAGGGGCAATTACAACCCTCAACCTCAGTTCCAACATCGCCCATATACAAGGAGTCAGAAGAAATGGGATTAGTGACAAAGGCCCCAGTTATAAATCTCTCACAGAGAATTCTATCTCAAGATGAAGTCAATGTACTAGAGAAAGGGTTGGGTTATGCGATTACCTCCCCTGTGGACAGGTATAACTTAGAGAGGGACTTACAATGTTTTTTTCGCAAGATTAGACTTAATGCTTTCTTTGAGGATAAAGAGAGATTACCAATAGTCAACAAATCAGGGTTAAAACCTAAGTCAACTTGGACACCTCAGATCAATTTAGTTAGTAAAGATATTGATGCGTTTGAACGGATAGTCGATAAAAATATTGATGCACTATTGAACAAAAAAAACTGGGTGAATAATAACCTTAACATCAAAGAAAGAAATGCCCTTAACTTATTAGAAAAGTGTCATGATTTAACGATTAAACCCGCAGATAAGGGTGGCAGCATTGTAGTAATGCAAACAGATGACTACAATAGGAGGATGTATGCCCTTTTACATAATAATCATCACTATCATAAGTCAAATAGGGACGAGTGGATTGCTTTGACTAATAAAATTAAGAGTATGTTATTGCTAGCTAGGGATGATAATATTATTTGCAATGATGAGTTTAATTTTCTTTTTAACACAAATCCTACTATACCTGCACTATATGGTCTTCCTAAAGTGCATAAGAAATTAGAGGATCCCCCAATGAGACCAATCGTGTCTTTAACTGAACCGCTGAGTAAGTATGCAGATGTGTTTTTACAACCTTTAGTAATACAGCAGAAAGCATACCTTAAGGACACCACCGCGATAATCCAAAAAGTAGAACATCTAGATTTTAATCAAGAGAAACAATTGTTGGTTACCTTAGATATTGAAGCTTTGTATACGAACATTCCGCAAGATAACACAATACGCATGATTGAAAATCTGTTTAAATCAGAGGAAGCTGACCTCAGCCCCCACGCTACGTTTATAGTAGACTGTATTACACTTGTATTAAAAAATAATATTTTTCTGTTTAACAGGGAATTCTACAAACAGGTTAAGGGGACCAGCATGGGAGCCACCTGCGCTCCCAGTCTGGCCTGTTTGTATGTCTCTCAGTTTGAAGATATTCACATTTATAATGAAGCAGTGCCCTTTTATGAAAACATCTCACACTGGTCAAGATACATTGATGACGTGTTTTTTATTTGGACTGGAACCATGGAGACCCTGGAAGAGTTCATACAGTGGTTAAATCTGGGAGACAGTAACCTTAAATTTACGTCCCATTATAGTAGAAGTGAATGTGAATTCTTAGATGTTATTATTAAGCACGTTGATGGAGCCTTAAATGTTGAACTATTCACAAAACCTAGTGATAGGAACACTATGCTCCATTATAGGAGCAACCATCCTTCCTGTCAAAAGGATAATATTCCCTTTGGACAATTTTTGCGGGTGAAAAGAAATTGTACTAGCATTAGAGATTATGATAGACATGCGGATAAATTGACAATTTTTTTTTTATCAAGAGTGTGAGGGTTTTCCCAACAATGACTGCACGGTACCTTTAATTCATGACTGCCCCGGATCAGCCATTTCGGGATTCCCACGAAGCCGCGAGGACTACCGTCCGACGCCATTGAGGGTAACCACGCCCCCTTATCATGTGTCCCTACAGGAGCCAGTTACAAGGTGGGAGTCGCTGGACGTGGGCGGGACTGACTCCGGAACTGGAAACCCGAGGCCGGTAAAAGGAGCCCGAGGACAGACGGAAGGGCGCGGATCCACGGAGAGTGAGGAAGACGAGCAGGAGAGCCAGACCAGAGAAGAGACGGAGATCTGCGCGAGTCGACGAGCGGAAGCGGACGACCCAGAAGGAGAGGAGGAGTGGAGCGAGGACTGGTGGAGCCCACCGGAGGACGCTGGAGAGCGGCCGCAACTCAGGAGAGTTGCGGCGGAGCCGGTGAGTCCTCCAGAAGGAGAGAACGGGGAAGTGGGAACAGGGGAGGCGGGAGAGGAAAGCATACTTGGGGTGGGATAGGGAGCGCCGGGGTGTATAGCACTAGAAGGCACGAGTACTGAGTCACCTATCTGTACCTCCCGTTTAGAGCACCTGAAACCAACACACATCTTTAAACCCCCCTATTCTTTTGTTAACTGCACATCCCTTCCTTGCACGCCGTTTCAGAAGACGTATCACCGACCGGGTGTGGTGACGGTTAGCACCAGACACTACCCTTTTTAGGGACTACCACTGACGACTCCTTCCTGTCTCTTCCCCCCTCTTATGAGCCTCCGAACGCCCACCACCGCATCAAGTCCATCTTGGGAGGAGAGGAATGACTGAGACGACCAGAAGGGGCCCACAGAAGGAGAGGAAAGAAGGAGAGGACACGGACTGTGTTACCTGTACCTACAGTTACAAACAGTCCAAGCTTGTTAATAAAAACACTAAAGATTGCACACCATATCCAGCCTCCGCGTCTGTGTATCCGGCCCGCACTCCCCCCACGCTCACAGGTGGTGTCAGAAGTGGGATCTGCCGGAGACATGGAGGCTGCGATCAGGAAGATGGCGGACAGTCAAGAGAGCCTAGGCAAGGCCATGGAGAGGTTCCTTACGGTCGTGGAAGACGACCGCGACAAGATGCACCAAACGCTTGCCGGACAGAGTCAATCCCAGGAAACGGCCCTAGGGAAGCTTGCCGAGGCACTCAGCCAGCCGAGAGGGGCCACCACCCTTCCGTCCCTTGTGTTACAGAAGTATGTGAGCGGAGAAGACCCGGATTACTTCTTCTGTAATTTCGAAAGGATGGCCATGGCCGCCGCATGGCCCACCGATAAATGGGGACAGTACCTGGGACCCTTACTCTCAGGCGAACTCCAAGCCGCATACCAAGCCGCCAACTTGCAAGGTCTCACCCCTTATGCGGACATAAAACAATGTATCCTTGAACGACTAGGGGTAGACGATGAGACCTATCGCATACGGCTGCGTCAGTTGAAAGAGGGACCCCAGGAGACCCCAAGAGCACTATATTTCCGCGTGAAGGACTTAGCTGACCGATGGTTGAAGCCCTCCTCGACCACTAAAGAGGAAATCATGTCCAAAATCTACTTAGAGCAGTATTTGTCCTCCCTACACCCACCCATTCAGAGATGGGTACGCCAACACGCCCACCTTACTCTGGAAACTGCAGTTGAAATCGCCAGCGCCTTCAGTCGGGCACATGAGATACAGAAGGGACGGGAGGAAGTTCCCTGGAGAGGCGGAACCAGCGGACCACATCGTCCACCCCGAAACCCAATACTTAGGAAACCGGACCCTATTACCATAACGCCTGGAACACCCCTCTTTAGGACACCTCCACCAGGACCACAGTGTTACAACTGTGGGGGTCTGGGACACATAGCGCGTTTTTGTCCTCAAAAGGAGGAACCAATGGAGGTCGGAATAGCCCGCAATTATTATTGTTCCCAACATGGGAGATCCCTACCTCCTTATCGGTGTAAGGTATTGGTGAACGGACAACCCTTAACCGCCCTAGCAGACACTGGGTGTCTCCACAGCGTGTTAAGACCCCAAGACCTCGACCAGGCATCAGGAACGGTTAGCGGAACAGTGGCCATACAGTGCGTTCATGGGGACACAAAACAATATCCCACAACGCACGTTCGTATACAACACCCCACCGATCCGGGCTCCGCCCTAAAAGTTGGTCTCATTCCCCGGCTTCCCGAACAACTCATCCTGGGGAATGACTATCCACGACTGACCGATCTAATAAAAGGGACCCCTCCAAACGCAAAAGATTGGTGGAGAGAAGCCCCTTTTTCTCAAGAAGAGGACCCTGAGTGGCCCCCGTCCAAAACAAGGAAAAGTCGTAAGCAGAGAAGAGAGGAGAAGAGGAAGAGCCATGCGGCATACCCCGTCCGGGTAGAGGAGCACCCCTGGGAGACCGATAGGGATTTCCACGCCACACAGAGAGAGGACCCCGTCCTACAAGAAGCCTGGAGCAGAGCCCTAGAGAACGAGGACCCCCTTCAAGTAGGTCCCTATTTCTTTAAAAGAAACGGACTGTTGTATAGAAAAGGTAGTCCTACTCACCCCGCACAGCTCCTCATACCCGGCCCCTTTCGTGAGAAGGTATTATACCTTGCCCACAGTCATCTACTGGGGGCCATTTCAGTGATGAGAAGACCGAACAAGCCATTCTCGAGAAATTCTACTGGCCAGGCATCCATCAACAAATCCGTACATATTGCCGGAGTTGTCCGATATGTCAGAAAAACAGTAGATACAAACCCTCCCGAGTACCACTACGGCCTCTTCCCGTTATTGCGGAACCCTTTCAAAGGATAGGGATGGACATAATAGGACCCCTGTTGCCCTCCAGAAGCGGCTGCCGCTACGTCCTAGTTCTCGTGGACTATGCCACCCGTTTTCCGGAGGCCATACCCTTAAGACACCCCAACACCTCAAACATAGCTAAAGCCATGATAATGGTGTTTTCCCGCGTAGGCTTTCCCACAGAGATCCTCACCGATCAAGGGACACCCTTTGTCTCTAAACTGATGAAGCAGGTGTGTAGTCACCTAGGCATCAAACAAATACGCACTGCAGCATACCATCCACAAACAGACGGGTTGGTTGAGCGCTACAACGCCACCCTGAAGACCACCCTTAAAAAACTTCTAACCCTCGAAACCCGAAAGTGGGAAGAAATGTTGCCCTTAGCACTGTTCGCCATTCGGTGTAAAGTCCAAAAGAGCACAGGGTATTCTCCGTTCGAACTCTTGTACGGTCATCAACCCCGTACGTTTCTAGATATGGCGAAAGAAACGTGGGAAGCAGAACCAAACCAAAGTAGACCACTCCTTGAATATGTAGACCGGCTAAAAACACACTTGGGCCAAGTCCGTGCCATAGTCCGACAGAATCTAGAGGCGGCTCAGACAGCCCAGAAAAAACAATATGACAAGGGAACAAAAGAAAGAACATTCGCTGTGGGGGATCAAGTACTTCTTATGATGCCTTCCTCAGACCAGAAGATGTTAGGCCAATGGCAGGGTCCCTATACCATATTGGACAAAGTGACCCCAGTAACCTACCGAGTAGAGACAGATCCGACCAGAGCTACCTCACAAATATACCACGTTAATCTACTAAAGAAGTGGATAAGACTTCTCCCTGTCATGTTAGGTCAAGAGAAAGAGAAAAGCCTCCTGATGGAACAGAGCATAGATCAGGACTTACCCGTGGACCTCAAAAGATCCCTCCTAGACGCTCTTTGTCCCCTACAGGGGATCTTCTCCCTGACCCCAGGGAGGACAACAGTAACAGAACATGCCATCAAGACCCAACCCGGTAAGAAAGTGCGACTTCGTCCCTACCGTATACCCGAAGCCCGTAGGACCGTAATCAGGGAAGAGGTGAAGCAGATGTTGAACATGGGGATAATCGAGCCCTCCAAGAGCGACTGGAACTCCCCTATAGTACTAGTACCGAAACCTAACGGCACAGTCCGTTTTTGTATTGATTTCCGCGAAGTCAACAGAATCTCCGACTTCGACGCCTATCCTCTCCCGAGGGTCGACGAAATGATTGAGCGCATAGGGAATGCCAAATACATTAGTACCCTTGACCTCTGTAAAGGGTACTGGCAAATCCCCTTACGGGAACAAGACAGGGAGAAAACAGCTTTTTCTACACCAGACGGCCTATATCAGTTCACAGTGTTGCCCTTTGGGCTACACGGGGCACCAGCGACCTTTCAGCGAACTATGAATCTGGTGTTACGACCCCATGAGAAATACGCAGGGCGTATCTTGACGACATCATTATATATAGCGAGACATGGGAACAACATCTCACCCACCTCTATAATGTGATTCACGCCTTGGGCTGTCATAACCTCAAAATAAACCCGGCCAAAAGTCATTTGGCGGCCCAAACGGTCAGATATCTGGGTTTTCTTTTGGGGGAGGGTGTCATCCGACCCCAAAATAACAAAATAGCCGCTATCACCCTAGTACCTTTTCCCCAATCAAAAAAAGACCTCAGGGCCTTTCTAGGCCTATTAGGCTACTACCGGAGGTTCATACCTAATTTCTCTCAAACAGCAGCCCCTCTCACTGATTTATTGCAGAAAAGCGCGAAAACCGAAGCCCTGTTAAAACAACCCACTCCAGGAATGATCCGAGCTTTTGAGGCGCTGAAAGCCGCGCTAACGGCAGACACGGTACTCACCAGCCCTAACTATACCCTTCCCTTCATCTTACAAACTGATGCATCAGACCAGGGTCTGGGGGCAATTCTTTCACAACGTACCCCTGGGGGCGAAGAGAAACCAATCCTGTACCTCAGTAGAAAACTGTACCTCCGAGAAAAGAATTACGCAGTGATCGAGAAAGAGGCACTCGCTATAAAGTGGGCCATTGAGTCACTACGCTATTACTTAGAAGGACGAGAGTTCATCCTCTATACCGACCATGCCCCACTGGAATGGTTAGCTCGGAACAAGGGACACAATGAAAGAGTGCTTCGGTGGTTTTTGTCTCTGCAACCATATAGATTCTCTACACATCATCGGAAGGGTACAGAACAAACAAACGTGGACTTTCTGTCGAGATACCCGGTAGAGACAACCCCTACAAGAAGGACGGCTAGGGAAAGGGGATGTGAGGGTTTTCCCAACAATGACTGCACGGTACCTTTAATTCATGACTGCCCCGGATCAGCCATTTCGGGATTCCCACGAAGCCGCGAGGACTACCGTCCGACGCCATTGAGGGTAACCACGCCCCCTTATCATGTGTCCCTACAGGAGCCAGTTACAAGGTGGGAGTCGCTGGACGTGGGCGGGACTGACTCCGGAACTGGAAACCCGAGGCCGGTAAAAGGAGCCCGAGGACAGACGGAAGGGCGCGGATCCACGGAGAGTGAGGAAGACGAGCAGGAGAGCCAGACCAGAGAAGAGACGGAGATCTGCGCGAGTCGACGAGCGGAAGCGGACGACCCAGAAGGAGAGGAGGAGTGGAGCGAGGACTGGTGGAGCCCACCGGAGGACGCTGGAGAGCGGCCGCAACTCAGGAGAGTTGCGGCGGAGCCGGTGAGTCCTCCAGAAGGAGAGAACGGGGAAGTGGGAACAGGGGAGGCGGGAGAGGAAAGCATACTTGGGGTGGGATAGGGAGCGCCGGGGTGTATAGCACTAGAAGGCACGAGTACTGAGTCACCTATCTGTACCTCCCGTTTAGAGCACCTGAAACCAACACACATCTTTAAAACCCCCTATTCTTTTGTTAACTGCACATCCCTTCCTTGCACGCCGTTTCAGAAGACGTATCACCGACCGGGTGTGGTGACGGTTAGCACCAGACACTACCCTTTTTAGGGACTACCACTGACGACTCCTTCTTGTCTCTTCCCCCCTCTTATGAGCCTCCGAACGCCCACCAACGCATCAAGTCCATCTTGGGAGGAGAGGAACGACTGAGACGACCAGAAGGGGCCCACAGAAGGAGAGGAAAGAAGGAGAGGACACGGACTGTGTTACCTGTACCTACAGTTACAAACAGTCCAAGCTTGTTAATAAAAACACTAAAGATTGCACACCATATCCAGCCTCCGCGTCTGTGTATCCGGCCCGCACTCCCCCCACGCTCACAAAGAGGTTATCCTAAGAGACTTATTAGACACGCCTATAAGAGAGCTAAATATTTTAATAGAGATTCGTTCTTTGATAATAAGCAAAAAGAAACCAAAGGCGAGACTCAGCCTTTGATTTTTGTAACTAATTATAGTAACATCAGCAATAAAATTAAAAATATTATTAATAGGAATTGGTATCTGATTATGAATAAAAAGAAAGAGACTCTACCTAAGCCCATGTTTTCATTTAGGCGAAATCGCACAATAAGGAACTGTTTGGTGCACACCTATAGAGAAAACAAAGAGAACCATCAACCCTGCATTAATAACGCACCTTTTCCAACAGGCACGTTTGCTTGTAGAGGATGCACCAATTGTGGTAATATCCTCAAAGGAGAATCCGTATTCCTGAATGGTGTGACCCTAAAAATTAATAATTTTATAAACTGTCGAACAAAAAATTTGATATATTTGATCTCATGTCCATGTGGTTTTGGATATGTTGGTGAGACTTCTAGAGAAATTCGGACAAGAATATGTGAACATAAGTCAGCCATTAGGATCAATAAGAAGAATGCACCACTCGTAGAACATTGGAACAAAGAGCAGCATACGATTGACGAGCTCAAGTGGTGTGGGCTTGAGATAGTCCAAATGAACTCTAGAGGAGGGGACATGACCTCCAAAAGAAAGAAACGGGAACAATTCTACATGTCCCGTCTCAATACTGTGAGGAGGGGATTAAATAGTAAAGAGGATTGGGAGAGACTTATCTGATCTGGTCCCTTGTCATAGCGTAGTAAGTTGTTTGGTAGCCTTTCACAGAAAGAATTTTAAAATTCACTATTTTGGATCTCTCTCATAGCGTATATTGTTGCTTAGTTGGCATCTGTGTAGTGATAACATTCTATGCAATTTTCAAGAAAAGTTTTTTAAAACCTCACTATTTTTGAATCTCTTTCATAGCGTATGTTGCTGCTTAGTTGGCATCTTTGTAGGGATAACATTTTATGAATTGTTTTAGAGCTTAAGGTGGTTTTATTCCATTTTTTACTGTTATTATTCAACCTGGGCACGTTACTCTACGATTGGAGAGGTTTTTGTGGTGCAGATGGATAGCCATATAGGTGAGAACGATACTAAAGAACTTGTTAAATAGTTGCGCTATTTCACGCGTCCGCCGGGAGCCTGTGTATGTCCATACGATTGTCTTTATCGATATATAAGCTCTAGCTTTAGAGAGACACTGTAATATTGAAATTCATACGAAAGGATGGACGAATAACATTATATATATATATTTCAGATGCATGTTTCCTCCACGAGAAACTCTCTATGTATTCGATACCTTTATTCATTTTTTTTATTTATTTTGTCTTTAGCCTGATGAGACAGGAAGGATGAGACATATTGCCTAAAGTCCTTTTCTATCTTGGTAGAGGCTTTATTTTGAGTACCAATAAAGTTGTTTTATTTTTAAAAAAAACGTCCTTGGAAAGGCTATTTCACCCCTATCACGTGATATGGACGTGTCAATACGTATAATAATGGAGGCGTATTTAAACAGCTCCGGCCGGAAGATCTCGTGTACCCGATCCGGATGTTGTATACTGGCTGCAGGGAGGCCGTGGTTGTTGTATCAGGTAAGGGGCCGTACTTAGTGCGAGATTATTTTTAGCGTAAGGGCGCTTTCAGCTGTTTGATTAGTACTTAATATTGGTCCACACGCTGTGTTATAAGTAGCGGTTTGGGTTCTCCAACGTAAAGTTGAAAACACGTAATTTTGACGGAAACGGTGTTCTAGGCTATAGCGTTTTAAGTAGGCGGCCACTCGGCATGGAGTTGGTAACCTGTAGAAAACGAATGTTTGCCTTCGTATTGTGCGGACCTGCAGCGAAGTGTAATCATTAAGTTATTTAGTGAAGTTGGCCTTGCCTGACTCCGAACCCTATGTTAGTTTCAGTACGAACTAACACAGAACAGCTGTTTGACTATCGTGGGTATAATAAATTGATGATACCAGCAACAATGACATTACCTAAGTCACTGTTGCAATATTTATTTATTTATTTTCTATCAGGCCCTATGAGCTTGCTTTGATAATATAACATTAACACAAACCAGTAAGACTCGGTTTTTACGTTCTGTACGCGTTTTGATCACTATATTTGTCCATTTTGGCAAAGTTATCATCACCATAGGGTGTTTAGAAACTATAATTAACAAAGGCTTGAACATTATATATAAAATACATCTAATGTCATTTAAATGTCGATATAACTTATGTATCTACAATAAGTGATATCCTGTTGCAGGTGGGACAACAGAGGCCATATCCAGTGGCTGTGCACGTATCTGTGTAACGACGCCCCATAAATAGGCATATCAGCCTAAATTGTAGCGTGTTTTTAGCATACCACAAAAGTTGGAGATATTGAATCCCTCGGCAATCGGTAAGATTATATATTTATATTGATATCTATATTGATATCTATTACCTCTAGGTATAATACCATATGTGGCACTTAATATTGATGGTTTGTTTCCTAGTACCCTGATTTTATTCAATTGATGGTGGCACCAGTATACATACCCATAAGAAAAATATCTTGTAAAACAAGGTACGCCCTCTATTTTTTATCATTATGAGCAAGTATAGTAGTACTCTTATATAGGACATTAAGTAGTACTCTGATTCCATAAACTAAAAATCATCTTTTTTTTTCTCTTTCGTTTCTATAAGGATTTATGTTTGAAGAGGAGAGCATCATTTACCCTCTTTAAGATTTTAGATTCCAGAACTTTTTGATTCAGTGGATGGGTTAGTTCTATCAAACACTAACACCATTTATTAGTGGCTAGGTAGGTTGCCACCATTTATTATAAAAGTTTTTTCTGTTGGCTCTTGTTGGTGGATAAACAGAAGATGAAATAAGGCATACTGTTTTTTTTTAACGATATAGAGATAGTGTTTGTTATATTGAATTTTGAAGTCACATTGTTTTAATCCGTTTTAATTCATTATATGTCTTTTTGCCATTTAGAAAACTGTCCTGAAGAAGGTGTTTATTTTACGTATTCACCGAAACGCTGCGTCGACAACTGTTTTCTTAAAATTACGGACTTTCTATGAAAAATTCTGACGATGATAACTGTTCTCTTAACATTACGGACTTTTTATGAAATGTTTTTATGATTATTACGTGTCTAATACTATGTACGACAATTGTTTCTTGATAATTACGGATTTTTATGAAATGTTTTTATGACTATTAATTGTGTATTTTTGATGTAATGTTTTTATGACATTCTTTTTTATAAAGATTGGAAGTGAATAAACAACTTATGTAAACTTACTTTGAGGGTACTGGATGTTATGTTGTGACTTCATAATATTGAACAAACGGCTTTATCTTCTTTTATTTCGCTAGCTCTTTAACCACCAACATTAGTTCAACGTGTGATCTTTCACCACTGGTAGGGACCCTTTTGCTTTATCTGGACTTCGTAATACTGGAATTTTCACTGGATGTTTCACTTTGTTTGAGCTTCGTATGCCATATTGTTTCTTTAGGTCTCGCCTAGGCAATGCTTGCTTGCACTGTCTGTCGAGACATGCTGTTATCTACTATATGGGCTTTCAGCTCACCCATCCGTTTCGATTCATTCCTTTGTGGGCCTTTCAAAATTCCTTTGTTTTCGTTGGTGAATAGTTTACATTTGGCCCTCCTTTTTCTGTTTTGGTCACGCCGTGGAAGCTGGCCCTGTTACATGGATGCTTCACTATTGCCATATAAGTTAGTTTGGGTGCACTACTTTTTCTTTTGCCTGGGCTTGTTTGGCTTTCAGGACATGCTCAGCCGAGAGCTGCAAATCATGTCCTTATCTTGTTTTCCAATGTCTTTGGTTTCACAAGCACTTTTTCAGCTGGAGGCTATGTTGTTTTTCATCCTATAACATTTTTGGTTTCATTAGCTCAAATGTCCAAACCTTGAATAAAATACCTACTAAATGGAAGTGTAGTTTAAGAAGACGGCCACAGTAGGATCAACCTATTTACATTGTGCTTTTGACAGCGTGATTGTTTGGATACGATTAAAGAGGTAAACATGATGTCATTGCTCCGTTTTATGAAAATGGAAGCATCTTTAAGCTGCGCGCTTTCAACTTTTGAAGCTTTCTTTTAGGTTTCAATCACTGGTAAAGTAAAACCAATATCAAGGGATGCCTCCTCATCCTCTCCAAACATGGCATGTATTGTGAGGTTACTTAACAATATATCCTACAAGTAGACAGTGCAGCACCACCTCAGCATCAGTGCAGCACCACTTCAGTACCAGTCAGCCTCACTCAGCACCACTTCAGCAGCACCGCCGCAGCACCACCTGAGCATCACTCAGCAGCACCTGAGCACCTCCACAACACCAGCACAGTATCACCTCAGCATCACTCAGCTCCAGCGCAGCACCACCTAAGCCCCAGTGCAGCACCACATCAGCACCAGTGAAGCACCACCTCAGCACCAGCACAACACCACCTCTGCACCAGCGCAGCACCACCTCACTACCAGCACAGCATTACCTCAGCACAGCACAGCATCACTCAGCACCACCTCAGCACCAGAGCAGCATCTCCTCACCATCACTCAACACCACCACAGCACTACATTAGTACAGCGCCACCTCCGCATCAGTGCACCATCACCAGCCCCACACAAACCCACACCAACGCAACCCCACCACAGCATCAGTGCAGCACCCCCTCTGCAGCAGTGCAGCACCACCTCATCTGCAACTCCGCACCAACACAGCACCACTTCAGCATTAGTGCAGCACCACCTCAGCACCAGCACAGTACTACCTCAGCATCAGAGCAGCACCAGCGCAGCACCACCTGAGAATCAGCTCAACACCATCAGCACAGTACCACCTCCACATCAGTGCACCACTGCCAGCGCAGCCCCACCTCAGCACCAGCGCAGCCCCACTTCAGCAGCAACTCAGCACCAACGCAGCACCACTTCAGCATCAGTGCACCACCACTTCAGCATCAGCGCAGCATAACCTCAGCACAGCATCACTCAGCACCACCTCAGCACCATTGTGTGGAAAACTAGCTGCAATGGTTGTTAGCATCAGCTGAAGCCATTTTGTTTCTGGCAGCCATTTCAGTTAGCCATGTTCTCGCCATGTGCTTTCTCCCTCTTCACTATTGCCTGCCCTTGTATTCTGCTTGTGTCATCTGTTACAGTTAACTCCTTCAGTACTGAGCCAGAGCACTGCACATGCTCAGAAAGGTCTAGCTGGTAGAATGCACCTGCTCTTAGAGTAACTGTCAGGCTATTTTAACTAATATTAGCTATATTGTAAGCCCTCCCACTCTGTTGACTAAGCAATTCTTATGTATCCTTATATGTAACTAGCTATTCATGTGTGCACTTGTACCGCCTCTTTTTGAGTCTACATGCTAACTCAGCGGTAAACTGGGCATAAAAGACCCAGGATCTTTGTATTCCTTAGACTGTCTCATACAGTGGCCTGCGGGTACTGTATTGACACCGTTTCCCTCATGTGAGGTTAATAAAGTTGTTATTTTGATATTCCAGCTTCCGTGCCAATCTCTTCTTTGTTGGTTTAAGGACCAGGTCCATCAGTGAACCCCTAGAAAGGTTTTTTCTTCTACAAATTGGCGCCCAACGTAGGGCTCATCGGAGAAGCGGCTATCCAAGGGAGTGGTCTTGACGGAAGACAGGAATCTACTGAGGAAGTACCCTGCATGAG
This sequence comes from Calotriton arnoldi, assembly GCA_963921515.1. Lineage (NCBI taxonomy): Eukaryota > Metazoa > Chordata > Amphibia > Caudata > Salamandridae > Calotriton > Calotriton arnoldi. Next base: position 853,207 of record CAWUFW010003876.1, on the reverse strand, counting down.
GAAGACCCTTTGTCTTTGCAGACCAACGTATTTTCCAATTTTCTCGATCTGACCCTCCAGGTGTTGACCGCTCCCGACTGAGATCTTCTTTGGTGTAAGTATTTTAAAATGACTGTTAGGTCACTCAGAACTTGGCAGGTGGAGGTTGGAGACTTTGGTTTGGTAAGGTTGCTGTAGCAACACTTTTGCTTGGATTAGCTTGGCCAAGATTCTTGTTTGTTTGTTTGTTTGCTGCAGCAAATGAAGGCAGGTAATGAGGAGATTTTTCTCTAACTTTGAAAACTTGAACGGCACAAATTGTGTTAAGTGTCACTTGGAGTATAATATTATATATGCTATAATATTCTTGGCATGCCTGCTCCTAGCACACTTCATAGAAAGTGTTGCTGTCTTGGAGGTACCAATATGGATTTAGGAAGTACTCAGCTGACTCCCCTAAGAGGGGATACCTAAATGGGTTTAGGTATATTAAAAATGGTATTTCTTCCATAATGTATAGTACAGTATGGAATAAATATATAAAGAAGGATCCTGATCTGCCAGCCCAACTGGTAATTTGGTGTATTATTGGAAAAGGTTTTGAGGCGCGAGCCTGTCTTTTTGAACATGGCAGTCTTTTGGCTGTCTATTTGTCTTGGTGTAATCTCTGTACTTTTTTTTTAGAGTCCTTTCGTTTGTAAATATGACTTACAATTGGTATTTACAAATGGTTTGGTTTAAGTACAGTCTGTGAGCTCTCTTGCTTTTGTCCTAAGTGTTAATTTGTGGGTTAATTGTTTTTTTTTAGTGTCCATGTGGTTGTGGATTGACACCGGTGGTGATGCTTGAAAGTACTTGTTTTCAGTAACTAGTGACTATGTTTTTTGTGTTAGAATGGCTTGCCTTAGCAAGCAGTGTTGTGTGCTCTGAGTGTGTGGGCCCCCTTCTTGAAAATGTCTGGAATGAGCTCAATTTGTTTTTTTTTGTCGTCATTCTATTATGCAAATGTCATTGAAAGAATTACATTTTAGAATTCAAGGAATGAATTATATAACATATGCTAAATAGCTGCACGCTACCATTAGAAGTAAAACAGTAACAAAGTATAGATGTGTGAATATTGCCACAAGAGAAATTAGAATTAACACTCAATAGGAAAAAAATAGGCCTCATAGAAAGGAAAAAAAAAACGAATTTGTGTGCTTTAAAACTAAGACTGAATATAAAACGTTGCAGCATTATCCTTAAGGTATTAATATTAAAAGGCATTCACATCATAAGTAAATTGGTTGCTGCTGAAATAAAAGCGCCTCTTTTTTACATTACAAAACGATAGAATTGTGCCGGCTTGGAATGCCTGTGTTTTAAATAGACTTCACCGTGCTCAAATTTCCAGCACTAGAAAAAGAGCTTTTAAAACAGCTGTTCAAAGATGTCTGTACCGAAGGAAGCTGTCTGTCAAAACAGACGGAGATCAAACTTTTTCAGGACATTAGAATACAGCAAAGGGTTTTTCTTCTGAAAAAGGCGTGGAAATTGAGGCTTGCTGGTCGTAAGAACACAGCTGAGTAAACAACACATGGCTATGCTCGGCCACAAAACTACTGATTTTAAAAGTTACAAATACAGCTTCATTATTTTGGATAAAATAGAAAGGATTAAAAGCAGGGATTTTCTTTCTTGTTGCTTTTCATATGTGGAAACATTAAAAGAGTTAGTGATCATTATTAAAAAAAAAAAAGTGCAAAAAATTATTAACAATAATTGCACTAAAATCGTTTTTCTTTGGATCTATATAATGTCTAAATAATCCTACTGTGACCAATATATAAGCTCCTAGCATCAAAGTTGAATTTGAGCAGCACTTTTACCACAATGTGGGGAGTGAAATGTGAAATTTCACTTTACCCAGGCATATAAAAACTTATTTTATAAGGGTGTACTTTATGCATTTCTGACCTCCCACCTCTGGGATATCTAGGGGAGACCCTGGGGGTCCCTAATATGCTAAAATATTGTAGGTTATTCATTTTTAAGTACCCCTACCACCAAAGTCGATTTTGGGCACAATTTACTTTTTAAAAGCAGTCCTGGCACCCAGGGCTGTTTTCAAACTGATCTCAGGTTTCAGCAATGCACACATGCGACTGCAGAACACGCAGCTGACCTCTAAACTGCTAGAAAGCACATCACACACTGCACACGAATGAAAATTAGTATAAAATAAGACAGCAAACAGTGCATCTTACCTTTAAAATTATTAGCTCACAGGCACGGAACAGGACTGCTTTTCAGCTGTGCTTCTCCAGAGTTCCTTTGAATTGGAAAGACCGCATGGAATAGCCTTACTGACAGGGGACAGCAGGTTAAGGGTCAAATGCCAAGTTCTGTATTTAGAACTGACCAGCCTTACTGCATGTAAAAATTTCCACGCAGGGAGTCACTGTGACAGTATGTGATTTCTACATTACACTATGAAAGCTTGTAATGTTACAGAGTAGATTAAGCCTTCCTGGAGCTAGGGCCAGATTAAAAGGCTATGAAATTCAGTTTGCATTCATGCGCCCTCATGTTACACTAGTACAATTGCTAAAAGAATTGGTAGTTGGTTATTAATGTTTTCTAGCTAGCTCAAATGTGCTATTTACCTCCTACAAGTTTGTTTGTGCCCAGCTGCCAAACATAGGGGTAGATAGTGTCGACAGAAGGTCACCTGTTTCAGGTTACCTGCTGTCGAATGAGGGGAAGAGATTAGAGAGATTAGCTTTTGGGCAAATTAAGGGTAACTACAATTAAGTAATACATTGTCGTTTTTCTTGATTTATATGCTCTCTCTCTCTCTCTCTTTTCTCACTCTCTCTTGAGCCTGTCTACGTTGTCTAGGAACGGCCATGAGACGTTTAATTGGCTATTCAGTAATACTGTTTTAAAATTGTTAAGATTAATAAAATGAATAAAAAATACGCCATGTTACTGCCCATCCTGTCTGATGAAATTATGAAAGGATGAGTAGTCTAGATTGATGTTCCCTTATTTGACCTTTAAAGGGAAACTATATCTGGGTAGTTTTTGTTCTAAAATTGTCAGGTGATAACACCATTATTGTTAGTTATTTTTTATGCTACATACAGTTTTGCAAAGGCATTATTAGTCTCTTATTAGTCTGTGTAATTGAGCTGACAGGATCCCTGTTAAATTAGCAGTTTTAGATTTTCCTGCCGCGCCTATAACATGAGAGCATGGTCCTAAGCATAAAATGTAGGTGTTTTTATGTAAGAAAAATCATTTTAGAAGTGTCTGCAATCCTGTACAAGTAGTGAAAGGTTATAACTTATGAAACACAAGCTTGTTAAAGACAAGAAGCACAAAAAAATGCTTGTTCTGAAAATTCCCTTTTTTGAGGTTCTTCAGATGAATAATATAGGAATACACAAATGTAAGGATTTAGAGTATGTCCGTATTGTTTTTCTTTTTCCCTCAGAATTTAGTAAATAAACATAGACTTCCTTGGCTGCTTCACATAGTGTAACGTTTTACTCTTGTCAGTTCACCAAAAAAGTTCCTTTTATACTCACTAATAGGTCCAGGGTTGTTTTTTTTTAACTCTCAGATAGATGAAGTGGTTCTTGGGTGCCTTGCTAATGTATGGGGCGCCCCAAGCTAAAAAGGAGAAGGTATTTGGAAATGGACTATCCTCTCTGCCGTCGGCTTTCGAACGGAGCCGACGGCTACTTCAAACTTTTCAGAATCAGCGCTTACTGGCCCTTATTAAGGAGGCCCACACAGTCACATTAATTTGTGCCTGTGCAACTTTTCTTTGCAACGACTCCATATCCTGGACCGAGCCCATACTTGGCTCAAAAGAATCGCCAGGGGGAACTTAGGACCTTCTCCTTCAAGAACGTACATCACTCAATGCCCTGAAGAAGTTCATTGAATATGAACGAAACGCGTTGGCTGGTATTTTTAACTGTTGGATGCTTATGAAAATAAAGGATTTACTAAGACAAAGCAAACAAGACTATATGACTTATTGAAAAACGAATTTTGCCTCAGAGTAGTGCACCACTCCAATTTTTGGTTTGTTCTTCCTCTGCCTTGCAGCTGGCACCCAATGACGGCAGGTGCTGGAGTTGCTTGTGCACACTCGTCTGGTCACAGTGGGGACACAATCACGAAGGGAACACAGCAGGGGAGTGCGGTCATCGTGTCCGCCGTTGTCCGTAACTTGTCTCAGCTATCACCCAGCATCCACTGGGGCATTTCCGGGATACGGCACCGACGGTCAGCTGAAGCAGTGAAGACAGGATATTACCCGACTAGCCCGCTGCTCCGTGCTAGTCGTTCCTGCTTTCGTTGGACTTCCGCGACCTGCCTAGTGCTTTGTTTCCTTGGATCGCCGCTCTTGTTAGCGGTTTGACAGCGCTGCCCCGCCAGTGCTTCTTCCCGGTGGCTTTCCTTGCCGCGATACCCGCTTGGAGGTTATTACTCCGTGTTCCTGCAGTGGTGGCTTCTCGACCAGAGCCGGGTCCCGCCTCCTGCTATGCTGGCTATAGCCGCCCGCATCCACGCACCGCTCCTGTGAAGCAACAAGGGGCTCCTTCTCACCTGCGGCAGATAAGTGGTGAAATCGTGTTGGGTGATGGGCTCCTTAGTTGTTTTTGTGACTTTATTTGACCCAGTAACATTTACTTTGAGCTCTTGGATTCTCTCCTTATTTTGGAATTATTTGTTTTTCGGACTTGTTGGCCAGTGAGCCCTGCGCTGCCTGGACTTCTCTTTCATGGTTGCCAGAGGAGTATTTACGAGTCCTATCTTCTGCTGGTGGCCTAGTGGATGTTGAGGGGATGGACACAGCAGGTTGTGATACATACCAACCTTGGTGGCCTACTCTCCCCGATAGACGGACCTGATCCGCGCATCCTTCCCCCAGCAGTTTCTTTTGTTGTTTTTTCCCATTCCCCTTTTCCCCAACACACTCCTAACGGAGCGGTGAGTACAAACAGCTGCTCCCTGGGTGATGTGTGGAAGGGAATTGGGAAACTATCTGCTCTCCATCATCTCCGCTGGACGTTCGCAGCAGGTCAGTGGCGTTTCTGTCATTTGTGTCCGACACATCACCACCACAGCATCACTCAGCACAGCATCACTCAGTGCATCACAGCATCACTCAGCACCACCTCAGCACCAGCACAGCACCACTTCAGCAATAGTGCAGCACCACCTCACCACCAGTGTAGAATCTCCTCAGCGCCATCTCAACACCAAATCAGCATCACTTAGCACTAGCACAGCATCACCTGGGCACCACCAAAGCATCACTTGGCACCAGCTCAGCAACACTCAGCACTACCTCACTATCACTCAGCACCACCTCTGCACAAGCACACCACCACCTCAATGTCACTCAGCACCCATGCAGCACCACCTCATCCCCAGCACAGCACCACCTCAGCAGCAACTCAGCACCAATGCACCACTACTTCAGTATTAGTGCAGCACCACCTCACCAGCAGTGCAGCATCCCCTCAGCACCAGCACAGTACCAACTCAGCATCACTCAGCACCACCTGAGCACCAGCACAGCATCACCTGAGCACCACCAATGCATCACTCAGCACTACCTCAGCACCACCTCAGTATTACTCAACACCACCTCTACACAAGCACATCACCACCTCACCTCCATCTCAGTATCACTTAGCACCACCTCAGCACCAGGGCAGCACCACATCAGCATCAGCACTACCTCAGCATCAGTGCAGCACCACCTCAGAATCAGCACCACCAAAGCATCAGCACAGAACCACCTCCTCATCTGTTCACCACCACCAGTGCAGCACCATTTCAGCATCAACACAGCACCATTTCAACATCAGCCGAGCACCATCTCCGCATCAGTTCACCACCAGCCCAGCCCCACCTCAGCACCAGTGCAACCCCACCTCAGCAGAAATTCAGCACCAACGCAGCACCACTTCAGCATTAGCGCATTACCACCTCAGCCACAACGCAGAATCACCTCAACATAGCATCGACTCAGCATCACTCAGCACCACCTGCGCACCAGTGCAGCACCACCAATCAGCTTTACTCAACACCACCGCAGCATGACTCAGCCCCACTTCAGCATGATTCAGCCCCACCTCAGCATCACTCAGCACCACCTCAGTATCACTCAGCATTACCTGAGCACCACCACAGCACCAACTCAGCATCAGCACAGCGCCATCTTCTCATCAGTGCACCACCACCAGTGCAGCACCAACTCAGCATCAGAGCAGCCCCAACTCATCACCAGCGCAGCCCCACCTCAGCACCAGTGCAGCCCCACCTCAGCAGTAATTCAGCACCAACGCAGCACCACTTCAGCATCAGCGTAGCACCACCTCAGCATCAGCGCAGCATCACCTCACCACTGCACCAACTCAGCATGACTCAGCACCGGTGCAGCACCACCAGCTCAGCATGACTCAGCACCACCTCAGCATGACTCAGCACCACCTCACTATCACTCAGCATCACCTCCGCACCAGCACACCACCACCTCAGCATCACTAAGCACCACCTGAGTATCATTCAGCATCACCCGAGCATCACATCCGCACCAGCACACCACCACCTCAGCATCACTCAGCACCACCTCAGTCTGCCCTCGGAATCTGTTGATTCTCCCCTAGTGTCCGTCCGCTGCTCGTGTTGTAATTCAGGGACTATTTCCCAACCTCCACCCTCCCGTTGTTTATGTCCCCCTCCCCCCATAAAAAAAGTGATAATAAAGAAGCAGGCAGGAAGAAGTTGCCAGCATTGAAAGGACAAAAAAAACTGCAAGACATATTTTATGTTAATTCTCTTTTAGTAGGGTCATTCAGTTGTACATAATGCTTTCTTGGTTATATATAAGGTAACAAAAATGCTTATAGCACTTTTTTATTACAACTTTTTAACATGCTGCACAGCAGCCACAATGCTCTACAACATAGCTTAAAGACATTGGCAAAGCCAATAGTTCTGGCTAAACACTTATAAGGTCCCAAAGGCGAGAAATCATGTATGGTATTTTTTGTACTTTGCCTGACATTTGACAGGCATCTTTTTACTCGCTCCAGAATCTGTGTTTTTTCACAGTCATAATACCCTTCTGTTCAGTCCATTGGAGACACTGACTAATAAAAGCTTTCAACCACCATTAAAGCCAAGCATTGGCAAAGCCAAAAGGTCTGGCTTATAAATGAAAGTGCCTCTTAACTCATTGATGTGTTTAGGCACTCAACAGGCCATCATGCATGCACCCTGTCAATCATCCCTAAACCCACGCATTCATTCATCCACCCACTATGTCATTCTGCATTCACCCACTTACACAACCACAACAAAACGTACACAAATTCACCAACATAGGCAAGATAAATTAAATGAATAAAAGCAGATAAGAGAAAACAGGCTGCTCACTATACACAAGGGGCTTATGATTGTGATAACAAATAAAATTAAGCAAAGCAGCACTTCGACATCTTGCAGTATTGAACATAGTGTACCACTGTTTTAGTTCTAGCATGGCTGCAGTGTTTAGAACCCATGTGTTGGGTATCTTGGAATGGTAAGACAATGATACACCATGGATAAGATCATTCCGGTTGCCCCACTTAGATTGAGTGGCCTTGCGGGAAGTGGTGCACTGCAGATGAACTGAGCGGCAAGTCCAGTGGCCCATTAACACTCTCTGGGAGCTGTAGTCTGCTGTAAAAAATTATATTTAAAAAAAAGTGCAGAAAGAAATTAAAGAGGACCTGCAAAATGAAACAAAACATAACCCACCTGCCCTCACACTGAAGCACACTCAATTTGAGGCAGATGTGCACATGTAATCAGACAAATGCTCACTCACAGGGCAAAAGGCCAATGGCTGAATTGGGCTTCACCATTGCCCTACACTGGATGCATAGAGATGGAAGTACAGCGTAAATTACACTCATAAAGACCAATAGACTAATTGCAGTAGAGGGCTGACTCAAAGTCCCCCTATGAATGTATATGTATACACATTTATAAATATAGACATATTTGTATTAACCATATTTTTATTACAAGATCTTGGCAGACAATGAAGCCTATCAGAACTTCTCAAGAGATTCTATTAAGAATTTTGACAGTGCAAATCTTCAACCAAGAGGGTTTGTCAAAGTGGGTAATCAATACCGAAATCTTTGCCTACATTGGTAATATGTGAGATTTTATAGAACAAGACGCGTCTGTAGGCTTTAAAATGGTGCAACAACAATCCACCCTTATAGGCCTATTGGCTGTAATGTATGCGTTTCATAATAAGCCACAAATCCTGCTTTTGTCTGAGTTTTTCATAGTAAACCGATCAGACCTATGTGTCATGAACAGATATGGGAGGAGCTAAGATGGGGAAACAGCCTTTACCACTCAATGCCTTTACTACACATGCTTTAACCACGGAGATGCTTCTACCAGGCATGCCTTCACCACGCATGGTAAGTAGATTTAAGGTAAGTATATATTACAGGCTAAATTTAGGGTTATGGGGTGGGTAGTGGTAAAGAGAGGTTAGGGTAATTTTTGTGTTTTGATTGGGCAGTGATAATGGTGGTAAGGAACATTTTAGGATTTTGGGAGGGTAGTGGTAAAGGGTGGTAAGGATAATTTTAGGTTAGGGGTGGGCAGTGGTGAAGGGTTGTTTAGGGTTTGTGGTAGGGTAGAGAACAAGGGTGGTTAGGGTAATGTTAGGGTTCAGCGGTGGGTAGTGGTAAAGGAAGGTTTGTAGTAAATTAAAAAGGGGGTAGTAAGGGTTATTTTAGGGTAATGGGGTTGGTATTGGTAGTAAAGGGTTGTAAGGGTAGTTTTAGGGTTTAGGGGTGGGTAGTGGTAAAGGGTGGTAAGAGTAATTTTAGGATTTAATGGTGGTAAGGGTAATTTTAGGGTTTGGGGCGAGATATGGTAAAGGTTGGTAACAGTAGTTTTAGGGTTTAGGGGTGTTAAGGGTAATTTTAGGGTTCAGGGGTGAGTAATGGTAAAGGGTGGTAAAGATAATTTTAGGGTTTAGAAGAGGGTAATGGTAAAGAGTGGTGAGGTAATTTTAGGGTATAGTGGTGAGCAGTGCTAAAGGAAGTCCAGTAGTAAATTAAAAAAGGGGGTTGGTAGTGTCCCCTAAAAATAAAAATAAAGTAATATCCCATTTAATAAATATATTTATAATATATATTTTCAAGAATGTACCACACCACAACAGTATACTCAGACATGGCAAACTATACTTCTTACGGCATGGAAAAGAGCTGTTGTTATCAACTACACTTCATTGTACTTTGGACTAAACCTCCTGCTATAAGCAGATGCATTTATATTAGGGATGGGTGGAATTCGCAGAGTTTAATTATGCAGAATTACATTAAACTTCTGTGAGATTACGCAGAATTCCGTGACAGGGTGAAGTGGGTGTTTAGCTCTGTTTTCTTAGCGCAAAAAGCACCCTCCAAAAATGAATGCAAGGATACATTTTGCGCTAAGAACATAGCGCAGCCAAATACCACTCGGTGTCCTGCATACTCTACATGATAACTCTTAGAAATGTTTTGAAACACTTACAGACACGGGATGATGTCATCAGTCATGTCATCAGTGATGTCATTTGAGATGTCTTCAGCGATGTCACTGACCATGTCATGAGTGATGTAATATGTGAAGTCATAAGCAGTGCATTGAGGGGGCGTAAGTTATAGTTAGCTCAGGTAACTAAAACTGTTGGATTTCTCTGGTTTTGTACGAGTGAAATGTGAGTCTAACTATAACGTCCCTGTAACATTTGGTTTTTTCATTGAATTTCAATTTTTTTTATTCTATTTCCTAACTGTAACGTCCCTGTACCCTTTGTTTTTTTCAGGGAATTTGTATTTTTTTGTATTCGATTTCCTAACAATAATGTCCCTGTAAGCTTTGTTTTTTTCAGTGAATTCCTCAATTTTTAAAAGAAAAAAATCCCAAATTGTACCCTCTAAAATTTGAGAATGGGTGTGCGAGTGGCTGTACAGGTCAGTGAACGGGTGTATGAGTAGCTGTATGGCTCTGTGAGTGGGTGTATGAGTGGCTTTATGGGTCTGTGAGTGGATCTGTGAGTGGCGCTATGGGATCTGTCAGTGGCTGAGTGGGTCTGTGAGAGGGCGTGTGAGTCTCTTTGTAGGTCTATGACTGGGACTCTGAATGGTGCTATGGCTCTGTGAGTGGGTGTGTGCCTATGAGTGTTTGTGTCAGTGCTTGTGCATGTCTGTGAGTGGGTGTTTGAGTGCTGCTATGGGTCTGTGAGTGCGTCTCTTTGAGTGGTTGAATGGTTTTTGGACATTTGCATACTTAGGGTATTTAAAATGGAGAACTATGTATTCTGATCTTACAAGTGCACATCAATAAAGAAACCACTCATTACAGTCACCCAAGTTGAGATTGTGCTTCAATAAATTAACAATGCAATAATTTCTATTAACGTTTAGAGATAATTTTTCAATGTAGAATAGTAAAGGAAACGTATTTGCTTTGCATTCGCCAATCCCAAGAACTTAGGATCGTATCTATTACACTCAAGTGGAGTTTCACCTGGGGCATCTGCTATCTTTATATTTGTAAGTGCTTCACGTTCATGTTTAATTGATCTGAAAAAAGGAAGAGTGTTATAGTAGAAATAAAAAATTCCAAGAAGAGTACAGTTTTGAAAAAAGATGTCTACTGAAGTTGAGTACTTTCTAATGGTAAATTAATAAAAGCTTTCTCATTGTGCAAATGCCTACTTTTTATTGTACATTACAGCTGTTAATCAACCACTTGTTTATGTATTTCTCTGTGTCTCTCTTTGCCATTCGTTTCAACAGGTTAATAACTATGTATTTTTTTCATTTTTTTTGTCGTTGTGAATTATCGCAATACGTATGTTCCAGTTTTTGTGGAAAAATCGCGAAGATTGCGTGTTTTGATAAAGTGTTAAACACATATATACACCTTTTGTAATTATTGTTTGAGAACAGCTGTTTACTAACATAGTGTTTGAACTTGTACTTCTGTTATTAATGTCAATGCAGAGCACTTTTAAATTGTATTTTGCGTCGCGGCGCCGCCGGTTCTCACGATGACATTGGTAATCACGAAGATCATGTGACCTGGAAACAAAGAGATGTGATTGGAGGAGACACTTTTCATTAACCTGTCTGACTGGGTCTGTGTGTGGGTGCATGACCATTTGACTGGGTGAGTGAGTGGGTGCATGACTGCTTGAGTGGGAGCGTGAGTCTCTGAGTGGGTCTGTGAGTGGATGCGTGAGTCTTTGAGTGGGTCTGTGAGTAGGTGCATGAGTGTCTGAGTGGGTCTGTGAGTGGGTGCTGAGTCTCTGAGTGGGTCTGTGAGTGGGTGCATGAGTTTGAGTAGGTGAGTGAGTGGGTACACAAGTCTCAAAGTGGGTCTGTATGTGGGCGTGTGAGTGTCTAAGTCAAACCGAAGGTGGGTGTATACACAAATAATTTTTTTTATTTTTTCAGTGATATTCACGAATGCATCACAGCATTACACGGGAGGGCTCGCTAATGCTCGCTGCGAATTCGCGAATATTGTGAGTGGAAAAAAGCCTTTCTTTCGACATATTATACTCATAAGGGGTTCCTCTCATGGGGTCAGGGCACATCCAACCTGGCCCCTCATACCACTTTCTGCCATTTGGTTTCAGCCCTGGGGACTGTTCTTATGAGGTAAAATGGCAGTCGCAACTCTCTGTTCGTGTTGCGGGCAGCCAATCATGGCATTCCTGTTGGCAAGCGCATTTGTGATTAATTGCGAAATGGCTGCGAATTAGCCGCAATCATAGATATCCTAATTTATTTTTAATTTTATTTTTTATTTTTGATCTTTTCCTTATTATTATTCTTTCACTTCATTTCTAATTTCTGTGCACTGTTTTCATATATCTCTATTGTGTGTGGTTAAGAAGTTGAGACACGTCTTCTAAAGTGGTTCTTTACCACTTATTACTGATTCTACTACGGCCGACATAGACGGGCCGCGATGTGTTAGGGTGACTGCCCTGTATCTTAGACAGTCCGCTTTCTAGTTCTATGCCTCTGACCGGCGTATGACGCCATATTACGGATGCGTCGCAGACGCCGTGTACTTTCCGGCTTTTCGTCCGGACGATTACCAGACCGGCATGGTGTAATTTTGACCGGCTAGCCCTTAGCGGGAGCAGGTAAGCGTTTGCGGTTGTTCTTTCTCTGGACCTCACGTATTTTTGTTGTGGGACTTCTCTATATTATACATATTTTTTCGTCTATTTTTTTGCAGTTCAGTTCGCTCGGTGGGACCTTAAGCTAATATTGTGGCCCGCCCCATTGGTTTGCTAAATGACCGAGCAGGTAAAGTTTTTTTCCTGCCTTTGGGATTGTTTTGCGACATCCGTGGGCAAACCATTTCAATTTTGTACTGTATTGTTTTTATTCTACCCTTGTTTGATTCGAGGACCAGCTTCTTAAAAAATTGATTATTTGGTGTTACATTATCGTGATCCTAGGACACATATATATATACACGAGCCCTGAAACGCCACAAATTATAGCGGATGTGAGTATACATTGAGCATAGTTTATACAGACCACAGTCAGGTGTTTTACGTTATTAACCCTGGCCTTTTATGTACTTATGGAGGGTGCATCTGTATTTCCGTTTTGGAGCATCTTGACTTGGAGCTAGTGGAGCCCATTTAATTCCATGCTGTGGATTTGCCATTTATAGGGGATTAACTTTCCTGGCTACCTTCCTCTTTCGGTATAGGAAAGATTCTCTTTCTATATCTTATTTTGGCTCTCATTTAGCATCCCATTTTCACAGGGTGTTGGCACTTCTTTGCTTTACTTTTTGAGCACTTGTCTATTTTATTGATCTTTTTGATAGCGTTTGGATCTAATACCTATCACAATCACTTGCTCTTTAGGTACCAACCCTTTTTTGGCCTTTCCATCTTTCTAATTGGCTTTTTCCTAGTTATTTGTCTATCTTTGTCCCTGATTCAGCCAGGATGACTGATCTTGTGCTATGATATGACCCCGCCACACACATAATTTTTCCGATACCCCTTTGTTCATATTCGATTTTTAGACTTTTATCGAATTTCCAATTGGACGCTCTGGTATTCATTATTGTTTGTCCTGATGATTGTGGAAATTAGCAGAGATCGCTGTTAGCATGAGCTGAAGCCATTTTGTTCTTGGCAGCCATTTTAGTTAGCCATGTGCTCGCCATGTGCTTTCTCCCTCTTCGCTGTTGCCTGCTCTTGTATTTCACTTGAGTCAGGAACTATAATTAACTCCTTCAGTATTGAGCCTGAGCACTGCGCATGCTCAGAGAGGCCTTAGTTGATGGAATGCACCTGTTACAGATGTAACTGTCAGGCTATTTTTACTGATGTCAGCATTTCTGTAACTCCTCCCGTTCTGTTGACTAAGCAATTCTGATGTATCCTTGTATGTAACTGACTATTTGTGTGTACACTTGTACTGCCCCTTTTTGAACCTCCATGCTTACACTGCACTTGCTACAGTATATAAGACCCCTGGTCTCTGTACTCCTTGTACTACCTCATACATTGCCTGAGGGTTCTGTATAGATGTAGTTCCACTCATGAGGTTTAATAAACTATTTCTTTGATATTAAAGCTTCTGTGCCAATCTCTATTTGTTAGTCCAAGGACTTGAGTACGCAGAAGGGCGAACCCCTGTACTGGTGGGCTTCTGGAGAGTCTCACCCCCCACAAATTGGCGCCCGTCCCGTGGGGCTCATCGGCGACTCTGATGCCCGACGGAGTGGTCTCGACGGAGGTTTGGAATCTCGCTAAGGATGTACACTGCATGAGGAGACCCGTGTCTTAGCAGGCCGAAGTACTTTTCCGATTTTCCCGATTTGACCCTCCAGGTGGTGCCGGTCCCCGACTGAGATCCCTTTGGCGTTCGTCTTGCAGAGACCATTAGGTCGATTCAGAGCTTGGCAGTTGGAGGCTGGAGACTTTTGTTTGGTAAGGTCGTTTGATGCAACACTTCTTGTTTGTTTGGCCAAAATCTTGGATTTGTTTGGGTATATATAAATTGCAATTTATATAGGCAGGCAATGAGGAGATTTTTCTCTAATTTTTGAATTCTTGAACGGTACAGTTTGCGTTAAGTACTACTTTGTTATAATATTATATATACTATAATATTTTTGGCATGCCTGTTTCAAGCACGCTCCGAAGGATGTGTTGCTTTCTTGGAGGTACCAATATGGATTTAGAACAGAATCAGCCATCTCCCCCCGAGGGGACACCAAATAGGGATATGTACATTAAAAATGGTATTTCTTCCATAATGTATAGTGCACTATGGAATAAATACACTAAAAAGGATCCTGATTTACGATGGCCAATACATGGGTCATTCGATATTAGAAAAATTCTGTATGTGGAACAGTGTATTAAGCGCAAAAGTAGACAAGATATGTTTGACTGTGTACGAATGTGGGAGAAAGAAGCGCATGAGCGAGTGAGGAAAGAACAAGCACTAGCCGAAAAAGAACAGCGCAAAAATATCTATGCGAAAGCGCTGGAGATGAAAAATAAAGAAATGAAGGAAATAAAGGAGAAAGAGGATAGGGAGCGTCGTTTACAGGTAAATGGCCAATACCCTGTCCCGCGCCCCCTTTATCCTCTGCTTAATAAACCACAGGATGATTCAATTCTATTAGATCGCTCTCCGCCTCCATATACTCTTCCCTCTGCCCCCGAGGTTGATTCTGATGATGACAAATCTTTCTCAGATCAGGGAAAGACAGAATTAGACGCTAAACGAGAGACTCGCTCCTTTTTGACCGCTGACCATGCGGCCACTCTTAGATCTGCTGCTCATAAAGCAGCTTGTGGTGACACTTCTGCTCCAGACCTTATAGCAAATGTTCAGCAATGGCCAGAGTCAGAGCAGTTATATTTTACAGAGTCGTTTACTGGAGAAGTAATTGCAAATTTTAGGAAACATTCCACAGACTTAGAGCCTGTTGATATAAAAACTGATCATAAACAATTGAGTGACGGTCTTTTTCTCCCTTCCCAGGTGGCCGATTTAATTAGACGCGTGGTTAAACTACGAACTGATGCACTCCGTTTGCGAGCGGAGAAAAAGGCAGCTGCTACGCCTGAACAAACAACTCACACCCCTGTGTCGCAGGAGGTAGACCCAGGCACAGATAAGGACAATGTGGTTCATGGGAAACCAATGCGTGAAGCTGCACCTTTATATGTCCCCCCTAGGGGTGCGGGAACGGATGACAGTAAAGAATCAGTTGATGCGAAGGGATATTTTGTTTATAATTGAGTTTATACTCCTTAGAGTAGAGCGGATGTCATGGCTCTTAAAGCTGCTTTGCCTGACCCGCGGAAAAATCCGGCTGCTTTTTATGAAGAAGTTGAAGGAGCTATTAGTTCTTGCACTATGACTTTGCCTGATATTGATATGTTTTTTGGGCTTATCTAACCCCCTGATATGTGGAGATCTATTCATAGAATAGTCGATCATACCGCTTTTGGAGATATTTGCAAGGAAATAGAGAGAAAAGATGCAGAAAGAGAGCCCGCGCAGAAACCGCTACAAGAGATATTAGACCTTCCAAAGGCTATCATAACTAAATTGAAAACCCTTATACCTCCTAAAAAGATAGATTGGACTATGTTAGCGTCTTGTAAGCAGAAACCAGATGAGTCAGTTTCTGATTTTTTTACGCGTTTTGAGGAGACATTCCATGACTTTAGTGGCCAGTCATTGACAGATGACACGGGCAAGCATCTGTTCATTGACAAATTTGTCGCGAACATGTTGCCACGAATAGCTAGTCGCCTAAAGGCCAGCGAGAGTTCATGGACTACATCTTCCCCAGTCTCTCTTTTGACTATGGCCCAGTATTATGAACGTCAGGAATTGGAAGATAAAGGCAAGGAGGATACGAAAGCTAAGGATTTAAAAACAAAGGTGATGTTAGCTCAGGTTTATGGTCCATCTTATAGAGGTAGTGGTAGAGATGGACGTGCAATGTATCGACCTAGTGCACCCTCTTTCCCTCGAGCTACTTTGTCTTCTGATCAGTGTGCTTATTGTAAGGAGATAGGACATTGGCGCTCTGAGTGCCCATTTTTGCGTAGTCAGCCGTATCAGCGTGGTAGAGGACAAATGAGAAGCCGCCCAGGGAACTTAGGAAATAGGGGAGGTATGGATAATCGTACTAGGTTTGAGGCAGTAGAACACACTCAAAATCCTTCTAATACTTTTGACAGACGAAATCAGTATCAGATGTCTGATTATTCACCCGATGATTTGAAGGATTCTAATTATGCATAGGAATGCCTAGGATGGGGTAAGGAATCAGTTGAAATTCCAGTAGATCAGAAGGGTCCCTATGTTAATGCAAACGTTTTGGGTTCTACTGATCGATTCTTGGTTGATACGGGAGCTACTCGTAGTGCCCTGTCTAAAAATTGGTTCCTAGGGCTCCCCTGTCTGGCTTAACAATAACATCGATAGGATTTGTTGGGACACCTTCCCTTAGCCCACTGTCACATCCACTTGCATTTCATGTTGATAAATTTACTGCAGCATGTCCTTTTTTGCTTTCCCCTAACACACCGGATAATATTTGTGGGTCTCGATATGCTCAAACATTTTCGTGCTACGATACGATGTTCCCCAGAAGGTGTGCGTGTTATTCTGAATGATAACTATCCTATGGGTGAGAGGTTTTGTCTTATTAAAGAAGATATTGCTTTGGCATCCCTCCTAGTACTCTGTGGGCTACGTCAGATACTGATGTGGGTCAAATGGTTATCCCACCAGTCCATATTCAGGTGAAGGAAGGTGCTTTATTGCCACGACTTCCTCAATATAAAATATCTCAAGAAGCTGAAGAGGCACTAATACGTATTGTTCAAGATCTGATTGGAGTAGGGGTTGTGGAAGAAGTCCCTTACAATATTTGCAATAGCCCTATCCTTCCCATCTTGAAAAAAGACACTGATACTAAAATATACAGGTTTATCATTGACTTACGAGAGGTTAATAAGATTGTAGTGCCCCAATATCCAGTAGTCTCTGATATCACGACACTTCTTACTATGGTTCCTCCGACTGCAACCACATTCAGTGTGATCGATTTGAAGAACGCTTTCTTCTCGATACCTATTCATCCTGATAGCCGTTATTTGTTCGGCTTCACTTTGAATAATCGATCATTCAGATTTTGTAGAGCTCCACAGGGGTATACAGAGAGTCCTAGCATTTATAGCCAGGCATTGAAAAGACAGCTTGATTCTTTCTCTGTGCCAAAAGGGGTGGCTCTCATACAATATGTCGATGACATTTTGTTGGCAGCTGATAACCCTGAACTGTGTGAAAAAGGAACACTGTCATTACTTTCCTTTCTTGCATCTCACCATCACAAGGTTTCTAGGAAGAAATTGCAATATTGTAGACAGCAGGTTACCTATTTAGGTCACCTCCTGTCTAAGGAGGGACGTGCACTCACACCAGATCGCATTCAAGCTATTTTAGATACGCCTGTGCCCTGCACTCAGAAGGAGGTTCGTGAGTTGATTGGCCTTACTTCTTTCTGTAGGCAGTGGATTCCTAGTTTTTCTCATATTGTTAAACCCTTGTTGGCCCTCTTGACTAAAGACACTCCCATGCCCCTCCCATGGACTACTGAATGCCAGAATGCTTTCCAGCAGTTGCATCAAACTTTATGTTCTGCACCAGTATTAGGCACTCCAGACTACACCAAGGCCTTCACACTCTATGTACACGAAAGGGATGGTTGTGCTCTCTCGGTTTTAGTACAGACACACAGTGATAAGCAACGTCCTTGTGCATATTTTTCAGTTGTCCTTGATCCAGTCGCTCATGCATTGCCTGGGTGTTTTCGCTCTGTGGCAGCGGCAGCTGTGTCCATACGTCAGAGTGAGGGGATAGTCTTGTCACATAGATTGCTTGTGTTAGTGCCCCATGCAGTTGATGCCCTTTTGAACCAAACCAAAACGCAGCATTTAACTAGTGCCCGTTTGACAGGATATGAATTGACACTTTTGGCCCCTCATATCACTTTGAAAAGATGTTCCACTCTTAATCCTGCTACGTTATTGCCATTCCCAGCTACTCAGTCCCAGTCACAAGAGTCCCATGACTGTATATTTCTTACTGAGGAACAGACAAAGGGTCGTATTGACTTGCAAGATACGCCCCTCTTGAATGTTGATGGGGAATTATGGGTTGATGGGTCCTGTTTAAAACCAGATGGCATGACATCAGCTGCATATGCAATCACAACGCTTCAGACGGTAGTTGAGACAGCTCGTATCCCACAGAAGTCAGCTCAGGCAGCTGAGCTGATAGCATTGACGAGGGCGTGTGAACTTAGTACTGATTTGTCTGTTAACATCTACACCGATAGCCGATATGCCTTTGGAGTGGCTCACGATTTTGGGCTACTCTGGAAGGAAAGAGGGTTTCTTACATCACATGGGACACAAATAGTGCATGGAGAATTAGTGCATAAACTCCTTACTGCTTTGACGTACCCTAAGAAAATAGCGATTGTTAAGTGTAGTGCACACAAGAAAGTGATTGATAAAATAGGACAGGGCAATGCCTTCGCAGATCACACAGCCCGTGAGACTGCAATGCAGCAAAGCACTACATCTATGTATGTGGTGAAGTCACAGGCTGAACGTTGGCATGATGCCAGGCAAGAAGTGCTGGACATGCAGCGATCTGCCTCTGCTGAAGAATTAGACCAATGGTCTAAGGAGGGAACATTGGATCATGAGGGCTGTTGGAGAAATAAAGACATGACCAAATGGAGATTGCCCACAGCCTATTTACACCCTATGATTCACATGACACATGGGCCGGCACATGTTGGAGCATCCTCAATAGCAAAGCTACTTACGCAAGTTTGGGATCATCCTGAAATTGCCGGCACAGCTAAAAAGATAGTCCAGTCTTGTCTGATTTGTCTCCAGTATAATCCTGGAAAGGGAACACGAACTCCAACAGGAGGGTTTGCCACACCAACTGCACCTTTTGAGGTTCTGCAAATGGATTACATCCAGCTTGAACGCTGTAATAATCTGAAGTATATCTTAGTAGTGGTATGTGCTTTCAGCAAGTGGATAGAGGCATACCCTATGAAGGATAATACAGCTCCTACTACAGCAAAGGTGCTTCTGAAGGAATTTTTCCCCAGATTTGGTGTTTGCCGACTCTTGTGGAGTGACAACGGACCCCATTTCATTGGGCAAGTTGTTGAGTATGTCTTGAAAGGATTGGGAATCAAGCAGAAGTTTTATGCTGCTTTCCACCCACAATCAGCAGGGTTAGTGGAACGGTACAATTCCACCCTCAAGCTTAAGTTGGCTAAAATACAGGCTTCCACATCTCTGAAATGGCCTGATGCGCTACCCCTTGCTCTGTTTTCCATTAGATCGGTGCCACATACACGATCTGGCCTTACACCGTATGAGGTGGTATTTGGGAGGCCTATGAATATTTGGGGGATTCCTAAGCCACGCCCCATACATGATGTACCTTGTGCCTTGATGAGTGACTACCTGTCACAGTTGACTGACAGCTTGCTTTCTATTCATCAACAGGTTCGAGAAGCTCCTCTTGACAGGTCGCAAGGTGATGGCCATGATCTACGACCCGGCGACCAGGAAATGGTCAAAGTTTTCCAGAGGTCGAATAGCCTGGAACCGAGGTGGCGCGGCCCTGAGCAGGTGCTCCTGGCGACCAGAACTGCAGTCCGAGTGACCAATCGAAAGAATTGGATTCACTCCACGCACTGTAAGAAGGTGTCGTCTGCCCTGGTGGAACCTGCTGCACTTACCGACCAATCGAGACATCCTGGACACAGAAAGAGGCCAAATGCCACCTGATGCACCTGAAGAAGTCTTCCCAGACCACACGATTCCTGGTGCATCTCGATATCAGCTGCGGCCCCGGAGAGAAACTGCATTGCTGAAAAAGACTGGTTGAGCAACCGTCCTGGGTTAGTGAAAGGCTGAGCCGAAGAGGGGGGGGGGGGATCTTTCGCTTAGTGACACCCGTCTTAACTCTCAGTGAAGAAACCAACGGCTGCCCAGGACTTTAGAGCTCCATCTGCATTGTTATTTCAACGTCAAGATAAACATGCCTATGGAAAAGACATCGACTGCTGCGAGAATCTGCAACAAAGAGACGATGTGCATTGCTGGGTTTACTGTCACTGTGATCATTATGGCAGTAATAACTTGGGTTGTAGAGGAAGTGGCTCCTGCTCGACAAACACTGACTGCTACTACTCCTGTCCCCAATGAGCACCACTACTTCACTCTCCCTTATCATGAGCAGAAGCATAGACAGTCTTATCTTAACAACACGTTCATTCAAATGTTGCACCACACTCAATGCTACGAACATTACCAACTGTTGGGTGTGTGGAATGATGCCAGCTCATCAGAAGAAGGGAGGAACGCCTTTTATTCCTCTGCCATTTTCACACAACGGCTCCTGCAGAGCCTGGTTTGCTCCGCTATGGGCTACTCATGTTGCTAACATCACTAACTATGATGTAGGAAGACTGAACTTTCAGCTAAACAAAGCATGTTACCCTGATGAGGAAGGAGATCCACAGGCCAAAGGAACTGTATGGGAAATGGAGGAGTATCGCCGAGGAAATTCCTCTACACACTATGTTTTCCCAAATACTCGAACTGCTAAGGGTAATGGACCTTTTGTTATAGCTGTTACTAGAGCTCGAGCAGACCTGTGTGTGAACAGTGTTGGTAGTATTCCCGTGGGAAAAAGCGACTGTACTCTGGTATTGAATATTACTGGAGTAAATAACAGCAGTTTTACGCCATCGCACAATACATACTTCATATGTGGGAATAAAGGATACTACCATTTACCCATTGGCTGGTCCGGTACTTGTTTTGTGTCCTTTTTGTTACCACCTGTGTTTTTGGCACCTGCATCGTACCACAAAGACTATAGACTGTTTAATGACATTTCCAAAAACAGATTTAAGAGGACAACAAATCATGATGAGGTGGATCAGACTGACACTGCACTGCAGCAATATGTTGATTTTAATTTGGGACTGTTCTTCTTTGTTGGTGCTGCCTTAAACAGCCGGAAAATCAGACGTTTGACACGTGTTGTAGAGGCTGTAACCAATCAGACAGCTATGGCACTTGGAAACATCACAGAAGAACTACAAATTGCGAGGATTGTAGCGCTCCAAAACCGAATGGTCCTCGACGTCGTGTTGGCTGACCGTGGTGGTGCATGCCGCATCATCGGGAGCAGTTGTTGTGTTTACATCCCTGATCACGCCCCTTCAGTTTTTGATGCAATCTCTAAACTGCATAAAATCGCTGCTGAAATTCACCCTGATACCGGAACATGGACTTTAACCGGTTGGCTATGGACACTATTTGTTACCTGGGGCTGGAAACTGTTAACGATTCTATTTATCTTCTTTGCGATCTTACTGTTGTGTTGCTTATGTATACAATGTGGTCCAATGCTTTGCTCCCTTTGTATCACTGCTTGCATGCCTACCAAACGTAACGTTAAGAATATGAATGTTCAATTTGTATTAGATCAAGAGATTAGCAATATGATGAAAATAGACATACAAGATGTTTTCTTTGTTCCCTCTAAAACATAGAAATGTCTTCAGCTAATGCTAAAAGGGTCATCTGTGGAAATTAGCAGAGATCGCTGTTAGCATGAGCTGAAGCCATTTTGTTCTTGGCAGCCATTTTAGTTAGCCATGTGCTCGCCATGTGCTTTCTCCCTCTTCACTGTTGCCTGCTCTTGTTTTTCACTTGAGTCAGGAACTATAATTAACTCCTTCTGTATTTAGCCTGAGCACTGCGCATGCTCAGAGAGGCCTTAGTTGGTGGAATGCACCTGTTACAGATGTAACTGTCAGGCTATTTTTACTGATGTCAGCAGTTCTGTAACTCCTCCCGTTCTGTTGACTAAGCAATTCTGATGTATCCTTGTATGTAACTGACTATTTGTGTGTACACTTGTACTGCCCCTTTTTGAACCTCCATGCTTACACTGCACTTGCTACAGTATATAAGACCCCTGGTCTCTGTACTCCTTGTACTACCTCATACATTGCCTGAGGGTTCTGTATAGATGTAGTTCCACTCATGAGGTTTAATAAACTATTTCTTTGATATTAAAGCTTCCGTGCCAATCTCTATTTGTTAGTCCAAGGACTTGAGTACGCAGAAGGGCGAACCCCTGTACTGGTGGGCTTCTGGAGAGTCTCACCCCCCACATGATGACCATCTAATTCGAATATGGTCGAAACGCCATCGATGTCTACATGTGGCCCTGATTGAAGAGGACGCATTTTTGCTATGTGTTGTTTTTGTCTTGTTCAAACTACATATATGTAATTTTCCTCAGCCACTTTTTATGTTTACACAGTGTATTGTCTTTATGGTTGTTTGTGTAACTTGTTGAGCGCCATTATTGTTTTACTGTTGCTATTATTATTGTCTTACCAATAATTTTGCTACACATATATATATAATAATGGAATTTGTGCAGGAGTATCACTTGTTTTAAAAAGTTTTTAGGTACTTTGTCATAATTTCTATTTGCTTGTTGGAAAATCTTTTGTGATGTGTTCATATTTCTTTACTCTCCTTTTTTCTTTTTCTGTTGTTCCCTTTTCTCTCCACTTTACCAATTTTTTGTTTAATTCTTTGGTATTGTTATTCTGTATTTTACACTATATATGAGATTTAACTTGAACTTTTGTTAGGATTCTAGTCATGAGTAAATGGAGACATTGATGGGCTTGTGTACTGTCCTTTGCCATTACAAAATCAGATTTGTCCAAATGCACCAGCTGTGGTATCGCCGCTCTCTATGAGAGAGTACGTTAATCAGTATTTCATTGTGAAAATTTAGCAACTTTATGAAGGAGTTTGATGAACGCTATTTCGGCTCTCTACCGGGTTTTGTTAGGACCATGATAAAGGCCTCTTTCGAGAAGAAGGCAGGCTACCTGTTGACAATGCTTCTGTTTATAGCTACTAAAAGATGATGGATCTCCCAATAAAATTCTGAAGCCATCTTACAGGATCCCTCCATCTGAAAATGCCCTTCAGTACAACCAAATTCTCTCTTTCCATGATATCGCACTCCAGACCCATTGTCTATTGAGGGTCCAACACAGCTAGTTCACACTCCAACAATATTCTACCCTAAGTGAGGTACCTCTAGAGAATTAAATATGATCAGGTATCAACAATAATCACAGAACACACTGTAAAATAATTTTACATCTATCACCTCCTGTGTGGTACAGCTAGGTGGAAAAACCAACACAGGCTCCCACTCTATGTCTGAGCGCCGACCTGAGGCGCTCAGACCAATCCCAGTGCTGCTCACATGCTAGGAATAGCATTCCCAGCATGTGAGCAGAGCTGGGATTGGGACCTGGGAGTCTGTGCAGTGCGCACCAGGTTCCTGACATGGGCGCGAGGATCGGGAGGAAGGCGGCGGCCGTCTGAGCAGATAAGTGCAGTTTTATTTATTTCTTACTTGTCTTTTCTTGTGTTCCCCCCTCCCCACCACTTCACAGTAACAGCAGACGCTCCTGAGTTCCTATTTATAGGATGGGCCTCTACACCGCTTATTTCCCGAGTGAGAATTCTATCAGCCTTACCCCCGTTTATGTCGTTTAATCCTAGCCCTATTGTAGCTGTATTTGCATAGGTGGTCAGTTATCACAATTTGCCACCTGAGATCAATGGGGCCTATTCACAAACCGCATTTTGTAGAAAGTTTAGTAGTACTACAATAGCTACTACCAAACGCACAAACCTAACTGCCAAGGTTCCACCTCTGCCTCTCTGTTTTAATAAAAAGTAGACTGGTCCATGTAGTATCTTCAGGTATCTTTATTCAGGTAGGATGTTACAAGATGAGAGCCCCACCAGTAGCAGCCTCACTGCTGCTCAGCCCATCACCAACTGACTCTCACACACATGAACATTCCATTCACCAACATTCTCTCACACAGAAACCCAGGCTGAGCAGCAGTATAACACATCTCCTTCCTTTAAGGGAATACAAAAACTCTCAGAACAGTATCAGAACAAATGCAAGAAATAAATCACAAACATAGTTCTGAAAAGTAGCATGAAAATTAATGATGGCGAATTCATGCAGAAAGAATAAAATAGAATGAAAGAGACACAGTAATACACCATCTCCCTTCTTATCACAACAGAACCCACACTCCCACACCAAAACTGCCAACAAACCAAAGTACAAGAATCATGCAAGCTGGCCAGGCAAACACAAGGAAAGTACAAGGGTGCCCTCAACAAAAGTGCGAGGAGAACCTTTAGAAAAAAAACAATATGTACGCGTGGAGGATATCCACACAGAACTTAATAACATCGCAACACCAAAATAATTGCAGAACTTCCCCCAACAACAAATTGGGGTGTGATGTGAGGAAGGGACTCCACACGGAACCAAAAACACTCCCAAAGCAAACCTTGACGTGCAAGGGATAGCACTCCCAACGCAAACCTTGACGTGCGAGGGATGTATGAAAAAACGGACCAAACAGAACAATGCACTTCCCCCAACAGCAATTTGGGGTGTGATGTGTGGAAGGGACTCCACACGGAACCAGAAACACTCCCAGCGCAAACCTTGACGTGCGAGGGAAAACACTACCAACGCAAACCTTGACGTGCGTGGAATGCAGAGAAAATAAGAAGCAACCTGGAATTAAGAAGCAACCTGGAAATAAGGTAAGAACATATGCACTTCCCCCAACAGCAAGTTGGGATGTGATGTGTGGAAGGGACTCCACATGGAACAAAACACTCCTAACGCAAACCTTGACGTGCGAAAGGAAACACACCTAATGCAAACCTAAGATACATATGCACTTCCCCCAACAGCAAGTTGGGGTGTGATGTGTGGAAGGGAAACTCCACACAGAACAAAAACACTCCTAAGGCAAACCTTGCACATAAGGTAAGTAAATGCACAACTGAATATCAAGCAACAACATCAATGAAAAGGAAAAAACCACTCACTCTGCGAAATACGTACAACAATGGGCGGTTATACAGCACCAACCCATAACCACATAAAAGTGGGAGACATCACTGCAAAACCCAATGAGAAAAAACATCACTAATAAGGTAAGCACACAAAAACAAACAGCAAACTGGACAGGCACAGAATAAAACTGAACGAACCCATGTTAAGATAAAGGATTCTACAACCACTCAAAGAGAAATGCACACACCATTACACGACATGCCAAAGATTACAATAAATAGCAGAATAAAAGTCTTATACTCCGGTGAGCGATTTCCCACCCGAAGTCCGCATCAAACGTGAACCCTTATTGGAGAGCTCCATGTTGTTGTTGTCACCCAATACATTGTGGCGCAGTGACTTCCTCCCGGTTGTCGTCCCTCATAAGGTGTGAAGAGTAATTAACGAAGTAGTGTATCCTGCAATCTAGTTCAAAAAAGGTTGACATTCCATTTTTTTTCTTTGCGTGAACATGAGTCACCATAGAGAACTGGGTGGCTGCCCCACGATTGTGCCGAAAGTTGAGTCATGGACAAGGTCTATAAGCAAAAGGGTACCTGTAGCTGTACCAAGCCAAGCCAAGAGATGCAGACAATCTGGACGATGCGATGTCCCTGGACACGACTCTTTAATATCTCACGAGGACATGAACTGCAGGCGAACAGAACTTTGCAATGTTCCCGAAACTTTATTGAGGGAACAACATGGTTGGCAGAGCGTGTACACCACATGGTGGAAACCATAGGAAATCAGGCAGATTACGAACCGCAGTGATGCTCCATTCCCAACATGGCAGCACGCACCGGTGACGCCGCACCGGATGGCTCCCGGCATCACCGTGCTCCAAAACGTCCACAAAAGCCATGAGCTTTGAGAGGGAGCACACGTCACAGAGGATCCCATGGAGGAATGGCAGGACAGCCGGATGCCGGTAAGACAGCGCACGCTCAGTGTATGCGCGCTGTGGACAGCTCGTGCCATATTTTAAATGTGGCAAAACAGTTTAACGGGCAAACCTTAAGGGGTGACAATTGTAAAAACGAAAACAGCTCACCCAAAAGTCCTCCGCAGACAGCATAGATTCAGAAACATCCCCAGTTTCTGGATCCTTGACAAAGTGCATCGGCTCACTCGCGGTACCAAACCTCTCACAATAAGTTGCTCATGCCAACCCACTGGGGGGGTGTAAGAGGCTGGCGAAATCCAACACAAGAAAGGATGAGCCACACAGCGGCAGGTCATGCTGTAGTTGCGATAGAGCGGTACATACATAGATACTCTCCCAAGGCAAAAGGAGACAGGAGAACACTTCCAAAGCACCAGGGTGGAGAAAGACAAAGTCCAGAGGTACTGGCACGTACGCGTTGAACAGGGAAAGCAGTTCCAAAACAGGAGGGTGGAGGAAGAGAAAGTCCAATATAAACTGGCACTTACGGGTTGGGGCGACCGACGGAGTGGTCACTGGTGGGGCTCTGGGTGCCAGATTCTTCAAGTTCCACTTCAATTGCTTCAGTTTCAATACAATTACTTCCAGCTTGACAGTTTCAGCCCAATAAGGTGGCACACGCAGGTTCTTCCTTCTCAAAACGTCGCCAAAATATGTTGTAATATAAAGGTAGTCCATCCAGGTATATTCTTCAAGTATCTTTATTCAGGTAGGATGTTACAAGATGAGAGCCCCACCAGGAGCAGCCTCACTGCTGCTCAGCCCATCACCAACTGACTCTCACACACATGAACATTCCATTCACCAACATTCTCTCACACAGACACCCAGGCTGAGCAGCAGTATAACACTCTCCTATCTTTCTTCTCTGCGGAGATCTCTGCCCCAACTGCAATACATGCAAGAATAAGTTTTAGTATTAAATGTGGGAGGAACAGAAGGAGTGGCTGGAAAATGGAGAATACTTTTACAAAATGGAGGGTGGAGTTTAGGGAGGGACATGCATCGACCCACAAAAAAGTAAGCACATTCCTATTCACAACTGCACTTTTAAAGTTAGTTCAGCCAAAAAGGACCCAAATGTCCTAAATGTACTCAAGCTCAAAGCTGAAGTAAGGGCACCAACTCACATGGCCAAACACTGGAACTGCAGCACCCTCTCATAGAAAATAATGGAGGTAGGGACTTAAAATAAATCCCCAAAGGAAATATTGTTACATTTAATGTACTTATTTAAACTAGTTAAACATATAAATAAATGTAATTTAATGTTAATAAAATTATCTAACATAGTTTAATAATTTTTTACACTTTTAAAAAGTAGCATTATTTTTTATTAAAATATAGTTACATTACTTCTAATTAATTCTATACATGCACTTTTCCCTATACCTTACCAATCAGGGATCTTCAGCCCAGTGGCGGAGACCTGTGCCTGCATGTGAAAAGTTACTAGCAGTAATTTAATTTACATATATTTTTCAAAAGTGGAAATAAATTATTTTAATTTAACATTATTTCCTATTGTGTTCTATTTTAGGTCCATGCCTATATTATTTTGTAAGGCAGGGTGTTGCAGTATCAATGTTTGGCTAAGTGTGGTACTGGACTTATGACTGCTCCATTTTGGCTGTAATAAATTTATACTTGTAAATT
This sequence comes from Calotriton arnoldi, assembly GCA_963921515.1. Lineage (NCBI taxonomy): Eukaryota > Metazoa > Chordata > Amphibia > Caudata > Salamandridae > Calotriton > Calotriton arnoldi. The sequence goes on along the minus strand of CAWUFW010003876.1, from coordinate 825,427 downwards.
AGGCTTCTCCCCCTGTTTCTGGGGACGGAGACATACAAGTCTACACTTTTAAGTAGCTTTACACTCGGAAATGGTGAACAGCCAAAGTAGCAAAGTTACTCAAAAGGGTAAAACTTACATGTGTAGATTTACTCACCTGTAAGCAGTAGCGGCTGCTACCGGACGGGGTTTCGGGGGGCCGAGGGGAATAAATAACAAACAAAAAAAACCACACACTTACCCTAGAACTGCCAGCCGCCGCCGCCTCTCCTGCGTCTTCTTCATTCCGTAGTCCGGCCGGCAGCAGGAAGCACCTGGCACACAGGCTCCCTAAGCCACGTTGGTATTGGTCTGAGCGCCGTGGATCTGCGCTCAGACTGGAACAGGGAGTCTGTGCATGTTCCTTACCAGGCTGTGTAATGCAGCCTGGCAGGGACATGCAAAGTGCGCATGAACTGTTTGATCGGCCCAAGAGGGCCGACCAAACAGATCATGCGCACTTTGGGAGTGCACACCATTCCTCCCCTGCTCTGGCCAGCCCCGCCCCACACTGCACACAGGCTGCATGCAATAGGAAAAATAAAATGACAATAACAATAGTTATTGTCATTTTCTTTTTGCGCAGTGGGGCAATGCTCCTCCGCCTTAGTGGAGGAGCCGCCACTGCCTGTATGTTTGCCGTTGTGAATTGGCCCAAATGCATTTGGCATGTATTAACCCTTTGGCCGCGGCTGGAATTTCCCCGCGGTGCGGGAAAATTCCACGCGTGCGCAGATCGGACGGCTCCCGGCCGTCCGACACACATGCCCACCGTGACATCGGACGGCCGGGGGCCGTCCGACGCATGGAAGGGGTTAATAACAACCCCCCTACAAAATCAGGTCTTTAACTAATATAACCTGTTTTCTTACCTTTGTATGGGTTCTTTCTAGGGATTTAGTGTCTCCTGCCTCAATTGATAAGCTAGTCCCCTGAATATATAGTTTAGGGCTTCCTGCACTGAAGAGTACTGTTCAGTAGACCCCATATTTACAACAATGTATAATGTAATGTACTCACTCAACATAGATTTATATCCCATATGCAACAGGCAGGATATTACAAATGCCACAAAGGTCTTTCACTTATGAACGTGGCACAGTATTTTGACAGAATTTTGTGGTCTGACACCAGAGTTTTTGGTGGTGGATACCTGTTGTATTTGGGGGTACTCAGGAAGCTTAATGGCTTTAGAAAAGATTATCCCATTCCAGTCAATCCATTACCCCATTCCAGTCGATCCATTTCTGAATTATGTCCTGCTGACTCGCTCAGTTCGATCAGCTTCTGGTTGTGGGACATGGGAATTGGAGGGCTGCAAACCCTTCTAACCCTCGGGTTGAGAGAAAAGTGGTTTCTTTGTTGTACAAAGACATGCAAAAGATGTGTAAGGCCTCTCTCAATGGCATGAAGGGGGACTGGTCTACTGTCATTGGGAAGTACATTATGGACAGCAAGAAGGATATGATTGTAAGACTGGTAGTCCTGAATTCTTGCCTTGCTGGAAGAAGCTGTTCATCTGACCTGAGGTGCCTAGAAGTCAACTTGCCTACTGAGAGAGTGAATGAGCATGCCAACCTTTTGCAGGGTGTGTGACTGTCCAGGATGGGACAGAAACAGCAAGGCTTTGGTGCTGTTGGGTTCTATCAGAGGAAAGAGAACAGAGAAGAGCAATCTACACGCCATACGGTTTAACAAGAGCCAGATTCTCCTGGTTGCCGTTCCAACGAGAAGCTAGGAATCATGGCTTCTCAGTACTGCTATGCCAGGGACTGTGACTGAGGCTGGACTTGTGCTGCTGTGACCCAAAGAATTACTACTACAGCTCATTCTGTTCTCAGTGGCGGCTCCTCAGCTACGGTGGAGGAGCATCGTCCCACTGCTTTGCAGCAGTGAAAGAAAGGAAAATAAAATGATAATAACTTGAGGTTATTATCATTTTGTTTTTTCCTGCTGCTGGCAGCTTTGTGGGCGGGGCGGGGCTGCTCCAATGATAGAGGAGCAGGGAAGGAGTGGTTTGCCCACTCCAAAGGGCACATGGCTGCTTGACCGGCCCGTCATGAACACTTTGCATGTTCGCCATGCAGGCTGCATTACAGCCTGAGTGAAGAACATGCCCAGGCCCCCAGCCCCTGTCTGAAGCGTCGAAGCACGGTGCTCAGACCAATCACAAGGCGGCATTGCAGCCTTGTGATTGGCTTAGGGGAACCAATCACAAAGCTGCATTGCAGCGTTTTGATTGGCTTAGGGTAGCCTCAGCCTGGGTGCTTCCTGTTTGGGAGAACGGCCAGGATAAAAGACGGCGGGACGACGGCGGAGAGGTAAGTTATTTTTTTACTCCCACTTACCCCCCCAACTCCCCGCCACCCCCGATCGGTGCCGGACACTCTTGTCTGTCCCACTGTAACCCAAAGAAGTGTTACTGCGGCTCATCCCGTGCCGCTGTGACCTAAAGAACTGCTACCTTAGCTTATCCCGGGCTGCTTTTGCCTAGTGGCTGGCAGGACTACCCTGTGTTGTAACTTCATGACTCATCACCCTGAAGCAGGGCTTGAGAGAAAGACTAACACCCAGAAGGGGAATCTGGATTTGGTGCCTACCAACATCCCTGTTGCCCTCTGTGTAAGAGATAACTACGTCTTGGATGACCAGGACACTGTGTATGTAAGCATGTATGCATATTGTATTTCCATCGTGCGAACCTAGCCAAAGGTCGTGGGAGGCTGGCAGACTAAACCCAGATGGGCAAGAAATAGAGGATCCGTTGACTTCACAGATGCATTTCCTCCTGTGTCCTAATCCCCTTTCTCCTTCTAATGAGTGCCATTCACCTCAGGCTTTAGTGGTGACAGGCATAGGTGGGTAAGGACGAGGTGTATCCTCAATGTTACAACAGGATCCCAATATTGGCATTAAATCTTAGTGCTTGTCATGCTTGACAGAATCACGAAGACTAACACATTAAAAGTACCCAACACATCACACATTGAAATGTATTGTTTGACTATTTTATTTGTACAAAAACATCATGGTCCAATATTGCATGATGACCAGAATAAGCAACTCCTGTACATCAGGTGACTTGGATTGAGTACCCAGGACCATCAATTCTAAGCTCAGCAACAAATATGCATTTGCAAGTAGCACCATGGAGGAGATATACATCAGTCATTTCTTCAAGCTACTGTCGCGTATGTTGAAAGGAGAAGGACAAAATCTATGGCCACAGGAAGATAAAGCACATGATGAATGTAAAGATGCACTGTGACACAATCCCTTTTTGGTCACTTTTTTGGGAATTATGTTATGTCCTGAAGATTGTCCACTATAAAGACCACTTTAAAAAAAGACAGACCACCGCCGCGGCCACCACCACCTCCGCCACAACCACCACTACCTCAACATGTATGCTAAATGTAAAGGAATCACTGCACATGGACCTTCATACCTAGTACAGGTTCTGTGTGGCGTGTCACATCACCTCGCACTATGACCTGGCTGGTGCTGGTCCATTGACACCTGGGGTCAAATTCTAACTTCTAGTTACATATGATTTATACTGCATCAAGTTGGTAGCAAATAAATCAGTACAAAGAAGGCTCTGACTCAAATTGATTCCAGTCGCATCTTGGAAAGACTTATTGTGTTATAGTTCTGCTACACTGTGTGAGGCCTTTTACTTTGAGTCCAAGGGTAGTCAGAAATTACAGGCAATATCTGTAACAAGTATTATAATTTACCACTGGTAATCTAGTGCCACAATGCATTTACACACAAACTGAATAACCAAATAATCCCTTTAGAAGTTGACTCTCTCAGTGAAATGTTAAAAAGGTAGGTGGTATGGGGTTAGACTCTCAGAAACAGTTACACATGCAGACAACACTTACAATGGAACGTTCATGCAGGTTTTATCATTGTAAAAGTAAGGGGTTTTATTGCTGGTAAGTAAAATATTCTACACAGTAAGTAGTGATACACGTGAAAATAATGAACTATCTAGCATCTTCTGGGTCAGAGAACCAACCCCCAAAGAGATTTGTTGCTCCTTATTGACAGGTGCCAGATTTAAGTTTAATATTGCACACCCTGACCAATGTTACTCTATGTGATAAGTTTTGGCTGCTCTTTGGTCCATTCATAAGTATTCATTCTCTTAATTCTTCAAAACCTTTTTATAGAGTTCACTTGAAAGTCAAAACTAAGAATCCTGAAATTTTAGGTAGGCTGTTTTGGGAATGCAGTTTCAGAGACTGGAATGGGCTGAGGAATTCACCTGCTATTAAATCCAAAATGATGTTCAAGATGTTAAAAGGACCAGCCGCCCAAAGCTAATAAAGTGTCCTTCATTCTGGCCTAGAAAATAAATATTCTCAGTGCCTCTTTGGCGGTGTCCAGTGCATGGTGACTTGGTGCTTGGTTGCTGATGCAGGGTTAGATGGGCATTATCACTGCAGGCCAAGGCTGTAGGCGATGTGCTACTGTAGGGAGTGGAGTGGCAGTGGCCTGCTAGGCTGCTTGATCAGCCTAGGTATGCTGTAAGTGATAGCTGATTGGTCTGTATCTCCAAATCCTATGGTTGTGGTAGGAATTTTAGTGTGGCAATGCACCCACAGAGGGCACCGAGAAGTCCACTTGCCAGTGGACTACTGACATGGATTTGGGGCAGTGATGAGGGTTCAGACCAGTGATTAATTGGAGCCAGTGGTTTCCGGTGCTCAGCACCGGCACTTAATTGTCAACACCTACACCTTTGACAGTCTGCCACATTGTAGCGCTGTCTATCTAATTTAGAGGTGAACACAACAACAGTTGTTTATTACTTCAATGTATATTAAAAATGACATACCTGCCACCCAAGCCATTCTTATAGCTTTAGGGGCCCAGAATAGTCTGAATTGTCACACTTGTAGAAGTGTGATGGTCAGTAGCTGTATTGGTACTGTCGTCAGCAGCGCTGGTGGGGGCAATGGGTAGCACAAACCGCAGTGGCCTTCTGACGAGGGCCCCGGCACTTACGTTTTTATAAATCAAGCAATGGTTCAGACTACCATATTTCATATTGCTTTGGCTAGAATGATGGTTCCAGAATCAGGATGACCTCTAGTTAAAGGCATGGAATCCAGGGCATTCATAGAAGTCAGGATTTATTTTAACCTCGGACTAGTTGAAAAGATAGATACAGGCACCCTACTGGCAGAGGGAAGGGTGGGACAGAGCAGGATCACAATTCTTAAGGGTTGAATGCAATGAAGCCTCTCCTGAACCAGAAGTCATATTGCTTTTTTCCTGAGCAGATAAGTGAGACAAACTTTTGTCTCCTGGGTAGTTACGGCCCATCAGGCTCTCTCTCACATTTTCTGCCTACCAGATGGGCTAATATCGTGCTTTTCAAAGGACAGGGTATTTTTCCTAACAGCACACCCCAGCTCTTGATGGAGTTGTGTATGCACTTCCTTTTCACCACACGTTCCAGGAAGGCATCGTCTCCGGAGATTTCTTGACTTAGATATAGGGAAAGTGGCAACCATGTAGCCATTTCACTCCTGAATATCTACAGGCACTAGTGGCCGAGATGGGCATTGGTATCCTCCGACAAAGTTGGCCACCATCTTCATGCATTTTGTTAGAGTGTTTTTTGCATGTGTATATAGTCCGAACCTCGACTCAAGGGCATTTGAGCATTTTATATGAGCTCCAGTTATATAGACCTATCAACTTCAAAAGAAAAGTCACCGTGTGAGGAGGGGCGTGGCTTAGAGGGGGAGGGGCTTTATGCCAAGAACTAACTGGGAGGCCCATCTGCCTCCATCAACCTCTTCCCCCCCTCCCAAAATGCCTAAAACAAAAGTCTGCTGAGACTGCTGCCAATGTCCTGGGGTGTTTTCACACTCCTTAATGGGCATTGGCTGCTTACAGCCTCAAAAGACAAGTTGGAAATCCACTCTTTTCAGTGGTTTCCTACTCGCCTTGCCTCCCACCATGTGATATGTTATGTTAACGTGATTTCTAAAGCGCACGAATACCCGAAGGTGTCTTGGCGCTGGATCTTAATATAGCCTTGACAAAGAGAAACAGAAGTTTTTAAAATGAGTTAATTAAACAACCAAGTTTTCAGATTTTTTCTAAAGGAGGTGAGGGAATTAGCCGCTCTTATACTTGCTGGAAGAGTATTCCAGAGCTTGGCCGTACAGTAGCTTATACCTCGACCTCCCCAATTCGCTGTTCGAATTCTTGGTACCAGCATCAACCTGGCATTAGTAGACCTTAGACATCTACCAGGAAGATACCAGGAAAAGACATAATATCGGCTCCTCACTGTGTGACCTTGTGTATGGAGCCAATATTGTGTGACACACTGTGGCTCTGGGTGAGTTGGCAGGTCTAAGTTATATCTCACAAGACAAGACTCATTTTTTTTGTTTTTAGGCATAGGGAGATTAAGTGATTTGCCCAGAAGCACAATATGGTGGGCAGACGTCAGGACTCGAACCTGTTTCCAAACTCAGCAGCTCTGGCTGTAACACCACATTCTCTCCTGCAGATATCATGGAGAGGTGTGGTGCAGCGGCCAGGGCAGCTGACTTCGGAGCACAGGGTTCACGGTTCGATCCCCGGCTCCGGCGGCAGCTCAGCTCAGCACCATGTGACTCTGGGCAATAGCTCACTTAATTTCCACTCCGGCCCCCAGCGCCTTGAGACTTGTAAGGGTGAGTAGCTGCGCTATATAAAAACGGACTTACTATGGAGGTAAAGTGTAGGAAATCTGCCTTTGTGCGTGGTCACCCCGTATTGTTAACCTTTTGCTGGACCATATATCTTTGCTAGTGTTAGAACTCTGTCCCTAGTATAGGATACAAGGTGTACCCAGGGCCTGAAAGTTAAATGTCACTAGTTGACTGCAGTACCTGTTGTGCCATCCACTACAATGGTAATTGAAACATGGCTTCAGGCCTACTCTGTGTACCCTGGATGTACGAGTATACATATTGCAATTTGACCTGTTCAAAATAAATCCTTTAGACTGGTCAAAACCTCCATTTTAAATATTAATAAGTTACCCCTCTGTAGACTTTGTAGTCCACAAGACAGGATGAATGGTACTTAACAGTCTTTGCAGTGACTAGCATCGAAAAGCTATTTTTCCCTGTGGCAGGACTAGTTGTCCTATGTAGAAAACCAGAGCACAGATTAAAATTGTAATACTGTATCTCAGGAAGAGACTAGCAAGAAAAATAGTTATACAACTATTGTAATTTTTATTAAAAATCCAATTCAATTATGAAGATTTGAAATAAAGATAATGGAAAAGTTACATTTAGAAACTTACCTTTTGCCGGCCTCACGTTCCTGGAGGCTGAATTTGCATTTGCTCTCCAATTTCTGCCAGCCTCTAATCAACATTTAAATAGGTGTGAAAAAGATATAAAATGCCTCCCATGAGCTAACAATAGGCTGACCTGAATGGGCAGAGATGACTACTCTGAACATCCCAGAATATGCAGGGTGGGGAGCTGTGAGCAACCCTTTTGACATCAAAGTGTATTACAGTACTGCTTGAATGCAGTGACGGCTGGTGGATTTTAAACATGGTGAGGCGAAACCTGTAGGTTTGATGAAAATGTGTGAGCGCTGCGAGCCAGCCAAACTCAAAAGAGTTATGCGGGTGTATTTCTTGACACCTCTCCCCCAAGAAAACCTTTGAACAAAACCGATTCAAATTGTGGATTAACCACTAATAAGGGGGCCCCTGAAGATAGATAATAGCAGGTTGGACAGGGGAAAGCAACTACAACAATATAAAGAAATCAACCTGTCTCAGAATAATATAACATGTGCCCGTTAGGGTCACCCAATTATTCAAACAAAGCTGGGCAAACAAAACAGAATCTTACAAAAAATATATAATTTTTTTATTTTCATTAGTAACATTCATATAATTAGTCAGAATTCACAAAAACAAAATAGAGACATATACATAATATTACACACTCAATATATAAATATAGATATAAATACGGTCCCACATAAACGCATTCAATACCAACAATCATTCAAAATTTCATACACACTCAAACATTCAAACCAGTCATCAACATTTAAACAACAAATAGATCCATACAATTATAAAATGATAAGACCGGTTTCTGGCTTACAGCCGTCATCAGCCAGGCTATAGCTATGGCTGGCTATAGCCTGGCTGATGACGGCTGTAAGCCAGAAACCGGTCTTATCATTTTATAATTGTATGGATCTATTTGTTGTTTAAATGTTGATGACTGGTTTGAATGTTTGAGTGTGTATGAAATTTTGAATGATTGTTGGTATTGAATGCGTTTATGTGGACATTTATATCTATATTTATATATTGAGTGTGTAATATTATGTATATGTCTCTATTTTGTTTTTGTGAATTCTGACTAATTATATGAATGTTACCAATGAAAATAAAAAATTATATATTTTGTAAGATTCTGTTTTGTTAGCCCAGCTTTGTTTGAATAATTGGGTGACCCTAACGGGCACATGTTGTCAGGATCTCACCTATATTTCCGCGGGGACGCCACAGACGTGAAGTACAGGTCCACAACCTCACCAAATCACCCAATGGCACCAAAGACTAAACAAGGTGGCATAAGGTAATCTGGGGAAGGAGGGAAACAAAACAAGGGAAGAAGGGGAAGAACTCCACTCGATGACTCAGACACCCTCAGGACTCGTCAGTATCAGGCAAGAAGCTGTAAGCAAACAAGGTATCAATGCACAAATGCACAAAATCAGAAGCAGGACAATTTAGACCTTCTTAACCCATGTGTTCCCTACCTTACGGTGTCCTTCCTATGGGAGGTTTAATGGAGCGATGTTTCAGGGCGTGGATCTAAAGCTAGAAAAGACAGTAATGTAAGTAAAGGGCTGGTATGTATGGGAAAGTGCTATGTGTAGGGATTAGAGTATTCGCCTACCTGTTCTTCCCGTGTGGTTTTATAAAAGTATATTTTTCTTTATTCAGGTTAATGAAAATAGGTATCTTTCTCTATCCTAGATCCTAAGAGGGCGGAGCGGATCCCCACAGCGCCAGAGCACAGGACCAGGTAAGTGACCTATATATTTATATACGTGAAAGTATACAACTAAGCGCAAAGCGCGGCGTAACGTAATAATGTGTAATACCTATCCCTTTACTTTTCAGAGAAAGGCATACTCCCATCGAGGTGGAGACACAAGGACAGGTAAATCAAGTAAACGAAATAATAAAGCAGCGCAGAGCGCTGTTACATAAACTCTAGTGCAATAACTCTCTCTGTCTTCTTTCTCCACAGAACGAAATGCAGGCAAGCAATACTTGAAGCAGGCAGCGAGGGACGTCAGGGGAGGAGTACCCGCCACAAGACAAACCGAGGCAACGATGACCGACGCAAGGGACGCGACGACCCGGACGAGCTTCAGGAGTCAGGAAACGAACAGCAACCAGGACGCGAAGCGCAGATGATCGGGGAAGGCCGGGCTTTAACCTTCCGGACCTGTCCCCGCACATGCGCGTGCAGCGTCGGTGGCCATTTTAGTAGTTCCGGCCGCCGCGCAATCCCGACAGTACACCCCCCCACAGACCCCCCTACCGGTTTGGGCTTGTCAGGGTGTCTCCTATGAAATAAATGCACCAATCGAGGGGCATGTACCTTACTGGCCGGCTCCCATGTACGTTCCTCCACACCATACCCCTTCCAGTGTATCAGGTACTGGAGTTTGCGTCTCACCCTACGAGAATCCAAAACTGCCCCAACCTCATATTCCTGTTCATCCTCCACCGTTACGGGTTCGGGTGTGGTAGGGAGACGTGTGCCTGGCTCTACTGGTTTCAGGAGAGAGACATGAAACACCGGATGTATTCTCATGGAGGCGGGAAGGTCTAACTTCATAGCTACAGGGTTCACCACCTTACATATTTTGTAAGGGCCTAGATATTTAGGTTTAAATTTGCACGATCCTCTCAACTTCAGGTTTTTGAGGATAGCCAGACCATGTCCCCCTGTTTGTATCCAGGCTCTGCGCGTCTGTGAACATCCGCCCCCTCTTATAACTAGCCTTAGCCTTATCTAGATTCAGTTGTGCCGTCTTGTGTACCTCTTGTATATCTCTCACAAAGTCTATGGCTGCAGGAGTAGAACAAGAAGAAGAAAGGGGGGTTAGCATAGTTCGAGGATGAAAGCCATATGTGCAAAAAAAGGGCGAGTAAGCAGTGGATGAGTGACAACTGTTATTGTATGAGAACTCAGCAATCCACACTAACTCATCCCAGTCAACTAGGGTGTGCAAGACCTGGCACCTGATATATTGTTCAAAGCACTGATTCACTCTCTCAGTTTGGCCGTCTGTCTGGGGGTGGTGACTAGATGACAACCGTACATCTACTTTCAAGGAATTCCCCAACCCTCTCCAGAATTTAGAGATGAACTGGGCCCCCTATCTGATACCAATACGGAGGGAGGCCATGTAAACGTACCACTTGCTGAATGAATACGGAGGCCAAAACACGAGAGGAGGGAAGAGAAGCCATGGGAATGAAATGGGCCATCTTGGTCAGTAAATCTACTACTACGAGGAGAGTGGTATTCCCTCTTGCAGTCCTAGGTAATTCTACTATAAAATCTAGAGAAACTGTGTGCCAGGGACTAGGTGGTGTAGGTAACGGCTGTAACAGCCCTGCAGGGCTCTGGTGAGAGGCTTTTCCCTGTGCACATATATGACAGGTCTGAATATACTGTCTTGCATCACTTCCCATGGTGGGCCACCAAAAGTGCCTATGTAGTAAGTCAAGAGTTTTCTTATATCCTGGATGCCCTGCAAGGGGATGATTATGACACCAATCTAAGGCCTGTAGTTGCAATTCTTGAATGGGGAGGACCAACCCACCCTGCACATAGGATAATCCTTGCTCTATGGTAACTTCATGTGTGCCCGTCACTTCCTGCATGTTTGTGGATGATTGCGCCTCCTCCACTGAGTTCAGGAAGTCTACCTCAGAACTCAGTACCCCAACTATTTGTTCTCTGGCGATTATAAGAGGGGGTTCACCTTGTGGGTTTATGGGTTCATAACTTAAGCGAGACAAAGCATCTGCTTTCCCATTCTTTTTTCCTGCTTGGAACTGGATAACAAAGTCGTAGTCACTAAAGAACTGGGTCCAGCGTAGTTGTCGCATGGATAGAGCCCTAGCGGATTTTAGGAACTGCAAGTTTCGATGATCCGTTAGGACTGTTATCTTGTTATTGGCCCCCAATAAATACTGCCTCCATTCCTCGAATACTTTCTTTATAGCCAATAACTCTCTCTCTCCTATGGAGTAATTTACTTCCGCTGGAGCCAGTTTATGTGAATAATAGGCCACTGGATGCAGTATTCCAGTGCTAGGATCTGTCTGTGATAGCACCCCCCCGACTGCCACCTGTGAGGCATCAGTTTCAACCACGAAAGGACGTGACGGATCTGGATGCCTCAGTATGGGCGCTTGTGTGAAGGCTTCTTTTAATTGACAAAAGGCTGCCTCCGCCTCGGGTGTCCATTGAAATTGTATTCCCTTTTTTAACAACCTAGTTATCGGGGAGGCTAAATCAGAAAACCCATCAATAAAGCGCCGATAGAAATTGGCAAAGCCAAGGAAGCTTTGTATCTCCTTGACGTTTTGTGGTGCTTGCCAACGATGTATGGCCCCTACCTTCTGTGGATCCATACTGAGTCCCTGTGGGGAAACTATGAACCCTAGAAAACTGACTTGTTGTGTATGGAAATGACACTTCTCTAGTTTACAGTATAATTGGTTGTCTCGTAATCGTTCCAGAACCCTCCTTACGTGGAGTGTATGTTCTTGCATGGAGGGAGAATAAATCAAGAGGTCATCTATGTAAGCAATGACGAATACCTCCAACATGTCCTTTAGTACCTCATTAATGAAAAACTGAAAAGCCGAAGGGGCATTACATAGCCCAAAGGGCATCACCAGATATTCGTACAAGCCATACTTGGTACAAAAGGCCGTTTTCCACTCATCTCCTTCCTTGATCCTCACAAGATGGTATGCCCCTCGCAGATCTAGCTTGGTGAAAACTTAGGCGTCTTTTATTTGATCAAGAAGGGAGGAAATTAGTGGCAAGGGATATCTGTTCTTGATGGTGATGGTATTCAGTGCCCTATAGTCAATGCAGCATCTAAGACCCTCTTCTCTCTTTGGTATAAAAAAAGAAGATGAAGCCGGGGATCTAGAGGGACGGATAAATCCTATCCTCATCATTTCGTCCAGGTACTCTCGTAAATACACATTCTCTTTTTCGGTCAGGGAATATACCCTACTGCTTGGTATGCGAGCTCCAGGTTGCAGATCTATTCTGCAGTCATAGACCCTATGAGGCGGGAGACTGGTGGCCTGTTCCACATCGAATACTTCTCTAAGATCCTGATAAACAGAAGGTAAGGCACTATCACTCGTTTCTATGAATGAAAGACTTTTCTCCGGAACACCTGAATCAAGAAGATTATGCTCTCTACAAAGGTCATGGTCGAAGGTTAATGACATAGACTTCCAATCAATAAGCGGATTATGTTGGCATAACCATGGTAGGCCTACAATAACCGGGAACTGGGGAGACTGTATCAAATCAAATGAAATGTCTTCTTGATGTTTTTCTCGATAACCAACCTCAAACTACTCGTGGCGTGTTTAATGGGACCAGACTTCAGAGTGCTACCGTCTATTGTTGTTACTTCTTCCCAAGAAGACTTAGGCACCCAAGGAATCTTCCAACTCTGAGCCCACTGTGCATCCATAAAATTACCGGACGTGCCTGAATCCACCATTATGTACACCTCTACCATTTGATGGTCCCATCGTAAACACGAAGAGAGAAGAAAATGACGTGGCTGAGATCCTGCAATCCCCATAGATGAGACAATTAAACCTGAATTACCCGAAGTCCTTGTCTCCCAAGACTTCGGGCTCACTAGTTTTCCGACCGTTTTGTCTGTCTTGGTTTGACCGGGCATTTCCTAAGAAAATTACCCTGTTTTCCACAGTACAGGCACAGTTTATTGTCTCGTCTTCTCTGTTTTTCTTCTTCACTGAGGGGTCCTCTTATGCTTCCTATTTGCATCGGTTAGGATTCTTCTGATATTTTATCAGAATCAACTTTCCTTTCACGGTAAGGAAGAATTCTCCCCTCGGACCTCCCTCTTTCTCTCCTCCGCTCACTAAGTCTATGTTCTAACTTGACCACTAGGTCTACGAGGGCAGTACACGATTCAGGAGGGTCCACTACCTGTGCCAATGCGTCTTTTAGGTCCTCTCTTAGCCCTTTGTAGAATAGAGCACTACGCTTTTCCTCAGGCCACCCAGCTTCAGCTACCAATCTATAAAATGTGGAAATGTAGGAGGTTAAATCCTTAGTTCCCTGTTTCAGTGTTAAGAGCTCCGTGTCAGCGGAATGCGTAAAGGTGTGTCTATCAAACAGTTTTTTGAGTTCCCTTCTAAAGGCACTATAATCTTGCAACAAAGGGTCGTTCCTTTCTATGAGGGGTATAGTCCAATTAGCCGCGGAGCCCCTAGATAGGAAATAACGAATGCTACCTTAGCTTGATCTGAGGGAAAACAGGAGGCTTTACACATGAAATGAAGCTGACACTGACTGATAAAGGCAGCAAACTTAGTAGTGTCTCCATAAAAACGCTCAGGAGGTGCCAAGGGGACAGAAGAAGGCGTTGTTACGTGTACCACTGGTATGTTAGCGCCTGGATTAGGGGACCTAACCACCGGATCAGTTCTTATTTCCCGTTGTATGGAATCCACCCGGGTAGAAAGAGATTGGGTTTCTAATTGTAAGTTACCTAACATGTGGGCTAAATCAGCCAGAGTAACCTGACTGACATCCATGACGTCCAGGCGGAAAGAAAAACTATTCTTTTTGGGCTTCGCGTTCTGTCAGGATCTCACCTATATTTCCGCGGGGACGCCACAGACGTGAAGTACAGGTCCACAACCTCAACAAATCACCCAATGGCACCAAAGACTAAACAAGGTGGCATAAGGTAATCTGGGGAAGGAGGGAAACAAAACATGGGAAGAAGGGGAAGAACTCCACTCGATGACTCAGACACCCTCAGGACTCGTCAGTATCAGGCAAGAAGCTGTAAGCAAACAAGGTATCAATGCACAAATGCACAAAATCAGAAGCAGGACAATTTAGACCTTCTTAACCCATGTGTTCCCTACCTTACGGTGTCCTTCCTATGGGAGGTTTAATGGAGCGATGTTTCAGGGCGTGGATCTAAAGCTAGAAAAGACAGTAATGTAAGTAAAGGGCTGGTATGTATGGGAAAGTGCTATGTGTAGAGATTAGAGTATTCGCCTACCTGTTCTTCCCGTGTGGTTTTATAAAAGTATATTTTCCTTTATTCAGGTTAATGAAAATAGGTATCTTTCTCTATCCTAGATCCTAAGAGGGCGGAGCGGATCCCCACAGCGCCAGAGCACAGGACCAGGTAAGTGACCTATATATTTATATACGTGAAAGTATACAACTAAGCGCAAAGCGCGACGTAACGTAATCATTTGTAATACCTATCCCTTTACTTTTCAGAGAAAGGCATACTCCCATCGAGGTGGAGACACAAGGACAGGTAAATCAAGTAAACGAAATAATAAAGCAGCGCAGAGCGCTGTTACCGCAAACTCTAGTGCAATAACTCTCTCTGTCTTCTTTCTCCACAGAACGAAATGCAGGCAAGCAATACTTGAAGCAGGCAGCGAGGGACGTCAGGGGAGGAGTCCCCGCCACAAGACAAACCGAGGCAATGATGACCGACGCAAGGGACGCGACGACCCGGACGAGCTTCAGGAGTCAGGAAACGAACAGCAACCAGGACGCGAAGCGCAGATGATCGGGGAAGGCCGGGCTTTAACCTTCCGGACCTGTCCCCGCACATGCGCGTGCAGCGTCGGCGGCCATTTTAGTAGTTCCGGCCGCCGCGCAATCCCGACACATGTTATATTATTCTGAGACAGGTTGATTTCTTTATATTGTTCAAATTGTGGATTATACAGCACACTGCCAGTCATGGAAAACTTTGCATTTTATGGTAACGCGTAGAGCAGTAGCACAGTGTGCATTATTTTTACCTAGCCATAACTGCACACAAACACAAGTATGCACTGCCATAAGAGCCATAAGATCTCAGTAGAAAACTTGTATGTGTGTAGAATACTTTCTGCCAGCAGTCGCTTTCTACAGTTCTATTGTATGTTTCGGCCTTCAATAGGCTAACACTGTAAATGATTGAATAAATTAAGACAGGAAGAGGCCCACAGACACGTTGATCTCTTCCTTCAACATTTAAATTATTTTTAGGGTGGTTCATATAGCCCATCATTATACTGTTAGGTGCTTTAGCTCTCAAGGTTGAGAACAAAGAAATAGAGGCACAAAATAATGTACCAGAAAGCTAGAGACACACACCAAGGATGATCCTTTGATAGCCCCCCCGGAGGAAAAATAGGAACAAGAGTTTAATTGCTGTTATTTATCACAAGTACATTTCCAACTCTAGAAAATCCACATAATCATGGCATTAAAGATTTGTTCATGAAAAGATAAAGACTTTAAAATGAACTTAAATTTTACGTGTAGTGAATTTTGAATGCATTATTTCTTTTTTAATGAATGCAGAATTTAAAATGTGTAAAAATTTCAAATATTTATTTAAAAATGACCAGAAGTATTTAAGAATTCACACGCTCCATACTTTTAAAACTTGTGCTTCATAAAACTATTCCAAATTTCACAGATCAGAGTACAGTAACATATGGTCTTTGATAATGCCTGGTCGGAACAGGTGTCCCTTTTCTTTGATTTATGGGCAAAGAAAGCTCCCAAAGTACTGCAGGTAGGTACACTGCCTCGACTCAATAACCCTAGGCTCGGGCCCAGGCCGGACAACAGTATTTCCTTTTCATCATGGCAGGTTTTATTTGGCGATACCAGAGCATTAATGAAGGCATGAATTAGCAAGGTCACTATTTCCATACATGAGTCCTGTGACTGCTCGCTTTGCGGACACCTCCCAAGTCTCTTCTGTGGAGTCTGCTGTGCTGCCTGTGCACAGCCAGGGATAGTCTGAGCCTCTGGGAGACACCACGACCATTGTAAAGAAAGACTACGAGGGCAGCAAGCAAAATACTTAACTTGCACTGCACAGTACTGCCTGTGCCCGTGCTGTATAACAAGACACACTTCCCAAGCTCAGCTGCACCCTAATGCACATTGGCGCAGAGTATTCAACATAGTGCATTGGCATCTTTGCCAAAAGGAAATGCAGCCATGTGACATTTCCACTTTTGAAGGACTTGATCAGGATGGCCACCCGTGGCACTAGTAAAATGAGCATTGGTCGCAAAAAATAAGAGCCTTCGCTGGCAAATAACAGCCTAAGTTAATCACTGGTGCTGTTGTTATCCGGGCAGAGGTTAAGCACAGGAATGTTACCCAGTTGAAGTTTAAAAACTTACACTTTTAAAGAATAAAGTTCACAAAATCTTATGAATTAAGCTGAAGCACTTCAGTGTGTTAAAGAAATACGGAGTTTTCAATTCTAAAGAGACTTTTTATATTCTAACCTGATATTTGTTGAATGATTTCCCCCCTCTGTAAAACAACAGTTAGAACGCTTATGATGATAGTTCTGACCTGATGCGTGCTACGGGCTGAAAGGCTGGTATCACAGGCAGATTATACCGATCAATGGGCCTCCCGGTGATCGATGTGTGCCAACATTTTTAGCTCGAGCCTCGAGTAGCGCGAATGCGCTGCTAGGCGAAGACTTTAAGTAAGGGAGTTTCAGAAGCAGTCCAAACGCTCGTGCGTCGTGGCTGGCCTTTTTGGGCTGGTTACGCGCGGCAGACATGTGTTTCCAATTATCGTGCCCAGACGCGTGCGCGATAATTGGAAAAACATGCCGGCAAAAGGCCATGACGCACGAGCGTCTGGTCAGCTGAGCAGGCTGCCGCGCTCCCTCCTCCCCCCTCCGCTCCTCTGTGGTGCGCGCGCACCACTGTTTATTTTTTACCGCGCGGCCGCCATTTCTTTTTCATTTTGCAGCCTGGCATCTGCTTGTTTTTGCAGGGTGCAATGAGTAGGACTGTCTGTTTGCCTGCAGCTGCCTGTTCTCATAACTGCACGTCGCAAGTTCAGCTGCCTTCCCCTACTGGCTCACTCACTCTCCTCTTCACTTCGCCCACACTCCGATGGGCCAGGGAAGGTCCATCCACTCCCTTCAGCCCCTCCTGAGACCTTCAGCCAGGCAGACCTTCAAGCAAGAACTTACAGCATCAGGAGGCGGCCAGTGTTCGTGTGAAAGCGGCGATGTACAAGTAGGTATAACACCCCATAATGTAAGGGTGGGCCGAACACATATAGAGGTGCCAGTGCCCCGGACTGCTCGGAACATGCCCAGCCTGGGGAGGGAGCTAGAGAGGAGGAGTGACACTGGCTTATAGAGGTAAAGTGAAAGTTTGGGTAAGGCAGGGGAGGGAGAGTCAGACCGGAAGGGATGCCAGGAAATGGAAGGGAGAGCGCGAGCCAGTGAAAGGGGGTCAGACACTGGAAGGCAGAAACACAATCGCACATCCCTGAAGTGCCCTACCTTACCACATACTCACAGGGGCTAAGGACGCCTCTTAAATTAGAATAGATATGTAAACACTGCACAAAACAGCTTTCATGGATTCCATTGTGACAAGACTTTACAGCAACTGCACCGAAGTTCCTTTTCTGCGTCATGCCATCTGGGTGAAGTGGTTTTCACCACGGTGAGTGTGAAAGTATAGGTTTTGAAAGTGGCCAGCAGCCACATCCGGCCCGAGCTGCTGGTGACTCAAGTCCTCCTAGGCAGTGAGAACTGCAGGCCCAGCCTTTTTGTGAAGAGAGTCGAGCGGAGAAGTCAACCTGCGGGTGGGCAAAATTACATCCGTACAATCTAAAACTGAACACAACCACTTTTAAAGTAATTTAGTAGCAGACGAGCATGACTGCGCGGGGACAAACTGTGAGAAGTCACGTGGGGTGTTTGATTGTGGGCCAGAGAATGAGACGAGTGATTCCAGCAGCACCCAGTAGATTCTTTCACTTACACCCACCCATTCAGCTCCTTAAACATTCGAAATGGACGGAGAGGCGGCATTATACTTGTGCAAGTCATCGTGAACCCGCAGCACCCCCACCCCTATACTCTTCGTCATACATGTAGTCTACACACCTGAGATTGAAGGCGCTAACCGTTCACGTGCTTTGAGCTGTGTTGTTTTCACAAGTAGGGCCAGATACACATTTGTATTTAATTCCGCGGCAGGCGGAGGCAGATTGTGATAGATATCTGCTTCTACCTCTCAAGGATAGCAAGCATTGGCAAAGCTAACAGGGCTGGGTTTACTGAGCTCAAAGATGCTGTGCAAGCATATTAGAGCGAGACACACAGGGAGGGAGCCAGCGTGAGTGGACTGAGAGGGCTATCATTGAAGTATTCCTTCATGCAGTTCAGTGCACGCACTCGAGTGGAGGTGGAAGAATACACCCAGACAGCCAATAGATAAAGATAAATAGTCCACGGGGCTGAGTTTGGAGGTCATTGACAAAGTCTTAAGCCAATCGATGAAAGAGGTCTGGTGAAAGAAAGCCAGTGATTGAAAAGGGGGGAACAAAAAGCCTGCACTAGGTATTTTTTAAGGAAAAGTTTGGCAGCTGCGCTCTCAGAACAAAAAACAAGCATTGGCATAGCCAATAGGTCTCGCCTTTGGGACCTTATAAGTGTTTAGCCATGCAACAGTTGATGTTGTTGCACCAAGGATATTGTGCTGCATAACTAAATACTTATAAGGTCCCAAAAGCGAGACCTATTGGCTATGCCAATGCTTGTTTTTACTGTTCACAGTCGCTTCCTTCTTTCATTCCTCTGATGTAAGAAACGAGATGAGGCCCCCTCCGAAGCGACAGGTTCCGGCTCAGGCTGCTTTCTTCACGATTTCAAAAGTGAAACCATGCAGATTTAAACACGTGATACAGCAAAATATTGAGAAGAGAGGCACCCTCCTACACACCGCCCCCTCTCGAGATGACCAATCCACTACCTCTTTGTCTCCTTCGGTCGCAGCCTTGCCCACCCCCTCCCATTTAAATGAATAGAGTTTTGTTAACTCCTTCCAGGGCCACTGCATTGTGCGACCCAAAGGCATCCTATTAAATTGCATTGTAATTCACCACTCCTTCTAAAATGATGTCACTGCTGCAGCTTGTGCCTGCAGGTTGAGCAATACCTTGCCCTTCTGGCACATGACATGCGCAGCAGGACATGTCTACAATTCAACGTGTTTATTGCTGTTAGAAATGGGGGTCTCTAGTTGGCAATGGCTGGCCACTGTCCAAGTAGGGACCCTTCTTCCTAAGTCAGAGTAAGAGGGCTACCCTCCTTGATACCCCTGCTCAACCCTGTGGTAACGTAGCTACGAGCAGGTAGGCTTATCTCAGAGGCAGGGTGTGAAGCATTTATGACCATACACAGTAACACAGTGAGGAACACTACAAAGGGACACCACACAAGTAGTTATAAAAAATAAGTATCTTTATATAAAGGCAGATTTATCACAAGACCAATAACTGTAAAAGCCACAATACTGTCAAAAATAGGATAGCTGTTGAAGGGCTGTCAAAAATAGTTCAAAGGTTGCAAAAATAAGGTTCAAGTTCAAAGCAGTGGTCTCTGCGACCCTTTCTTTCACAAAGTACCTGAATTCAGTAGCAAAACCAACAAAATGTCGCAAATAAGCTGTAGCGATGATTCTCGGCACGCGAGGCCGGCGATGCGTTGAAATCCTTGCCGCAAGGGAGGATGATGCGCCGATCTGCGTGATGCGTGCGGAGACGATGCGACAAACTTCTGCACGCTGGACCGCCGATGCGATGACTTTCTTGCCGCGTGGGAGAAGTCGATGCGGCGATCCTGTTGTTGCCGATCAGCAAGTCGTCATTTGTTTCTAGCTGCTTGGCGTTTTTGCTCATCTTGGCTCTTCCTCTGGGTGGTAGGGCAATGCCCTCTATGCTCATTAACACCAGCCGCCCCTGCTTGAATGTCAAATCCTGCAGGTCTGCTGGGTGTACATATAAGACTTTGGGGGCACTTAAAAGTAAGGAAAGCCGGATGTCAGTACAGTTCTTCTGTATCCACTATCTGGTTGCTGGAAAACTCTACTTTTGCTCTGCCAGAGTTCTGTCTCTGGGCTTTACATATAATACTGGAGGTGCACTTGAAAGGACGGGAAAAGGATAGCAAAACAATTCTTGTGTATCTACTGTCTCATTGCTGGAAACCCCCGCTTTGTTTTACCAGACTTCTGTCTCTGGGCTTATTGTGGATACAGTGGCTGCCCTAAACTCGATTTTAGTGTTAGATGAGGAAGGACACTAGGATTACCATAGTGCACTCCCCACACACACACACCCAGCCCTCAGAGACCAAGTTTAGTATGGCCGAAGTCTTTCATCATTTTGAAAATGCCCCAGGTGGGTAGGGTTGGCCCTGAGAACTTTTAATCCATTGGTTAGGGCATGCCCAGGAGTCATTTCCACCCACTAGCTCGTACCAGGCTGTCTCCTGGCAGGTAAAACATGTCATGCTTTGTTAATTTAGTAGCAGTGGTATCTTTTTATTTTATATGACCAGAGTACGTAAGGTTAAGGGGTTTTTGAGGTGAAGACACTTCAGGTGTTTCATCGTGGTCACTGGTTCTTTTCCTTTTTCTTCTAGGTTGATCCTCCTGCCAGCACCCTCAAAAGAACAAACCAAGCCACAGTTAAGTTCACAACCTTTAAATTGTTCTTTTCTTTCTCTAAGTCTGGTAGAACTCTCTTTCTTCCAACCTCTATCTTCTGCCTTTCTGTCTCTGTGATCCTTTCCTCCCCTTTCTTGTTCATAGTTTATGACTCTTTTCATAAAAGAAACTGGTCTTACCGACGTTATATAATATTGAAGAGGTTCACTAAAGAATGAATGTCCAAACTAAAGTAAATCACTCGGCCATGACTACGTCCTCGCCGAACACCAAATCAGAACCCTGGGGAAACATATTAAGTTGCTGCAATCTTTATTCACAGCAGGTTAGCTACTACTCCTCTTCTTGAGATTAAACACTACAACCCCTTTGGCAGCGTTGGTGCCCCTTTCTCCACCCTTTGCCTGCCCGTTACTTCCCCACTCTTTCCCTGCCAAAACGGCATACTCCCATGCACCTGTGAAAGCCACGCTCCTTCTGGAGGCGAAGCATGTAGCCGGCAGGTCTCTCCATTCTCCTGTTGTCTCACGGGCTGGTGATCCCTCCTGGGCACCAGGATCTCTCAGCAGGCTCTCACTGTTCTGGGTCTCAGTGTTTCTCATCCTCTTAAGTCATTTCCTTATTTATGGTGTCTGAGTCTTCCACTTTGGTCGCTCTGGGTGACTCACTCTCCTCCTTCTTCCTCACGTTGGGGTCTAGTCCGTTTTCACTTTCTTCAGCCTTCGCTCCTATCTCCGCTTCCTGGGCCTGTCCTTCTTCTGTCTCTAAGTCTTTTGGTGCGGGGTCCTGTAAAAGTAAAAGTCTTTCTTTTCTTTCCGTTGCAGGAACAGTGTTCGGATTGGCCTGGCAATGGATGTCAGGTAGGTCTTCCCCCGAGTCTGGTTCTTACCCCGAGGCTTGCGCACCCCCCTTCGGCCTGACACAGGCATAAATGTAGCCTCTCCAGGCACCCACTTCAGAACAAACCTGGACTGAGGAAGAACAGAAGAGGACCGGACCAGCTGTCTGTGACCTGATAGGGGCCCTGAAGGAATGTAGCTGCTCTCTCTAGTATTCAGGACAAGGAAGTCAACTCCAAGGGTCATAAGGCTGACTTCCTGTTCAAGCTACAGGGATACAACAAGCTACTAGAGGCCAAGTCTCTTGTAGAGTGGTATACCATATACCCAGGGCCTCCAAGTTAAATGCTACTAATGGGTCTGTAGCACTTATTGTGCCATCCACTTAAATAGCTCCTTAAAACGTGTTCTAGGCCTGCCATTGCAGCCTGAATGTAGTTTTAAACTGCCAATTCAACATAGCACCCATAGGGCAGGGTGCATGTAATTAGATGTTTGATCATGTACTTTTAAGTTGTAAGCGTCCTGGTAGAGAAAAACTACTAAATTTGTTTTGACTACTGTGAGGCCTACCTCTCCCATTGTCATGAACGCTGTCTCGAGCGCACTTATCAGTTAACCGCCATACGTAGGGAATCTAACTCTGTCCTCGGCGATGAACTACGGACGCACAGCAGTGAACTACAGTTCCCAGAGGGCTCGGCGACCTGACGCATGACGCAGCGGGGAACCGCCCATATAGGAAGTGGCGGCACCCGCGAGAGCGTCGGAAATTCTTCGTCCGTCAGTATTGGCGTTTACAGGATCTTAGCGGTATCGGTAAGGGTGCTATGCACCAAATGCCTTTCGTTTTCTGCCTGTAAACCTTTATCCAGGATTAGGTTTTGCCTTACTCGTAAGGGAGCCTCTTCGGACTCTTGCAAATTGTAGACTCTATATTATTGAACTCCTCTAACCTGACTCCGTGTTGGCAGGTTACCGGCGTTCTGCTACTTGGCTGTGCCTTACATACAGTCACGTAGAGACTCTAGGCTCATTCTCAGAAGCCTACACTCTTGGCTCATTCGCTCTTCCTTTTGCTCCTTACTCACTCAAGCCAGGAGTGATTATAGCATTGCTGAAAACTATACAACTTATATATAAAGATATATCTGAACCTGGAATTGTTGGTGACGTAACCTTCCTCTAGATGAATCAAGAACCTAATTGATAATCACTCATATATATCTATCGTATCAGGACGTTTCTGATGAAGTAGACCTTATTTTCTGCTTGTTTTTCTGGCTCTACTTAACAGGGTTACACTGAGTGGTATGGGACTACGCTCTATCCCTGTGAAGCATAGGGGAGTCTAGAAAGGGTAGGTGCAGAATACATACTTCTTTGGGCATTGTGAAAAGGAGGGACACACCTTCAGTTGTTTATTTTGTGTAATTGTGGCATGTGTATAAAGATTGGTTTTGTTCTATGTTTCCCTCCTTACAGCCTTAAGCAGAACAACTGGCACTACTACTGCACCACACGTACTTGATAGAAGGTTCCCATTTCAAACGTGTCCTTTTTATTTGTTACAGGTATTTGGGAAGGTGTATTAGTTTCGTCTGCTCTGTATTGTTTTGTTAGGAAGAGAACACTAGACGGTACTCACTATTGTTGTTCTCATTTCAGGTCTCCCTCCCTGTCGTTCCCTTCCTTTCCTTCCCTCACTTGATCCTCCCTTTGACCTTGGCCATTACGGCTATCAAGGCTAGGGTATATCAAGGGGTGGACCCTTCTGAGCATCAAACCGATCCTGAGGACAGTCAAACCTGACACCCATAGGATAACATTGGGTTGCTGTATTACATTTAATGTGATAACTTTTGATTGGGAACATGTAAACATTTCTTGTTTGGTGTCGTAAATTGTAATTTAATGCCCTCTTTAATGGTAAAGTCGGATTTCAAGTTACAATTTTGAAAATAACACTTTTAGAAAGTTGGCATTTTCCTGCCCTATTTGGTGCCTGCAGCCTATTCCTGGGTCATATGACTGGGTGTAATTGTCAACTGGTCTTTGTTTATTCCTCCGAAACAGCCACACAAAAGAGGGATTAGGTGTGCTAGGATGGGCCGTCACTAGCAGGATGGGGTGGCAGACCTGGGCACAGCCCCACTTGCTACTGAATAGGTTGTGCTCTGCCTTCACACAAAGGACTTGTCACCCCTGCATTGTTCATGCTGCGAACTTGGAGCAGGGCGGGGGAAGCAGGAAACTTCAAGCACTTCAAAGGGAATTCTTTAGAAACTCCTCCTACTTCAAAGAAGGCACCAGGTATAAATATAGGACCCTCTTGTCCCACTCTTGAGTTCACTTTCTGGACCTGCGGAAGGACTCTCAGAAGACTGCCTGCTGCTGTGGCCTGCTACGTACTCCACAAGACTGCTTTGCTGCACCTGGAAGGACTGTTGTGTTGCCTAGAGCCTGCCTTGAACCCTCCAAGGCCTGCCCTGATGTCTGAGCCCTGTTTATGCTGTTAAACTTAGGACTATCAGAGTGACTCCAAGGGCTAGGCGCTATCCACCTGATCAGAGCCTCAGGGACAGAAAAGGCTCCAACTATCTAGAACCCATACCTGGACCCAGCTTGAGTGAGTCTTAACCTCCCAAGGGGTGCCCCTCCAGTCCTGGACCATTGGTGGTGGTGGTGGGGGGGGGGGGGGTGTTAAAGATGCACAAATAGCCAAAATCCAAAACTTGGGACTTACAAAATGTTTGGCTTAAAACTACTCTGTGAACTGAGAGAAGACTGGGACCAACCTGCAAATCCATCCGCCCAAGGTGCATCACTGGTCGATCTGACTTTGCGGCAGCTCCAGCTACGTTATTCTCTGCAGCAGCAAATCCTGTTTAGCGGTCCTTCATCAAAGGGGTATCCGGCCTTCTGGAACTCTCCTTGGCTACAGCCTCCAGCTTCGTGCCGCTGGAGATTTTTTACTTCCAAAAAAGCGACTACATCTGAACAGAGAAATCTCCACCGCGACTTTGTCCTGCGGCTTCCCGATAACAACGCCCCCTCCTCAGACACCGCCTGCAGCCATGCAGTGTCAAAGTTTACCTTCTCAGAACATTTTTCTTTGAAATTTCAAAGTCTGAAGGTAAGTGCCGACTGGGCCCAATCTACTCTTTTTATCTACTCTTTGTATCCCCGACCCGTGCTAGCGTGACTAGATGTTTTCAGCTGATGTTTTGGTCTTTTAGACGTTCGTTTTTTAAGTAAACTTTTAAAACTCATAACTCCGGTTATACTGATTGGATTTTTGACATTTTGGTGTCAAATAATGTATTATTTTTTATTTCTTTTGAGAGTTTTATATAGCGCTGGCTAGACTTGGAGGTATCAGAGCGCTTTACATTATTAATATGTACTTTATTTTCCTACATTTGTGTAGGATTTTTCTTGTGTTGTGTTTTCACTTTATTACTGTGTGTGCTGCATAAATACTTTGTACATTGCCTCTAAATTGTAGTAGATTAGCTGTCTTGCTATCCAGGAACCGCCCGGATGTGAATACACAACATTCTCTGGCCAGGCCTGGCCAGAGGGGCTAAATAAAAGGGAGTGGATCACTCGAGGTCACACTCCGATACAGGCATTGTTCATGTGAGTGTACCTTTTGTATTTGAGGCTGCAGGGGAAGGAGAGGCGCCACACTCGCGATGAGGGTGGGCCAAGCCCGTGCACCCTGTCCGGCACCCTGCCTGAATGCCGTGAGCACCACAAGCACTGTAGCTGGGTTGAGAGGACTTCTGCGGCGGCTGACTCTACTCCCTCCAGGCGACACGGAGGTTGAGTGCAGCGGCCAGATGGCTTCCTCCACCAACGTGGGCTGCAAGCCCTGAGGACTCCTGCTGCAGCTTGCACCCCCTCCCTCCAAGCAAAACGGAGGTCGAGTGCGACAATCGTGCAGCTTCCTTAATGACCACGTGCTGCATATCCTTGAGTAACGGGCCGAATCAGGGCCCGCTTGTCTCATTGCTGCACGCTCTTCCCGGCACCCTCAAGAGAGTGAAGAGGCCCACACAACACCCTGCCATCCCCAAGTGCTCCGCCTGCCCGCACAGCAATACAGCCACACAAAGAAGCAGTGGCTAATACAAGATGAAAAAAAAAAAAACTAAATAAACGCATGTAAAAATAGATGAAAACGGACAATATACATTAATAAAGACAGTATTGGGCAAATACCCACAGCAACTCCTGGCACAAGAAAGGCGACACAGTCTACCAAGCCCCTCCCCATCAAAATACTCCGAGCTGCCAGGAAAAGGCTGCAGGAACACGCGGTACGAAGCGTCCACCAGTGGACATCCAATACCTAAGCCGCCAAATCAAAGCCCTGAGGCACGCCCAGCATGGGGGATGAAGATCAACCCCACCAGCTAAACCCCACACACCATGTCCTTACAGGAGTGTTGCCACCATTTAGTAAACTGGCTGATCCTGCGACTGCTTCCCCGAGGTGGAAAATATGGCTTGGGGGGGTTGGAGAACTACTTTGTTGCCTAGAGGGTGACAGATGGGTCATTAAAAGATCACTGCTCCTCCACCATGCGGGGGAAGACATTTATAAGCTGTTCAAACACCTGCCCAATACAGGACCAAACACAGACTATGACGCAGCGGCAAGAGCAATCAACGCCCACTTTGGTCCCCAGTTAAACCCTGACTTTGAAAGGT
This sequence comes from Calotriton arnoldi, assembly GCA_963921515.1. NCBI lineage: Eukaryota > Metazoa > Chordata > Amphibia > Caudata > Salamandridae > Calotriton > Calotriton arnoldi. The sequence continues at coordinate 798,991 of CAWUFW010003876.1, read as the reverse complement.
TTAAACTACGTGAAGCTTGCCAACAAGAAGGGGAATCTATGGACACTTTTTACAATAGGCTACCAGAACTAGCGAGCACTTGCACAGAGGACGACCAGCTAAAATAAATTTGTGCTCAACTCATACAAGGATGTCGCAGCAAAACCCTGTGGGGCCTGATCCTGCGCCAACCGAACATCAGCCTCAACGGCATCCTGATCCTAGCATGATCGCATGACTTGTCCACTGCCCATGCTCACGGAATGGATCTAGCCATCACACAGTCCCCAGAAATGCCAGCATGCATCAAAACGGGTTGAGCTGATGCCATCTGGACCAGGAGCCGCTGAGACATGACCAAAGGTGTAAGGACCCAGCCCACTAACCCGAGGTGCGGATACTGTGGCCGTAAAGAACACCCGCTCAACGAGTGCCCGGCACAAGGCCGCACCTGCTCGAATTGTGGAATCCAGAACCACTTTGCGACAGTTTGTAGGAAAAAACTCAGAAGCAAAGGCCCCAAAGACAATAGAACACCAACAAAAATGGTACGCCAACTGTCTCTCACACACCTGCAGCGTCAAAGTGATGCCAAAACCTCAGCGACATAGAAACGCCGCCTCGAAGATTCAACCCCGAAAGAAGAGAAAGAAGAGGAAACGTTCCTCATTTCATTCACAAGAGAACTGAAGCGCCACAGCCTACATGTGTTGTTCGAATAGCGGGGTCAGAAATTAAAGCAATAATTGACGCAGGAGCTTCTGTCAACGTAATGGGAGTGCAGCAATACAATTGCATGAGATCCAAGATCCTTCTAGTACCGTCTCACACCAAACTCTTTGCGTATTGGAGTCAGACGCCTCTACCCCTCCGCGGACGGATGTCAGTGCCGGTACAATCTGAAGATCAGGAAATCATGACAACATTCCATGTCATTGTCCAAGGAGCAGACACGCTCATCAGCAGCCACATAGTGGAGGACCTAGGCCTAGTGTCCTTTGCCAAGAGAGTAAAGTCAAACCAAATCGATGATCTGTTGAAACAGTTTCCAGAACTATTCTGAGGGCTCGGCTGCCTCAAAAGTCCTCTAGTGAAGTTACATATCGATCCATCGATCGCGCCGGTGGTGCTGCAACACCGCCATGTCCCGTTCCATCTGCGTCCTTTGATGGAAAAGGAACTTGAGAGAATAGAGGAACAAGGAGTGATAGAAGAAGTTTCAGGGCCCACTCCCTGGGTTTCCCCGATGGTCATTGCACAAAAACCCAAACAACCTGGAAAAATCCGCTTATGCATTGACATGCGACTGCCGAACCGTGCCATCAACCGAGAGCGGCACGTAACTCCCACCATGGACGAAATTGTGGCAGATTTTAATGGCTCCCGTTGGTTCTCGAACCTAGACCTCAACGCCAGGTATCACCAGCTACGATTGGCAGAGGAGAGCCGGTATATCACCACGTTTAGCACACACTTGGGCCTATGCTGGTACAAACACCTAAACTTTGGCATCTCATCGGCCACTGAAGTATTTCAAAATGCAATGCACAAGACCCTGTCCGGACTACCTTGTGTCCTGAATGTCAGCGATGACATCCTAATCCATTCGTCCGCGGCTACCGAACACCACAAACACCTAAAAGCCACACTCAAACGCCTCCACGAACATGGAGTGACGCTGCACAAGGACAAATACTCTTTCCTTCAGTCGTCCATTGAGTTCTTTGGGTATGTCTTTAATCAAGAAGGAATACAAGTAGACCCCCGAAAATCCAGAACGATCAAGCGGGCACCAGCACCCACTACAGTCCACGAAGTAAGGAGCTTCCTGGGAATGGCCACCTATTGTGGGAGGTTAATCCCGGATCTAGCAACTATCGCTGAACCTCTTAGATCCCTCACAATTGCAGATGCAAAATCAGTGCTTAATTTGTGCCAGTGCTTTCCGGAGCTTAGCACCTGCACTTATTTATCAGGGCTGGGTCTACACTGCCACTGCAAACTCACAACGACGACGCAACTGCACCGCAGTCTGTACGTCATGTGTCAAATATAATTGAGACTGACTTACTGCAGTGTTGTTCACACTCTGTTGCAGTCTCCAGAGTCCCTCGGTGAAGAAGAGTGTTGCTGTGCTGCTGAGAGAGCAAGCCCAATAATATATCCATTGTCCATGCATGCAAATCAATTTGCCTTCAGTTCAGTGTTGCTGGTGGGCGGGCCACTGATTGGGCTCTATTTGGTTCTATGTGGGTAGGGGGCTGCGGCAGCATGCGTAACCTTTTTCATTCCAGGGACCACGCCCCGGCACACACGCATCGCACGAGTAACAACCAGTTAGCACGGCATCGAGGCAGGCACTTAGAAGCAGCAGCAGGCCTCTTAATAAAGGCAGTGCCACCAGCAGTAACCAGTAAGTAATGAAATAAACCAATGCTCCTTTTTCTTGCGCGGGGTGACGGTCATGGAGTCAGAGGCCCGAGCAATCATGCCACCGGCACCAGGCGGGCACCGTGTGCAATGCTCCGACCCCCAGGCTGGAAGGGCAGGGCCTTGCCCTTGGCTTAACCCCTGTCTAAAGTGTCTATAAATACTGGTTTGACTTACTTTTACTTGCTCAAATCTGAAATGAAATGCTGTTTTCTTCTCTTTCGGAATCCAGATATTTCTATCCTGATTCCTACGTCATCAAGTCTCGTGGCTCAGCCGCTCAGGTTGTTTGTGTGGTGTATGCAGTCGATTCAGTCTCTAACAAATACAGCAGCGCTATTTCTTTAATCATTTTATATTCTTTCTTCAAGAATACGTATCAATACAAAGAGTACGTTCGACCTTGCAAAGAGCCTTCATGAGAAATAATAGAGTATTATACTTGGAAATGGTGAAGAGGGAGTCACTCAACAGACAGAAACACGTTTTTCCTCCAGACGATGAATTGTGGCTTTGTTTATGACCGAGTTTGCATATATTCACCCTCCTCCAGGCATTCACCTGAGATGGCTTATTAACCGAGATAAGCACCCCCTGGCAGTGCTTAATTTGTAAAATATGAAGTCCAGGTGCTCAAATGTTTGTCGGAGGCCACACCCACTCTCCCCCTGGCTCCACCCACTTCCCCCACTGGCTCCACCCACTTACTCTATTTGCTCCGCCCACATCCTCAACTGGCACTGCTGAAAGTCAGATGTAATACCCGATCTGAATTTCAGCAAGGGAGCCTTCCTCCAAGTAAGGTTTTGATGGGAGGTTCCCCTGCCATGTGAAAAGTTTGAAAAGATGAAATCAAAAGTGCATTTAAAGCACAATTTTGAAATAAATTAGCTAAAATGACTAATGCATTGAAAAGGGACACGTGAAACATTCCAGTGCTCTTTGTGCCGATTGGGGGAAAGGACAATACTGGGGTATGCCATTTTTAACAGAGTCTAATTGTGTGTCATGAGTTCAAAGATACAACTTTTACATATCTTATGTGACTAAATAAACCAAAACGTTCTGAAAACACTCTAAACTGAAAAATTGAATAAAATCATGCAATACAGGGCCAGACTGGGAACCCAAAACAGCCCTGGCAAGTTTTGTTAGACCAGCCCCCATACGGTGCAGAGCGAGAGCAGCGAGCCTAACGACTGCTAGAGGGGTTTGGGTGGGATTCTCCCCTCAAGACAAGAAAGACCAAAATGGTACACAACACATTTTTCATTGCATATTTATCTGTATTAAATTTCAGAGCATAGTAAATCGTAAATGATGACCTGACATAAGCACCCAGGCCAGAAAGCATGGAAATGTCACACATAAGCATCCATGCCATAAACCGTGTAAATGTCACACATAATCACCCATGCCATAAACCGAGGAAATGTCACACATAAGCACCCAGGCCATAAACCGAGGAAATCTCACACATAAGCACCTAGGCCAGAAAGCATGGAAATGTCACACATAAGCACCCATGGCCAGGCCATAAACCGTGGAAATGTCACACATAGGCATCCAGGCCATAAACTGTGGAAATGTCATACATAGGCATCCAGGCCATAAACCATGGAAATGTCATATATAGGCACCCAGGCCATAAACAGTGGAAATGCAGTGGAAATGTCACACATAAGGCCTCAGGCCAAAAAGGATGGAAATGTCACACATATTCACCCAGGCCATAAACCGTGGAAATGTCACATATAGGCATCCAGGCCATAAACTGTGGAAATGTCACATATTGGCACCCAGGCCATAAACAGTGGAAATGCAGTGGAAATGTCACACATAAGGCCTCAGGCCAAAAAGCATGGAAATGTCACACATAAGCACCCATGCCATAAGCCATGGAAATGTCACACATAAGCGCCCAAGCCATAATCCATGGAAAGTCACACATAAACATCCAGGGCCAGGCCATAAACTGTGGAAATGTCACACATAGGCATGCAGGCCATAAACTGTGGAAATATCACATATAGCCTGGGCTGAGATGAATCGTGACAAAACGAGAGTAGGAGGACAGAGATGTACAGGATTTGATTAAGACTTTGACAGCTCTCGTTATTGGTGTATAGAGGTGTTGTTTTATTTTTGGCAAGTATAAAATGATTTCACGCCTGTGTGAGGGATGCACATGCAAATATAATTACTAAAGGAAGCGTGCAACCACTGCTTAAAAAAGTAAGACGTGAGGGCGATAGGCTAAGAGGGCATGTTTAAAAATTCAGAAGTATTTATTCAAAATTTTAGGCTGGGGTTCACAGATGAAAAATCAGCAATTAAACAAGAGGGCCACCAAAAACGAGCGTGACGCAGCCTAATCTAGATTGAGAGCTGTTTCCCACAGCACTAGCAAAGAAATGGAACATTTTGTATTAGGAGTCAGAGAGAAGAACATAATAGGAAGGATCAAACATAAAATCTCAAAAATTTCCTCGACTGGGGATGAGAATTGCAGGTGCTGCAGGCGAGGGATTTGTTAACTCTTATGAACTGGAGAGATTTTTCGCATGCACTGCGAAAAATCTCTCCAGTTCCGGTTGTGAATGAAAGCCCACTCTGTTCCTTCCGAACTATTTGTGACCCAATAAAGTTAAAGACGCGCCGGGGAGTCACCAAGGACAGACAGAAACTCAGTGAAAGGTTCACAGCCTTTCCTTAGCGATAGTTCTATGGCCTCAAAGCAGTACCTACGCTACAGTGTGCAACAGCCATCAGGTGTTCCCAGCTCCTATAATGAGGGCTGTGAAGCAATGCTACGGTGTTCTAAAAATAGAGCCCAGGGGCAGCGAAATCGACATGGGGCTGTCACAAGGAGGCTGCGTTCCAGAAGACCAAAGAGACCCTTCTCAATAACACCACACTTGTCTACTTCGACCCGGAGAAACGCACAGAACTGTTGTGCGAGAATAGTTCCCAGCCCGACTGGGCTCGTGTCGACCAACAACAGGCATTCCCCAGCAAAGCAAACACAAGGGGATGATGGACGGAGCGCTGAAACGTTTCAGACACTCACCCCCAGTCACAGATCTGGGTTGAATCCATCATCGTTCTTTAGCTCACTTCGCCACCCCAGTTCAGACACAGCTATATGCAAATCTGTCTTGACCCTGTGCCTCATGGGAACAGTCCAGCCCGAACTGCCAAGCCATGTCTTCCCTGGACCATAAACAAGCATCCTGGGACCAGTTTTGGGCTAACAGCCCTCATCAGCCAGGCTAGCTTGAATCTAGTGAAGCATTGACGCCAACGGAGACCAAATAAGCCCAAATTGGGCGAGAAGCCCTTGCGATCAAGTGAGCCTGGGGACACTTCCACCTGTATCTAAGTGGCCAGCCTTTCAAGGTCATCACAGACCATCAGCCTCTGGTCCTACTGTTCCGAGGGTCGGCCCCTCACCTGCCTCCGCGGATCAAGAGATGAGCCATTCAGCTACAACACTACCCGATGGAGGTGGTATATCTTCCTGGATCAAAGAACCCCGCCCACTTCCTCTCACGCCACCCCGAAACCCCAGAGGCTCAAGACAGCTGTGATGACGTGGAAGACTGCCAGAGTAGTCGCAGTAGCCGCCTGCGCCCGAGCGTTACGCCTAGAAAACATCAAGGAGGCCGCGGAAGTAGACCCTGCCATCATGCGGGTACGAGCTGCGGTCCTAAGCGGTACCTGGCGAGACTTCCTGCGGGACGCCAACGACTGGCCTGGGGAAGATAAAGAGAGTCTGGCAAAGATGTGAAGAATGCAAGACTGAATCCTCCTGCGTGGATCTGGCATTGTAATTCCGAAGGCACTGAGACACCAGGTGACGGAGTTAGCACATGGAGGGCACCAGGGCGCCACGAAGATGAAGGCGAGGATGCGGGAGAAGATATGGTTTCCCGGACTCAAGAAGATAGTGGAAGATCTTGTGTGGAAGTGCCCGGTTGGCCAGATAACTGGCACACCGGAAAGGCCAGCGCCGGTAATTACAGAAGACCCCTGTACCACTCCCTGGTGCAAACTCAGCATTGATTTTGGTAGCTTCCCAGACGGGCAGACTGTCCTTGTCCTATTGGATGCCTACTCCAAATACCCTGTGGTGGAGGCAATTAGCTCGCTGGCATTCGTACATGTAGCTCCTGTCCCTGAGAAGGCATTCGCCATCTTTCGCCTGCCCAGCGAGATTAAAAGCGATAATAGACCACCATTCCATGGCACGGAATTTCGAGACTTCCTTGACCAATTCGGAATTCACCACCACCGTATTACACCTCAGTGGCCGCTGGCCAACGGGGAAGTCGAACGATTCATGCGCTCTATCAACAAGTCTCTTCGCATCACCACCGCCAAGCAAGCCACTCCCGAAAGCCACCTACAATCATTTCTGAGGGAATACTGGAGTACTCCTCATTGAATGACTCATCAAGCACTGTGGACCCTGATGTTCAATGGACCCCGTTGAGACACCATTCCTACGTGCTCTGGATGGACGCCACCACCTCACAACATTCAAGGGACCCAAACACGTTGGGAGCGGCGCATCGCTCTCGCCAGCCAGAGCAGACAAGCGAAGGAGAGCTCCATCTTGCCCGGTAGTCATCAAAGACCGAAAGCCAGGGTGGAAATTTAGGACTTCGTTTGAGCCGGGGATTTGGACCGTCGTTAGAAGCGAGGGGACCATGGTAACAGCTACAAGAGGACAAGAAGTAGTGTCTAGAAACAGCTCATGGTTCAAACAAATCGAAACTTCGCCGCTCACCCCTCCTCAAACCTCGCATTGAGAGGACCTAGACTGGCCAGAGAATGATGGAAATGGTGCAGGGTCGAGTGGGCTCGGGAGTCAAGGCTCACAAGACCCTGAGGGGAGTCAGCAAGAAGACTCACAAACCAGCTCCCCCACCTGTGACCCGCCAGCTTGCAGTCAACCCCATTGATAGAACCTCCGGCCCAATCATCAACCCAGCCAGCGGCTCAACCACTATGCATGTCATGTGAACTGAACTTTGGTCATAAAGAACTGAGTTGGGGAGGGATGTAGCAGGTTAGTGGTCCTGCTATCCAGGAACCGCCCGGATGTGAAAAAACAGCATCCTCTGGCCAGGCGTGACCAGAGGGGCTAAATAAACGGGAGTGGACCGCTCGAGGTCACACTCCGATACAGGCATTGTGCTTGTGAGTGTGCCTTTTGTATTCGGGGCTGCAGGGGACCAGGAGGTGCCACATAAATTAAGCCAGACTGCTTTTGTGCCAGGCTACCAGTCAGCCACGGTACGTGCAGGTAACAGCGGTGGGGCAGGGTAAGGGGGATTTCGAGGGATGATGCAGAGGGAAAAATAAATAAATAATTAATTTTCCCTCTGCATCTTCCCTCGAAATCCTCCCTTACCCGGCCCCACCGCCCCACCACTGTTACCTGCACGGACCGCGGCTGCTACCAGAGGGTTAAGTACACCTTAATTTAGTGACTTTTGTGTTTCACCCTGACAGGGATTGTGCCTGTTGCAGGAACAGGGGTCCCCCCCATCCAACCAACAACCCAATTTCTCACAGTTTCCTTATCTTTTTTCCCCGAGCCACTCTACAAAAATGAAAAAAAAAAAAATTTGCATATAAACCATTTGCAACAGTGAATTTTCATTTTAGTATGCATACCTTCTTCTCCAAGCCACCCCTATTACAGAAAAAAACGTAATGTAAACATTTACAGTCATGTCTGCAGATTTGTAAACACTGCGACTAGGATCACACACCCGAGCTCGGCGAGAACAGCAGCTCTGAGATCCCTTGCTTCTGCCTGTCCACGCAGGGGCGGCGTTTATTTGCAGACCGAAGAGTAGCGCAGGGGGATACACGGAGTTCACGGAATACCAAATATGACACCCACCGGTGCGCTGCCTGCGGATCCAATGGCAGAGCCGGGGGGCGGGCGCTGCGAGGACAGAGCTTGTGATCTTCAGCGCCTCTATCAGTTCCCGAGACTGCAGCCGAGGTCCAGGCGGGAGCTGAGGGTTTGCTGTCAGCAGCGCTCGCTGTCTACGCACCTGCGGCAGATACCGCCGCGCACCGGAGGCGGAACTTACCGCGCATTCATAGGTAGTGAGCAGCGCCTCTCCGCTGCTACAGGGGTGAGTACTATCGTATGCAGCATCTAGGGGCGCAGCGGCACTTGTAAGGGGAACGGCCGAAACACCCCCCCCACCGCTGGTTCAGGTACACGGGACCGTAATGGCATTAACGACCGCGTGTATGCACGGTAGAATAATGCTCTCCTGGGGACCGCTATACATCCCAGGAGGGCTGTCGCAGTACCTGCGAACGGCCACCGAGGCGTGGCAAACTCCAAAGGGTATATATACTAGGGATGCCAACAACCTAAACAGCGACTAAAAAACTCCAAATGAATGTGGAGTATTGAGGCTACCGCCTCGGTATCCAAAAACTCACCACTGTCAGAAGGAATCTGACAGACGAAAACAAGACACAAGACGGCCACTCCCAGAATGCGTGCATACCCGGGTGGGAGCGTGGACGTCCACAGGGTGTACATTAATATTGCAGCTGAAGACAAATAAAGACACGCCCATCGTGGATATGAAACCATATGCATGTAAAACATTCAGTGGAAGGAATGACTGCGCCAGGGGATGGACCAGTCATTAAGTCTAGCACATCACTTATTCCTATACGGCATGGATTTTGAGCACACGTACTGGCACGCCCTACAGATATATCTGCATATATGGTATAGAACGAGAGCTACCACATGTTCCCATATTGGCAGGACACAAGTGAATAACCTTTCCACTCTTGAATAAAGCATATTAGGGAATCCTGGGAGTTGTAGTCCTCGATGACCAATTAGACCACTATCATGGCTGAAAGCAGTCACTTGTAGAAGGAAAGCATAGGACTGGAAGCATGCTGTCCGCCCTTCAAGGCTCCAAACCCAGATATGATTGTCCACGAATTTTGTAACTTTATTCCTCAAGTGCCATGACCCACCCCGCCTTTCAATCCACAAGATGCTTAGTGATCTATCCTCACTCCCTCCAAATTAAAAAAATATCTGCATGTCATAGGTCCTCTTTAATTATTGATAGCTGAGCAAACTCTTTAACATTGTGACTTTTGTTTGAACTATGGCATGTTGTCTTAACTTAGTACTGTGTGTGTGGTTTTATAGAGGTATTTGTAGACTATTGCTACCGTTTAGCGCAAAAGGGAATAGTTGGGTAGCAAACGTGCCAAGGCGGGCATTGTCTCATTTGTGACACCATCGCCCCATCCCGACTTTTTGGTCAACAGACACTTTGCGTGTTGTGACTTATAAATCCACATTTGGATAGGAAAACTAAAAATTCCAAAATTAAACTCCCTGCTAGGTACAAGGTTACAAATCTGGGCATAGCACACGGAATGGGGTTCAGTGTGAGGTGTTTTGGAAGACGAATACTTTTGATATATAGACTGCGCTTTCGAAGTAATCACGATGTATTTTTTCTAACATGTTTTACTTTAATCTTAAAACAAGTGTTAATAATATTAACAAAGTTAACAGTCTCATTTAACGCTGAGGTGCAAGGATTTTAATCCGATTTTATCCCCTTGTTCTGCACTCGGCACTCATGTTTCGAGTCGATGCATTAAAGGATGCACCTTCCATTGTTGTCTCGGTGCGCCAAAGTCCACCCACGATGCAGCGACAAATGGTAAACAAGAGCAGTAAGACCTGCTGGTCGTTACCGTGAAGGAACCGGAAGTTATTCCTACGGAAACCGAAAGTGGCCGTATGTGTTCAATTTTTTTTGACTGACTTCGTTAATTCAGAAACCAAAACGGCCAGAAATTCTTCCAATTGGAAGGTGACTTGTTTGCGCCGGAGTTCGTGTGAACGAGCCTCCTCGTGCTGACTGGGCCTTTTAGCCTTAATATTTGCGCCGGACAGGTGTGTAGTCGCCGCAATAGGAAGTTTAGTGACTGGAAGTCTTAGTACAAGCAACAGCCGCGCTCCGTCGCGCAAAGAACAGAGAAAGTCCGTGGTGTATAGAACATGCTGGAATAAAAAGCAACTACTTGTATTTAATTAAAATGCTTTTAAATTAGCTGGATTGTAAATAACACGCAAGGCTTACAGCATCTGCCAGCATCATTACATATCAGGAGCTTCAGAAAGAGCAGAGTTTTATTCATGTACTTGTAGACATAATGTAAATGAGTGTTTGGTGATTTAGAGTAGAAGAGATGGAAGCAGAATTCCATCTTGGGGCAGGATGGCACGAAAAACCAGAGGTTGTTGCTTCGTGGAAAAGGTTATTTTAATGTGAATTTAGCGTTTATGTAGTGCTTCCTACCCCGTTCTGGGATTTTTAAAGCACATTTTAGACGAGCAGCAGGTGTTTTGGTTGTCAGGACGCTGTATTTGCTGGGACACACTTTTTCCTTTGTTGTTTGTGACCAGAGGTGCTCTTATGGGGCGCAGACCAACGTTTACTATTGTCATCATTTGGTCATTTCTTAACTGCCTGGCTGGACCGGTTGAATGGCTTGGTCATTATTTCATTTAACACCGCTTGCTTCCATCCACGCAGACTCACAATTATTGGTTGAGCTCAAGTGAAACCGCACTTCATCAGGGCCGTGCTGTAGTCCACAAACGCCACCACTTTTGGCGCACAGTACAAGCCTCCCTTGAGAAGGGTCGTTTTTCCGTGGCCCCTCCTTTATTTTGTTTTATTTTTTTCATTTGAAAAGTTTGACACTGATCTCATGTATCCCTTGCACGTCTAATGTGCGCCCTGCCATTGAGTCTGATCCATAAAGCTGAGAGCAGGCCTACATGCAGAAATTAACCAGCAGGGCTTGTCTCAGGAAAGCTTAAAGTAGTAACGCCCCATAACAAGCATGTCTGTGGCTGTCTTATGACTCCCCAGCATCAACTAATTCCACATCTAAAAGACGCACTTAACTCCGAGTGTGTGTTTTTTAATCCTACGAGAATGGTCGCTTACAGGGCCTAGTCTATCTCCCTAAAGCTTTCTACATTTTGAAATGGAGTATTTTCAGATCTTATAAAATGCATATTTTAATATGGGATACTAATTTGACAAAGAGCACAAAAGAGACTTCTTAGAGGACAAAAGTCCACCCTCTTCCATTTTCCATGAGTATTCCATTCTGCTCACCCTCTGCATTGTGGTGCTTACAAATCCTTATTGGAGAGGGGCCCGCCCACATTCGCCGTCATTGCTATTTTTAGTTATGGCCATCTGCTTCTGCAACAAAAATTACGTATTTGGAGGGAAAAAAATCAAATCCTTGGAGCTCGGAAAGAAAAGTTTTATACACTAAGCACTTATACAGTCAGAAAACGAAGTTTACAAGAATACACTCTGGGCCTGCTCTGCCTGGGGTACAGCTTTATGGACTGAAGAATAGCAGAAAATGACTCGTTTCTATCTTCCACCAATGGCAGGTTTCTCTTTATAGGTAGTACCTTGTACACCCACGTCTTTTCCTAACTCTTCATGTTCACTGTATCATGAATTTCTTACTGGTCCAAAAAAATCAGATTTGTTGCATGCCATCTTTCCTCAAGGTACGGTAAGCGTGCAAGGTCCAACAATAATTGCTTTACTGTTTTGTGGTGAAAAAGGATATCTGAACTGAGTGCTGAACAGTTTCCCATCTAGTACAAGTTTATCGCCCTGCGTAAAGTGTCTTCTGAATGTGTGACTACTATTTGGTCTCCTGGGTGACCATTAGGTTGCCCTACTGTTCATAAAAATACTATTAGGTTGGGTAAAAGCAAGAAATGTTTTGACATTGAATGCTTTCCACTGTAAGATTTCACTATTATGTTGAAGGAAAAGCAAATAATTTTTTTAAGGGGTGGCGGGGAGCCCAGAATCCTTAACCCAAAAGGAGAAGAAAACTTGAGGCTTTAACTATTCGGAGTTTGGATTGACAAGTTGTCTCTTGTTTGAGTGCCAGCCGCCACATCCCACACAAGATCTTTCTCGTTTGGCAGAGTAGGGATCTGGTCATAGGAGGTGTCTTCTATTGCAGCTCCTGTGGTAATTGCATGGTGGCGGTATACCACTCTATTACCGATACCTGGGGTATTGGTATTTCTGGGTTGTAGTATTACTGTGGGATTGTGACAAATCCCCCTATAAAATAAGTTCTCATAAGTTATACATATTCTCAATGGCCTCTTTGGAGTTGGGAACTTCAGACCGATTGGTTTAGCCCAAATATAAATATAATTGATCAGGTGCGAGCACTGCAGTGATTCTCAGGTACTCGTGTATGAAACCCCCAGGTGCTGAACATCCTACAACTACCATGGCTACCAGATCCTTTAATATCCGCTGTAACTCAATAAGTGGGTAATATCCAGGGCCACTGTAATTATGCGGTAGGAGAGGATGTGATTATGCGGTTGGGTCGAGTAAATTATGCAACAAGAAAAGCCAAATTATGTGGTGTAATACAGCACATTTTGTGATAGTATTACTTCATCATTTTGTCATTTTTACACTTAACGCTTTCTTGGCATTGGTTGCACGTCATTAGTGAAGGTAAGGGTGTGAGCGTATGTTTCTCTCTTCCACGTAATCAAATTCAGCCAATAGGATAATTCCTTTTTTGTAACACAGGACAATAATCAAGAACTGTTTGAGTATAAGAAGTAGTTTTATTGGCATCAGCCTCTTTGTCATTTCATTGTGCAAGAATTTCACTCTTTTAGACAAAGGAACAGCCGACACGTGTTTCGCCCTTCGTGACAAAATAAGCCAGGGCTTTCTCAAGGCTAGTTATTATATTCAGCAGTCATTAAGTCAAAAGGTACATTTATGCATTCCTATTTGCTTCAAAAGGCAAGTGTCAACATCCAAAGCATGTAGTTGTCCATATACTGTCTGTAAACTCGAGAGAAGTCCCAGGGTAATCCCGTGTCTGGGTCGATCCAGCGGTAGGAGAAGAGGTGATTATGCGGTTGGGTCGAGTAAATTATGCAACAAGAAAAGCCAAATTATGCGGTGTAATACAGCACATTTTGTGATGGTATTACTTCATCATTTTGTCATTTTTACACTTAACGCTTTCTGGGCATTGATTGCACCTCATTAGTACCTGTTTAACACCCAAATATGTTAATAAACAATGGAAAGCTAACCAGTCAACGTTTGTAAAGGTCCTTTCACTGCACTGAAACGTATGTTGCTTTATTTTTAGTGACTGGAACCGTTTGAGCTAGAATTTTTTTTTTTTGTGTTAAATTCTGCAGATTATGCAGCAGATGATGGTTTATGTGGCAAATCTATAATTATGCGAAAAAGTGCAGCAGCCTCATAATCACATAATTTCATGGCCCCGGTGATATCTACTCCACACACTATTTTTGATTGTTTTTCCTTTAAGTCAATTCATATTGTCAATGCTTTACAGAAGTATTCAACTAGAACTGAACCTACACCATTTATAGCCTAAGCTGGGTTTGTAATCTTGGTTCGACATTTCCTTCTTTCGAGATCCTACCTACAGATTTTTCACTTTGCATCACAGATTTTGTAATTGTTTCCTTTGTTTCTGCTGTTTCTCCCATGACTCCCCTCACTGCTTCTCTTGTCTCTCCGACCACTACCACTACACTAGTGGGAGTGGAGATCACACTTCTGACTTTGATCATCAGACGACTGCCTGGTGCTGTCCTGAATTACCGGACCCATTAAATCTCATGGCATTGCCCTCACTGCTTACTCTGTTCTGGTAACCTTTCACTACTAGCTGTTCCTAGTGCCCATTGCAATTCCCTGGGAATGGATTGGAAGAACCTCCTTTTTTTTAAGACCTAGACCCTGAAACAACATTCAGTTTCGGATGCACAAAATGCACCTTCAAAATACCATTTTTAAGAGAATTAAAATGCCGGCCTTTCTTTTGATCAATTTTTTTGTTGACTGTATGCTGCGAGTTCTGTGACATCTACATATGGCTAAGTCTGTGGAGTCTATATTATTAACAAATTAAATACCTTTACCTCCCATTCACCCAAAAGCTCAATGAGGCTCAGGGCAGAACTAGCACTAGTGACTTCCTTCATTTCCTTCCAAATGTCAACCAAGTAAGATGTTTTCGGATAATATGCAAACATCGTATACATTAGGAGTTCTAGAATGACTTCGGGAAAGCCCAGAGTCCTGTAGGTAAATCAGCTTTGGTTCGTAAATGTCTTGGCACCCACATCTCTTCGTGAAGGTGGAAAAAGCACGCTTCTTACATGGTTATTCTGCGAGAGAGAGAGGGGCTATCGGCAAGGGAATCCCTTTTCTGCCCAGAGTCACAGCATCTTGGAGCTGCCATTACATTCCTAACAATGAGTCTGTTCAGGCATTTCGACGTTTTACCCATAATAATTATTAAACACATTGTTTCTAGTGCACCCATTCTCAGTTAAGGCAGGAAAAGAAAGTCCACAGACAGCCTTGTCCTGCAAAGGAGAGGGGTACTTGGCAGTCAGTCAGAAAATCTTTATTTCGGCCACACGGGCCATAAAAGCACATAGATTAAAACAATACATTGTGTGCTAAATATAGCCACATCATATACAAAAATGTCTATTTTTAAATGGCACTATAAGTGTACATTCATATCTACGTTCTTAAGTTAAATAGTCCAACTCTTCTAAACTCCCTCAGACAGAGGGTTGTGCGATATGCATACAATACATGTCCTCTACGTTATCTGTGCGATGGGGGACAGTAAAGTGCAAGTAAACAAAGGACTATTTCAATCAAGTATTTGAGGGAGCGCCTAGATAATACAATTTAGAAGAAGCTGTCCAGATCTAGAGATAAAAATAGCTAAAAGTAGTGGCTATAACAAGATTAAAATGGGGGAATAAAATTCTAAAAGTTATAAAACACCTCAGCGGTAAATAGTTTGCAAAAAGGATAAATGAACGGGTCAATGGTTGCATTCAATCAATTTAGAGAAAAAGGTAGCTAACGCAAAGTGCCTAGTAGGTAGTGTTAGACTAAGATTGTCCTATGTGGTCTTCTTTAAGATAGCTCTACGGGTACACCACATGGAGTACAAAAAGCACGAGATGGAAAACACAATAGGCGTGTCGGTGTCATACTTGAAGATCCTAAAAACCTCTGAGCAGTGTCTAGACCCCATATTCCTACACAACTGTAGCAACCAGCGAGACCTTGACTTCCTGTAGGCAGGGCAGAAGAAAAGTACATGCATTTCAGTTTCATCTATGTGCTCACACGCTGGACAATCTAGATTACGGGTGCCCAACCACTTATTGGTAAAGGTTCGAAGTGGGAGCACCCCATGTCTAAATTGGAGAAAAAGCTTCTTCGCTAGAAGCGGCTGGATGTAATCTAGCGCCGTTTCTAGCCTATATTGCAGTTTTACTTCCATGAACCTATAAGTTAAACACCCAAGCTTGGTCCCCCTCCATAGCTGGGCCAGTTTGTATTCTCTGTAGGTCTCGAAGTGCCTTTCTGGAGGTCCTGGGACCGGTTTCTTCAGCGAAGGTCCATGTTTGCCCTCCCCAGGGCCTGGCAGATGTTCCTAATATAGGCAAGCCAAGGGAGTTTCCCCGCACCTTGTAGTCTCATAACGTCCTTCAACTCATCTTTATATGAGGCTAGTTCGGGAGTACTCCAGAGGCGTCGCCAATATAGGAGGGGTCTAGAGGAGACTACGTCTGTAATAGGGCTAATCCCTAGGTCCATTCTGAGGGGTACTAAAGGGGAGCTAGTGGGAAGACCCAAAAGTTGCCTTGCAAATGAGTTCTCTATCAGTAATAAGGGGCTAGTTGGACAATGGCCCCATAATTCAGCTCTGTACAAGGCAGCACCCCTTGCCTGTACCGTGTAAATTTCGGCTACAGGGCCTAACACTTTGTGCGTACTGCTCTTATATACCTTTATAATGCCCCCCGTGGACTGGGCCAATTTTAGGCTAGCTTTCTTTATTTGTGTCCCCATTCCATTTTTTCAGTTAATGTAATCCCCAGGTATTCAAAGATAGACACCCTCTCTTCCACCTTCCATCTAGACAGGGGTTTGGGCGATTGCTGATGTTCGCGTTGAAGACCATATACTTGGTTTTTTGAAGATTGTTCTCCAAACCCCGGCTTCTACAAAAGATGCTAAATGCGTCAAGAACCCTTTGCATGCCCATAGGGGATTTTGAAAGCAAAAGGGTATCGTCCGCAAACATAAGGGCAGGTATTTTGCGGTTCGCTAGCCTAGGGGCATCAATGTCTTTTCCAGCCAACAAGGACTCTATTAAGCCATTAATAAAAAGGGAGGAGAGTCGTGGCCAAGACACATCCTTGGTGTACCCCTTTCTCTACAGGGAAGGGAGTCGAGAGTTCTCCATTTTTGCCATACCTTATTCGTGCATAGTTGTCTTGGTGACGTCACTTAGCATAGTTATAACAGATCAACAAATTTAGCCTCTTCCTTCATTTGATTTAAAGAGCCTTGCCTCCCCACAAAACTTTAGGAAACAACCTATCTTTAATCTTACAAGCATCGTTGCTTAGTAATCTGTTAGTTTCAGCATCATACAAACCATTTTGACTCTTTTCCACTAGGATAGAAATTTAGTTGACCATGTGGAGATGCTGGCCTAGTACTTAGTAATTATTGCTCTCTTTAGCTCCGATTTCCTCTGAGATGGGAAATATTTAATTATATTTTTGTGTGTATGTAATACAACTCTAAATTGATCGTCTGTTTTTATGACTCCAAGATTCTACTGTTATCTAGCAGTTTTCTAGATTACAACTGCCAGTTTTGCAGTGTTTTTGAACTTTTAGTGTCCAGAATGATTCTATGTTGGTTAGGACAGTGTGAGGTTATAGTACGTACTTTAAGGGAAAAGTTGGGTGTGATGTATCCGATTCTGACAAGTGATTAATTTGTAGCTGCCACGATGCATGCCGTTGTTTTTAGAGCTATGTGAGATGGCCTTGAGCCTGATTCATGCACTACTTGTTTTACATACCTGAATGATGAATCGTAGGCCCTGATTATGAGCTAAGACGTTATTTATTATCCCTGACAAACATACTAAGGGGTATGTTATTTATTGGATGCAATAAATAACACCTGTTATGAGTTCATGGGGAATAACATGGATTTTAGTGTTTAGCGCACCAAAATCCGCATGGTAGGGTAAATACTGTATGTTTTACCCTATTAAATTTCGGCACGTTCGACCTGCCGAAATTTAACGAAGGAAATTTAATGAATTATCAGATGTGTTAAATACCTTCAAATTCGTAATTCCGACCCATGCGTAAACCGCAGTTTATGCATGGTTCGGAATATTACAAGGAACTTGTAATCAGGCCCATAATACGGTGAGTCTGTTGTGCCATTGTTTTTATTAAAGGGCTTGGTGTGGAGTTTCAGGATAGATTAGAGAATTAGAGGAATGCTCTGAGAGCTCTTCCTTAAGGCTACGGTTCACTTTCCTGTGCTTGGTACATTAGTCCTCTGATGTTCAGGACAGGAACCTTAACTTTTCAGGAGTCTTTTTGCTAGGGCCTTCCAGAAGGCGCAGTGCTTTTCTTTATGTGGAAGGATAAGGAGTTCCACAAATGGAAAACCTCCCAGACATGGTTGAGTGAAGCATGGCCCTTTAATTTGCAGCAGTGTTGCATCAGAGGCTGCTTTGTTTGGTGGGCATGTAGAAGGTTGGTCTATTGCTTGGTGTGATCACTGCATTATACAGTGTTCCTAAAAAGTTCGAAATTGGAGGCTAGTTAAGCACCAAGATGGCTGAGGTAGTGTGGTCTCGGGGCTAAATATGCAGACTTGAACGCTCAGGAAAGCTTACATATGGAAAATCCATCCTCTAACTCGAAGATGAGCATAACGTTTTCTAGGAGAAGTGGCGGCTCCGCTAAGGTGGAGGAACCTCGCCCCACTGCTATTTCAGCAGTGCAAAAAAGAAGAAAAAAATAACATGACATTATCATCATTTTCTATGCGGGGGGCGGGGCTGGCTCCATGACACCAGAGCAGGGGAGAAGTGGTTTGTACTCCTAAGTGCACAGGACATTTTAGCCGCCCCTTTAAGTATCATGTGCACTTGGCATGTTCTCCATGGCACAGCCCCATGGAGAACATACCCAGCCTCCCCAGTCACTGCCTGAGCATCCAAACGGGATGCTCGGACTAGTCAAGAAGTTGCTCCTGCAGCCTTGTTATTGGCTGGGAGAGTCCGGAAGCCTGGGTGCTTCAGGTGCTTCCAGCAGACAGGAGAGGCCTGCGGTAGAAGTGTGCAGACCAGGAAATCTTTTTTTAATTTTTTTTTATTTATCGATTTCGGTTTTGTTTGAGTTGAATTTAATGTTTGTTTAAATGCATCCAATTTTTTACTGCAATTAAGCAAGATGCAAGTGTTGGTGACTGGTTAAAGATCATCTATGTAATTAAGACTGAAATACTGTATCTGTCTTGGCTGAGGGATAGGCTAGATGCTGGAAAGAAAGGGTCTGATTCTTGAGCCACGAAGAAACCGTGTTTAGGCAGTGAAGGGCAAGGGGTCTGAAGCGAGTGCAGTGAGCCATCTTGGTTTGCGAGGAAGGACATTATCAAATCGGTGGCTTTTCTTTGAATACCAACATTATGAAGTCTGGTCAGTAGCACTGGGTGATGGCATGTTGAATGCCACAGAGTAGTCTATCTGAATCGATGCTGCAGCCCCATTTAACTCTGCCTAGCTTCTACGCTCATCCGTACCGGAGAGTAGGATAGAGGTATCAAAGTATTTTGGCCCATTTATTGCTTGTAAAAAATCGTTTTGATCTATGAATTGTTTATATTTCAAAAGTGTTGAACCCTGAAGGTAGGAGTTCAGCAATTTGAGTTAACAAGTGGGCATGAAGTAATGTGGTGGGCTCTTTCAACCTAAAAAAACCATTTATGTCCAGTTTGAGTGATTTCAGGGTTGTTTGCTCCACAAATGTCATGCATGGATTACTCCGTCTCCTGTTCCTTAATTGACCAATAATGCAAATATTCCACAAGCTGTATTGGTATTCTGCAATGCAAAAAGTTAGCTACTGACCCCGTCTTGGGCGGGCATGCACTTGGGAGGTATCTGTAGAGTCTTGGTTGCGAGACTCCTTTTCATTCAGTATTGTGTCCTCAAGAGATGGGCCACTTATCTCTTATAGAAGGATGTGCAAAGGTGCTAAAACTAGGACATTGAGAGTCTGCTAAGTAGGGCTTCACATGCTCAGAATGAATGGGGGGGGGGGGGGTAGGCTTATTGAACATATTACAAATTAATCCAGCTCAGCTTCAAACTACAACCCTGGAAAGTGAACACTGGTCTGCAACCATCTCATATGCAAGGCTGTCAAGAAGCACCCAGGAGACGTACACACAGCACAAATAAGCACCTTTGCTGTGCCCCCATCAAAGATGAAGATTCAGCTTGCCAAATGACCGAGGACAAGGTACCATGCTCATGACTAATTCTTGTGATACTCAAGAACAACTTGTCTGTCTGTTTTAACATACTGCAGTTCTCTGTTAGAAAGCCCTGAGTCCATTATGTAAGATGGCAGCCAGATAGTCTGAGTCACTGTCAAGTGATGTCCTGTGGGCAAGGAGATGGCCTTTCAAACGATATTCCTTACAGCACTAGCTCTTGCAGGTTCCTGGTAGCCGTTGTCTTTTGTATGGGGGAGTTTGGTGTTGGTCCTGGTATTGGAGTCACTAGACACAAAATCAAAGTAACAGGAGTAAGATTCATCTACAGTTTGAATGTTATTCGTGCAGGATTTGGAACAACTCCCTGCAGAAGCATTGCCAAGTGGGAGGCTGCCCAGCAAAGACCCTCACCACCACCCCACCCAGACGTTGCGCTTAAATTTAGGATATGCTCACTTAGCCTCTGTGGACTACGGCTTTCATGTAAGTGTGCACTGGGACACAATGTTATCTAATACAACCGCTAAAGTAGTAAATTCCGCAAACCTGAACTACAGCAGAGTGTTATAGCTACGTCTGAGCTTGTAGCCAAAGATCCTTCTTTGCTCGTCATACAGCCACTACAGTCTGGCATTTTCTATGTCCTAATGGAGGAAACCGTTCGTAGTAGAGCACTAGCGTGAAAAACCTGCCCGATATTCTATTAAAAAATAAACCCAAGTAAGTTGGATATAATTGTGTACAACTTTCAGTGGAGTGCTTGTACTAAGTAAAAACATTGTTCTTTATCTCAATAAATCATTATGTAATTACAAGTTCTCCTGGTAACAATCCTGACTGCAGTGGATGGAGGGAGAAGATGGACTTCGACCTGCGGTTATGTTGGCAGTGTTTGTTAATCATTTTTGCCTTCGATCTGTTCACGACTGAGCTGTTTGAGAAAGCTAGCCAGTGAAAAATTGCAATTATTTTGGTTTTTTTGAAGTCGGCAATTAATCACATTTTCTTAAGAGCAGTTTTTTTGTGACTGTGTAGTGCACTACAGCAGTGCTAAAATGCATTGTCAAAAAAGCCCATTGAATTGTTTAAGTTGAAAGTCCTTCCATAAAACATGGCTTGCCAAAAGAATTTTTTAAAGATGTTATTTCAGGCACGCAGAATTTAAATAATTGTTATTAAAGCGCGCTCAATATACTAGCTTGACTTGGATGCCTTTTCCTTGTGATTTGTACTGCTGCAAGTGATTGAACAATAACGTCTAACATTTTCTATGCTGCTAGGCAGTCTTCGGGAGCAGAGGCGCATACCCGGAGGAGGGTTATTAAAAAGATAGATTTTTGGGTATGAGAAAAGGGGTGCAGGATTAGAGTATTGTCTCATAAAAATACAAGGAACCCAGACTTTAGTTGGCTTAGTAGGAAAAGCTTTAGCTTCATTATGAAGATGAGCAGAGTTCGGAGATGTCAGAAGAGCCTGATCAGAGAATCTTGGAACTCATTTTGGAGCGATTGAGTTGTTGTGGCCCAAGTGGTTTAAGCTTTTAAAGGTAAGCTTTAAAAAACAGATGCCCTCTTGGGTGGACAGCCAGTGCAAGGAAAGTTGGAAACGTGTGCCATTCTGAGGCTTGATATATTTCTTCAGTGTTTGAGAAATTTGTAGATGGCTGAAGAAGTGGACTATAATCTGGCACAGTACTTGTGGTTGTAGTCCAGCTGAGAATTGTTGGTGCCTGGAACTACAGCCTGTGGAAGGCTGGCAGATTGAAAAGACCTAGATATGTTATGGAAAAGTGTGTAGGGTGGCATCTCTTGAGGCCAAAATAATCTAACATTTTGAATAATCATTATCATAGCATGATCACATCTTACATCAATTGTTTTCATCCCAAAACCTGTACAGACAGCAAGGCTAGTTTTACCGATATTTATAGAGGCCCCCTTCAGCGGTGTTTTTTTTAAGGTGGTGTACTTTTACAGTAGCCAATAGTTAATTAGGAAATCTTTCAGTCACAGACGAGTTTGGCTGCAAACTAATATCGAAGGCCCTTGGGTGATCACCTACCTCCAGGTTATTACAGACACTGTTTCAAACACTGGACGTGTGCGGTAAACTAATGCATTCTGGGTACTCTTAGTCTTATTTTACTTGCAATGGTGTGTAGGTGAAAAGGGCAAGACTTGGAGGCCGTGTCTGTAATGACCTGAAGTGAGGTGGTCCGCTTCACTAGGGCTGAAGCGTTGCCTTCATTTTGAGGTCACCTTTTGTGCAGCTGTTACTTGCTTTGAGAACGGTGAAGGTAAAACATGGTTTAGGATAGTGTAAAGATCTCAAGTGGATGCAGCTTTTCCAAAGCCGCGATTTGAGCAATTGTGGCCCTCTTTAAATCCTTACTATTGGTGAAATTAAAACACTGAAATCTTGAAGTACAAAAAATGCATTAATCAAGATTTTTTGGAAAAAATAAAGTGAAACCTGCAGCATGACCGCTTCCAAAACTAGCTTGTCCTCCAACAAGGATGGGTGAGTCATTGCACTTTATTTGTTTTGTTCTGCTTGTGTCGGATTTGAATTGAATGAAGACTTCATAAACCTTTGCAGCATTACCAGGCCTCTTGGAATCTAATCGCGCAATCACTATGGCAAGTCAGATTTTATCAGGGCGACCTATTTTTAGGGCTTACTGGCACTGTCTGGGGAGAAAGATCCAACTGGCAAAGAACTGGTGTTCTGCTCATTCTGAAAGTGAATGAGCAATAAAGATGCCTTTAAATCTTGTTATGTCACATTTGCTGTGCATTTTAAAGACTGACGTCAATGTCGTCTTAAAAATTGCTGCTTATATTTTCCTGTAAATTATTGTTTACAAAATCCTTTAACTTTACTGTCCGAGAAAGACAAGATAAGTGGTTAATCTGACAATGCTGCTAGGGTCCACGCAGTGTGAAATGAAGGGCTGTGGGATGTCAGGCATTTTTCTTACACAACATTTAAATAGATTGTAAATGAACTGCACGCTTATTTCAAAATGTTTCAGTAGTTAAGAAAGCGTTTTTTTTTTTTTTTTTTAAATTCTGAAGTTTGATGGTAAGAGATTTTATGGGGATCAAAACCAATGAAATCACTTTACTTGGTCATGTGCAAATGAGATATATTATCTACTGGCGGTCGCCAGTAGATAGTTATAGTTACAACCTATTATCCATAGGAAATCCGCGACATTCTATTTGAAATAACTCTCTTGCCGGTTGACGTATCTTCGCAAAATTTTCAAACTTTATGGCCCGCTCCGGTCCGCTCCTACCCTGAAAGTCTCGGGGGATTCGTCAAGCGGGGGCCGAGAAAAAAAGGGGGTCCCAAAACGCGTTTTCCCCATGCAATTTTCCATAGGAAACTTTAGACACGGCTACAGCTCGAACTGCTGAACGGAATTACACCAAATTTGGCAAAGAGGTAGTTCTTGGTTCAGAAAGAACCCTTTTGTTAAATGGTGTAAATCCGTTCAGTAGTTGCTGAGAAAATCAAAAGTAAAAAGATAGTGATATCTAGGGCCGCGGATCCTCCCGAGCACGAGCTTTATGTTAATTGGCTGTCAACACTCCAAACCAGGAAGTGTTGGCAGCCATTTTGTCCCTCGGTAGAACCGAGGGACAGAAACAAGTGCGCAAAGCGCACAAAGGGGGCAGGGTAGAAACACCCTGACCCCTAGGTCTGCTCAGGGGGTCCCACAAGGACACCCTGGGCAGAAAAGATTTTTTTTTAAATCGGCAGGATGCGCTCAGGGAGCGCGAACCCTGCCGAAAAAAAAATCGAAGCGCGGTCTCCCGCGCTCGATAGTCAATTGCCCCCGGGTGGGCCAAGTCCCGGGGGCATGCTGGGGGGGGTTAATTTTGTGTGGGGGCCTCTAAGGGTCCCCCAAGCCCCGGGGACCACCACCCCCGGGGCTTTATGTATAATGGTGCGGGAGGGTTCTGAGCCCTCCCGCAGCCCCGGGGACCGCCACCTCCCCGGGGCTTCTTTTTATTTAAAAATACCTGTGTGGGGGGGCTCCAGCCCCCCCACACGCCCCGGGGACCACCACCTCCCCGGGGCACTAAGAAAAATTAAAATGGGGGTCCGTTTTGGACTCCCAGAGCCCCGGGGACCACCACCTCCCGGGGCTTTCAAATGTAGGGAGGGGGCCGCGCGGCCCCCTCCTGGAGCCCTTGATGGCCCTGGGGACCACCACCCCCCAGGGCCGGCTCCTGCAGTGTCCCGGGGTGCCTACCCCGGGACACTGCTGTTTGCAATGACAGGATGGAGCCTCGCGGCTCCCGTCCTGTCATTGCAAACTTGTTTTGGATATTGGAAGAGAGAGCAGGAAACCTGCTCTCTCTTCCAATATCCAAAGCCGATTGCTTTTCCACATGGGGAGCAGCATGTTAGCTGCTCCCCATGTGTAAGCAATGCCGGCTCCCGTAGGACACGGGGAGCCGGCGGGACTGTGGGGGTTTGGGGACCCCCCACAGTCCCCAACGAGAGGCCAGGCCCCGGGGATGGGGTCCCCGGGGCCATAAGAGGCCACGGAGGGGGCCACGCAGCCCCCCCAAAGTAACAAAAATAAAAAAAAAAATTGCAAGGCCGGCCCCGGGGGATGGGGTCCCCGGGGCCAATACAGGCCCAGGGAAGGGGGGCCACGCGGCCCCCTTCCCGTTTTATTTTTATTTTAATAAAAAAAAAAAGGGGAAAGGCCCTGGGGGATGGGGTCCCCAAGGCCTAAAAATAGGAAAAAGGAAGGGGGCCACACAGCTCCCCTTCAGGGGGAAAAACAAACAAAAAAAAACGATCGGGCCCGTAGGCCCCGCCCCTTCCTTCACCACTCTGCAAACGCGCCCCTGGCGCGTTTGCAGAGGAGGAACGAATTCCCCTTGAATACTGGGGGTCCCTGAGGCCAACTAGCCCACCAGGAACCTCCAGTATGCGCCAGGGAGCTGCCTTGCAGAGAGGTGTACAGAGGCCACGCCCTTTTTACACCTCTCTGCAACGCAGCTCTATGGCGCTTTTGGAGGTATATGGTGGGCTAGTTGCACCCCAGGGACCCGCAGGATTCGAGGGAGTTAATCCCCCGACTTAAAACGCGCCACGGGGCGCGTTTGCACAGTGGTGAAGGGAGGGGCGGGGCTTCAGGTGACATGTGTGCAAACAGGCCCCGTGGCGCGTTTTAAGATGGGGAATTAAATCCTCTTCAATCCTGAGGGTCCCTGGGGGCCAACTAGCCCAACAGGTACGTCCAGAAAGCGCCACAGAGCTGCGTTGCAGAGAGGTGTAAAAGGGGTGTGGCCTCTGTAAATGTCTCTGCAACGCAGCCCCTGGCGCATACTGGAGGTTCCTGGTGGGCTAGTTGGCCCGTAAGGACCCTCATGATTCAAGGGGACTTAATCCCCCAACTTAAAACGCGCCACGGGGCGCGTTTGCACAGATGTCACCTCAGGCCCCGCCCCCTCCCTTCACCATTGTGCAAATATTCCTCTAAAATCAGCCGAAATACGAATTCCGATTTACTCACCTGTTATCAGGAGAGACCTCAGTGCTGCATCTTTCAGCCCAGTACTGATCCTCAAAAGTAATTTTAACCGTACTTACCGGTAACTTGAATTTCCTTCATAGGCTAACATTGACTGGTTTCACTTGGAAATTCTTCTAAGTGTGGAGTTTTGGAACTTTAAAATATTCCTCTAAAATCAGCCGAAATACGAATTCCGATTTACTCACCTGTTATCAGGAGAGAACCCAGTGCTGCATCTTTGAGCCCAGTACTGATCCTGAAAAGTAATTTTAACCGTACTTACCAGTAACTTGAATTTCCTTCCATAGGATATCATTGCCTGCTTTTTGCTGAAAAAGTTTCAAAGTGTCAATTTTCACAAACTACAAATATTCCTAAAAATCGCCTGTATGACTTAAACGCATTCTTTCAACTGTTTACAGGAGATGCACCAGTGCTGGATCCAGGATCCAACACTGAGTAAGAAAAAGTAACGATAACAGTTTTTAACTTCTAAGTGAATTTCCTTCCATAGGATAACATTGGTGATTCTATGAGAAAAAGTTTCTAAGTGTGAACTTTTAAAGTACAATAATATTCCTTAAAAATCACGACTGTAACAAACGCTTTTACTCAACTGTTTACAGGAGATGTCCCAGGACTGAATCTAGGATCCAGTAATGTGGTTAGAAAAGTAATCCATAAAGTAACTAATTGCATTTAACTAGAAATTCACATTGAGCTGAATGTTGCATTGTGTTTGAAAATGTGTTGCCCATTGCAACAACTGTAACTACTGTACTTAAAAGTCTATTGCCTATGTGCAAAGTAATTAAACTAAAGTAATTCATTGAGAGTATTTTTTGTAATGTAATGTAATGTATAATGTAATTACAATGTAATTTAAAAAATAAAATATGTAAAAAAATTGTTTCTAAAAAATTTGGAAATCAGTATGAAAAAAATTTATATAACAATTAATACATTTAAAAATTGTCATTTACAAAACCTTTGAAATTCACTGAAAAAACTGTAGGTTTCAGGGACGTTATAGTTACAAATTAGCATTTAAAAAACCTTTGAAATTCACTGAAAAAACCATAGGTTTTAGGGACAGTTATAGTTAGTTGGACATTGCACTCGTACAAAACCCGTGAAATTCCCCCGTTATAGTTAGTTCAGCTAACTATAACTCGCGCCCCCGCAATGCACTGCTGATGACGTCACATATTACATCACTCATGACATGGTCAGTGACATCACTGATGACATCACTGATGACATCTCAAATGACATCATCCATGTGATAATTTCATGCACCTCCTCACACCCTAATATAACCTTTGATACACCCACTCTAAATTACAGACTGCCATTCGCAAAACCATAGACACTCCAACACCAAAAACTACATACCCACTCACTGATTCTTAGGTCTACGCACACATCCACTCACTCACCTGTACAGTCACTCATACTTACGGTCACTCAGTACAGGACTATCATATGCACTCATACTCCTATATAGACACTCAAACACCGCCACTCATCCATAGAGGTACTCAAACACCTAGTCAGTCATGCAAATAATTAAACACACTACCATTTACTCACCTATACAGTTATACACACACAAGCTCACTTACTCATACAAATAGTAGCACATTCTTACGCTCTTATACAATCACTGATACAAGCACACACTCATCCATACAGCCACTATCACAATCACTCACTCTCGCTTATAGCTATTTATATACTCCAACACACATATATATACTGCCTTTCACATATGTTATTACTCACACATGTACCACTGGGACATACATTCACTCACTAACACACTCTTACACACACTTACCCACCCATACAGTCTATCACAGTTGCACTCTTGAAACCATCCACCCAGTGAATCACCCACTCACACATCTATGCACAGAGTTGCACACACCCCTCCCACACACTCAGGCACCCATACAGATACTGAGACAAGCATTCAATAACTCATATAGACACTCATGTAGCTATTCACAAACACATGCAGCCACTTACACAGCAACAGACAGACGGATACAGACATTCACCCAGTTTAGTCACTAACCCATGCATTCAGTAAGATACGTTAAATAACTCACTTATAGAGTCAGTCACGCACCTACTAAATCATCCATACAGACACTTACACACCCACTCATTCTTCAATACGTCTTTTCCTATATATATTAAAAATATATAAACTTTAGAGAAACAGTCACTGGATGATGTCATCAGTGATGTCATCAGTGATGTCATCAGTGATGTCATCAGTGATGTCATCAGTGATGTCATCAGTGATGTCATCAGTGATGTCATCAGTGATGTCACTGACCATGTCATGAGTGATGTAATATGTGACATCAGCAGTGCATTGCGGGGGCGCGAGTTATAGTTAGCTGGACTAACTATAACGGGGGAATTTCACGGGTTTTGTACGAGTGCAATGTCCAACTAACTATAACTGTCCCTAAAACCTATGGTTTTTTCAGTGAATTTCAAAGGTTTTTTAAATGCTAATTTGTAACTATAACTGTCCCTAAAACCTTATGGTTTTTCAGTGAATATATATATATATATATATATATATATATTCACTGAAAAAACCATAAGGTTTTAGGGACAGTTATAGTTAGTTGGACATTGCACTCGTACAAAACCCGTGAAATTCCCCTGTTATAGTTAGTTCAGCTAACTATAACTCGCGCCCCGCAATGCACTGCTGATGACGTCACATATTACATCACTCATGACATCACTCATGACATCACTCATGACATCACTCATGACATCACTCATGACATCACTCATGACATCACTCATGACATCACTCATGACATCACTCATGACATCACTCATGACATCACTCATGACATCACTCATGACATCACTCATGACATCACTCATGACATCACTCATGACATCACTCATGACATCACTCATGACATCACTCATGACATCACTCATGACATCACTCATGACATCACTCATGACATCACTCATGACATCACTCATGACATCATCCAGTGACTGTGTTTGTGTAAAGTTTAAATATGTTTAATATATATAGGGAAAGGCGTATTGAAGAATGAGTGGGTGTATAAGTGTCTGAATGGATGATTTAGTAGGTGCTTGACTGAGTCTATAAGTGAGTGATTAAACGTATCTTACTGGATGCATGGGTGAGTGACTAAACTGTGTGAATGTCTGTATCCGTCTGTCTGTTGTGTAAGCAGCTGCATGGGTTTCTGACTAGCTAAATGAGTGTCTATATGGGTTATGGATTGGTTCTCTGAGTATCTGTATGGGTGCCTGAGTGTTTGTGTGGGTGGGGTGTGTGTGACTCTGTGCATAGATGTGTGAGTGGGTGATTCACTGGGTGCATGGTTTCAAGAGTGCGTCTGTGATGGACTGTATGGGTGGGTGAGTGTGTGTATGGGTGTGTTAGTGATAATGTATATCTCAATGGTACATGTGTGAGTAACTACATATGTGAAAGGCAGTATATATGTGTGTTGGAGTATATAAATGGCTTTAAGTGAGTGTGTGATTGTGAGAGGCTATATGGATGAGTGTGTGCTTGCATCAGTGATTGCATAGGAGCGTAAGAATGTGCTAGTATTTTTATGAGTAAGTGAGCTGGTGTGTATAACTGTATAGGTGAGTAAATTGGAGTGTGATTAATTATTTGCATGACTGACTAGGTGTGTGAGTACCTCTATGGATGAGTTGCGTTGTGTGAGTGTTTATATAGGTGTATGAGTGCATATGATAGTCCTGTACTGAGTGACTGTAAGTATGAGTGACTGTACGGGTGAGTGAGTAGATGTGTGTGTAGACCTAAGAATCAGTGAGTGGGTATGTAGTTTTTGGTGTTGGAGTGTCTATGGTTTTGAGAATGGCAGTCTGTAATTTAGAGTGGGTGTTTCAAAACTTATATTAGGGTGTGAGAAGATGCATTAAATTCTCACATGGATGATGTCATCAGTGATGTCACTGACCATGTCATGAGTGATGTAATATGTGACGTCATCAGCAGTGCATTGCGGGGGCGCGAGTTATAGTTAGCTGAACTAACTATAACGGGGGAATTTCACGGGTTTTGTACGAGTGCAATGTCCAATTAACTATAACTGTCCCTAAAACCTTATGGTTTTTTCAGTGAATTTCTAAGGTTTTTTAAATGCAAATTTCTAACTATAACATGTCTGAAACCTATGGTTTTTTCAGTGAATTTCAAAGGTTTTTTAAATGCTAATTTCTAACTATAACATGTCTGAAACCTATGGTTTTTTTCAGTGAATTTCAAAGGTTTTTTAAATGCTAATTCCTAACTATAACATGTCCGAAACCTACGGTTTTTTCAGTGAATTTCAAAGGTTTTGTAAATGACAATTTTTAAATGTATTAATTGTTATATTTATTTTTTTCATACTGATTTACTACATTTTTAGAAACAATTTTTTTTAACATATTTTATTTTTTAAATTACATTGTAATTACATTATACATTACAAAAATACTTTCTCAGAATGAATTACTTTAGTTTAAATACTTTGCACATAGGCAATAGACTTTTAAGTACAGTAGTTACAGTTGTTGCAATGGGCAACACATTTTCAAACACAATGCAACATTCAGCTCAATGTGAATTTCTAGTTAAATGCAATTAGTTACTTTATGGATTACTTTTTCTAACCACAGGACTGGATCCTAGATTCAGTCCTGGGACATCTTCTGTAAACAGTTGAGTAAAAGCGTTTTGGTTACATTAGTGATTTTTAAGGAATATTATTGTATTTTAAAAGTTGACACTTTGAAACTTTTTCTCATAGAATCACCAATGTTATCCTATGGAAGGAAATTCACTTAGCAGGTAAAAACTGTTATCGTTACTTTTTCTTACTCAGTGTTGGATCCTGGATCCAGCACTGGTGCATCTCCTGTAAACAGTTGAAAGAATGCGTTTAAGTCATACAGGCGATTTTTAAGGAATATTTGTAGTTTGTGAAAATCGACACTTGGAAACTTTTCTGCTGAAAACCAGACAATGGATTCCTATGGAAGAAAATATAAGTTACTGGTAAGTACGGTTAAAATTACTTTTCAGGACCAGTACTGGGCTGAAAGATACAGCACTGAGGTCTCTCCTGATAACAGGTGAGTAAATCGGAATTCGTATTTCGGCTGATTTTAGAGGAATATTTGCACAATGGTGAAGGGAGGGGGCGGGGCCTGAGGTGACATCTGTGCAAACGCGCCCCGTGGCGTGTTTTAAGTTGGGGGATTAAGTCCCCTTGAATCATGAGGGTCCCTAGGGGCCAACTAGCCCACCAGGAACCTCCAGTATGCGCCAGGGGGCTGCGTTGCAGAGACGTGTAGAGAGGCCACACCCCTTTTTACACCTCTATGCAACGCAGCTCTGTGTCGCTTTCTGGATGTACCTGTTGGGCTAGTTGGCCCCCAGGGACCCTCAGGATTGAAGGGGATTTAATTCCCCATCTTAAAACGCGCCACGGGGCCTGTTTGCACACATGTCACCTCAGGCCCCGCCCCCTCCCTTTACCACTGTGCAAACGCGCCCCGTGGCGCGTTTTAAGTCGGGGGATTAATTCCCCTTGAATCCTGAGGGTCCCTGGGCTGCAACTAGCCCACCAGCTACCTCCATTAAGCGCCACAGAGCTGCGTTGCAGAGAGGATTAAAAAGGGGCGTGGCCTCTGTACACCTCTCTGCAAGGCAGCCCCCTGGCGCATACTGGAGGTTCCTGGTGAGCTAGTTGGCCCCCAGGGACCCCCAGTATTCAAGGGGAATTACTTCCCCTTCTAAAAGGCGCCAGGGGCGCGTTTGCAGAGTACTGCAGGGAGGGGCGGGTTCTCCGGCACAATGCCGTTTTTTTTTTTTTTTATGGGAGGGGGCTGCGTGGCCCCCCTCAGGCCATTTAAGGCCCCGGGGACCCCATCCCCCGGGGCCTGGCCTCTGGTTGGGGACTGTGGGGGGGTCCCCAATCCCCCACAGTCCCGCCGGCTCCCCGCGTCCTATGGGAGCCGGCATTGCTTTTCCACATGGGGAGCAGCTAAGATGCTGCTCCCCGTGTGGAAAAGCAATTGGTTTGCATTTTGAAAGAGAGCAGGTTTCCTGCTCTCTTTCAAAATGCAAACCAAGTTTGCTATGACAGGACGGGAGCCGCGAGGCTCCCGTCCTGTCATAGCAAACAGCAGTGTCCCGGGGGTAGGCACCACGGGACACTGCAGGAGCCGGCCCTGGGGGTGGCGGTCCCCAGGGCCATCAAGGGCTCCAGGAGGGGGCCGCGCGGCCCCCCTCCCTACATTTTGAAAGCCCTGGCGAGGTGGTGGTCCCCGGGGCTTGGGGGTCCAAAACGGACCCCCTTTTTCAATTTTCTTAGTGCCCCGGGAGGTGGTGGTCCCCGGGCGTGTGGGGGGCTGGAGCCCCCCCACAGGTTTTAAAAAAATTTAAAAAAGCCCCGGGAGGTGGCGGTCCCCGGGGCTGCGGGAGGGCTCAGAGCCCTCCCGCACCATTTATGATAAAGCCCCGGGGGTGGCGGTCCCCGGGGCTGTGGGAGAGGCGGAATGCTTTTTCTGCCCAGGAGGTCCTTGTGGGACCCCCTGAGCAGACCTAGGGGTCAGGGTGTTTCTACCCTGCCCCCTTTGTGCGTTTGTGCACTTTTTTACTGCTTTCTTGTTCCTCGGTTCTACCGAGAACAAGATGGCTGCCAACACTTCCTGGTTTGGAGTGTTGACAGCCAATTAGCAGACAGCTCGTGATCGGGAGGGTGCGCGAATCCGACGCGGCCATAGATATATATGTACTTTTACTTTTGATTTTCTCAGCAACTACTGAACGGATTTACACCATTTAACAAAAGGGTTCTTTCTGAACCAAGAACTACCTCTTTGCCAAATTTGGTGTAATTCGGTTCAGCAGTTCGGGCTGTAGCCGTGTCTAAAGTTTCCTATGGGAAAATGAATGGGGAAAACACGTTTTGGGACCCCCGCTTGACCAATCACCCTGAGACTTTCAGGGTAGGAGCGGACCGGAGCGGGCCATAAAGTTTGAAAATTTCGCGAAGATTCGTCAACCGACGCAAGAGTTATTTCAAATAGAATGTCGCAGATTTCCTATGGAAAATAGGTCCTAACTATAACTATCTACTGGAGACCGCCAGTAGATAATATATATATATATATATATATATATATATATATATATATATATATATATATATATATATATATATTTGCTCAAACCCTTTTCCACACTGTTTGCACGCTATATAGTCCTATCAAAACTACATGTCAGTGGGAACGTTTGTGGCCATTTCATTGAAAATGTGCTGTCTGTAAATGGCAGTGTGCTACCACAACATGCATTAGTAATATATTTATTAAAAGTGAGAGGTTTGTAAACATGAACTGAGAAACATTCCTGACCCTCTTTCTCCCCCCCCCCCCCATCCCCCTACTCCCATGTCAATGCAATTAGTGAACTTGGGGCCTGACCTCTGATTCCACCCACCTAATTTAGATTCGCAGAATTGGAGGTCACTTTTCTCTGCCCATCACTGCTAGGAAAACACTGGTGGAGACGTGCAGTGAAAGCTGCTAAA
Organism: Calotriton arnoldi; assembly: GCA_963921515.1. NCBI lineage: Eukaryota > Metazoa > Chordata > Amphibia > Caudata > Salamandridae > Calotriton > Calotriton arnoldi. The sequence continues at coordinate 765,890 of CAWUFW010003876.1, read as the reverse complement.
TGCTCCCCCTCACCATGAGCAATGGCTCCCATGGTGAGGTGATCGTTTTCTTTTGTATTTCCCACCCAAAATGCTACTAAAGGATTTTCTTTTTGACAGAATGTAATACCACCACCCCTGGACTCCTCCGACAAGACACTTTATTAATTTATTAGGCCTCCTGCTATGATTCTTTTTGTAACTAATCCCTTTGGATCCACACAGTGCCTTTGTGGTTTCTTTTGGTTTATCGTTCTGTTATAACTGCATACAGGTTTTATCATTCTGATTGCTGTAACAAGCATTTATGTAACGCCAGCTACAACTCCCCGGTAACCAGGATGCCATAGAGCAGCAAAGAATACTGATGTATACATGTGTACCGTCATTGTAATATAGCAGGTAGGAGCTACTATCGCATTTACTCAAAAGGTCACTATAATCTGAATTTCTGCAGATTGTCCTATGTGAATATACAACGCTACTAGTACTGAGGCTCATTTGCTAAGATGTGAACCACTGTGTAGCCCGTGGCGGAAACGTCTGCTCTCTTCTTGTATAATCACATTGTACTAATTAAATGCAAATAAAAACATGTTTTAAAAAAAAGTACAATAAAATGCAGGTGCAGAGCTGACTTAAAATCAATAATAAAACATCATTATTCAAATTAAACTTCTTAAACAATCTAAATCCACATCAGTTATGATCTACTTTGCAACACCTTAGCATGCACAAGATGGGTTACATCTGTAATGCCATGAAATATAAATTTACAGTATTGGCTTTGGCTCATGAAATTTAATGAGGCATATATATTGTTGGACCTAGCCCTCTCTGCAGGGCCACCCCCAAACATTTTACCTTCACCTCTCCTGCTTTCCGAATTTTGTTTTTGTTGGCATTAGGGCTCTACACACTTTACCACTACTAACCAGTGCTAAAGTGCTTGTGAGCTCTCCTTTAATACATAATGCAATTGGCCTACACCTGATTGGCACATTTAATCTACTTTTAAGTCTCTAGTAAAGTAGTACACCATATAACCATGGCCTGCAAATTCAATGCTACTAGTGGGCCTGCAGCACTTAATCTGTCACCCACTTCAGTAGCTCTCTAAAACTTCGCAAGCCTTCCATTGGAGCCTGTGTTCAGATTTTAACTGCCAATTTGACCTGGCACAATAAACCTTTTGCCAGGCCTAAAACTCCCATTTTAATGCATATACGTCACCCCTAAGCAGTCGCGGCCCGTCCCCTGCCAAAGTGGCAGGGTAGGCTGGATGAGGGCGAATCGGGGGTAGGGGGGCAAAATAAAAAAAGAAATAAACTTAACTGATCGCCGCTGCCTCCGCCGTCCGCTCCATCCCGCTCTTCCTGATTCTGGGACAGGCTCCCAGACTGCACTGTGGCCAGTCATGTTGCTGCAGGAAAGCAGCCTCATGATTGGTCTGAGCGCTACAACTTTGCTCTCCCAGGCAGACTGGGAGCCTGTGCCTGCTTTCTCCAGCCTCCGCAACGCAGCTGAGGCTGGAGAAAGCTTCACTGCGCCTGTGGTGTTTGGCTGGCCTGAAACGGCCGGCCAAGCACCTCATGCACAGTGCACTCCCCCCACCACAGTGATATCCCCCTGGACCCGCCCTCAAGACTCGTCGGAGCCCTGGAGGCGGGTCCATTGAGATTAAAATAAAAATATAATAAAACGGGTTAGAAACCCGTTTTATTAGCGGCTAATGGAGGTGCTGCCGCTGCGCCTATGACAGTCCCTATACAGCACAGAGGGCAGGTTGATTGTATTTAGAAAGTAGGACATGTACTTTTTAAGTTTTGGATATCCTGGTAGTGAAAAACTCTAACATTTTGTTTTTCACTACTGTGAGGCCTACCTCTCCCATAGGATAACATTGTGTTACCTTTTTACATTTAATAAGTACTCACGTTTGATTGGGAAAAGGTAGAAATGTCATGTTTGGTCTCAAAAGAATTGTAATTTATAATCCTCTTTAATGGTAAAGTCAGATTTTAAGTTGCAATTCTGAAAATGGCACTTTTAGAAAGTTGGCTTTTTCTTGTTCTAACCATTTGGTGCCAGCAGCCGGTGTCCTGGATCACAACGCCCTGATTAGCATGGCAGTTGGCCTTTGTGTAGTCCTTCCAGACAGTGAGACTAGGTGTTAACTGGATGGGCCATCCTGCTAGGATGTATGGGACGGAGCTGTCCCCTGCCTCATTACATTTCAAAGGAGCTGCCCACAGGAAACTCCTAAAGAACTTTACACTGGTCTTTCGTCACCCTGGACCTCTTGAAGTTTGATGCGTTAGAAAGCTTCCAGAAACCAGATGTAGAAGTTTTTCCCACTTCAAAGGTTGGTACCAAGTATACATTTTGGACCCTCAGACCAACTGTTCTGCTCACTCCTGGGCCTGTGGAAAAACCCCGGAAAGACTGCCTCGTACTCCAGAGGACTGCCCTGCTGCTTGAATCCTACCTTCTACCCTCTGACGACTGCCTTGCTGCTTGATCCCAGGGCTACCACAGTTACTCCGAGGGTTAGTTCGCTTGCCTCCTGTTCTGAGTTACAAGGGCAGCACAAACTTCTCCAGCAACTTTGAGCATTGACCCTGCCCGAAGTGTGTTCTGCCCACCAAGTGGTTCCCCACTACTCCTGAACCCTTTGAATTGGTGCTATAGTTGCCCAAATGGCCAAAAACATAAACTTGTGACTTTTCCCAAAAAGTGGCGTGAGAATCGACAAGAGACCATGTCCTACCTGCTCTCCTATCTACCCAAGGTGCATCACCAGTCGGCCTGACTTTGCAGTAGCTCCTGCTGCTGCCTTCTCTGCAGCAGCAAATCCTGTTCAGCTGCTCCTCTCGGAAGGGCTGTCGGGCCTTGTGCCTTGCCTCGCCCAACTTTACCTTTTCAGACATTTATCATTAAATAATCTTCTTAGTCTGAAGGTAAGCGGAGACCGGGCCCAATCTGGTGTACGTGAGCCACGCTTCATCAATGTCGGGCATAATGTTTGACTTGGTCCTAATTTCACACAACTAGATGGCTGAGGATGACAGTTTGATCTCTTAGGTGCTATATTTCACAAAAACCGTGTCAAAAAAATAGTAACGCCAGTTCTACTGGTTGGATTTAATTCGTTTTGGTGCTAAATTTTTTGACATTTTTCTAAATTGTTGTGGAATTTTTCTTGTGTTTTTTAGTTTTCACTTTATTACTGGTTTGTGTGCTGCATAAATACTTAACACATTGCTCCTAAGATGAGCCTGACTGCTTTTTTTCCGAGCTTCCTTGGTAACTTTTGTGATCCACCCTGACAGGGATTGTGCTTGTTGGTTGAGAAGAGTCTTCACCCCCCCCACCCCCCCCCCCTTAATAAAATGTTTTTCCTACATATATACATTTATATATTTTTTGGGGGGAAATAAAATTCCATCAGTGCCTGGACCCTGCCATTTGAGGCCCTGCTAAAAGCCGCTAGGCACCAAAATATAACCCATTTCCCAGAAGGACCTTTCTAAAACAGATCCCTATTCATTGAAAAAAATGTTTATACCTCGGGGGGCGGGAAATAAAGATTTTGGTTCCTGGGAAAGCACACATTTCATTAGGTCGTCTGCAGTTATGCCTAGAAACAGCCTATGACTAGCTTTCACCTGCAACATCTCGATCTGCATGCCCACTCATTTAACAGTTGGTAACCCAGGATCTATATGCTGTGTCAAAGTTAGGCTCCTTCCCTTTTCCAACTACTCTTCATTTAAGGACTCTGCTGCTCTTCCTCATAGTATTCATGAAGCTTCACAGGTCCACCTCGTGCTACAAAAAAACATCTGTGCAACATGGGTGTCTGCAGTAGCATGAGTTGCTCCTGGAGTATTATAATCTTGTTGGGCTGCAAAGACCCCGTTAAGTTGTGGCGAAATAGAACTCTATGGTCTTCTTTCATTGAAGGCACCAACCGATCAAAGGTGAGTGTTGTCCGCAGTTTTAAGCAAATTGAACTACTTTTCTCCCTCGACTTGTTTTGAAAGAAGTATACTTGATCTCCTACTCGCAGTTGCTCGCCAGATTTCTATTCTTGAGAAATATGCATCGGGTGTAAAATCCTCTTAAAAGGGACGCGTGAGTTGTGGTGTTGTTGGTTCAGCTTCTTGGACTGCATTCCAGTCCACTTTCTGGAGTGGCAGGATGGGCAAAAAAATAAAGAAATAAAATCAAACACCCATATGCACACTGGAATGTTCCTGATGCAAGTAGACTGCTACTTTTAGTAATTGATGGAATTTTCCTTTTTGTTCTGAAGCGAGGAGTTCACCATGTTAAGACGTCATTTTATTTCGTTAATTCCTGCTCCTGTGACAATACTAGCTCTTGATGACGTGTAAGGGCTGGCTGCCAATACTTTGTGCTGTTGTCCAGTCTGGACTAGCCTGTTCCCTACCCTGCAAATGTTTGACTAGAGAGAATTCTATTTTTTTCCTTGCCAATCCTTGTTTTCTGCAGCTTAGAGGTTGAGATGCAAGATTATATAATGAGAAGGCTCCAGATGATGATGATGCTGCTGCTGCAGCATGCCAAGTCACTGATACCACATCATGCCATGCTGAAACCCCGACACTGGCTACCAGTGACTTTTTGCCTAAAGGTCCTGCGTACGAAACTGTGCCTGGAGTGCTGTTGGTTAGCCATTGCTCAGAGTTGTATCCTAGTTAGATAATGTTCTGGGCCACCATCCATATATTCTGGCAATGTATTAAGCCATCCATTCTCCTGCATTGGGAAGATTAGGACAATTGGAAAAGGACTGGCTTTTTGTCCACTTGAGACAACAGCTTAAAACTTGTGGGATAGAAGATTATAAACTGTTTATAAATATATATTTTTTTAAAACGACAAATAGCTTAAGAAATGGTGTTAGACTGGGCATCTTTGGCGTGGGTTCCCCCCTGTCTTTTTGCCTCTACCGCCTGTATCTGTGATGCTGTGTTTCGTTTTTGCTGGCTTAGATGCTTTGGGCACATTGCCACTGCTGATCAGTGTCAAAGTGCAAGTGCTCCGTGTGTAAATTGTTGTTAAAATTGGTTCTCCATGATTGGCATATTTGATTTACTGGTAAATCCCAAGTAAAGTGCACTGAAGTGTGCCAGGGCCTGTAAATCAAATGCTACTAGTGGGCCTGCAGCACTGATTGTGCCACCCACAGAGTAGCTCTGAAAAGGTAACTCAGACCTACCACTGCAGTGTGTGTGTGTGTGTGTGTGTGTGTGTGTGTTTTCTCTCTCTCTCTCTCTCATGTCATGATCGTGAAATCTTTGTAACATCTTACAAGTATAACTTCCCATTGGGACAAGATGGAAAAATAAAATGTAGGCTCTCTGAGCTCAGAATTTCATAACACATCTTTTATTAAAGATGGTTTTTAAATTGTGTTTGAAAATGCCACTTTTAGAAAGTAGGCATTTTATTGTTTAGTAAAGAGAAAGAACTTCCCCTTGGTTGAATAAGGTAACACCAAAACTTTTCCTCTAAAACAGATCATACACTCTCAACATACAACTCTTAGTGTGTCAACATGTTGTCCGCATAGTATCCAAGACATACCCCAAATAGAGATGTAATACTTACAAATATTTGTTTATTCTTATAATTAAGGACAGGAAAAAAAACTCTGTAGATCAGTGTTAAAAAATCAATACATTATTAAAAATTATTCATAGCATTAACTGTGCATCCTAATACATTGAATGCTAAACATAACAAAATATGGCGCAAAAACAATAACAAATACAACAAAACAATAGGAAACCCTTATTGCACAGTTCTGTACAGACTGTTGCACACAAAGATCCAACACTGTAAACTTATAAATTTAAAACCCTGGTCGAATAACTATTCCTTTCCCCAGACGTTTATACAGTTGGATTCAAGAAAACGAGCGTCGACTCGTTTCGCTGGTGTGAAGACTAATTTAAAAACCACCTTCTTCAGGACTCTAGGGATTTACTCCTCCTCTGAATGATGTTCTATCCTTACTGGTGTAGTGAATATCGCTTTTTGAAACCGAGCGTCTCATTAGTCTCTTTTTTCACAATGCCATCACAGTTGATTGGCATCCAGATCCAATCGGATTATTCTCCTGATGTGAAAGAAGAGTGTGTGTTCGTACAAGTATAATTTCCCAATCACAATGTTTCTCCCACTGTGGCGTGGCCTTTTACTTAACTTCAATCAATTTTAGTAGCGCCATGCTATGCCTCATGGGCCAATAGGCTAGCAAAAGTATCTCCTGGTGAGGGATGTAATTTTGTTCCGTAGTAGGTTTTCTTATCTCCTCTATATCCAATCTGCCTTGGTTTTTTTTCAAAATTAAAACCGCCAAACCGGTCGGGAAGTCAAATGTTCCTTTAGAGAACGGCGTCTCAGCGTCCGTTTTGTGTTCGATTTTCTTGTTTAACCATTCTGTGTGCCTCTGCCTGTTTGTGTATTGACTGTCTGGTTTTGGAATGACGGGCTGGAATGTGCATTCACTGTAAACAGCCACGGGGGGGGGGTGGTTGAGGTATGCATGGTCCTTCCTGGATGACTCTGGGCTGGCCTGAATAGACCCTGGCTGAATTTAGAGTAGTGGGAGGAGATTTCCTTGCACCTGAATAGGGCCCGTCTCCCTTGCACAATGCTGGCTCCACCCCCTGCCGTCATGCTGCACCAGTGAGGACAGAACTGGTTTGGACCCTTGCACAGAGAACAAAGGTATTTTGGGGTATAAGTATTAGACCTAAACCCCTGAACTTTAGACTACTTCTGGAATCAAGAGGAACCTGTGCAAAGGAAAAGAACTGGAGGAAGAGTACTGCCTCTTTGCTGCGTCTGTTCGAGGTTGGCCTGCAGTAGCTGTTTCTGTCAAGGAAAGGACAGGGACTGTGCTGTGTCCCCCTGCTTGAGGAAGATCTCCAAGGGCTTGAAGAAGAGCTTGCCTCCTGTTCTGAAGTCTAAGGGACACAAAGACTTCACCCCCAGCTCCCCTGAACTTCCTTGCTGGGAGCTCTGACCTGCCAAGAGGTGCCCGTGACTGTTATGGGCCTCTGGAGGTTGTTCCTGCTGTTGAGAGTTGTAAAAGCAACACAACTACAAGAAAATAGACTCATCGATCTTCTTGCTGCTGTTTTTCTGACGCAGCACCGCTGTGTGAGAAGAATCTACGCAGCGCTTGTCGCCGCTGCAAGAACCGACGCATCGATTGATTGCTGCTGAAAAAACCGACGCAATGCCGCTCACCGCTGCATCGATCGCAGACTCATCCCGGATTTCCACGCATTGTACCTGTGCGGCAAGTTTTCTTGACGCATCACCTGCGGACCAGAACAGTCTCTGAATCAACACATCACTTCCCCCTACAGCCTGGATTCGACGCATCACTTCTCCTGCATGCAGCAGAACTGTTGCATCGCCTCCCCATGGTCTCAGGAACTGACGCATCTTTGTTTTTCGACACTTCCCATCTCTGCGGCTGTTTGGCCTTGTGAATTTTGTCGCAACTACAGGTACTTTGAGAGAAATCGCGCATCATAGTTTTCTATGGGCAAAGTTGTTTGAAACCCCTTTAAAGTCATATTCTTATTACATGTGTGTTGAATTTTTGTCGTTTTGGTCTTGAGTTTAGATAAAGATTCTTTAGTTTTCTAAACTGGTGTGGTGGCCATTTGTGGTGTTATCACTGTATTACTGTGTGTTTTGAGTACAAATACTTTACACATTGCCTTTGGAGTAAGTCTGTTCGTGCCAAGCTACCCAGGGGGTGAGCAGGGGTTATCTAAAGTGTGTATCCCCCTTACCCTGACTAGAAGCAAGGGTCCCTCTTTAGACAAAGGTACCTACCTCTGCCAACTAGAGACCCCCATTTCTAACAAATGGCTAATCGTGGTATTTGTGATCCACCTGTCAGTTTGGATGTACCCTTCATGTAAGGCCTCAGAAACATCTGCAGTGGCTTATGCTTTCTTCAAAATCTTCACCATACCACGCGCTTCAACCAAGGCTGATGGCACAGTATATTTTTTCTACCCTGCTTTTTGACTTGTGGTCTAAAGGAGCATATATCCGGAGGAGGAAAAACTATATCCAAAGAATAGAAAATAAATTCGAGAGTAGTCTGTTGTGAACTGTGTTCATGTGGTTTTTTTTGTTGGTTTTTTTTCTTTTTAAAGTGACTGCTTAGCTTCTGAAGGCTAATTTAATAATGAAGATGGAGTTTAGTACAAAGTCCCATACGTTGCTCGGAAGCTGTGCTTTACAGATACAAGCAGACATTAAAGACCACCATATGAAGAAGTCCTAAATTCCCCCTTCAGGACTGGATATGGAATGTGTGAAACATGCCAAGCACACACTGCCCTAATTTGATGACTGGAGAAGCGTATCCGTATAGTGCTTAATTTGTAAAAATAAATACAGTAAATTGAGGGGGCTAAAAACGTTCCCACTCGGAGTCTAACGCTAGGGTGTAGAATACCAAGGCTGTCTGGTTTAATCTAATGCCTTTCTTCAGCACCCCAAATTCCTTTTTCTCCCTGCTGCAGATCTTTATTTTTATTTTTTTTTAATCTTTCGTTGCCTTTTTACTGTCTGTCTTCCTCCTTCCTCTAGTTCTGGCTTAGTCTGATGATGATGACGAATAAGTCCTGGTCCCCCAAAAATAAATGGTCTAGCTCCTAAGAATTGAATACTTTTTTGGGCGAGAGGATTTGGAACTTGATGCATGCTGATATTTGGAGCCAGTGTTGCTGTTTTAAGTCCTCGGGTGGTATAATTGTGTAGTCTGCAGATTAGGCGTAGATTTATCATGTTTTTAAAGGATTCACCCTTCGATGTGTAATACTGGGGCAGAATTACTGAGAGGTAGGGGACTCTTTTCTTTCTGTTATATACATGTGTAATTTATCTATGTTGGTGCAATGCGTAAATGTATATGCTGTAAGAACAATGTCAACTGTGCTGCTGTCTAGGCCACTCCCATTGGCTCCTGTTTCAGCTGCTTCTGCTGTACTGAAATCGTTTTCTCTAAAGCTTATAGTCGGCCCAACCAGAATTAAGCAATTCTGCAGGCGCTTCTTTTTCGCATAATTATGAATTTGCTGCATTTGCAAGACAATCCATTATCTGCTGTATAATCTACAGGTTTTATCCCCAAAATCTATTTCTAGCTTAAAATGATCAAAAGTTACTGAAAATGTGGCAACTTGTTCGCGTGCAGTGGAAGGCCATACACAAAGGTTAACTGGTCCACTTTCAGTTGCTTGTTTCTTTATTTGGTTGTTAAACTGGTACTAATGAGATGAAATATTTGCGCAAACAGCATTGCCATGTGTTTAAAAAAATAAAAAAAAGTATACTATCCAAAAAATGTGCCACATTATGCTGCATAATTTGCCTTTACTTGCTGTATCATTTAGTAAACCCTGCTACATAATTTGCTCGTCTGCTGCATGATTCCAGTGGCACGAACTATCCAATAATTAAGATAACGTAAAAAAATAAAATATACATTGAGCCCGAAGAAAAATGGCCCTGATGAAAACCGATTGTTGGTGGGTTAATAAACTGTGGCACTGAAACCATATGAAGCTAGTTAATTTATTTGAGCTCTAAGATTTGCATATTTTAAAAATACTTGTTGAATTGTACGCCTATAGTCCAGACTTGAATGAAGAGCGATGTCCATCATCGCACTGAGGGGAAACAAAAGAAGGGAGCTAACATCTGTTGCATCTCTGTTGAGGAACACTGTTGTGAATTGGTCAACCCTGGGTGGTTTTGTATCGGGTGGCAAAATTGCATCCTCCAAATCACATATTGTGGAGAAATGTTTAAGTAGCAATATGGAATGGTTTTAACAGCGGATCCAACTTTGGCAAGGCATGTTGTGTTCATTTATGGAAAGAATCAACAACCGCTTGGTATTCAGACAACTGGCGATATTTCAGAAGCTGATGCTCTTATTTTCATGTTTAGTACTAACTAGAGAGTTGCACAATATTAAGAGCACCGAGGACCACAGTTGATTCCTGTAAGACCATGCCTAGTTCTTCATACTCATTGGCCATAGCCTGGAACTACTACGTACTAGAATAACCAGACACAGGAAAGATCGCTCTTAAATTCCCTTTGTCAGAATGTGATGCATGTATCAGAATGTCTTGATTTACATGTGCTGAAGAATGAAACGCGGGGGGAAGAAGAAACTGAGGTTTATTCGCCTACACACCAGATGGATCACCAGTGGGACTGGTATCCGGGTAATGAATCATTGCGCCAGTGAGCCAAGATACTATTGACTATGTGTCTTGTATCTGTGTACCAGCAAGACAGATATCCCATATCTCCTATGTTTAACACATCCGTCGAGATCGCAACTCCACTTAAAGGGCGAAACCTTGTCGTGTGGCTGATGAAGCTTTGTACACAAATTCCTGAAAGTTCAGGAGGCACATCAGTGCACTTCAGAGAGTTGTTTGAAGAATGTGTAAATTTCTTTCTATAAACAACCTGCTTCTCCACAGTGCAAAGTATGGTCAAAATGCTGGATTAAGTGTATAAACTCGAACAAGATTGGAGAAATGTCCACTAAGATGCGGATTGTTGTTTGCAAACCTCTGCCCCACCCTACTGCAGTACATCCCTCTTGCCCACATATCCAGACACCCACCCAGGCTCATAGCAATACAGGGAACACAGACGAGAGCACTGGCCTCCTACACAGAAGGGACCCTAACTTCAGTCCATCAGTGGCGCAAGTGCAGAGCACTTAGGACACGCCAATCAGAACTTTGTACCTGTTCTGTGCCTTCAATCAAGCTTAAGCATTAGCCACTCCCCACGTCAAAATCCACCCACAGCCACCATCCAGCTGTCAATCAACTGTTAATATAAAGATGACCAATCAGGGTTTTGTAAAGCGCGACTACTCACCTGTAAGGCTCTGAAGGTGCTTCAGGGGAGTGGGGATGGGGGGGAGGGAAGGGTCTGCTGTTCAGTTGAGGAGCCAGGTCTTGAGGTCCTTCCTGCATTGAGCAAAGATGTTTCAACTGACGGATGTGGTAAATAACTTAAAATGCCTTTATTCTCTTGCGAAGCTGTAACTGCACCAGCTATTTCACCGCCTCTTCCATGCTAAAGGTCTCCACTCAAGCACTCTAAAGCAGGATTCTGGAATGTTAAGTGAGGACCAATAGCGTACTAACAATAGGACATTAGTGCAACTCCATAGTTAACTAACAGATGACTCTCCAGCTTGAAGTGTGTACTCTGCACTCGCCAGTTACGTAAGGGAAACTGATGCAAAGTGCTCTGATGTGAATAAAAGGCAACCTGTCGTTGCTATAGAATTGTGAATAAATATTAGAATATCAGCTGTCTGGCTGCTTGCCCAACGTTTTGTGTGAAGTATGTCTCGGGCTGCCATGTTAATAATTCATCTTTGGGTTACTAGTTAACAGATTTTCTGAGCATGTTTAAGTGATCTGATAGCTTGACGATGCATGGGGTGACAAGCTACGAAGTAAGTTGGAAATATGTTCTTTAAGTTAATGTGTACAAAACAATATGAAATGGCATGTCTCTCACATAGAATGCTGTTGCATTGCACAGATGTAATTTTGTTTATTTTCTTATTTTTCAAAAGACTGAAAATAGCAAGTATTGGTACATACTGTTGTACATAGAGCTCCAATCAACTTTCTTTTTGTATAGAATATAACTTGCCTTTTTTTTTTTTTTTTTTTTTTTTAAATCGGTAACAGAGTTAATATTCTGCCTCCACTCCTCCTCCTTCTAATATAGAAAACCCCTTGGAGAATTTCAGGCATTTTGTTGGGGGAGTTTTAGGCGAACTAGTGGGAGTTCTTTGAGCTGAAGACCGCCTTTAAAAATAAATAAATAAATTAAAAAAAATCTATGTTGCGAGTTGATCATTGAAGCATTTAGCGCTCCATTTCTCTGTCTCCTGCGTTATTCTGTCCATCTGCTCTGTTTGCAACAGTGATCGAGAACCTGGGGCAGGCGTCTCTTTCCCAGCCTCCCAAATGGTGGGTGGGAGATGGAAGACTGCGGCAGCTGTCCTCTTGCTCTGACCCATATGCAGTTGTGACGGAGACTGGGTCATGAATTAGCTGCTGAAAAGTTAGATGGGCGGTGATGGTTTCCCCAGACCCTTAGCTTAGTCCTTGGAGGTTTTAAAAATAATTCCAAGGCCCACATTGGCAGTGCCTAGTAGAGTAGGATGGTATGTCCCATCCTTGGTTTATTCTGGGATGTAGTTAATGGAAATTGAAGTGGTGAGCGCAATGCACCAGCAAACCACGTTTTTATATATATATATATATATATATATATATATATATATATATATATATATATATATATATAATAATCTACTGGCGGTCGCCAGTAGATAGTTATAGTTACAACCTATTATCCATAGGAAATCCGCGACATTCTATTTGAAATAACTCTCTTGCCGGTTGACGTATCTTCGCAAAACTTTCAAACTTTGTGGGGCGCTCCGGTCCGCTCCTACCCTGAAAGTCTCGGGGGATTCGTCAAGCGGGGGCCGAGAAAAAGGGGGGTCCCAAAACGCGTTTTCCCCATGCAATTTTCCATAGGAAACTTTAGACACGGCTACAGCCCGAACTGCTGAACGGAATTACACCAAATTTGGCAAAGAGGTAGTTCTTGGTTCAGAAAGAACCCTTTTGTTAAATGGTGTAAATCCGTTCAGTAGTTGCTGAGAAAATCAAAAGTAAAAAGATAGATATATCTGGGCGGAGCCTAACCACACATGTCATCGTGAGATCTGATTGGCTGTCAGCACTTCATCCTGGAATTGCTGGCAGCCATCTTGGGACCAATATAAATGATAGTACCTCATTGAAATGCATTGTAGTAAATAGAAGATTTTGAGGGTCACCAAAAGGAGAACTATAAAGGGTGATAACAGGCTTTAGTTACATTAGAATTTATTTGTTGATGGTACCATACTAATTTTAGGAATTGTGGTGTATTCTAAGGTGATTTTACCATGTGAAAAACCTTCTGCTGGGATATCATGAATCATGTTTGAGAGAACACTATTTTCTCATGCTTGTCCCATGGAGGTTTGGAAGGTGCTCCAGAAGCTAAAATGAGAGCATATTTTCTGTAAATTCACATTATCTTTCTCACTCATGTGAGAATGAAGTCTGACATTCTCAGTAAAACATGTACATCCAACAAGGGCAGAGACTGTCAGTTGATTCCTTTGTGTTCTACTGCAGCTTCCCAGAGTGTTCTAAAGAACAACTAGAGTGCTAACAGCCTTACTTATGACAAAAGTATGGCACACCTGAAGCCATCTTGATTGGAATAAACTGGTAACACTTAAACAATTTAATTTAAAAAGGAACAAAATGATGGGGTTCATTTTGTCATAGAAATTATGGTTAGTGCTGTAGAAAGAAAAATTAGGACGTTTCAAGTGTGATCTCAAATATCTTCCTGTTATATTTCAACAGGAGCAGCCTGCCAGTTGATGCCTTTGTGTTCTACTGCAGCTTCCCAGAGTGTTCTAAAGAACAACTAGAGCGCTAACAGCCTTACTTATGACAAAAGTATGGCACACCTGAAGCCATCTTGATTGGAATAAACCAGTAACACTTAAAACATTTAATTTAAAAAGGAACAAAATGAGGGGTTCTTTTTGAAATAGAAATTATGGTTAGTGCTGCAGAAAGAAAAATTAGGGCATGTTTTAAGTGAGATCTCAAATCCTCTTCTATTTCATTAGAAAATTCTGACATGCAGACTGAAACAATCACTTTCAATACCAGCAGCAGACTACCAGTTAACTCCTGGTGAGCAGTACCTTTACTCCAGTGATCTAATGAGCAACTAGAGTGCTAACATTCTGAATTTATGGCAGATGTGAGACACATCTGAATGCCTTCTTGATGGAATCAAAGTAAAAACTGAAAGCATTTCCTACTGAGGAGACTGCAGTAAATGAAGAAATTAGGAAACTTCATAACAAAGAAGTCTTCCAAGATGGCCACAAGTGAAAAAAGAGCCCAAATGTAGCACAAATATTACCCAGATGTAGCCCACATATAGCCCAATGACAAAAGTGTGCAAAACACTTTTTATTTTTAGTTTTTTTGCAGTTTTATGTAGTGCAGACTGGTCAGGTATTGGAGCATTGCATCTTAAAACATGACCCCCCTACACTACACAAGCACCACTGCACTACCCTAAACCCTGAAACACTACCCCCAGCACGACCCTCTACACTACACAAACACCACTGCACTACCCTAAACCCTGAAACACTACCCCCAGCACGACCCCCTACACTACCCAAACACCACTGCACTAACCTAAATCCTAAAACACTACCCCCAGCACGACCCCTACACTACACAAGCACCACTGCACTACCCTATACCCTAAAACACTACCCCCAGCACGACCCCCTACACTGCCCGAACACCACTGCACTGCCCTAAACCCTGAAACACCAGCCCCTGCATGACCCTCTACACTGCCCGAACACCACTGCACTGCCCTAAACCCTGAAACACCACCCCTAGCACGACCCCTACACTGCCCGAACACCACTGCACTGCCCTAAACCCTGAAACACCACCCCCTGCATGACCCCCTACACTGCCCGAATACCACTGTACTGCCCTAAACCCTGAAACCCCACCCCTAGCATGACCCCTACACTGCCCAAACACCACTGCACTGCCCTAAACCCTGAAACACCACCCCTGCACGACCCCCTACACTGCCCGAACACTACTGCACTGCCCTAAACCCTGAAACACTACCCCCAGCAAGACCCCTACACTGCCCGAACACCACGGCACTGCCCTAAACCCTGAAACATCACCCCCAGCAAGACCCCTACACTGCCCGAACACCACTGCCCTAAACCCTGAAACACCACCCCCAGCAAGACCCCTACACTGCCCGAACACCACTGCACTGCCCTAAACCCTGAAACACCACCCCCAGCAAGACCCCCTACACTGCCCGAACACCACTGCACTGCCCTAAACCCTGAAACACCACCCCAGAACGACCCCCTACACTGCCCGAACACCACTGCTCTGCCCAAAACCCTGAAACACCAGCCCCAGCACGACCCCCTACACTGCCCAAACACCACTGCACTACCCTAAACCCTGAAACACCAGCCCCAGCACGACCCCCTACACTGCCCGAACACCACTGCACTGCCCTAAACCCTGAAACACCACCCCCAGCACGACCCCCTACACTGCCCGAACACCACTGCACTGCCCTAAACCCTGAAACACCACCCCCAGCACGACCCCGTACACTGCCCGCACACCACTGCACTGCCCTAAACCCTGAAACACCAGCCCCAGCACAACCCCGTACACTGCCCGAACACCACTGCACTGCCCTAAACCCTGAAACACCAGCCCCAGCACGACCGCCTACACTGCCCGAAAACTACTGCACTGCCCTAAACCCTGAAACACCTCCCCCAGCAAGACTACCTACACTGGCCGAACACCACTGCACTGCCCTAAACCCTGAAACACCAGCCCCAGCACAACCCCGTACACTGCCCGAACACCACTGCACTGCCCTAAACCCTGAAACACCAGCCCCAGCACGACCGCCTACACTGCCCGAAAACTACTGCACTGCCCTAAACCCTGAAACACCACCCCCAGCAAGACTACCTACACTGGCCGAACACCACTGCCCTAAACCCTGAAACACCACCCCTCAGCACGACACCCTACACTGCCCGAACACCACTGCACTGCCCTAAACCCTGAAACACCACCCCAGCATGACCCCCTACACTGCCCGAACACCACTGCACTAAACCCTGAAACACCACCCTCTGCACGACCCCCTACACTGCCGGAACACCACTGCACTGCCCTAAACCCTGAAACATCACCCCCAGCACAACCCCCTACACTGCCTGAGCACCATTGCTCTGCCCTAAACCCTGAAACACCAGCCCCAGCAAGACCCCCTACACTGCCCGAACACCACTGCATTGCCCTAGACTCTGAAACACCAGCCCCAGCAAGACCCCTACACTGCCCGAACACCACTGCACTGCCCTAAACCCTGAAGCCCCAGCATGACCCCCTACACTGCCCGAACACCACTGCATTGCCCTAGACTCTGAAACACCAGCCCCAGCAAGACCCCCTACACTGCCCGAACACCACTGCACTGCCCTAAACCCTGAAACACCAGCCCCAGCATGACCCCTACACTGCCCGAACACCACTGCACTGCCCTAAACCCTGAAACACCACCCCAGCACGACCCCCTACACTGCCCGAACACCACTGCACTGCCCTAAACCCTGAAACACCACCCCAGCACGACCCCCTACACTGCCCAAACACCACTGCACTGCCCTAAACCCTGAAACACTACCCCCAGCACGACCCTCTTCACTACCTAAACACAACTGCACAATTTGTTACAGGCGTTGCAACGCAGGCCTGTGGTGCTTACTGGAAGTACCTGGTGGGCTAGTTGGGCCCCAGGGACTCTCAGGATTCAAGGTGACCTAATCCCCCAACTTAAAACGCGCCACGGGCGCGCTTGCACGGTGAAGGGAGGGGCGGGGCCTCAGGTGACATGTGCGTAAACACGCCCTGTGGTGCGTTTTAAGTTGGGGAGTTAATTCCCTTTGAATCCTGGGGGCCAACTAGCCCACCAGGTACCTTCAGTAAGCACAACAGAGTTGCGTTGCAGAGAGGTGAAAAAGGTGCGTGGCCTCGGAACGCCTCTCTGCAACTCAGCTCTGTGGTCCTAACTGTAGGTACCTGGGGGCTAGTTGGGCCCCAGGGACCCTCAGGATTCAAGGGGACTTAATCCCGCAACTTAAAACGCGCCACGGGGCGCGTTTGCACACATGTCACCTCAGGCCCCCTCCCTTCACCACTGTGCAAACGCGCACTGGCTCTGGTTAGTCAGTCAGTTACCACCAGTACCCGTCTGAAAAAGTTGTGGGCACAGGATGATTTTGCAACAAGGCCTCTTTCTGCTCCTCTGTTGGTTCTTTCTGCACATCTTTTGCTTCTTTCTGTGCGTTTTTTCTTCTTTCTTCACATGTCCTACCTCTGTTGGCTAGTTAAAAACTAGCATTTAAAAAACCTTTGAAATTTACTTAAAAATCATAGGTTTCAGGCACGTTATAGTTAGAAATTAGCATTTAAAAAACCTTTGAAATTCACTGAAAAAACCATAGGTTTCAGGCACGTTATAGTTAGAAATTAGCATTTAAAAAACCTTTGAAATTCACTGAAAAAACCATAGGTTTCAGGCACGTTATAGTTAGAAATTAGCATTTAAAAAACCTTTGAAATTCACTGAAAAACCATAGGTTTCAGACACGTTATAGTTAGAAATTAGCATTTAAAAAACCTTTGAAATTCACTGAAAAAACCATAGGTTTTAGGGACAGTTATAGTTAGTTGGACATTGCACTCGTACAAAACCCGTGAAATTCCCCTGTTATAGTTAGTTCAGCTAACTATAACTCGCGCCCCGCAATGCACTGCTGATGACGTCACATATTACATCACTCATGACATGGTCAGTGACATCACTGATGACATCACTGATGACATCTCAAATGACATCACTGATGACATCATCCAGTGACTGTGTTTCTGTAAAGTTTAAATGTTTAATATATATAGGGAAAGGCATATTGAAGAATGAGTGGGTGTATAAGTGTCTGAATGGATGATTTAGTACGTCAGTGACTGACTCTACAAGTGAGTGATTAAACGTATCTTACTGAATGCATGGGTTAGTGACTAAACTGTGTGAATGTCTGTATCCGTCTGTTTGTTGGTGTGTAAGTGGATGCATGGATTTGCGAATAGCTACATGAGTGTCTATATGGGTTATTGATTGGTTCTCTGAGTATCTGTATGGGTGCCTGAGTGTTTGTGTGGGTGGGGTGTGTTTGACTCTATACATAGATGTGTGAGTGGGTGATTCAGTGGGTGCATGATTTCAAGAGTGCATCTGTGATGGACTGCTTGGTGGGTGAGTGTGTGTATGGGTGTGTTAGTGAGTGAATGTATATCTCAGTGGTACATGTGCGAGTAACTACATATGTAAAAGGCAGTATATATGTGTGTTAGAGTATTTAAATGGCTATAAGTGAGAGTGTGTGATTGTGAGAGTGGCTGTATGGATGCGTGTGTGCTTGTATCAGTTATTGTATAAGAGCGTAAGAATGTGCTAGTATTTGTATGAGTAAGTGAGCTGGTGTGTGTATAACTGTATAGGTGAGTAAATGGGTATGTGATTAATTATTTGCATGACTGACTAGGTGTGTGAGTACCTCTATGGATGAGTGGCGGTGTGTGAGTGTTTATATAGGTGTATGAGTGCATATGATAGTCCTGTACTGAGTGACTAAGTATGAGTGACTGTACAGGTGATTGAGTGGATGTGTGTGTAGACCTAAGAATCAGTGAGTGGGTATGTAGTTATTGCTGCTGGAGTGTCTATGGTTTTGAGAATGGCAGTCTGTAATTTAGAGTGGGTGTATCAAAAGTTATATTAGGGTGTGAGAAGATGCATGAAATTATCACATGGATGATGTCATCAGTGATGTCATTTGAGATGTCATCAGTGATGTCATCAGTGATGTCACTGACCATGTCATGAGTGATGTAATATGTGACGTCATCAGCAGTGCATTGCGGGCGCGAGTTATAGTTAGCTGAACTAACTATAACAGGGGAATTTCACGGGTTTTGTACGAGTGAAATGTCCAACTAACTATAACGCCCCTGAAACCTATGGTTTTTTTCAGTGAATTTCAAAGGTTTTTTAAATGCTAATTTCTAACTATAACGTGCCTGAAACCTATGGTTTTTCAGTGAATTTCAAAGGTTTTTTAAATGCTAGTTTCTAACTATGCCAACCGAGGTAGGACATGTGAAGAAAGAAGAAAAAACGCACAGAAAGAAGCAAAAGATGTGCAGAAAGAACCAACAGAGGAGCAGAAAGAGGCCTTGTTGCAAAATCATCCTGTGCCCACAACTTTTTCAGACGGGTACTGGTGGTAACTGACTCTGACTAACCAGAGCCAGTGCGCGTTTGCACAGTGGTGAAGGGAGGGGGGGGCCTGAGGTAACATGTGTGCAAACGCGCCCCGTGGCGCGTTTTAAGTTGCGGGATTAAGTCCCCTTGAATCCTGAGGGTTCCTGGGGCCCAACTAGCCCCCCAGGTACCTACAGTTAGGACCACAGAGCTGAGTTGCAGAGACGCGTTCCGAGGCCACGCACCTTTTTTCACCTCTCTGCAACGCAACTCTGTTGTGCTTACTGAAGGTACCTGGTGGGCTAGTTGGCCCCCAGGATTCAAAGGGAATTAACTCCCCAACTTAAAACGCACCACAGGGCGTGTTTGTGCACATGTCACCTGAGGCCCCGACCCCTCCCTTCACCACTGTGCAAACGCGCCCCGTGGCGCGTTTTAAGTTGGGGGATTTGGTCACCTTGAATCCTGAGAGTCCCTGGGGACCAACTAGCCCACCAGGTACTTCCAGTAAGCACCACAGGCCTGCGTTGCAACGCCTGTAACAAATTGTGCAGTTGTGTTTAGGTAGTGAAGAGGGTCGTGCTGGGGGTAGTGTTTTAGGGTTTAGGGTAGTGCAGTGGTGTTTGTGTAGTGTAGGGGGTCATGCTGGGGGTAGATTTAGGGTTTAGGGTAGTGCAGTGGTGTTTGGGTAGTGTAGGGAGTCGTGCTTGGGGGAGTGTTTTAGGGTAGTACAGTGGTGTTTGGGTAGTGTAGGGGATACTGCTGGGGTAGTGTTTTAGGGTTTAGGGTAGTGCAGTGGTGTTTGGGTAGCGTAGGGGTACTGCTGGGGGTAGTGTTTTATGGTTTAGGGTAGTGCAGTGGTGTTTAGGTAGTGTAGGGGTTCGTGCTGGGGTAGTTTTTTAGGGTTTAGGGTAGTGCAGTTGTGTTTGTGTAGTGTAGGAGGTCGTGTTTTAGGGTTTAGGGTAGTGCAGTGGTCTTTGGGTAGTGTAGGGGGTTGTGCAGGGGTAGTGTTTTAGGGATTAGGGTAGTGCATTGGTATTTGGGTAGTGTAGGGGGTCATGCGGGGGTAGTGTTTTAGGGTATAGGGCAGTGCAGTGGTGTTCGGGTAGTGTAGGGGGTCGTGCAAGGGGGAGTGTTTTAGGGTTTAGGGCAGTGCAGTCGTGTTCGGGTAGTGTAGGGGGTTGTGCTGGGGGAGTATTTTAGGGTTTAGGGTAGTGCAGTGGTGTTCGGGTAGTGTAGGGGGTCGTGCTGGGGGTAGTGTTCTAGGGTTTAGGGCAGTGCAGTATTGTTCGAGCAGTGTAGGGGGTCGTGCTGGGGGTGGTGTTTTAGGGTTTAGGGCAGTGCAGTGGTGTTCGGGCAGTGTAGGGGGTCGTGCTGGGGCTGGTGTTTCAGGGTTTAGGGCAGTGCAGTGGTGTTCGGACAGTGTAGGGGGTCGTGCTGGGGCTGGTGTTTCAGGGTTTAGGGCAGTGCAGTTGTGTTCGGGCAGTGTAGGGGGTCGTGCTGGGGCTGGTGTTTCAGGGTTTAGGGCAGTGCAGTGGTGTTCGGGCAGTGTAGGGGGTCTTGCTGGGGCTGGTGTTTCAGGGTTTAGGGCAGTGCAGTGGTGTTCGGGCAGTGTAGGGGGTTGTGCTGGGGGTGGTGTTTCAGGCTTTAGGGCAGTGCAGTGGTGTTCGGGCAGTGTAGGGGGTCGTGCTGGGGCTAGTGTTTCAGGGTTTAGGGCAGAGCAATGGTGCTCAGGCAGTGTAGGGGGTTGTGCTGGGGGTGATGTTTCAGGGTTTATGGCAGTGCAGTGGTGTTAGGGCAGTGTAGGGGGTTGTGCTGGGGGTGGTGTTTCAGGGTTTAGGGCAGTGTAGTGGTGTACCGGCAGTGTAGGGGGTTGTGCAGGGGGTGCTGTTTCAGGGTTTAGTGCAGTGGTGTTCGGGCAGTGTAGGGGGTCATGCTGGGGTGGTGTTTCAGGGTTTAGGGCAGTGCAGTGGTGTTCGGACAGTGTAGGGTGTCGTGCTGAGGGGTGGTGTTTCAGGGTTTAGGGCAGTGCAGTAGTGTTTGGGCAGTGTAGGGGGTCGTGCTGGGGGAGTATTTTAGGGTAGTGCAGTGGTGTTCGGGTAGTGTAGGGGGTCATGCTGGGGGTAGTGTTCTAGGGTTTAGGGCAGTGCAGTGGTGTTCGGGCAGTGTAGGGGTCGTGCTGGGGGTGGTGTTTTAGGGTTTAGGGCAGTGCAGTGGTGTTCGGGCAGTGTAGGGGGTCGTGCAGGGGTGGTGTTTCAGGGTTTAGGGCAGTGCAGTGGTGTTCAGGCAGTGTAGGGGGTCGTGCAGGGGTGGTGTTTCAGGGTTTAGGGCAGAGGTGTTCGGGCAGTGTAGGGGGTCATGCTGGGGGTGGTGTTTCAGGGTTTGGGGCAGTGCAGTGGTGTTCGAGTAGTAAAGGGGGTCATGCTGGGGGTGGTGTTTCAGGGTTTAGGGCAGTGCAGTGGTGTTCGGGCAGTGTAGGGAGCAGTGCAGGGGGTGGTGTTTCAGGGTTTAGGGCAGTGCAGTGGTGTTCGGGCAGTGTAGGGTGTGGTGTTTCAGGGTTTAGGGCAGTGCAGTGGTGTTCGGGCAGTGTAGGGGTCGTGCAGGGGGTGGTGTTTCAGGGTTTAGGGCAGTGCAGTGGTGTTCGGGCAGTGTAGGGGGCGGTGCAGGGGGTGGTGTTTCAGGGTTTAGGGCAGTACAGTGGTGTTCGGGCATTGTAGGGGGTGGTGCTGGGGCTGGTGTTTCAGGGTTTAGGGCAGTGCAGTGGTGTTCGGGCAGTGTAGGGGGTCATGCTGGGGCTGGTGTTTCAGGGTTTAGGGCAGTGCAGTGGTGTTCGGGCAGTGTAGGGGGTCTTGCTGGGGCTGGTGTTTCAGAGTCTAGGGCAATGCAGTGGTGTTCGGGCAGTGTAGGGGGTCTTGCTGGGGCTGGTGTTTCAGGTTTTAGGGCAGTGCAGTGGTGTTCGGGCAGTGTAGGGGTCGTGCTGGGGGTGGTGTTTCAGGGTTCAGTGCAGTGGTGTTCGGGCAGTGTAGGGGGTCGTGCTGGGGCTAGTGTTTCAGGGTTTAGGGCAGTGCAGTGGTGTTCGGCCAGTGTAGGTAGTCTTGCTGGGGGTGGTGTTTCAGGGTTTTGGGCAGTGCAGTAGTTTTCCAGGCAGTGTAGGCGGTCGTGCTGGGGCTGGTGTTTCAGGGTTTAGGGCAGTGCAGTGGTGTTCGGGCAGTGTAGGGTGTCGTGCTGAGGCGTGGTGTTTAGGGAAGTGCAGTAGTGTTTGGGCAGTGTAGGGGGTCGTGCAGGGGGTGGTGTTTCAGGGTTTAGGGCAGTGCAGTGGTGTTCGGGCAGTGTAGGGGGTCTTGCTGGGGGTGGTGTTTCAGGGTTTAGGGCAGTGCAGTGGTGTTCGGGCAGTGTAGGGGGTCTTGCTGGGGGTGGTGTTTCAGGGTTTAGGGCAGTGCAGTGGTGTTCGGGCAGTGTAGGGTGTCGTGCTGAGGCGTGGTGTTTAGGGAAGTGCAGTAGTGTTTGGGCAGTGTAGGGGGTCGTGCAGGGGGTGGTGTTTCAGGGTTTTGGGCAGTGCAGTCGTTTTCAGGCAGTGTAGGCGGTCGTGCTGGGGCTGGTGTTTCAGGGTTTAGGGCAGTGCAGTGGTGTGCGGGCAGTGTACGGGGTTGTGCTGGGTCTGGTGTTCCAGGGTTTAGGGCAGTGCAGTGGTGTTCGGGCAGTGTAGGGGGTCGTGCTGGGGGTGGTGTTTCAGGGTTTAGGGCAGTGCAGTGGTGTTCGGGCAGTGTAGGGGGTCGTGCTGGGGCTGGTGTTTCAGGGTTTAGGGCAGTGCAGTGGTGTTCGGGCAGTGTAGGGGGTCGTGCTGGGGCTGGTGTTTCAGGGTTTTGGGCAGAGCAGTGGTGTTCGGGCCGTGTAGGGAGTCGTGCTGGGGGTGGTGTTTCAGGGTTTAGGGCAGTGCAGTGGTGTTCGGGCAGTGTAGGGGGTCTTGCTGGGGGTGGTGTTTCAGGGTTTAGGGCAGTGCAGTGGTGTTCGGGCAGTGTAGGGGGTCTTGCTGGGGGTGGTGTTTCAGGGTTTAGGGCAGTGGTGTTCGGGCAGTGTAGGGGGTCTTGCTGGGGGTAGTGTTTCAGGGTTTAGGGCGGTGCAGTGGTGTTCATGCAGTGTAGGGGGTCGTGCTGGGGGTGGTGTTTCAGGGTTTAGGGCAGTGCAGTAGTGTTCGGGCAGTGTAGGGGTCGTGCAGGGGGTGGTGTTTCAGGGTTTAAGGCAGTGCAGTGGTGTTCTGGCAGTGTAGGGGGTCATGCTGGGGGTGGGGTTTCAGGGTTTAGGGCAGTGCAGTGGTGTTCGGGCAGTGTAGGGGGTCGTGCTGGGGCTGGTGTTTCAGGGTTTAGGGCAGTGCAGTGGTGTTCGGGCAGTGTAGGGGGTCTTGCTGGGGGTGGTGTTTCAGGGTTTAGTGCAGTGGTATTTGGGCAGTGTAGGGGGTCTTGCTGGGGGTGGTGTTTCAGGGTTTAGGGCAGTGGTGTTCGGGCAGTGTAGGGGGTCGTGCAGGGGGTGGTGTTTCAGGGTTTAGGGCAGTGCAGTGGTGTTCATGCAGTGTAGGGGGTCGTGCTGGGGGTGGTGTTTCAGGGTTTAGGGCAGTGCAGTAGTGTTCGGGCAGTGTAGGGGGTCGTGCAGGGGGTGGTGTTTCAGGGTTTAGGGCAGTGCAGTGGTGTTCTGGCAGTGTAGGGGGTCATGCTGGGGGTGGGGTTTCAGGGTTTAGGGCAGTACAGTGGTGTTCGGGCAGTGTAGGGGTCGTGCAGGGGTGGTGTTTCAGGGTTTAGGGCAGTGCAGTGGTGTTCGGGCAGTGTAGGGGGTCGTGCTGGGGCTGGTGTTTCAGGGTTTAGGGCAGTGCAGTGGTGTTCGGGCAGTGTAGGGGGTCTTGCTGGGGGTGGTGTTTCAGGGTTTAGGGCAGTGGTGTTCGGGCAGTGTAGGGGGTCTTGCTGGGGGTGATGTTTCACGGTTTAGGGCAGTGCAGTGGTGTTCGGGCAGTGTAGGGGGTCTTGCTGGGGGTAGTGTTTCAGGGTTTAGGGCAGTGCAGTGGTGTTCGTGCAGTATAGGGGTTGTGCTGGGGATGGTGTTTCTGGGTTTAGGGCAGTGCAGTAGTGTTCGAGCAGTGTAGGGGGTTGTGCAGGGGTGGTGTTTCAGGGTTTAGGGCAGTGCAGTGGTGTTCGGGCAGTGTAGGGGGTCGTGCTGGGGGTGGTGTTTCAGGGTTTAGGTCAGTGGTGTTCGGGCAGTGTAGGGGCTCTTGCTGGGGGTGATGTTTCAGGGTTTAGGGCAGTGCAGTGGTGTTCGGGCAGTGTAGGGGGTCTTGCTGGGGGTAGTGTTTCAAGGTTTAGGGCAGTGCAGTGGTGTTCGGGCAGTGTAGGGGGTCATGCTGGGGGTGGTGTTTCAGGGTTTAGGGCAGTGCAGTGGTATTCGGGCAGTGTAGGGGGTCGTGAAGGGGGTGGTGTTTCAGGGTTTAGGGCAGTGCAGTGGTATTCGGGCAGTGTAGGGGGTCGTGAAGGGGGTGGTGTTTCAGGGTTTAGGGCAGTGCAGTGGTGTTCGGGCAGTGTAGGGGGTCGTGCTGGGGGTAGTGTTTTAGGGTTTAGGATAGTGCAGTGGTGCTTGTGTAGTGTAGGGGGTTGTGCTGGGGGTAGTGTTTTAGGGTTTAGGGTAGTGCAGTGGTGTTTGTGTAGTGTAGGGGGTCATGTTTTAGGGTAGTGCAGTGGTGTTTCGGTAGTGTAGGGGGTCGTGCTGGGGGTAGTGTTTTAGGATTTAGGTTAGTGCAGTGGTGTTTGGGTAGTGTAGGGGGTCGTGCTGGGGGTAGTGTTTTAGGGTTTAGGGTAGTGCAGTGGTGTTTGTGTAGTGTAGGGGGTCGTGCTGGGGGTATTATTTTAGGGTTTAGGGTAGTGCAGTGGTGTTTTTGTAGTGTAGGTGGGTCATGTTTTAAGATGCAATGCTCCAATACCTGACCAGTCTGTACTACATAAAACTGCAAAAAAACTAAAAATAAAAAGTGTTTTGCACACTTTTGTCATTGGGCTATATGTGGGCTACATCTGGGTAATATTTGTGCTACATTTGGGCTCTTTTTTCACTGGTGGCCATCTTGGAAGACTTCTTTGTTATGAAGTTTCCTAATTTCTTCATTTACTGCAGTCTCCTCAGTAGGAAATGCTTTCAGTTTTTTACTTTGATTCCATCAAGAAGGCATTCAGATGTGTCTCACATCTGCCATAAATTCAGAATGTTAGCACTCTAGTTGCTCATTAGATCACTGGAGTAAAGCTACTGCTCACCAGGGAGTTAACTGGTAGTCTGCTGCTGGTATTGAAAGTGATTGTTTCAGTCTGCATGTCAGAATTTTCTAATGAAATAGAAGAGGATTTGAGATCTCACTTAAAACATGCCCTCATTTTTCTTTCTGCAGCACTAACCATAATTTCTATTTCAAAAAGAACCCCTCATTTTGTTCCTTTTTAAATTAAATGTTTTAAGTGTTACCGGTTTATTCCAATCAAGATGGCTTCAGGTGTGCCATACTTTTGTCATAAGTAAGGCTGTTAGCGCTCTAGTTGTTCTTTAGAACACTCTGGGAAGCTGCAGTAGAACACAAAGGCATCAACTGGCAGGCTGCTCCTGTTGAAATATAACAGGAAGATATTTGAGATCACACTTGAAATATGTCCTAATTTTTCTTTCTACAGCACTAACCATAATTTCTATGACAAAATGAACCCCATCATTTTGTTCCTTTTTAAATTAAATGTTTTAAGTGTTACCAGTTTATTCCAATCAAGATGGCTTCAGGTGTGCCATACTTGTGTCATAAGTAAGGCTGTTAGCACTCTAGTTGTTCTTTAGAACACTCTGGGAAGCTGCAGTAGAACACAAAGGAATCAACTGACAGTCTCTGCCCTTGTTGGATGTACATGTTTTACTGAGAATGTCAGACTTCATCCTCACATGACTGAGAAAGATAATGTGAATTTACAGAAAATATGCTCTCATTTTAGCTTCTGGAGCACCTTCCAAACCTCCATGGGACAAGCATGAGAAAATAGTGTTCTCTCAAACATGATTCATGATATCCCAGCAGAAGGTTTTTCACATGGTAAAATAACCTTAGAATACACCAATTCCTAAAATTAGTATGGTACCATCAACAAATGAATTCTAATGTAACTAAAGTCTGTTATCACCCTTTATAGTTCTCCTTTTGGTAACCCTCAAAATCTTCGATTCACTACAATGCATTTCAATTGGGTACTATCATTTATATTGGTCCCAAGATGGCTGCCAGCAATTCCAGGATGAAGTGCTGACAGCCAATCAGATCTCACGATGACATGTGTGGTTAGGCTCCGCCCAGATATGTGTTTTTACTTTTGATTTTTCAGCAACTACTGAACGGATTTACACCATTTAACAAAAAGGGTTCTTTCTGAACCAAGAACTACCTCTTTGCCAAATTTGGTGTAATTCCGTTCAGCAGTTCGGGCTGTAGCCGTGTCTAAAGTTTCCTATGGGAAAATGAATGGGGAAAACACGTTTTGGGACCCCTTTTTCCTCGGCCCCGCTTGATGAATCACCCTGAGACTTTCAGGGTAGGAGCGGACCGGAGCGCCCCAACAAGTTGGAAACTTTCGCGAAGATTCGTCAACCGGCGCAAGAGTTATTTCAAATAGAATGTCGCGGATTTCCTATGGATAATAGGTTTTAACTATAACTATCTACTGGCGGTCGCCAGTAGATAGTTATAGTTAAAACCTATTATCCATAGGAAATCCGCGACATTCTATTTGAAATAACGTTGGCGCCGGTTGACGAATCTTCGCGGAAGTTTCCAACTTGTTGGGCGCTCCGGTCCGCTCCTATCCTGAAAGTCTCAGGGCGATACGTTAGCGGGGGCCGAGAAAAAGGGGGTCCTAAAACGCGTTTCCCCATTCATTTTTCCATAGGAACCTTTAGTCGCAGCTACAGCCCGAACTGCTGAACGGAATTACACCAAATTTGGCAAAGAGGTAGCCCTTGGTTCAGTGTCGTGCCTTTTGCTTAAATGGTGTAAATCCGTTCAGTAGTTCCTGAGAAAACAAAAGTAAAGTCACATATATATCTGGGCGGAGCCTAACCACACATGTCATCGTGAGATCTGATTGGCTGTCAGCACTTCATCCTGGAATTGCTGGCAGCCATCTTGGGACCAATATAAATGATAGTACCTCATTGAAATGCATTGTAGTGAATAGAAGATTTTGAGGGTCACCAAAAGGAGAACTATAAAGCGTGATAACGGGCTTTATCATCCAGTGACTGTGTGTTTCTGTAAAGTTTAAATATGTTTAATATATATAGGGAAAGGCGTATTGAAGAATGAGTGGGTGTATAAGTGTCTGTATGGATGATTTAGTACGTGCGTGACTGACTCTACAAGTGAGTGATTAAACGTATCTTACTGAATGCATGGGTTAGTGACTAAACTGGGTGAATGTCTGTATCCGTCTGTCTGTTGGTGTGTAAGCGGCTGCATGGGTTTGTGAATAGCTACATGAGTGTCTACATGGGTTATTGATTGGTTCTCTGAGTATCTGTATGGCTGCCTGAGTGTTTGTGTGGGTGGGGTGTGTGTGACTCTATACATAGATGTGTGAGTGGGTGATTCACTGGGTGCATGATTTCAAGAGTGCATCTGTGATGGACTGCTTGGGTGGGTGAGTGTGTGTGGGTGTGTTAGTGAGTGAATGTATATCTCAGTGGTACATGTGCGAGTAACTACATATGTAAAAAGCAGTATATATGTGTTAGAGTATTTAAATGGCTATAAGTGAGTGTGTTATTGTGAGAGTGGCTGTATGGATGCGTGTGTGCTTGTATCAGTGATTGTATAAGAGCGTAAGAATGTGCTAGTATTTGTATGAGTAAGTGAGCTGGTGTGTGTATAACTGTATAGGTGAGTAAATGGGTGTGTGATTAATTTTTTGCTTGACTGACTAGGTGTGAGTACCTCTATGGATGAGTGGCGGTGTGTGAGTATTTATATAGGTGTATGAGTGCATATGATAGTCCTGTACTGAGTGACTGTAAGTATGAGTGACTGTACAGGTGAGTGAGTGGATGTGTGTGTAGACCTAAGAATCAGTGAGTGGGTATGTAGTTTTTGGTGTTGGAGTGTCTATGGTTTTGAGAATGGCAGTCTGTAATTTAGAGTGGGTGTATCAAAAGTTATATTAGGGTGTGAGAAGATGCATGAAATTATCACATGGATGATGTCATCAGTGATGTCACTAACCATGTCATGAGTGATGTAATATGTGACATCAGCAGTGCATTGTGGGCGCGAGTTATAGTTAGCTGAACTAACTATAACGGGGGAATTTCTATGGTTTTGTACGAGTGCAATGTCCAACTAACTATAACTGTCCCTAAAACCTATGGTTTTTTCAGTGAATTTCAAAGGTTTTTTAAATGCTAGTTTCTAACTATGCCAATAGAGGTAGGACATGTGAAGAAAGAAGAAAAAACGCACAGAAAGAAGCAAAAGATGTGCAGAAAGAACCAACAGAGGAGCAGAAAGAGGCCTTGTTGCAAAATCATCCTGTGCCCACAACTTTTTCAGACGGGTACTGGTGGTAACTGACTCTGACTAACCAGAGCCAGTGCGCGTTTGCACAGTGGTGAAGGGAGGGGGGGCCTGAGGTGACATGTGTGCAAACGCGCCCCGTGGCGCGTTTTAAGTTGCGGGATTAAGTCCCCTTGAATCCTGAGGGTCCCTGGGGCCCAACTAGCCCCCCAGGTACCTACAGTTAGGACCACAGAGCTGAGTTGCAGAGAGGCGTTCCGAGGCCACGCACCTTTTTCACCTCTCTGCAACGCACCTCTGTTGTGCTTACTGAAGGTACCTGGTGGGCTAGTTGGCCCCCAGGATTCAAAGGGAATTAACTCCCCAACTTAAAACGCACCACAGGGCGTGTTTACGCACATGTCACCTGAGGCCCCGCCCCCTCCCTTCACCGTGCAAACGCGCCCCGTGGCGCGTTTTAAGTTGGGGGATTAGGTCACCTTGAATCCTGAGAGTCCCTGGGCCCCAACTAGCCCACCAGGTACTTCCAGTAAGCACCACAGGCCTGCGTTGCAACGCCTGTAACAAATTGTGCAGTTGTGTTTAGGTAGTGAAGGGGGTCGTGCTGGGGGTAGTGTTTTAGGGTAGTGCAGTGGTGTTTGTGTAGTGTAGGGGGTCATGCTGGGGGTAGATTTAGGGTTTAGGGTAGTGCAGTGGTGTTTGGGTAGTGTAGGGAGTCGTGCTGGGGGGAGTGTTTTAGGGTTTAGGGTAGTACAGTGGTGTTTGGGTAGTGTAGGGGGTCGTGCTGGGGCTGGTGTTTCAGGGTTTAGGGCAGTGCAGTGGTGTTCGGGCAGTGTAGGGGGTCTTGCTGGGGGTGATGTTTCAGGGTTTAGGCCAGTGCAGTGGTGTTCGAGCAGTGTAGGGGGTCTTGCTGGGGGTAGTGTTTCAGGGTTTAGGGCAGTGCAGTGGTGTTCGTGCAGTATAGGGGTCGTGCTGGGGATGGTGTTTCTGGGTTTAGGGCAGTGTAGTAGTGTTCGAGCAGTGTAGGGGGTTGTGCAGGGGGTGGTGTTTCAGGGTTTAGGGCAGTGCAGTGGTGCTCGGGCAGTGTAGGGGGTCGCGCTGGGGGTGGTGTTTCAGGGTTTAGGGCAGTGCAGTGGTGTTCGGCCAGTGTATGGGGTCATGCACGGGGTGGTGTTTCAGGGTTTAGGGCAGTGCAGTGGTGTTCGGGCAGTGTAGGGTGTTGTGCTGGGGCTGGTGTTTCAGGGTTCAGGGCGGTGCAGTGGTGTTCAGGCAGTGTAGGGGGTCATGCTGAGGCTGGTGTTTCACGGTTTAGGGCAGTGCAGTGGTGTTCGGGCAGTGTAGGGGGTCGTGCTGGGGCTGGTGTTTCAGGGTTTAGGGCAGTGCATTGGTGCTCGGGCAGTGTAGGGGGTCGTGCTGGGGGTGATGTTTCAGGGTTTAGGGTAGTGCAGTGGTGTTCGGGCAGTGTAGGGGTCGTGCAGGGGCTGGTGTTTCAAGGTTTAGGCAGTGCAGTGGTGTTCGGGCAGTGTAGGGGGTCGTGCTGGGGCTGGTGTTTCAGGGTTTTGGGCAGAGCAGTGGTGTTCGGGCAGTGTAGGTGGTCATGCTGGGGGTAGTGTTTCAGGGTTTAGGGCAGTGCAGTGGTGTTCGGGCAGTGTAGGGGTCGTGCTGGGGGTGGTGTTTCAGGGTTTAGGTCAGTGGTGTTCGGGCAGTGTAGGGGGTCTTGCTGGGGGTGATGTTTCAGGGTTTAGGGCAGTGCAGTGGTGTTCGGGCAGTGTAGGGGTCTTGCTGGGGGTAGTGTTTCAGGGTTTAGGGCAGTGCAGTGGTGTTCGGGCAGTGTAGGGGGTCATGCTGGGGGTGGTGTTTCAGGGTTTAGGGCAGTGCAGTGGTGTTCGGGCAGTGTAGGGGGTCGTGAAGGGGGTGGTGTTTCAGGGTTTAGGGCAGTGCAGTGGTGTTCGGGCAGTGTAGGGGGTCGTGCTAGGGGTGGTGTTTCAGGGTTTAGGGCAGTGCAGTGGTGTTCGGGCAGTGTAGGGGTCATGCAGGGGCTGGTGTTTCAGGGTTTAGGGCAGTGCAGTGGTGTTCGGGCAGTGTAGGGGTCGTGCTGGGGTAGTGTTTTAGGGTTTAGGGTAGTGCAGTGGTGTTTGTGTAGTGTAGGGGGTCCTGTTTTAGGTTAGTGCAGTGGTGTTTGGGTAGTGTAGGGGTCGTGCTGGGGGTAGTGTTTTAGGGTTTAGGGTAGTGCAGTGGTGTTTGTGTAGTGTAGGGGGTCGTGCTGGGAGTAGTGTTTTAGGGTTTAGGGTAGGAAGTGGTGCTTGTGTAGTGTAGGGGGTCGTGCTGGGGGTAGTGTTTTAGGGTTTAAGGTAGTGCAGTGGTGTTTTTGTAGTGTAGGGGGTCATGTTTTAAGATGCAATGCTCCAATACCTGACCAGTCTGCACTACATAAAACTGCAAAAACTAAAAATAAAAAGTGTTTTGCACGCTTTTGTCATTGGGCTATATGTGGGCTACATCTGGGTAATATTTGTGCTACATTTGGGCTCTTTTTCACTGGTGGCCATCTTGGAAGACTTCTTTGTTATGAAGTTTCCTAATTTCTTCATTTACTGCAGTCTCCTCAGTAGGAAATGCTTTCAGTTTTTTACTTTGATTCCATCAAGAAGGCATTCAGATGTGTCTCACATTTGCCATAAATTCAGAATGTTAGCACTCTAGTTGCTCATTAGATCACTGTAGTAAAGCTACTGCTCACCAGGGAGTTAACTGGTAGTCTGCTGCTGGTATTGAAAGTGATTGTTTCAGTCTGCATGTCAGAATTTTCTAATGAAATAGAAGAGGATTTGAGATCTCACTTAAAACATGCCCTAATTTTTCTTTCTACAGCACTAACCATAATTTCTATGACAAAATGAACCCCATCATTTTGTTCCTTTTTAAATTAAATTGTTTAAGTGTTACCAGTTTATTCCAATCAAGATGGCTTCAGGTGTGCCATACTTTTGTCAGAAGTAAGGCTGTTAGCACTCTAGTTGTTCTTTAGAACACTCTGGGAAGCTGCAGTAGAACACAAAGGAATCAACTGACAGTCTCTGCCCTTGTTGGATGTACATGTTTTACTGAGAATGTCAGACTTCATCCTCACATGACTGAGAAAGATAATGTGAATTTACAGAAAATATGCTCTCATTTTAGCTTCTGGAGCACCTTCCAAACCTCCATGGGACAAGCATGAGAAAATAGTGTTCTCTCAAACATGATTCATGATATCCCAGCAGAAGGTTTTTCACATGGTAAAATCACCTTAGAATACACCACAATTGCTAAAATTAGTATGGTACCATCAACAAATAAATTCTAATGTAAAAAAGCCTGTTATCACCCTTTATAGTTCTCCTTTTGGTGACCCTCAAAATCTTCTATTCACTACAATGCATTTCAATGAGGTACTATCATTTATATTGGTCCCAAGATGGCTGTCAGCAATTCCAGGATGAAGTGCTGACAGCCAATCAGATCTCACGATGACATGTGTGGTTAGGCTCCGCCCAGATATATATGTGACTTTACTTTTGTTTTTCTCAGGAACTACTGAACGGATTTACACCATTTAAGCAAAAGGCACGACACTGAACCAAGGGCTACCTCTCTGCCAAATTTGGTGTAATTCCGTTCAGCAGTTCGGGCTGTAGCTGCGACTAAAGGTTCCTATGGAAAAATGAATGGGGAAAACGCGTTTTGGGACCCCCCTTTTTTCTCGGCCCCCGCTTGACGTATCACCCCGAGACTCAGGATAGGAGCGGACCGGAGCGCCCCAACAAGTTGGAAACTTTCGCGAAGATTCGTCAACCGGTGCCAACGTTATTTCAAATAGAATGTCGCGGATTTCCTATGGATAATAGGTTTTAACTATAACTATCTACTGGCGACCGCCAGTAGATTATATATATATATATATATATATATATATATATATATATATATATATATATATATATATATATATATATATATAATTTCATTATAAATTGTATTTTTGTTTTTACTGTAGAATCCAGACTTCGATCTTAAGCCAATGGGACTTTTTCATTTTAAACACAGGCTGGTTTTAGAACGCATTGACGCCTGCTTCATCCGTGCGCATGCGCTCTTTACTGCTTTGTGACTCCCCGTCACGCATGTGCAATACTGATCTTTCATGCGCATGCGTAACGCTCACTCGCTTTGTTTCACGACCCTACCGCTAGCACACCGGCCAGCACTTGCCGATCTCCCGGATTGTATCCGGATGCCCATATTTGGCAGACCAGGCAGCACACCGCACTAGGATTCAGCGCGCTGCTTGGGACACCAGAAACTACACACCGGTTACCTGTTTTTCCTCATTGGCACTTAATTTCCCGGCGCCAAGACTATAAAACACGCCAGTGCACTCCACTCCCTTATCTTCGAGGCGGGGAGGTGCACATGGATAGGCTTGGAGGCGGAGATCACGTCGTGGCACAGTATGAGTGTGTGGATGAAAGTTTTTCCCTTTCAGGTATTTTGCCCCTGATTCACTACTGAAGCCCACGTTCGGTCTCTGTAGGTTTTACTTACCATATTTATTTGGTACTCTGTTGTTTCTCTCCCCATTGTTTATAGTAATCTCGACCAAAGGGGTCCCCTGCCCTCACCCTCCTATGGGGCACATTGTCCCCAAGTCTGGGTAAGCCATATGGAGATTATTACTCCATTCTTCTTCTGGTACACAGATGAGTGTCACGACTGCTGCACCTATAGCCACTCACAGTAGACCTGCATTAAGTGTGGCTGATTGTATATTTATTTATACTGTGTTCAGTGTTGTGTTTATTTACACGTTGTCCAACCACAATGTCTTTTTCTTACAGGCTCTAGATTCAGGCCCTATCATAGTGGAGAGTGATCTATATCACCCCACTTAGTGGAGACCCTCTCACCATAGTCTGGTAAGAGTGGAGCCCGCATTTTCTATTTTTAGGTCCTGATGAATCCCACGGACCCCCATGGGCCATATGGCAGAAACATGTCGAGCACACGGACATCGGTGGGGGGACAATAAATATCCCCAGCACACCGGTCACTTGATTTTAATTACCATATAGATGTCTGCACCATTAAAATTTTATTTGACATCTACAATGGCATTTTAACTCACTATATTTCAAAACGGGCCCCCCACTTAGTTTAGAAGTGCATCCCTGTCAGGTGTATGCCCGCCCTCTATCAAACCAAGTTTTTAGAGGGCGAGGACTGGTCAATGATGAAGCATGACACCAGGTGGTGTGTGAGACCAGTCCTTCACTTTTTGTGAGATGCCAGCACTCATGAATTGATAAGCACTAGCAACACGATACTGGGAGCGGCTCTAGTGTGATGAACATTCTATGTTGGAGGCTGCCGACTCAGCACCCCGTGCCTCTGGTTCCCTTATCCCAGAATCTTCCTGGGTACTGTGGTTACACATGGTCAGTGACATCACTGATGACATCATCCAGTGACTGTGTTTCTATAAAGTTTAAATATGTTTAATATATATAGGGAAAGGCGTATTGAAGAATAAGTGGGTTTTTAAGTATCTGAATGGATGATTTAGTAGGTGTGTGACTGACTCTAAGTGAGTGATTAAATGTATCTTACTGAATGCACAGGTTAGTGACTAAACTGTGTGAATGTCTGTATCCGTCTGTCTGTTGGTGTGTAAGCGGCTGCATGGGTTTGTGAATAGCTACATGAGTCTATATGGGTTATTGATTGGTTGTCTGAGTATCTGTATGGATGCCTGAGTGTATGGGTGGGGTGAGTGTGACTCTGCAGATGTGTGAGTGGGTGATTCACTGGGTGCATGGTTTCAAGAGTGCATCTGTGATGGACTGTATGGGTGTGTGTGTGTGTGTGTGTGTGTGTGTGTGTGTGTGTATGGGTGTGTTAGTGAGTGTATCTCAGTGGTACATTTGTGAGTAACTACATATGTGAAAGGCAGTATATGTGTGTTGGAATATATAAATCGCTATAAGTGAGTGTGTGATTATGAGTGTGACTGTATGGATGAGTGTGTGCTTGTATCAGTGATTGTATAAGAGCGTAAGAATGTCCTAGTATTTGTATGAGTAAGTGAGCTGGTGTGTGTAACTGTATAGGTGAGTAAATGGGAGTGTGATTAATTATTTGAATGACTGACTAGGTGTGTGAGTACCTGTATGGAGTGACGGTGTGTGAGTGTCTATATAGGTGTATGAGTGCATATGATAGTCCTGTACTGAGTGATTGTAAGTATGAGTGACTGTACGGGTGAATGAGTGGATATGTGTTTAGACCTAAGAATCAGTGAGTGGGTATGTAGTTATTGCTGCTGGAGTGTCTATGGTTTTGAGAATGGCAGTCTGTAATTTAGAGTGGGTGTATCAAAGGTTACATTAGGGTGTGAGAAGATGCATCAAATTATCACATGGATGATGTCGTCAGTGATCAGTGATGTCATTTGAGATGTCATGAGTGATGTCATCAGTGATGTCACTGACCATGTCATGAGTGATGTAATATGTGACGTCATCAGCAGTGCATTGCGGGGGCGCGAGTTATAGTTAGCTGAACTAACTATAACGGGGGAATTTCTCTGGTTTTGTACGAGTGAAATGTCCAACTAACTATAACTGTCCCTAAAACTTATGGTTTTGTACAGTGAATTTCTAAGGTTTTTTAAATGCTAATTTCTAACTATAACGTGCCTGAAACCTATGGTTTTTTTCAGTGAATTTCAAAGGTTTTTTAAATGCTAGTTTCTAACTATGCCTACAGAGGTAGGACATGTGAAGAAAGAAGAAGAAAAGCGCAGAAAGAAGGAAGACAAATGCAGAAAGAGGCAACGGAAGTCCAGAAAGACTAAAAAGTGCAAGAAGAAGGAAGAGATGTGCAGAAAGAACCAACAGAGGAGTAGAAAGTACTCCTGTGCCCCCAACTTTTTGCTGATGGGTACTGGTGGTACTGGTACTGGTGGTAAAAGACACTTAGAATACAGTGAAAACACCTACATACACTAGGGGACACTATGCGTTGGGGTACCCCTGTGATTAGCATGACCTCCTCTGTATTTGCCATGAGTTAGTGCCTGGGTCATTGGATGAGTACATGGTGCTCGCTGGTTGATTGGAGGAATGCATGGGTAGTGACAGGGCGATGGCTGGACTGCATCAGTAGTGCTCAGGGTAAGTTGGAGGATTAATTCCCCTTGAATCCTGAGGGTCCCTATTTGATAAAAGCGATGGCGGTCCCCGGGGCCTTGGAGGCCCCCCAAACATTAAAAAAAAAAAAAAGCCCCGGGAGGTGGCGGTCTCCGGGGCTGCAGGGGCCCCCACGGGCCCTTCATATATTTGTTGGCAATGCCCCCGGGACCTGGTCCACCCGGAGGTCTCAATTAAATGAAGCGCGGTATCCCGCGCTTCATTTATTTTTACATTTCGGCGGGATTTGCGAACCCTGCGCGAATTTCGCCAATTTTGTTTAACAAAATGCTTTTTATGGCCCTGGGGTTCCTTGTGGGACCCCCTGAGCAGGCCTAGGGGGTCAGGGTGTTTCTACCCTGCCCCCTTCTTCTTTTTCTCCTTTGTTTCCCTGTTTTCTTGTGACTCTGTTCTACCGAGTCACAAGATGGCTGCCAACACTTCCTGGTTTGGAGTGTTGGCAGCCAATTAAAATGAAGCTCGTGGTTGGGAGGGTTTGCGGATCCACCGCGCCTCTAGATATCGATATTTGTTTTTTTTACAATTTCTCAGCAACTACCGAACGGATTTACACCGTTTTTGAAAAGGTCGCTTTCTGAGCCAAGCAGTTCTCAAATAGCGACAAAGCACTTTGGATAAAAAAACAGAGATAACAAATAATTCAAGTTGACCACTTGATTAAATGTTACGCTTGGGGAGATAATGTGGTGTTACCAAGTTGTAGTTTCTGCTTCAGCTCGTCATTCTGTGATTCTGGTCAAATCACTTAATCTCCCCATGCCTACAACCAAAATGAGTTTGTCCTTGTATGATGTAACCAATGCTCATGTAAAGCACTCCAATATCTGACCAGCCTGCACTATATAAAACTGCAAAAAAACAAAGGATAAAAAGTATTTTGCACACTTCTGTCATTGGGCTATATGTGGGCTACATCTGGGTGATATTTGTGCTACATTTGGGCTCTTTTTTCCTCTGGTGGCCATCTTGGGAGACTTATTTGTTATGAAGTTTCCTAATTTCCTCATTTACTGCAGTCTCCTCAGTAGGAAATGCTTTCAGTTTTTTACTTTGATTCCATCAAGAAGGCATTCAGATGTGTCACACACTTGCCATAAATTCAGAATGTTAGCACTCTAGTTGCTCATTAGATCGCTGTAGTAAAGCTACTGCTCACCAGGGAGTTAACTGGAAGTCTACTGCTGGTATTGAAAGTGATTGTTTCAGTCTGCATGTCAGAATTTTCTAATGAAATAGAAGAGGATTTGAGATCTCACTTAAAACATGTCCTAATTTTTCTTTCTACAGCACTAACCATAATTTCTATGACAAAATGAACCCCCTCATTTTGTTCCTTTTTAAATTAAATGTTTTAAGTGTTACCAGTTTATTCCAATCAAGATGGCTTCAGGTGTGCCATACTTTTGTCATAAGTAAGGCTGTTAGCACTCTAGTTGTTCTTTAGAACACTCTGGGAAGCTGCAGTAGAACACAAAGGAATCAACTGACAGTCTCTGCCATTGTTGGATGTACATGTTTTACTGAGAATGTCAGACTTCATTCTCACATGACTGAGAAAGATAATGTGAATTTACAGAAAATATGCTCTCATTTTAGCTTCTGGAGCACCTTCCAAACCTCTGTGGGACAAGCATGAGAACATTGTTTTCTCTCAAACATGATTCATGAAATCCCAGCAGAAGGTTTTTCACAGGGTAAAATCCCCCTAGAACACACAATTCCTAAAATTAGTATGGTACCATCAACAAATGAATTCTAATGTAACTAAAGTCTATCACCCTTTATAGTTCTCCTTTTGGTGATCCTCAAAATCTTCTATTCACTACAATGCATTTCATTGGGGTGCTATCATGTATATTGGTCCCAAGATGGCTGCCAACACTTCTTGGATGAAGTGCTGACAGCCAATCAGATCTCACGATGACATGTGTGGTTAGGCTCCGCCCAGATATATAAAGTTCTTTTTCCTTTAATATTGAAAAAACTACTGAACGGATTTACACCATTTTTGAAAAGGTCGCTTTCTGAGCCAAGCAGTACATATGTATGTGTGTGTCTGTGTATGTGTATATATGTGTGTGTGTGTGTGTGTGTGTGTGTGTGTGTGTGTGTGTGTGTGTGTATATATATATATATATATATATATTCACTGACAAAACCATAGGTTTTAGGGACAGTTATAGTTAGTTGGACATTGCACTCGTACAAAACCTGTGAAATTCCCCCGTTATAGTTAGTTCAGCTAACTATAACTCGCGCCCCCACAATGCACTGCTGATGACGTCACATATTACATCACTCATGACATGGTTAGTGACATCACTGATGACATCATCCACGTGATAATCTGATGCACCTCCTCACACCCTAATATAACCTTTGATACATCCACTCTAAATTACAGACTGCCATTCGCAAAACCATAGACACTCCAACACCAATAACTACATACCCACTCATTGATTCTTAGGTCTACACACACATCCACTCACTCACGTGTACAGTCACTCATACTTACGGTCACTCAGTACAGGACTATCGTATGCACTCATACTCCTATATAGACACTCAAACACCGCCACTCATCCATAGAGGTACTCACACACCTAGTCAGTCATGCAAAAAATTAATCACACACCCATTTACTCACCTATACAGTTATACACACACCAGCTCACTTACTCATACAAATACTAGCACATTCTTACGCTCTTATACAATCACTGATGCAAGCACACACTCATCCATACAGTCACTCTCACAATCACACACTCTCGCTTATAGCTATTTATATACTCCAACACACATATATACTGCTTTTCACATATGTATTTACTCACACATGTACCACTGGGACATACATTCACTCACTAACACACTCTTACACACACTTACCCACCCATACAGTCTATCACAGATGCACTCTTGAAACCATCCACCCAGTGAATTACCCACTCACACATCTATGC
This sequence comes from Calotriton arnoldi, assembly GCA_963921515.1. Lineage (NCBI taxonomy): Eukaryota > Metazoa > Chordata > Amphibia > Caudata > Salamandridae > Calotriton > Calotriton arnoldi. Next base: position 727,005 of record CAWUFW010003876.1, on the reverse strand, counting down.
ACAGTCGCACACACCCCACCCACACAAACACTCAGGCACCCATACAGATACTCAGACAACCAATCAATAACTCATATAGACACTCATGTAGCTATTCACAAACCCATGCAGCCACTTACACAGCAACAGACAGACGGATACAGACATTCACATAGTTTAGTCACTAACCCATGCATTCAGTAAGATACGTTTAATCACTCACTTATAGACTGTCACGCACCTACTAAATCATCCATTCAGACACTTATACACCCACTCATTCTTCAATACGCCTTTCCCTATATATATTAAACATATTTAAACTTTACAGAAACAGTCACTGGATAATGTCATCAGTGATGTCATCAGTGATGTCACTGACCATGTCATGAGTGATGTCATATGTGACGTCATCAGCAGTGCATTGCGGGGGCGCGAGTTATAGTTAGCTGAACTAACTATAACGGGGGAATTTCACGGGTTTTGTACGAGTGCAATGTCCAACTAACTATAACTGTCCCTAAAACCTATGGTTTTTTCAGTGAATTTCAAAGGTTTTTAAATGCTAATTTCTAACTATAACGTGTCTGAAACCTATGGTTTTTTCAGTGAATTTCAAAGGTTTTTAAATGCTAATTTCTAACTATGCCTACAGAGGTAGGACATGTGAAGAAAGAAGAAAAAACGCACAGAAAGAAGCAAAAGATGTGCAGAAAGAACCAACAGAGGAGCAGAAAGAGGCCTTGTTGCAAAATCATCCTGTGCCCATAACTTTTTCATACGGGTACTGGTGGTAACTGACTCTGACTAACCAGAGCCAGTGCTATGCTAAAAGACACTTAGAATACAGTGAAAACACCTACATACACTAGGGAACACTATGCGTTGGGGTACCCCTGTGATTAGCATGACCTCCTCTGCAAGTCCCTAGTACATAATAGGGCAGGGGGATTAAAACTACCTCTTAAAACGCGCTACAGGGCGCGTTTGCACAGTGGTGAAGGGAGGGGGGGCCTGAGGTGACGTGTGCAAACGCGCCCCGTGGCGCGTTTAAAGTTGTGGGATTAAGTCCCCTTGAATCCTGAGGGTCCCTGGGGCCCAACTAGCCCACCAGGTACTTCCAGTAAGCACCACAGGCCTGCGTTGCAACGCCTGTAACAAATTGTGCAGTTGTGTTTAGGTAGTGAAGAGGGTCGTGCTGGGGGTAGTGTTTTAGGGTTTAGGGTAGTGCAGTGGTGTTTGGGTAGTGTAGGGGGTCATGCTGGGGGTAGATTTAGGGTTTAGGGTAGTGCAGTGGTGTTTGGGTAGTGTAGGGAGTCGTGCTGGGGGGAGTGTTTTAGGGTTTAGGGTAGTGCAGTGGTGTTCGGGCAGTGTAGGGGGTCGTGCTGGGGCTGGTGTTTCAGGGATTAGGGCAGTGCAGTGGTGTTCGGGCAGTGTAGGGGGTCGTGCTGGGGCTGGTGTTTCAGGGTTTTGGGCAGAGCAGTGGTGTTCGGGCAGTGTAGGGGGTCGTGCAGGGGTGGTGTTTCAGGGTTTAGGGCAGTGCAGTGGTGTTCGGGCAGTGTAGGGGGCGGTGCTGGGGGTGGTGTTTCAGGGTTTAGGGCAGTGGTGTTAGGGCAGTGTAGGGGGTGTTGCTGGGGGTAGTGTTTCACGGTTTAAGGCAGTGCAGTGGTGTTCGTGCAGTGTAGGTGGTCGTGCTGGGGCTGGTGTTTCAGGGTTTAGGGCAGTGCAGTAGTGTTCGGGCATTGTAGGTGGTCGTGCATGGGGTGGTGTTTCAGGGTTTAGGGCAGTGCAGTGGTGTTCGGGCAGTGTAGGCGGTCGTGCTGGGGCTGGTGTTTCAGGGTTTAGGGCAGTGCAGTGGTGTTCGGGCAGTGTAGGGGGTCGTGCTGGGGCTGGTGTTTCAGGGTTTAGGGCAGTGCAGTGGTGTTCGGGCAGTGTAGGGGGTCTTGCTGGGGGTAGTGTTTCAGGGTTTAGGGCAGTGCAGTGGTGTTTGGGCAGTTTAGTGGGTCGTGAAGGGAGTGGTGTTTCAGGGTTTAGGGCAGTGCAGTGGTGTTCGGGCAGTGTAGGGGGTCGTGTAGGGGCTGGTGTTTCAGGGTTTAGGGCAGTGCAGTGGTGTTCGGGCAGTGTAGGTGGTCGTGCTGGGGGTAGTGTTTTTGGGTAGTGCAGTGGTGCTTGTGTAGTGTATGGGGTCGTGCTGGGGTAGTGTTTTAGGATTTAGGTTAGTGCAGTGGTGGTTGGGTAATGTAGGGGGTCGTGCTGGGGGTAGTGTTTTAGGGTTTAGGGTAGTGCAGTGGTGCTTGTGTAGTGTAGTGGGTCGTGCTGGGGGTAGTGGTTTAGGGTAGTGCAGTGGTGTTTGTGTAGTGTAGGGGGTCATGTTTTAAAACCCCATCATTTTGTTCCTTTTTAAATTAAATGTTTTAAGTGTTACCGGTTTATTCCAATCAAGATGGCTTCAGGTGTGCCATACTTTTGTCATAAGTAAGGCTGTTAGCACTCTAGTTGTTCTTTAGAACACTCTGGGAAGCTGCAGTAGAACACAAAGGAATCAACTGACAGTCTCTGCCATTGTTGGATGTACATGTTTTACTGAGAATGTCAGACTTCATTCTCACATGACTGAGAAAGATAATGTGAATTTACAGAAAATATGCTCTCGTTTTAGCTTCTGGAGCACCTTCCAAAACTCTATGGGACAAGCATGTGAAAATAGTTTTCTCTCAAACATGATTCATGATATCCCATCAGAAGGTTTTTCACAGGGTAAAATCACCTTAGAACACACCACAATTCCTGAAATTAGTATGGTACCAACAAATGAATTCTAATGTAACTAAAGTCTGTTATCACCCTTTATAGTTCTCCTTTTGGTAACCCTCAAAATCTTCGATTCACTACAATGCATTTCAATGGGGTACTATCATTTATATTGGTCCCAAGATGGCTGCCAGCAATTCCAGGATGAAGTGCTGACAGCCAATCAGATCTCACAATGACATGTGTGGTTAGGCTCTGCCCAGATATATATGTGATTTTACTTTTGATTTTCTCAGGAACTACTGAACGGATTTACACCATTTAAGCAAAAGGCACGACACTGAACCAAGGGCTACCTCTGCCAAATTTGGTGTATTTCCGTTCAGCAGTTCGGGCTGTAGCTGCGATGAACGGTTCCTATGGAAAAATGAATGGGGAAAACGCGTTTTGGGACCCCCCTTTTTCTCGGCCCCACGTGACGTATCACCCGAGACTTTCAGGATAGGAGCGGACCGGAGCGCCCCAACAAGTTGGAGCTTTGCGAAGATTCGTCAACCGGCGCCAACGTTATTTCAAATAGAATGTTGCGGATTTCCAATAGAAAATAGGTCCTAACTATCTACTGGCGGCCGCCAGTAGATAGTTATAGTTGGGACCTATTTTCCATAGGAAATCCGCAACATTCTATTTGAAATAACGTTGGCGTCAATTGACGAATCTTCGCGAAATTTTCAAACTTTATGGCCCGCTCCGGTCCGCTCCTATCCTGAAAGTCTCGGGGTGATACGTCAAGTGGGGGCCGAGAAAAAAAGGGGGGGTCCCAAAACGCGTTTTCCCCATTCATTTTCCCATAGGAAACTTTAGCCACGGCTACAGCCCGAACTGCTGAACGGAATTACACCAAATTTGGCAAAGAGGTAGCCCTTGGTTCAGAAAGAACCCTTTTGTTAAATGGTGTAAATCCGTTCAGTAGTTGCTGAGAAAATCAAAGTAAAATCCCATATATATCTGGGCGGAGCCTAACCACACATGTCATTGTGAGATCTGATTGGCTGTCAGCACTTCATCCTGGAATTGCTGGCAGCCATCTTGGGACCAATATAAATGATAGTACCCCATTGAAATGCATTGTAGTGAATCGAAGATTTTGAGGGTTACCAAAGGAGAACTATAAAGGGTGATAACAGACTTTAGTTACATTAGAATTCATTTGTTGGTACCATACTAATTTCAGGAATTGTGGTGTGTTCTAAGGTGATTTTACCCTGTGAAAAACCTTCTGATGGGATATCATGAATCATGTTTGAGAGAAAACTATTTTCACATGCTTGTCCCATAGAGTTTTGGAAGGTGCTCCAGAAGCTAAAGCGAGAGCATATTTTCTGTAAATTCACATTATCTTTCTCAGTCATGTGAGAATGAAGTCTGACATTCTCAGTAAAACATGTACATCCAACAATGGCAGAGACTGTCAGTTGATTCCTTTGTGTTCTACTGCAGCTTCCCAGAGTGTTCTAAAGAACAACTAGAGTGCTAACAGCCTTACTTATGACAAAAGTATGGCACACCTGAAGCCATCTTGATTGGAATAAACTGGTAACACTTAAAACATTTAATTTAAAAGGAACAAAATGATGGGGTTCATTTTGCCATAGGAATTATGGTTAGTGCTGCAGAAAGAAAATTTAGGGCATGTTTTAAGTGAGATCTCAAATCCTCTTCTATTTCATTAGAAAATTTTGACATGCAGACTGAAACAATCACTTTCAATACCAGTAGTAGACTTCCAGTTAACTCCTTGGTGAGCAGTAGTTTTACTACAGTGATCTAATGAACAACTAGAGTGCTAACATTCTGAATTTATGGCAAATGTGTGACACATCTGAATGCCTTCTTGATGGAATCAAAGTAAAAAACTGAAAGCATTTCCTACTGAGGAGACTGTAGTAAATGAGGAAATTAGGAAACTTCATAACAAATAAGTCTCCCAAGATGGCCACCAGAGAAAAAAGAGCCCAAATGTAGCACAAATATCACCCAGAGGTAGCCCACGTATAGCCCAATGACAGAAGTGTGCAAAACACTTTTTATTTTGTTTTTTGCAGTTTTATATAGTGCAGACTGGTCAGGTATTGGAGTGCTTTACATGAGCATTGGTTACATCACACCAGGACAAATTCATGTTGGTTGACCCCTACACTACCCAAACACCACTGCACTACCCTAAATCAACCCCTACACTACACAAACACCATTGCACTACCCTAAAACACTAGAACCCAGCACGACCCCCTTCACTACCCAAACACAACTGCACTACCCTAAACTCAAAAACACTACCCCAGCACAACCCCCTCCACTACCCAAACACCACTGCACTACCCTAAATCAACCCCTACACTACACAAACACCACTGCACTACCCTAAAACACTACCCCCAGCACAACCCCCTACACCACCCAAACACCACTGCACTACCCTAAACCCTAGAAAAGAAACCCCCACCCCATGCCCAATCCCCCTTACCTCTCATTCCTCGTGCTTCCTCTCTCCTCGTGGTTCCTGCTTCACGTCGTCTCTGAGGGGCGGTGCCCGTCGTTGTGAGGAAACGGAACAGCCTCTGTTTCCTTACGACATGGATAGTCTACATGTTTTTTAGAACGCATGGTCATTTACCATACATACCTTTCCACAAAATTCGTTGTAAAGGCATGCGTGGTAAATGACCATGCGTTCTAAAAAATGCGTAGTAATGACTTCGTGATGTACAACGCATGCGTGGTAATGCATGCGTTGTAATGGTATCGCAAAGTAAAAAGTCGTTGTAACGGCTGTTTACAGTTCGAAGCTGGCCCCTGTTCTTCAGTGAGACGTTTATTTGATTAATTAGGAGGAAGGAATGTGTTTTTTTACCGAAAAGTGCATTCCCGGCTGTTGTATTGTGAAAGTGTCCGCGTGGCCTGGTTTCACTTCCGGTGAGAGAGTGGAAGAGTCTGGATCTAAAGGAGTTCTGTTGTTGGACGGGGCCGGCGCAACATTTCATCAGAAAACATAGCTAATGGAAAGCGTCCTCCCTGAAGTGTGGAGCAGTGCCATGAGAGGTCAACGAGTGTGCGTCCCACCGCAGTATGACCGTACCGCGTGACCCATGTGCCACCTCCAGGGTACAGGAGGCAGAAGCGGCATCGCAGGTCCTCTTGAAGACCGTTGTAGCACTAATTCTACATTTTGGTACTAGGGCATTTTAACTTCGTCGTTCCTGCCAGATACAAAGAGAAGATCCTGTGTTATTCAGTGACCTCGTTACCTTTTTTGTGGGTTGTGGTGCTTGTCACTTCGCTGCCCCACCGGTGCACACGACTGGGCACCCCACCTCGTGTGCCATCTGCAGGGCCTCGGATTACTGGTTTCGGTGGGTGTATCAAAAGTTATATTAGGGTGTGAGAAGATGCATGAAATTATCACATGGATGATTTCATCAGTGATGTCACTGACCATGTCATCAGTGATGTAATATGTGACGTCATCAGCAGTGCATTGCGGGGGCGCGAGTTATAGTTAGCTGAACTAACTATAACGGGGGAATTTCACAGGTTTTGTACGAGTGCAATGTCCAACTAACTATAACTGTCCCTAAACCCTATGGTTTTTTTCAGTGAATTTCAAAGGTTTTTTAAATGCTAATTTCTAACTATAACGTGTCTGAAACCTATGGTTTTTTCAGTGAATATATATTATCTACTGGCGGTCGCCAGTAGATAGTTATAGTTAGGACCTATTATCCATAGGAAATCCGCGACATTCTATTTGAAATAACGTTGGCGCCGGTTGACGAATCTTCGAAAGTTTCCAACTTGTTGGGGCGCTCCGCTCCTACCCTGAAAGTCTCGGGTTGATTCGTCAAGCGGGGGCCGAGAAAAAGGGGGTCCCAAAACGCGTTTTCCCCATTCATTTTTCCATAGGAACCTTTAGTCGCAGCTACAGCCCGAACTGCTGAACGGAATTACACCAAATTTGGCAAAGAGGTAGCCCTTGGTTCAGACTGGTGCCTTTTGCTTAAATGGTGTAAATCCGTTCAGTAGTTCCTGAGAAATTCACAAGTAAAGTCACATATATATCTATGGCCGAGTAGGGTCCGCGTACCCTCCCGATCACGAGCTGCATGCTAATTGGCTGTCAGCTGGCTGTCAACATTCCGATTCAGGAAGTGTTGGCAGCCATTTTGTCCCTCGGCAATGCGCACAAAGGGGGCAGGGTAGAAACCCCCTAACCCCCTAGGCCTGCTCAGGGGGTCCCACAAGGACCCCCTGGGCAAAAAAAAGCATTTTATTTTTTTTTTTAAATCGGCAGGATGCGCTCAGGGAGAGCGAATCCTGCCGGAAAAAAAAAAATCAAAGCGCGGTCTCCGCGCTTCGATGTTAATTTGCCCCGGGTGGGCCAAGTCCCGGGGGCATGGTGGGGGGGTTAAATTTATGTATGGGGGCCTCTTGGGGCCCCCAAGCCCGGGGACCGCCACCCCCGGGGCTTTAACAAAAATGGTGCGGGAGGGCTCTTTGCCCTCCCGCTGCCCGAGGACCGCCACCTCCCGGGGCACTAAAAAATTAAAAATGGGGGTCCGTTTGGACCCCGAAGCCCCGGGGACCACCACCTCCCGGGGCTTTGAAAATGTGGGGATGGGGCCGCGCGGCCCCCTCCTGGAGCCAGTGATGGCCCTGGGGACCGCCACCCCCAGGGCCGGCTACTGCAGTGTCCCGGGGTGCCTACCCCGGGACACTGCTGTTTGCAATGACAGGAAGGGAGCCTTGCGGCTCCGTCCTGTCATTGCAAACTGCTTTGGATATTGGAAGCGAGAGCAGAAACCTGCTCTCGCTTCCAATATCCAAAGCTGATTGCTTTCCACATGGGGAGCAGCATGTTAGCTGCTCCCCATGTGGAAAGCAATGCCGGCTCGCGCAGGAGGCGGGGAGCCGGCTGGGACTGTGGGGGATTGGGGACCCCCACAGTCCCCAACCAGAGGCCAGGCCCCGGGGATGGGGTCCCCGGGGCCTTAAATGGCCTGGAGGAGGGGGCCACGCAGCCCCCTCCAAATAAAAAAATCGAGGCCATGCCCGGGGGATGGGGTCCCCGGGGCCAATACAGGCCCAGGGAAGGGGGGCCACGCAGCCCCCTCCCATGAAAAAAAAAAAAACGACCGGCATCGTGCCGGGAGGCCCCGCCCCCTCCATGCAGTACTCTGCAAACGCGCCCCTGGCGCGTTTGCAGAGGAGAGCAATTCCCCTTGAATACTGGGGGTCCCTGGGGGCCAACTAGCCCACCAGGAACCTCCAGTATGCGCCAGGGAGCTGCGTTGCAGAGACGTGTACAGAGGCCACGCCCCTTTTACACCTCTCTGCAACGCAGCTCTGTGGCGCTTTTTGGAGGTATATGGTGGGCTAGTTGGACTCCAGGGACCCTCAGGATTCAAGGGGACTCAATCCCCCAACTTAGAAACGCGCCACGGGGCGCGTTTGCACAGTGGTGAAGGGAGGGGGCGGGGCTTCAGGTGACATGTGTGCAAACAGGCCCCGTGGCGCGTTTTAAGATGGGGAATAAATTCCTTTTCAATCCTGAGGGTCCCTAGGGGCCAACTAGCCCACCAGGTACCTCCAGTAAGCGCCACGGAGCTGCGTTGCAGAGTGTTGTAAAAAGGGGCGTGGCCTCTGAACACCTCTCTGCAACGCAGTCCCCTGGCGCATACTGGAGGTAACTGGTGGGCTAGTTGGCCCCTAGGGACCCTCGGGATTGAGGAGGAATTAATTGTCCAACTTAAAACGCGCCACAGGGTGTGTTTGCAGACATGTCACCTTAGGTCCCACCCCCTTCCTTTACCATTGTGCAAATATTCCTCTAAAATCAGCCGAAATACGAATTTCGATTTACTCACCTGTTATCAGGAGAGACCTCATTGCTGCATCTTTCAGCCCAGTACTGGTCCTGAAAAGTAATTTTAACCGTACTTACCAGTAACTTGAATTTCCTTCCATAGGCTAACATTGACTGGTTTCACTTGGAAATTCTTCTAAGTGTGGAGTTTTGGAACTTTATAATATTCCTCTAAAATCAGCCGAAATACGAATTTCGATTTACTCACCTGTTATCAGGAGAGAACCCAGTGCTGCATCTTTTAGCCCAGCACTGACCCTGAAAAGTAATTCTAACCGTACTTACCAGTAACTTGAATTTCCTTCCATAGGAATCCATTGTCTGGTTTTCAGCAGAAAAGTTTCAAAATGTCGATTTTCACAAACTACAACTATTCCTTAAAAATCGCATGTATGACTTAAACGCATTCTTTCAACTGTTTACAGGAGATGCACCAGTGCTGGTTCCAGGATCCACCACTGAGCAAGAAAAAGTAACGATAACACTACTTACCTGCTAAGTGAATTTCCTCCCATATGATAACATTGGTGATTCTATATGAAAAAGTTTCTAAGTGTCAACTTTTAAAATACAATAATATTCCTTAAAAATCACTACTGTAACAAACGCTTTTACTCAACTGTTTACAGGAGATGTCCCAGGACTGAATCTAGGATCCAGTCCTGTGGTTAGAAAAGTAATCCATAAAGTAACTAATTGCATTTAACTAGAAATTCACATTGAGCTCAATGTTGCTTTGTTTTTGAAATTGTGTTGCCCATTGCAACAACTGTAACTACTGTACTTAAAAGTCTATTGCCTATTTGCAAAGTATTTAATCTAAAGTAATTCATTCTGAGAAAGTATATTTTGTAATGTATAATGTAATTACAATGTAATTTAAAAAATAAAATATCTAAAAATAAATAGTTTAAAAAAATGTTGTAAATCGGTATCAAAAAAATAAATATAACAATTAATACATTTAAAAATTGTCATTTACAAAACCTTTGAAATTCACTGAAAAAAACCATAGGTTTCAGACACGTTATAGTTAGGAATTAGCATTTAAAAAACCTTTGAAATTCACTGAAAAAACCATAGGTTTCAGGCACGTTATAGTTAGGAATTAGCATTTAAAAAACCTTTGAAATTCACTGAAAAAACCATAGGTTTCAGGCACGTTATAGTTAGAAATTAGCATTTAAAAAACCTTAGAAATTCACTGAAAAAACCATAAGGTTTTAGGGACAGTTATAGTTAGTTGGACATTGCACTCGTACAAAACCAGTGAAATTCCCCCGTTATAGTTAGTTCAGCTAACTATAACTCGCGCCCCCGCAATGCACTGCTGATGACGTCACATATTACATCACTCATGACATGGTCAGTGACATCACTGATGACATCACTGATGACATCTCAAATGACATCTCAAGTGACATCACTGATGACATCACTGATGACATCATCCATGTGAGAATTTAATGCATCTTCTCACACCCTAATATAAGTTTTGATACACCCACTCTAAATTACAGACTGCCATTCTCAAAACCATACACACTCCAATACCAATAAGTACATACCCACTCACTGATTCTTAGGTCTACACACACACACACACACACACACACACACACACACACACACACACACACACACACACACACACACACACACACACACACACACACACACACACACTTACAGTCACTCAGTACAGGACTATCATATGCACTCCAACACCTATATAAACACACACGCAACTCATCCTTAGAGGTACTCGCACACCTAGTCAGTCATGCAAATAATTAATCGCACTCCAATTTACTCACCTATACAGTTATACACACCAGCTCACTTACTCATAAAAATACTAGCACATTCTTACGCTCCTATGCAATCACTGATGCAAGCACACACTCATCCATATAGCCACTCTCACAATCACACACTCACTTATAGCCATTTATATACTCCAACACACATATATACTGCCTTTCACATGTGTAGTTACTCACACATGTACCACTGAGATATACATCCAATCACTAACACACCCATACACACACTCACCCACCCATACAGTCCATCACAGACGCACTCTTTAAACCATGCACCCAGTGAATCACCCACTCACACATCTATGCACAGTCACACACACACCCCACCCACACAAACACTGAGGCACCCATACAGATACTCAGAGAACCAATCCATAACCCATATAGACACTCATTTAGCTAGTCAGAAACCCATGCAGCTGCTTACACAACAACAGACAGACGGATACAGACATTCACACAGTTTAGTCACTCACCCATGCATCCAGTAAGATACGTTTAATCACTCACTTATAGACTCTGTCACGCACCTACTAAATCATCCATTCAGGCGCTTCTACACCCACTCATTCTTCAATACGCCTTTCCCTATATATATTAAACATATTTAAACTTTACAGAAACACACAGTCACTGGATGATGTCATCAGTGATGTCATTTGAGATGTCATCAGTGATGTCATCAGTGATGTCACTGACCATGTCATGAGTGATGTAATATGTGACGTCATCAGCAGTGCATTGCGGGGGCGCGAGTTGGTTACCTGAACTAACTATAACGGGGGAATTTCACGGGTTTTGTACGAGTGCAATGTCCAACTAACTATAACTGTCCCTAAAACCTTATGGTTTTTTCAGTGAATTTCTAAGGTTTTTTAAATGCTAATTTCTAACTATAACGTGCCTGAAACCTATGGTTTTTTCAGTGAATATATATATATATATATTTTGAGTGAAACTTCCCTGCCCTTATTTAATCAAAAGTACGGTTTTTAAAGGGTGTTGTAAGCCCACCCTCTTCTACGTCCACTTTCACTATGGATACGTTTTTATTTTTTTTCTGTCGATCACTTTTGTTTGTGTTCATTAACATTAGAAAAATTGAGGTAATCAAATAGCTTGTGTGTTTTAAAAAAAAAAAAAAAAAAAATATTTAAAAAGAGAAATTCATATTCTGCTCAAAGTTGGGACTTTTTCTGTGATTTTCTCTTTAAAGGCTCAATGAAAATAAACCATGCACATGCCTGCTAAATATGATGCACTTCTTTTTCCGTTATTTCTCTCTTCCCTGACCGAGATCTCTTTAGAGCTTTTCATGGGAAGTACTAATTTTGGGACTGACCACCAACCATTAAGGTCTACATTTGGCAAACCACATGAATATACTGGAATTTAGTTTTAGAAATTTTTATGCAGATCAATCAGTGAAGATGACAAAACCTGAAAGCCAGCCAAACATACCCTTTCCTACTAAACTCTCTAGCCAACCTTAACAGAGGCATGCATACCTTGGCTCTTATGTAAATGTATTTATTTCTAATAGATATTTATATGAATAAATTGAAATTGTGTATGCCTTCGGTTAATGAAGTGGCTACTGATGACATTGTTCTATGCATATCGGAAGAAAGACTTGAAGTCTTGCCTGAATTCCACCTTTTTAAAAATCTATACCAGAGTGCTGTGTTGACCCAACGCAGGCTGTCGCTTAACAGGAAAATATTCATGTCTATCTTCGTAAAGTAGCATCTCGTGGATTGTTCGGTTATGTGACTTCCTTTGGGAGATTACCCTTTACTAACTGCCTATCAGGCAATGAGACACTTGAACTCTTCAGCGAGCCAGTCTTACAGTCATGCAGTCAGCATGCAAAGTTTCACGGCTGAGGATTATCTGTGCAACTTCTTGAAGCCGAAGGAGGATGCCACATAACATGTTTTCTTATCTGTTCGCTTATGAAAATATGGGAATGTTAACCATTCAAAGGACATGGCAATTTTAAAGCGGTGGGGCCGCGTTGTAATGCCAAGCTATGCATCTAATGTTAGTGAAGTCGTGGAGGGTCGTAAAAACCCTGAAAAAGGTGAGGCCTCACTGCAAAATGAGAGCGTGGTGTTAGAGAAGGCATTGATCTAGGTAAGGTGGCTTGGGCAGGGCACCGGAATAGGGCCGAAGAGAGATTTAAGTTTGGAAGGTGCTTGCAGGTCGCTGGTGTTCTTTGAAAGTAGTGGGACACAATACCTCGCCAGAATTGCAGCCTGGGAGCAAGCAAAATGCGCTAGCCCAACTGTTTCATTAAGAGTTCATAGGGTTGAGGTGAGGTTGAAGCGTTGAGTTCACTCCTGGAAAGTCTTTAAAAAAAATAGATGCAAATAATGCACTTTACTGTACATTTCTCACATAAATTTACTAACCTGTAGTACCCTTTGAAAGGGTTCTTGCATAATATTCCATAGATTCATGGTATGCAAATTGTAGTCTTTGCATAGGAGGTGATCTAAGTTTGCCCATCCTATCAAATTTTGGCAAATGGCTCATTGTTCGATTGAGTTCCCTTTAAAAATGTATGAAAGACCATATGTGTTTAAGGTTGGTCAAAAATGCAATTTCATGTGATTTATCATTTATCTAAACTTCTACATATCACTTTCTATAATTTTTGCGTCCAACCCCTTCCTAGTAGATGCTCAAACATGTTATAACTGAGAATCTCAATGGAAGCACAGAGGTGAGGAAACAAACGGTGCATAGCTCTCCTATTTTTAGACTGTACTACAGAGCCAGAAAGCTATTACAGCCTTGTACATTAGTGCTTTTGTTCTGGTTATGAAGGCCTTGCAGATTTGGACAGCAGACTATTTACACTAATGGTAAATCTTGGTGTTTCAGACAGCAGTTCAGACTGTTACTCTAATAATTTTTAAATGTATGGAAAATAGTATTTTGTACCCAAATGTCCGCTTGTGTTTCCAAAAATACACATATTGGGCTATGAAATGTATTCACTTCATATTTAACACAAACCTCAATCTCCCCAAAAAAAACGTATTTTTATTAAAACACAATCTATGTCCTGAAATATCCTCTTCTTAATTTGTCTATCCATGTTTGGTGCTCTTATATAAATTATATTCATGTGAAACTGCCACACATGGATAGATTCTGCCTTGCTTGTCCAGTAATCAATCAAGGACTGATAAAGCGTGACTACTCACCCATGAGGGTCTCAAGGCGCGGGGAGGGGGCTGGGTCTACAGTTCAGTCGAAGAGCCAGGTCTTGAGGTCCTTCCTGAATTGCAGCAGGTGCCGAGGCTGGGAGTTCCAGGTCTACGCAGTGAGGTCAGAGAAGGATCATCCTACAGCGTGGTCTTGCAGATCCGTGGGATGGTGGCCAGGTATAGATGGCTGTTGATGTGGTTGCGGCATGGGATGTTCAGGATGAGTCTAGCGGAGGCGGTCTGGATGGCCTGCAGTTTATTTTGGAGTTTCCGGATAGTGCCGGCATAGTGTTGCCGTAGTAGAGTCTGCTGCTGAGGAGCGCATGGGTGACCGTTTTCTTGAACTCTGTGGGGATCTTACAAAGGAGGCAGAGTGTGTGGAAGTGACTGTTGATTTGGCGGTTCATTGAGAGCGAGGAGTCCAGGATGATGCCAAGGTTTCGTGCGTTGTCTGGGGGAGGGGGGGGGTGATTTTGAGTTCTGCAGGCCACCAACAGTTGTCCCAGGCGGAATGGGCGGAGTTCAGGACTAGGACTTCGGTCTTGTCAGAGTTGAGCTTGTTAGGCAGCTGTTCTTCATCCAGGTGGTGACTGCTTTCATTCCGTCGTGTAAGTTGCTCTTGGCGGATGTGGGTTCGTCTGTGAGGGAGAAAATCAGCCCTCGTGTGCATCACCATCTCATGCCTTAGATGCCAGCAATTAGTCCCATTATATTATGGCAAACAGTACACTAAAAAGTGGGAAGCATCATGCTGTGGATGCACACACGAGACCAGGAATTGTTCCTATTATGCTAGGCAGGGATTGTACCTCAAGTGGGCACCATCATGGATGCCCAGAATATGCCTTCAGTTATCACCTTGAGCTAGTGCTATCGCTATACCAAAGGGGGCTTGAGGGGGGGGGGTTTAACAACATGCTATGGTGGACCACAAGGGGTAAAGAATGACCACTAATAAGCTATGGCCCAGGCTCTCCCGTGCGTTTTTATTTTTCTACTTGCCTTCCTTTCTGTGTTCCTTCTCTTCATCCTTGATGCCCCACTGCCACCCAGCCCTTGTTAAAGTCATGGGGAATACTGGCATTTGGCCACCAGCGAGGACGCTGGATTCATAGCATACACACACTGCACTGTCTTCAAAACATTTTATAATGTCTTTGGATTTTTTTCTGCCTGGTTATTCCCTTTGTAAGGGGGAGAGTTGGGTGGAGTTCCCTCTGGACCCTTTTTGTAGAGGTAGGGATTTGTCAGTTTCTTTGGTGCCACCGTTAACAGATCTGCCCTACTCAATTGGTCGTGACAGTTCAGAGTTATTTTTTCCGTTCTATGGTCCTACCCTAGCCAAGTCTAAAACTGAAGAACATCAATGCAGAAAATGCTTTGTCAGAAAAACATACTTTAGACAACCTATATGGAAATAATTCTGAATTTCTTTTGGGGAGAGTTTATGATCACCCTGAGAGTATTAGTAGTGATATTACTATTGGTGTTACTATTATTATTACCTTTATTACTGTTGTACACTGTGGGCACCAACGTCTTAAGCTGATAGTCGAACTCCAATGACCATTGTACATACGTTTGATGGTACAACAACGCAAGCATTGGTAAAGCCAGCCTATCTCTCTTTTTTTTTCTTTTTTTTTAACCATGCAGTGGCAAAACAAATGGCCCTGGCTTTTTGTTTGAAGCCAACCTTGTGTCTTTCAGTTGTCCTAGAAAGAAAATAACGCAGTGGAAAATCCCCCTGTGGTACATTAATCTGAAGTTGGGAGTGGGTCTCCTTTGCTAAATAGAATGTATTAGCAGAGTCGAGCTGTACCCCGTAAACTAAGCCACAAGACTTCTGGAAGCCCACAGGTCTTACCTACGTTTATTTAAAAAAATAAAAAAATAGGTAATTGCAAGTAATAAATAGCAATTGCCATTTTAGCAGACCAGAACATTGCCTCAAAATCAAGTTGGAGCACGTATTTCTAAAGTACAATAATTTCTAACACTTTTATCCACTTTTCTCTCGATAAAAGTCAATGACTACATGAGCACATGATTGAAACGTATTTAACAAAACCAGCTAATGAGCATGAGACTGAATCTTCTCATGGGAGTGAATGCAAGAAGATCTTGAGAAGTGGATAAGAGACCTAATCTGGTGCTGTTTTAGCTGGTTTCTGAAATTCGCGCTGCTTAATGCCAATATTCAAAGTGAGTCTGCTCACTACGAGAGGCGGGAAATATGCAGCTGGGCAACACTAAATAAAATTACTACTTTGCCTCCGAGAATCAAACTTTACAGACCTGTTAAAGGACACTTCAGGTTAATACAAGAACGACATTGAAAATTGGACTGGTAATATCCGCGCACATTAAGGCATACATAGGGAGCTTATAAAGCAATGGCACTAAGGCATGGAATATAGAATTTTGCTTTCTCAGTACTCAAATGTTTTATAAAATGAAGTTTGCATTATGGATGATGAACCTAAACAACACAGTAAATGGGTTCGACTTTGGGCCAGTATATTCAGTAATTCTGTAAGCAAGCAGGTCTTCTTGCACATCTCATGACCCAAACAAAAAGCTGTTAGTTTAACAATGTTATCATGACAGCAGAGAAAAACAAAAGCGCTTCTAGCATGAATGGCCTAATCTTGTCATAATGGCAAATGGGATGCACTTCATAAAGGAAAAAATATATAGACCATCAGCTAAAATTTCATCTCGTCGGTAAAGTAGCTACATCAAAAAACATGATCAGACTTCGAATTACAACTTACTCCTGCTGCAGCTGATGTCTTACAAAGGACTAATTGGGCTCATCACCGTAGTCCAATGGGAACACAAATGGAACATTGTAAACCTCTACGAAATGCTATTACCTTGATGGACCACCCATCCAAACGATAGCAAAACATGAAAAACTGTGAAAGCCAATGGCTTAAGTAGGCTGTCCAAAATCCTCCTCTGTGTAGAACTTCAAGGTGTACCTTTTAAAGTATTGATAACCTGACATCTCCCAGACAGCTATTTGTAGCAAGTTCTTAAACAATTCAAACTCTGTTACTGTGCATGTGTATCTTTGTCTAGTTTTTATGTTGTGGGTTAGTCAACATTTTTCCCTAGATTCCGACCCACTGGTTTTATTAGGCTCTATATGTGCACCCTCAAGGAATTCCAATTTCTCACTCTGGTTAGTGATTGTAAATCATGATTGTTTTGTTTTTAATTACTTATATAGTACTGCTTTGTGGCCAGCTCCTAACCAATTCCCTTATCGAAGGATATCATTTTGATAGATGGATCCCCTTCACTTCAGTTGTTAAAGATCAGATTGTTCAGACTGCAACTTAACAACAAAAAGCATTCCCCGTTTGTCCTTTGTCCACCAAGAAAATGGTGCTCTTGAAGCCGTAAAAGAAAACTGAAAGGTATAGCACTTTCCTGATTCACAAATTAAGCTTGATCAGGAAGCAATGGAGAGGTGTTATGTGATTAACACCTAAAAGTCCACCAGTAAGTTAAGATGACTTTGTTTTCAAGGGGCTTAAAGAAAAGACAGTTGCATGTCACACTATTAACTATACCTATATTGGTCTGCCACACTAAGACATCTACAGTATTGACTACCATTATAGCGTCATGGTAACTACATAAAGGGAAATTTAGTTTTGCTATTCTCAACTCCACCTCTTTATTTTGGCAATATCGGATCTGTATTGTAAACTCAATGTTGTTGCTGGCTAAAATTTCTACTACAGTATTGTGATACCCCCATCAAAAAGGCTGTGTTGGGACAGACCTTGGGTTTGTCCTTTTTAAATGTCCTATGCTAGGTTCCGTGATTGCAACATTATTTTGGTGGGAAGAACTCTGATGGAGTGTCTGAGGTCGAAGTGCACATGTACATGCTTCTTCATGGCTTACAAACGGTTCTTGGCCATTACACACTCACCCACTAGGCATTAATACCAATCCTTGTTTTATAACCTGCTGTTAGTTGTAATGCATCCTCACCATAGAATCTCTGCTGCTCAGCCAGTGTGTGATGTCATGGAATGTTGATGAGTGCCTGGAGGAGTGCCAGTTACAGTGGGCTGAGCATGGGGATGCTGCTCCTGGTGAGGGTACTTTACTAGATAACCTGTAACCTCTTCAATAAACCTGCTATCCTATGTGTACTAGCTAACTGACTCCTGCTTACCAAGAGGGTATCTTTCAGTTGCAACACTGGCGGCGACCGGTAGAGAACCTACATGTGACAGAGCCACTGATGAAATAAAGAAGAGCAAGTAGATTGAAGACAAAGGGAACCTACATGAGTGAAACTAATGAGAACAAATAAGGAAAGATAGATTGAAGTCTTAAAAGAAGAAACGTCCTGTATCCCACCAGTGTTCCTGCAGACAATGAACCTTAAGACTAAAGCGTGTGGCTAGACTTGTGTACTCTGAAGTGCAGATCTTGACCATGATCGTCTAGCCAGCGTCTACCAGTGCCATGGGTTCAAACTGGAATCGAATACTGAGTGCTATCGGTTAGACTGAGAATGCTGATGGGAAGTTGCTGTTAAATGGACATCTGTATTATGTAAATTGCACAGTTTGCCCCAGTACTAAGAGTAGCAGAATGCTATTGTGCAAATTTGAGACTTTTTTTAATGGGTGGCAATTTGTTTTAACAGTTCAGCACGTGGGGTGCCGTGAAAAATTGGGCTGCGTGCAAGCTTTCCTTACTGAATGTTAACCCGCATTGCTAGGGCAACCTACCTTTTGTGTAAAGGCCGTGTGGCTAAGAGGGCTTGAGCGGCCATATGTGTCTTGCGTCTGCACTGCTGTTCATCGTAGCTGTGTGTTTAGGGGAGGCTGCTTGGCTAGGGCCACTCGAGCAGCCAGAAATGTCGCATACCACACAACTGTACGTTGAAGCTGCGTTTGTGGATCTCAGACGTGAAGAGAGCATGTTAGGAAAGAGTGAGTCTCAGTGATCGGTTGGATTAAGGTAATCTCGCTGCGATGTGAATCGGCAAACAATATAAAAATTGAAAACAGTGAACCTATGTCTCTGTGTGACCCACCCAATGTTCATTTAAGGAGAGCTGCTGGGGAGCTGAGCACTCGTAAGGGGGCAATGTCGGGAGTCCACTCAGCCTGGGACACAATGGTTAGCCTGAAACCATTCAAATTCGATCAAAGGCATAATCGAGCCATGAGTGACAAGTGTGACATTATGGAAAATAACAAGGAGAGGGAACAGATTTACCCCATCTAGTGTGATCTTCCCTCCAACAGAGTTTGTGAAGTTGAGTGCTGAGTTGCTCTGCCCCTTATTCTGCAAGAGGTAATTGGAAAGCCAATCTGTGCAGGAAAGTGGTCTGGCAGAAAAGCTAGAGTGCTGACCTGGCAAAGGAGAATAGGTTGACTACAAAGAAAACTAGAATCCCAACCTTCCACAGGAGGATTTTAATGACTTCCATTTAAATGTGAGGAAAAGTAAATGGAGCAGGTTTGAAGCTTTCAGCTATACAGAGGAGTCTCACCGAAATCTACCACAGAAGTGACGTTTGCCTATCTCACTGAGTCTTATAGTGATTTCTATTCATCTGAACTGTGTGGTTTGGCTCTACAAGTATTGTACTATGATGATGTTCGGGTGAGATGTTGTTCACCAGAGTGGAGGGTTTTGTGTTGCTGCTTGTGGTTATTTTTGAATGACCGGTTGAATTTGCAGCAGGAAGTATGGTTTAATTTGCTCTAGTTTGAGCGAAGTGGTCATGAAAATGCTGTTATGTATGATTTGCTTTCAATGTATTGTCAATGAGTTCCCTGGTCCTGCAAAGGTATGCAGTAGAGGTTGAGAGTGTGTAGTGTCCCTGGTCCTGAAAGAGTGTGCATTAGAGGGTAAGTGTATGAAATATGACCTTGATCCTGTGCGGGTGAGCAGGTGAGCAGTAGAAGGCAGTCTTTAGAGTAGTTATCCCTGGTCCTGCAAGGTATGCAGTAGAGGGTGTGTTTAGTTCCCTAGTCCTGCTAGAGTATGCAGCAGGGGGTGGAGGTGTAGAGCTAGTCCCCAAGCCTGCTATAGTAGGCAGTATAGGGTGAGTGTTTTTGTTCCCTGGTCCAGCAAGAATATGCAGTCGAGGGGGAGCGTGTAGTACGTTTCCCAAAAGTGTGTGCAGTATAGAGGGTGTGTGTATTTCCCAGGTCCTGCCATGTATTTACCTGGTCCTGCTAATATGCAAAAGTGTGCAGTCGAGGGTGTGTTATGTATGTTCCTGGTCTGACGAGTGTGCACGGCAGGGGCGCAAGTGGTGAAGGTTTTTGTTATTTGACCCGTCTGAATAATTTATAGGGTTTGAAAAATGTATAGGACTTATCGTTGTATGATTTTCTATCTAGCGTTTCCTGTGGTATTTTTATTATTTTGCCAAGGGAAGGAGATGTTATAACCTGCTGTTAGCTGTATGCAGCCTCTCCATAGACTCTCTGTTCTCTGCTGCTCAGCCAGTGTGTGATATGTCATGGAATGTTGATGAGTGCTGGAGGGAGTGGTGGTTAGAGAGTGGGCTGAGCATGGGGATGCTGCTCCTGGTGGGGTACTTTACTATGTTACCTGTAATCTAACCTATAACTTCTTCAATAAAACTAGAACCTGCTGTCCTACTTGAACTGGCTCCCTGACTCCACCTTACCAAGAGGGTATCTTTCAATTACAACACCTTGCACATCAGCTCTTTTAAGCAAGATCTCCTCACTCCAGCTATGGCAACAAGCTTCCCTGAAGTAAGTGCAGGGTCCTAAGTATTTTCTTATGTCTGCTGCTGAGTTTGCTGGGTACCAAAACTATTTAATCTTCATTCCACCAGATGCCTCTTTCTTACACAACCACACACTTAATGTCTTTCTCATTCTTCTAGTTTCTTTATCAGTTGGCTTCACAGCGCAGCCGTCGTCTTTATGCTTATTTTAAAGTAGTGGTAACAAGAAGTAGAGTGGACACCACCCAATCAAAGCACAGCGACAGCCTTCGTCGCAGCAACCGAACAAAGGATGATCCTCGACTGAGGAGAAACTGCAGCCCTCATCCTGCACAAACTTTCCGCAGCTTTTGAAAGTCTCCCACTCCACTCTGATCAGAAGACTTGAGAGATAAATCCAAGGTCCCGCCCTCCACTGGATTTGACCCTTTTAATTGGAAGAACCCAGAAATTCACCATGCCACCCTTCACGTCGAACACCAGGAACCTCCTCTTCAAACAAACTCCCCCCACCCCCACCCCCCCAGTCCTCTCGAAGCCTAACCTTATGATCCAGCGATCAGGGATCGATAATTTTCATAAACACAGGCCCATTTACACTACCCAACTTAATCCCTTCACGCTGGGGTTCAGTGTGATGCAAGTTTATTCCTAACTCACTAAATACACTTTAGAACCTGCATTTCTTCTTACAAATAAATGTGGCGATGAACTGAAAGTTGAAGAGTTGATGACAATAATAAGTACTAAATCTATGCTACTTAATATTAACAGACTCAATGTGTAGTTTATGTTTATCGTAAAAATAATGTGAGAATAAATGCTCATGAAGTACAGTTACATGAAAATGCAAATCATGGATTATCACAGAGAGAAAACATTGGCAATGTATACATTCAAACTCATGTCAAATAAACAATGCATTGAAGGAGTGGATAGGCGAAGAGAGAAGTTTCAGAGACCAAATACATTTGCAAATGAATATGCAAATTTTAGGAGATTATCTATACTAACCCAAGTAAGAAAACATGGAAATCTACCCCTCTGGCCAGTCAGGGCAGGAAGGCCACTCAAGTAGTCGAGTGACCAAGATTAGGTCAGGAAACAGGTAGGCCTCTATCTGGAAACAGCAAAACCGGCAACGATCTCCTGCTAGCTAAACACCAGCCAACCCTAAACCACACCCCCGGGGACTTTCAGTTATACCCTAAAACCTAAATGTCCAACCCACATATGTTTCAATCTGAGTACAATATTCATCTCCCATTGGCTAAGTTTGGGGGTGTTCTGTCACATCACTCTCGTCATGTCCATTTCATTAGACACCTCTTTGTTTAAACATTAAGTATTATACCAGAATCATCGCAGGAAACAACTTTGAACACAATCATAGTAAACATTTCCTGCAGTTCCTTGAATGTTGCAAATCTCTACGCCTCTATTATTCGCCTCTGCCATCTCGTGAAGGAAACTGTTCACTTCCATTTGTAATCTAATTTTCTTTTTCCACAACTTGGCAGACATTCAGCACTCAATGAAGGTCGCATTTTTTCATGCCTTTGTGCTCTCCTTTCATTCCAATCTTTCTTTTGGGACTTTTAATGATTTTCAGTCAATTTAACCCTCAAACTGACATGCAGAAGTGTAGGCCCATGCTTGACTTTTCTACAAAAACAAATAGACATTTATTATTTTTATGAAATGTAATTTCATTTTACACACCATCCCAGCATTTGCACTAACACATGCACAACCCATGTTATTCCTAGCGAAATATTATTAACGTGCACAAAAATAGCATTAGTTTTTTTATCAAAGCAGTTTTGCGGCCTAGTTCCATGCATTAATACACGCATTAGTTTTTGCACATGCGCAAAAGCATTTCCCCTTATTTTAGCGTTTTTTAATAATTTTCAAAGCACACTGTTAATAAATGTTACTGAGGGTTCAATCCGAGCAGGTTTTATTTTCTCAAAACCCTGCTCCATCAATCTCCCCCCCCCCCCTTTGATGGCATTTTTGAGCCATCATCAAAATACCCATCACATACAAGTTTCCACTTATTTAAAATACTGTACTTCTTTCTCGTTTTATCATTCTTCCATCGGTCTTTCATGATCTTAGTAATTTTCTCTCATATCCTCTAATTCTATCTCTTCTCTTTCTCTTTCTAGCTCTACGCTTAAGATCTGATGTCTCTTTCTTTCTACACTTACATTTGCAACATTTATAAATCATAATAATCATTATTACTACAACTACTGAAGTAACGGGTATTAATATGTTTCCTAACAAACTACTCCATAAAGTAGAAAACCAATTTCCCATTGAGGAAAAACTCTTACCAAGTTTCTCCCATGCACCATCAACTTTCAGTTCATTCAAATCTTCATGAAGTGCTGTAATATTTTTAATATACCCCTCAAGATTTTTACTTTTGTCAGGAATATAAGTTAAGCATTGTTGTATTTTCAACATGCTACAGACTCCACCCTCTTTTGCCAATAATATATCAAGGGCAAATCGAGTTTGCAAAACCAATGATCTAATTGCAACCATTTCAGTATCGATCATCAAGAACCCACCAGCAGTATCCGTTGATAACCGATCAACCACTGTGGACAATTTTTTCTAATTTTATGTGAATTCAGAATAACTCCAACTGAAGGTATCGGTGCTCCAAAAATATCCCCAATTATTTCAGAATAACTCGCTCCTCTCTTATTACGTGTTAGTCCTTGTTTCATTTCATTCTTATCTACGTGATATACCTTCGGGAATACTATGCCTAAATAACAACATCCGTACCAACCTTTAGGTAATCTATAATAAGCATCCTTACCACACACATAATAAATTCCCGGGAAAACAGGATCAGTCCCTCCTTTCAGTCCCCAATTTCCTTTTATCAAGAAAGTATGCTCACATTCACTAGAACCAATGAAGTAACTATTGAGTTCAGATGTTTCTCTAAACACACAAAGCTTTACTCTATATTGAAAATCTAGAGTCATGGCAGCGTAAGTCTCACCCTTTTTTTGTAATCGCCCTCTCAAAGCCCATGGAGGTACATGAGACTTTTGCTTAGCAGCTTTCTTTTTGAAATCTTGTCTTCTATCTTCTACCATATTCATACATTGTACTTCTTCCCGCCGTAGTTTACAGGTCAAGTTATTTCTATGTGCATCTATTGTATCTATCGGTTTGTTACTAATGAAAAAATCTCCCATGTAAGCTGCATAAACAGGACTATAGACAGTTTTTACATCTCTCCTAATAGGAATTTCTGAAAATATTAAGTAAAAATTAGAGTAATATTCTAATCCTTCCCTCTCATAGAATAAACTGGTTAAAACACTACAAGACACACCATATGTTAAAGGTAGGTGATGGCAAGTCACCCCATCTGAGACAGACGACGGTAATTGCATGCACACATAATCTCTCGCATTCATGGTGTTAACATATTATACAACAATTTAGTAAAAACATTTAACGAAAAATCATTAATTGATTTATCATGATAAACGCCATCATTTATCTTTTCTATGTTAGTATTTATATTTTCCTTAGTAACAATATCCATTCTCTCATTTCCCACATTAGTATTATTTTTGTGATTAGTCCCCATTAGAATAGGGACAATAACAATCCGTGTTAACCATACCAATGTTAATAGTAAGACACTACATAAGCAAGCATTAATACATCTACGTTTAAAACTATGATTTTGATATCCAGTCTCCGTTACCTTTGCCATTTTAGACACTATATAAAAAAAATCTAAGAAAAACCTAAAATCTTTAAAAACGTTTGAAAAAACGTATACAAAAACCATCTAGAATAGTGCCCCGGTTACTTACCGGTAATCTTCATTACTCCGAGTGTAGTCTTCCTCGCCACATGACTAACGAAGTGAGCTTCAGCTCCACACCAGAACCCTCCAAAGCAAAAAAAGTTAGCCTCCCTTCCCCAATATGGCCGACCCATTACACCCTTGACCCCTATAAGAGGCGGGCCGGCCCAACCCTCCAGCCTGTTACTACCAAGCATAAACATGAAGCCGATAGCCAAGACAGGGAGGGATGGGAACTCATGTGGCGAGGAAGACTACACTCTGAGTAATGAAGATTACCGGTAAGTAACCAGGGCATTACCTCCTCGTAAGTCTTCCTCGCCACATGACTAACGAAGTGAGCACATACCAAAGCCAAGCGGCTTCATGGAAACTCACAAGAAACCAATGGACCAGAAGGGGATGCCAACGAGGCAGGCAAACCCAAAAGACCAGACGTGTGGAAGGACCACCCAAGAGAGGCAACCACGAGCAGGAAGAACCAGCCTGGGACAGAGACACCAGGAGGGCCGAGAACCCGGACCCCTGGGACCCGTAGGGCCACCAGAAAATCCGCCCGAACCGACCACCGAAGGAGGACGGAGAAGGCACAGAACCAGACCGCATGGGGCCAAAAGCAACAACAAACAGGCCCAGAACAGAAAGCAGCAAGCCGGTTCAAACACACCAAGACCGCCCAAAGGACAGCCAAAAGCGAGAGGGGAGCAAAAACCAAGACGCCGGAACCGAGGAAACAGAGGGCAACTCCATCACAGTGACCCAACAAAAAGCCACAGCAGTAAAGAGACGCAGGCTGACCGAAACACAGCAACACCGCACGGTGGACCACCAACAGCGAGGGAATCTAATCCACCCGAGGACCGAAGCAGCGGAACCAGACGCAAACAAGACAGACTGGCAGGAGCCGCAAGAACGGATGGAGGCGCCAACCGAACAACAAAAAAGACGAAGGTCACCAAAACCCCACCAGCAAGAAGATAAACAGGTGGGACACGGACCCCAGTCGCACAAAGGACCCCCCGGAAGGGAGCGCGACACCAATGAGAGAACCCAGGCAGGCACAAGGCAAAACCGACACAGGAAGCCGCAGGAACGGCCCGCCCCCAAGGGAACCCAACCGGCCAACAGCAGAAAGCCCATAAGGCCGCCCACGGAGCCTGAAGAGCGGAAGGGACCAGGCCCAAGGCCAAGCCACCAGAAATGAAGTGCACGCCAACCAGGGGCCACCATGCACAAGAAAGCAAATAGAACCCGGTAGGGAGGGGAAAGCAGCACGGAGAAGCGAGACCACCCAGCACAGGGGCCAAGCAAACCGTCCCAGTAACATTCCACCAGTAGCAAGCGAGCGGCTACCAAAAAAATATCCTTTATGACAAGCAAAGCAGCAGCACAAACTGTGCTAAAACCCAGGAACGAACCAGGGATCCCCAGATGCCAGGCCAATGCTCACCCCACCGAGCTAACACGGCCAGCTGTCGTAGCGAGCACCCAGGTGACCATACAGCCAGCCAACAACCAGTCCTGACCCAGCCGAACCACGGAGAGCCGACAGGCACAGGAGTGTACAGGGAGGGAAGGCCGCAGGCAGAAAACACACCAAAGGCGAGAAGGACAGAAGAGCCGGGTGAAACGAGCCCGAGCAAGGGCAACACCTCCAGGGAGCCAACCCGAGCCAGCAGGCCCCAGTATCCCCAAACCAGGGACGGAGAAGAAGAGCAGGCAAAAATCCGCACCGGAAGAGCAGGGCCCCACCCGGGGAGGAGAACCGGGGAAAAACCAGCACCCCCGGACCAAACCAAGCACCTTGCGAACACATTCCACTGTGGGAAGTACCGAAAGCAGTGGCAGGATACAAACCCGCTTCCTGAGCGAGCCGAGCCCCCAGAAGCACAATACGTACCAGTGAGCCAAAGCTCCGGGGACCAACACCCGCAGCAGCAGAAAACCAAGGGAGAAGCACCGAGGCGAGCACCTACCAACAGGTCAAACGCCCTGACCAGGCCAAAAAAGCCCAGAACCCACGTAAGCAAAGAGACCAGAGGAAAGCGCAAAGCCGGGAGCCCGGATAAGAAGGTAGACCGCGCCACCACCGGGGATTCAAAAGGAAACTGGAACATAGTGACCCAGCCAAGGACCGCACAACTGTGCCAAAAAACCAAAGGGGCAAACCCATCAACCCTCCCGGAGAACGAGGCAGGCGAAAAACCGTCCAGAATAGAAACAAGAAGCACCCGCAGGGCAGGGGCAAACCCCAGACAAGGCAAGGAATGGCCAACAGAGGGCAGACGAGAAACCCGCCAGAAGGGCACCAACCAGTACAGACCGGACACCCAAGCACGCCCCACAGGACGGCAAAGGCCGCCACCCAGGAAGGGGAGACCAGAACAAGACCGACCACCTGACGCACCAGTAGATAGGGCGGGGAGAGAACCACTGGGGCAAGAGAAAGGACACCCATGGGAACAGGCAAAGCCCTGGAAAAGCACCGCATGAACATGCACCACCACGGGAAACTTTGAAAGCACAAGCAGGATACGAACCCATGTACTGAGCGAGCCTGCGCCACCAGAGGTACAAGACCAACCATAGCTCCTTGTCAAGGAAAAAGCTCAGAGGCACTGAGACCAACAGGACGGGGATGACACCCAATGGACAGACCGGGTAAGCATCGCCAGGCAACAAGGTCCAAACACACCCGAAACACTCCCCGTGGAAGGCCCCCCACCAAGGGAGACAACCCCAACACGAACAGCCGGGGGGCCACACAAAACTAGCCGAAGGGGGACAGCCAAAGGACCAAAGCACGTCGGACACGAGCAGGGGAGCCCGACAACCGGCGACCACCGGAGCGGCCTGGCATAGGGCAGGACCCATGGAACCGAGACAGAGGCCACCCCGGATGGGAGGAAAAGCAACAGCAGGCCCCCAACAAATTCCCAACCCCCAGGAAACTAGGAGCAGCATGACGGAATGGGGGCGCAAGAGCCGCCTGCCGAGCCAGGGAGCAGGAGGAGGAGGGGGGCGCCATGTCCCCGGACAGGAAAGGGCAAGCCCTCCAGGAGAAGAAACGGAAGCAAGAACTCACATGGGGAGCACCGAAGCAGCCCAGAGGACGGACAGGAGCCAACGGCAGTCCGCCCCCATCAGACACGCAGCAGCCCACAGCCCCCGGAATCCCCAGGAAGAAGACCAACCAGGGACTGACCAGGCAAGACCCCGCACAAAAAAAATGAGAGCAGGAGGGACGGACCGCAGGCCCGAAGCCACGACGTATGTGCAGCCATCAGCACGGACAAGAGCGAGAAGTGGTACAGCTCCACTATAACGTGTGTATAACTACCCGAGGGAACCCATCCTGACAACCCCAGAACCAAGACCGATTGAGGAAATGCATGGAAAGCCCCAATGCTGTGTCCTGCAGTGCACGAGACAGTGCACGGACGGCAGTACAAAATAGTCAAAACTAATAGCTGGCGACAAATAAAAAAGATAATGTAACCAAAGTAGTATGTAGAAGACCTTAGTACAGAAAACACTAATCCGTAATGTGGAGCAGAGGCAGGAATCGAACCCTGGCCTGTGTGAGCCGGAGCCACCAGAAGCACAAGAACAAACCGTGAGCTAAAGCTCAATTGACACTGCACGCACAGCGAAGCAGGTCCGTCAACACACGGGTAGAACGGTGGGAAACCATGATGTATCCGCACACAGATGAAAGCCGCCAGGCAAACGCACACAAACTGCGGCAACGGGAGACTGAAACCACATCAGTAACAACACATACATCTGTATAAAAAACACACTCCCAGAGTACGTAGAACCCCTGTGAGCAGCTCTGGGACCCCATGCACAGCAACCCCCTACGTGAACAACAGCCTGACAACACAAACTGGGCCTGGCTTGACCGGCCATCAAACCCCAGCAGCGGAAAAGGGAGGGGGAAGGGCAAGGGAAGTCTGTAAGCGCCCCGGAAACACTGGGACTGGGTTTCCGTTGGTTTTGCAGGTCTCAAACAGGGAGGCCAGATCCAAACACTCCAACAGGGGAAAAGGCCGCGACACCCCGCCCAGGGCAACCCCCATGAACAGAATGGCAGAGGCAGGCTGCAACAGAAAATCCACAGCGAGGAGCATAGGCACTCACTGAGCCATCCAGTCGGCCGTCCACCTGACAACCCTCCGACAGCGCGCTTACACAGGAAACCAGCATCCCCACAGAGAGCCCAGCCCCTGTGGGAGAAGAGCCGAGAGCAGCACCACGCCCCTTAGGAAGACCCTCAGGAGAGGTCAGAGGACCGCGGAAGAGGCACGAAAAAGAACAAGCATGCGCCGGGAACAGCTCCTGCCCCGGCGTCAAGAAGGTAAGACCTACGAGCTCCGAGCACGCACAAGGCGGCGCACTCGAAAGAGACCCAGCAGATTGAGCAACAAGTACACCAGGCAACACACACACACACTGCAATAAAGTCCAAGGACCAAAGGAAAACCAAGCCCCGCTGTAGCCGGCGCCAGCCCCTTGTGCCCAAAACCGTGTCTGCCACAGCGAGACCCCCGCTGACCACGGAGATGCCATCAGGAACATGGGGTCGAGGCAGGGAACAGCAGAACGGACCGCCAGGCCCCCCCTTGCAAATGCCAAAAGCCGGTGCAAGTCACCCGGTCGAACCGGACCCTCCCTAACAAACGGCACCTCCCACACAGGGTCGCCCCTCCCCAGCGATGGAACACTGGGGACTCTGGGAAGCCGACCCGCCCGCAAACGCACCGAATCTGGAAACGACCCCAGATCACGGAGCAACCGCCGGAAGGCCCAGGCACAAACAAAGGCCCCCCACAGTGCCTACACGGACGGGGGTCAGAAAGGGCCGCTAGACAGAGCCCCAGGCCACCTCGGCCGACCCCCTTTTAACCCTTGGCTCGCTAGGGCAGAGCCTAACCGGCCCGAACAGGAACCGGGGGAAGGAAGGGGGGGGGGGGGTGTGGGGTGTGAGAAGGGTCCTAGATCCCACGGGCCCGCTAGAGCAGGACCACCAACCAAGGACCCATGTTCCTGCTACAGCAGGAACCACTTACCTGCAACACGCTCTGGCGAAACTGCAGCACAGAACCCAAAAAAACAGGCTGGAGGGTTGGGCCGGCCCACCTCTTATAGGGGTCAACGGTGTAATGGGTCGGCCATATTGGGAAGGGATGGGAGGCTAACTTTTTTTGCTTTGGAGGGTTCTGGTGTGGAGCTGAAGCTTACTTCGTTAGTCATGTGGCGAGGAAGACTTACGAGGAGGTAATGTATCCTTACACTTTATACCTCTCTTTACCCCCTTTTTTTTTTTTTTTTTTTATATCTTCAAATCTTTTGGAATTTTTAGACTATTCATTGAAATTGTTGCACCTTTATTTTCACTGTTCTCTTTTAAGGTGGTTTCAGTTTGCTTTGATCAGTACCAGCGTCTTCTTTCTGATTTGTGTTTTCAATTTCTTCCAACACTACATATGTCCATTCTGGAGCTGTGTATTTCTTACTCTGAATTCTTATTCTTTTTGTTTTTCGTACCAATTCTTCTTCTGAATCACTTTTGTCCAGTTTGACTTGATATTTCATTTATTTGATCTGGCCTTTTCTAGAGTGTATTTGTCTTTTCACTCCTTTTGGCCACACATCACCTTTTCTTGCTTTCTTAACTTGAACTGCTTCTTCACCTTCGTTGTCAAGTTCTTTTATTCAGCTCTTTTCTTTGTTGTACTTGCTCTTGATTTTCATCAGTCACTTTCTCCTTTTCTTTCTCAACAGCAGTCTCTTGAGACCCAGTAGCTGGTGTCCACTTTATTCGACTTATACTTGGTTCTTCCTCTTGCTCAGCTTTTTCAGAATCTGTAACACTAGATTCTATAGCTTCAAGCTCTTCAGCTTCTGGTTCTTTTCTCTGCTTTACCAGCTGCTGCTCTTCTTGTCTTTCAAGTGGACTTGGGACTCTTCTTATATGACTTGCATGAATCCAGTTTGGCAAGCCACCACACTTCACTGCTGTTGTTGTCACCAATATGATCTGATATGGTCCATTCCACCTGGGTTCTAAACACGACTTCCTTACGTGTTTCTTGACAAGAACCCACTCTCCTGGACTCAAATCATGTGCTTGATCCTACTGTGTTGTGGTTGCAATTTCTCCAACCTGATGAGACACAGAACGCACCAGATCAGCCAATCCTTTGCAATAATCAAGCATTAGATCATCAGTAATATTCATCAGTTTGTTTGCTGGTACAATTGCTTGTCTCATGGCTCTCCCCATCAAAATTTCGTTAGGACTCAATCCAGTCCTTTTATCAGGAATGCTTCTAAGACTCATCAATACCAGGGGTAAAGAGTCTGGCCATTTCAGTGTTGTAGACGCACACACTTTTGATAGTCTGGATTTAATAGTGCCGATAATTTGTTCAACCACTCCAGATGCTTCTGGTCGATGGGCACAATGCAGCTTTTGCTCAATTTGTAATACTGCGCAAATCATCCGAATTATTATTTCATTATTAAAATGTGTTCCTCTATCTGTTTCTAAAGAGACTGGAAATCCAAATCTTGGGATTATCTCTCTCAAAAGTAATTTAGCAACAGTTGATGTCATTTCTTCTTGTTGGATAAGCTTCTACCCAGCGAGAAAACAAACCAACAACCACCAACACATATTTCAGTCCATTACAAGGGGGGAGTTCTATAAAATCTAACACTAGTCGGGTAAATGGTCCTGCTGCTTTTCCAATTCGACCCCAACTAACAACTGTCTTTCTACCTGGATTTTGCTGCTGACAAACTATACACCTCTGGCATAGACTCTCTGCAATGACCCTAAACTTTGGGTTGAACCATGACTGCTTGAAGAGCCTAATCATAGCATCTCTTCCAACATGTGCAATTCCATGGTACATCCTTGCCATCTGAGACAGTAAACTATCTGGCATTACTGGTCTTCCATCAACATACACCCACACTTCATCTTCTGCTCTCTTTTTACAACCTGATTTTATCCAAATTTCTTCTTCTTCCTCATTTGCTTCTTCCTGTAACTGCCTAATTTCTTCCCATGTTTCCAAAGAAGAAAACATCAAGTGGCAATTTGTATGTTTTTTCTCCATCCCTCTGTTAATTGAAATTGAATTTTGTGCACAGAAACGCGCCACTTGGTCTTTGTATCTGTTTCCATTTGTCACATAGTCATTTCCTGACTTGTGTGCTGAACATTTTACCACAGCAATCTTTTTGGGCATTTGTAATGCATTCAAAAGATCCTTCACATTTTTACTGTTCCGGATCGGTGATCCTGAAGAAGTCAGAAATCCTCTTTGCATCCACAACTGACCAAAATCATGCACCACCCCAAAACCATATTGACTATCGGTGAATATGGTTACTCAGATTTTTGCCAATTAGACATGCTCTAGTCAGAGCTATCAGTTCAGAAATTTGAGCAGAATTTATCCCCTTTAGACAGGATGCTTCAAGAACCATAGACACTGTACATACTGCATAAGCAGCATTTAATGCACCTTTTTCATCTCTCAGACAAGATCCATCCACGAACATCACACTATCTGACTCTTCTGGTGGAGTATCTTTGTCAGGTCTTGGTTTCGTGCACAATTCTGTCACATCCAAACAATCATGATCTGCTTCATCTTTCACTTCTTCACGACTTAAACTTGGCAACAAGGTTGCTGGGTTCAATATTGTACGTCTTGTCACTGTCACATTTTCAGCACCCAAAATCACTCTTTCATACCTAGTCAGCCGACTATACATCATATGATGAGTCCGAGTACTTGTTAATAGGATCTCAACAGAATGTGGCACATATACTTTCACTGGATGTCCCATAACAATTGTTTCGCTTTGCTCAAGACTCACACAAGTAGCAGCCACTGCTTTTAAACAACCTGGTAATGCGGCAGCCACTGAATCCAAAGTAGCAGAAATATATGCCACTGGATGACGTGCCATTCCATGTTTTTGTGTTAAGACTGAAAGTGCACACCCATCTCTCTCACAACAGAATAATGCAAAATCTTTTGTGTAATCCGGCATTCCCAATGCAGGTGCTCGACAGACTATCTCGCAATTCAATAAAAGCTTTCATACACTCTTCATCCAATTCAATCGGATCAACCACATCTTTGAGTCAACCTCTGTAGAGGTTTTGAAATCAGAGATAACCCACTGATCCATTGTCTACAGTATCCAACCATTCCCAAAAACATTCGAACTTCTTTGAGTCTTAGGAGGACCCATTTGCAAAATCACATTGATTCGTTCTTGCGTTACTTTTCTAACTCCTTTCTCAATTTTGTGTCCCAAATACTGAACCTCTTTTTTTACAAAACTGTAATTTTGCTGGTGACACTTTATGCCCACCTTCTGCCAAATGATTCAGTAAGGCAATTGTATCTGTCACACAAGCTTCTCTTGTTTTTGATGCCACCAGTAGGTTATCAATATACTGCACTAACACTGAATTTTCTGGCATGATTAATGACTCCAAACATTTTTTTCCAAAATCTGATTAAAAATCGAAGGACTCTGTGTACCCTTGAGGAACTAGGCACCATCCCAAAATATGGTTTCCGATCCGGAAAGCAAAAATATATTGGCTATCCGGATGCAAAGGTATCGAAAAATGCTTGACACAGATTAATTACTGTGTACCGTTCTGCATCACAAGGAATTTGATAAAGAATCACTGCTGGATTTGGTACTATTGGACAGCAAGATACTACGATCTTATTTAGTTTTCTCAAATCCTGAACTATTCTATATTTTCCACTTGGTTTCTTAATCCCCATAATAGGTGAGTTACAAGGACTACTTAGTATTTCTTTTAGAATACCTTGCTCAATCATTTGATCAATTACAGGAATTACTCCCGCTGTTATTTCAGGACTCATCTTGTGCTGAGGAGTGTTTGGATATATTGCACCTTGTTTAACTGTAACCTGAATAGGATCCACACCTTTCATCAAACCAATGTCTTTTCCTGTAAAATCCCATACATCAGGTCTCACTGCATTTCTCAATTCTGCAGGTAAATCTTCTGTAAGCAATGAATACAAATCATTCACTTCTGTCCCTTGCTTCGCTAACATCATTTTAAAAGCAACATCCTCATCTGGTGGTTGAAAGGCAATACCATCTGGCGTACAATAGATGGTGCAGTTCATCTTACAAAGCAAGTCCCTACCTAAAAGGTTCACTGGACTTGTATCACATACCACAAACCGATGCATGTCTTTGAATCTTCCAATATGAACTTCTATTGGTCTTGTTATTGGAGTCTTAATATATTTATTTGAAACTCCCACAACTTGGATAGTTTCTCCCGAGAGGGGTAGGTTTGGGATTTCTGCTGCTCTCACAGTAGAATGGGTAGTAAGGAGGACAAGGGTACCCCAATATGTGAACCGGGGGTAGTAAACTGTTTAGGGAAACAATGGCTCTGATGTGGCCTAAAGGTCCAAGTCGGAGTGACCCTGTGGGGGGCACTAAAGGTAGAGATTAAGAACTTAATTCTTAAATGAGAGCGGTAAGCAATATAAGCAGGGACATGTAGGTCAGTATATGACAGGTTTTTATTCCACAACAATAGTATTCAGGTGCTCCCACTTTAAGTGACAGTAGGCGTGACGTGATAAGTGAGGGTGAAATTAAAATAAAGACATCGCATTGACAACAATGACAGAAGCTCCTTTAGAAAATTTTAACAGAGTAAAAGGAGTTCATGTTGTAGGGGTCGACGGCGTTTCGAACTCAGTTATTTGAGTTCATCTTCAAGACATACATAGGTGAGTAAGCTGAATTCAAAGGAATCCTGTGAATGAAAGTATCTGGGGTTTCAAGGCGTTTCTTAGAACTCTGGGCTCCTAAGTGATTTAAGCATCAGAGACTAATGTTTAGAGAGTGGATCGGAAAGGCAGCTGGCAGCCGTGTGGCATCGCGCAGTGCCGGGGAGTTATTTCTGTCGATAACGGGGCAATGAATGGGAGCCTGTGAAGAGAGAGCAGAGCAAGTCCTGCTGCTTCTTTCGTCCGCGCTGAGTGCACAGTAGAACGGGTAGCACCAGTGTCCACTAGGAATGTAACATTATTACCTTCCACTTTTCCATCAACAAAAGGACCTGATTGATCTACCTTTAGAGATGCGCCAAGCACGCACTCTTCCTCCCTCCTCAGGCACCGTCATTGAGATGAGTCTGAGTCACTCTCTGAACCTTGCAATAAATACTGTGAAACCACTTGCACATTTTGATTCTTACCAACTTGTTCACCTCCGTGAAATCCAGAATTCGCACTGTATCTCTGTACTTGAGCATTCACATTATTTGGCATAGGAGCTTGAGGCACCTGTACTTGTTGTCTGTGGTGTAACTACTTGCTGCTTTTGTTGCTGTTGTTGATTCACAACCACTTCATTCTGCATCTGCGGATTGAAATTTTGATTCATTCCATTCTTCAGTAAAGATCTACACTCATTCCTCCAATGTCCAAACTTTCCGCACGCATGACAAGGAAATTTTCTTTCAGTTCTTCCCTACTCATCTTACATCTACCCCTACCTCCATTTGGTACCTGACCATTTTGATTTTGTCCTTTCATTTGAAAATCTGTTTGAGAACCATTGTTTCCATCCTTCTGTTCTGCCACTTTCACCTGTGCCCACATCATTTTCTCTTTCAGCTTTTTATGCCTTGACTCAATATTATCACTACAATATTTAGCCTATCTCAGAATCTCATCAACTGTTTTACTCTGCCAACAAATCAAATGTTGCTGAATCATATTACTAATTTCAGGTTTTAATCCCCAAAAAAAAACCTATACACAAAGTGTCCCATATCTTTATTACCTATACTTTCAAAACCACTATACTGTTTGAACACCTGTAACAACCTTTCATAATAGGCATGTACCGATTCTTTAGGTTCCTGGGTTGTCCTGTCAATTTTAACCCAATCTGTTTCTTTTGGAGAAATTTTACTTTTCAAGAAAGTAATTACTTGATTATATTTTCATCACTTCTTCTGAAGGTGCTCCTGTCTTCACATCTCTAGGATATTCTTCTTTTGGCCAGTCAACAGTAATTTTACACTCTGTCCATAAGTCAGCTGGAACTACAATCTCGAACAAACCATCTAGATCTTTTAACAAAACTTTTACAAACCTCTCTACCTGTTTGTACCACTCGAAAGGTTTCTCTCAACCTAGGAAAATCATTTGTAAAGGATAGTATATCCTGTCTTGACCAGGGAACGTGAACATATCCACCACCTGGAACTTCTCTCATTGGGCATACCATTTCAGCCTGTCCTGTTTCTCTTAATGGGAATAAAGACACATTTTTACTTGCAAGTATTTCTTTCTTCTTTTTAGCCCATCTACCTTTCCATTGTTCTAAATCACCCCATTTCTTCAAGGTATTCATCAATTCTTTTATTTGCAATCGTTTACCAGACTTATTCAAACTTTCTAAATCCTTATCCGTAAAATCCAGTCCGTACGTTTTTTGCAAAACTTTAGACTTTTCTATGTCTACCCCATATTCTTGTGCAGCTTCTGCCAACCTCATGTAAATTCCTTGCTTTCCATGTAATATTCTTGCACAACAAAACCAACTCATCTCGGTACTTACTCAATCTTTCTGGACTTATTGTACCAATAATCATTTCTTCCAGATCCACTCTCAATCTAGCTACATCTATACTCGATTGTGACTTATTCTTTTTCCATTCCTCTTATCCAGTCATCTAACTCCTCTGGCGAAGGACCCACCGAAATCCCTGATACTGGAGTTGTTCCACTATCATTCTGCACTATTTTTCTAGGATCCATCTGTACATTTCTCTTTGATGTTTCAGTTACATTTTCATTCATTATAAGATCAATCAATCAAGTACTCATCTCAACTTGTTTTGATCCACCAACATTCCTGGCATTATTCACGGGATTTGTCAATGCATGTACTCTTGATATATTCGGACTCTCACCATACAATGGAACTATAGGACCAATCGTTACTGGTGCCGATAATGCTTCTGCATTCAGACTCATCTGACTAATTCTCTGGGTAAACTCCTCTCTTGCCTTATTCAACATATCCATCTCATTCTCCTGCAACACTCGAGTGTGTGAAGCTACCGGAACTTGTGTAACCTGTGAAACTTGTGTAGGTTGTGCAGCTTGTTGAACCTGAGGAACTTGTATTTCAATTAGTGGTGCACTTGGAACTGTTTCCCCTAAACTTTCCTGATATGGTGGAGGTCTCTTTAATAATATTTCATCTAACAACTCCTCATCGATCTCATCTGAATCATTATCTATTTCTGAAGTCTCTAAATTATTCTTTTTCTCTTTACTTTTGCCTCCAATCTGATCCTCCGCAACTATTACTGGATATAATCCATCTACACTTAAATCTCTCCTCCATCTTTTCTTTTGATCATCCCAGCTAGCCTCAGAATATCTTGTTATTATATTCCTGTATTTAATGCCATTCCTGTCTCTCCCTTTTATAAGCCTCATGTTCCCATTCCTCAAGCGCTTCATACTGCGTAGGTCTAGGACTTGGCTTTAATGAATTTATTTGTCCTCTCAAGTTCTCCAAAATCCTTACATTAAATGTACCATTCTCTGGATAAGCTAAAACTCCATCTTCCGTATAACTCATCCAGTTCTCTAACCATATACACGTATGATACCCACGTTCTAACATCATAAAAGAAGCGGGCGTTCTCGGAGGAGGTATAGGAAGTCCCTCTCTAGTAACTATCGGCTTGTCTTTTTTGAAGAAATCTTTTTTTTTTTTTCTCTTTTTACCAATTTAATTTTTAAACACTTTTTCTCGCTAAATAAACCATAACAAACCAGAGGAAACTTCCGTAAACCCTCTCTCTATTAGCTAAATCCCAACCAATACCAGCGCGACTCACCGCAGCCAACCAATCGCGGCTCACTACGTATCCGCTATCCCAACCAATGCTAGCGCAGCTCACAGCACCCAACCAATCACGGCTCACTACACGCCCGCTGCTTGACCAATGCCAGCGCGGCTTTTTGTGACGTCAGTATTACTCCTGCTACTGACCCTCCCTTTACAAAATAATACAGCCATATATTTTCTACGTTTTCTCAATCTATTTTTTGTTAGAAACAACACAAAACAATGCCACTTTGTCTGCTCCACTAATAAGAGTTCGATTCACTCAGTTTTCTTTTACTTCTAGTAAAATAACGACCAGCGCTACTCTACTCTCAATCAAGTTAAAGGAGGTCTTGGTACTCCTCTGGGGATACTAGCCAAAGTTTCGGAAGAGGACTTTCCTTTCAGAAAGAGGTCTTGGTACTCCTTTGGGGATGTAAGGCCAGAGTTTCGGAAGCAGACCTTTCACTATTTCATGCAATCTTCTTTCAATCGAATCTGTCCCTAAAATAACATAGTCAGCCTTTCGCTGTCAAAGTACTGCTGCAGTGCGATACCTTTCCCACACTATTCTTCTGCCACTTAGGCTAAAATAACATCATCCTAGGATCTCCGGTAACTCTGTACCCGTATTTCCAAACAACATTAAAACAAAGACACTAACTTTTCATATTAATAATCAATAATTATTGCCAAACTAATCAATTAACCATCCTCTGCTACCAAAACTGATCCAGCGATCAGGGATCGATAATTTTCACAAACACAGGCCCATTTACACTACCCAACTTAATCCCTTCACGCTGGGGTTCAGTGTGATGCAAGTTTATTCCTAACTCACTAAATACACTTTAGAACCTGCATTTCTTCTTACAAATAAATGTGGCGATGAACCTAAAGTTGAAGAGTTGATGACAATAAGTACTAAATCTATGCTACTAAATAATAGACTCAATGTGTAGTTTGTTTATCGTAAAAAAGTGAGAATAAATGCTCAAGTACAGTTACACGAAAATGCAAATCCTGGATTATCAGAGAGAACATTGGCAATGTATAAATTCAAACTCCTGGAAAAATAAACAATGCATTGAAGGAGTGGATAGGCGAAGAGAAGTTTCAGAGACAAAATACATTTGCAAATGAATATGCAAATTTTAGGAGATTATCTATACTAACCCAAGTAAGAAAACAGGGAAATCTACCCCTCTGGCCAGTCAGGGCAGGAAGGCCACTCAAGTAGATTCGAGTGACAAAGATTAGGTCAGGAGTCAGGAAACCGGTAGGCCTCTCTGGAAACAGCAAAACAGACGACCGCGACGATCTCCCGCTAGCTAAACACCAGCCAACCCTAAACCACACCTCCAGGGGACTTTCAATTATGCTCTAAAACCTAAATGTCCAACCCACATATGTTTCAATCTGAGTACAATATTCATCTCCCATTGGCTAAGATCGGGGGTGTTCTGTCTCACCACTCTCGTCATGTCCATTTCATTAGACACCTCTTTGTTTAAACATTAAGTATTACACCAGAATCATCCCAGGAAACAACTTTGAACACAATCATAGTAAACATTTCCTGCAGTTCCTTGAATGTTGCAAATCTCTATGCCTCTATTATTCGCCTCTGCCATCTCGTTAAGGAAACTGTTCACTTCCATTTGTAATCTAAGTTTCTTTTTCCACAACTTGGCAGACATTCAGCACTCCATGAAGGTCGCATTTTTTCATGCCTTTGTGCTCTCCTTTCATTCGAATCTTTCTTTTGGGACATTTATTGATTTTTCAGTCAATTTAACCCTCAAACTGACATGCAGAAGTGTAGGCCCATGCTTGCCTTTTCTACAAAAACAAATAGACATTTATTATTTTCATGAAATGTAATTTCATTTTACACACCATCCCAGCATTTGCACTAACCCATGCACAGCCCATGTTATTCCTAGCGAAATATTAACGTGCAGAAAAGCAGCATTCGTTTTTTTATCAAAACAGTTTTGCGGCCTAGTTCCATGCATTAATACACGCATTAGTTTTTGCACATGCGCAAAAGCATTTCCCCTTATTTTAGCGTTTTTTAATAATATTTTTCACAGCACACTGTTAATAAATGTTACTGAGGGTTCAATCCGAGCAGGTTTTATTTTCTCAAAACCCTGCCCCATCACTTATTTAACGTCTACATGACTCCACTGGCCGACATCCTCTGCCTGCACGGCATCAACATTCTCTCCTAGGGCAGAAGACACACAACTGATACTCTCCCTTACGGACAAAATACCCATAACAAGAGCCGACTTCACCACCTGCATGAATGAAGTAGCTACCTGGATGAGATTCAACGGGCTCAAGCTCCACTCTGAGAAGACCAAACTTATCATTTTCGGAAAGAAGACCTCTCTGTGGTACTCCACCTGATGGACTGCAGAACTTGGCCCCACCCATACTAGAAACCTAGGAATCATCTTGGACGACAAGCCTGAGATGACCGCCCAAGTCAACTCTGAGTCACGCCCCACCTGTTTCCACATCCTGAGGACGCTGTGTAAAATCTGCATCTGGCTGCAGGATATCGCCAGGAAAACAGGCATTCTTCTCCAGCAGACTTGACTACGGATTCACTAAACAGCTGCTGAACAGACTCCAGGTCATCCAAAATGCAGCTGCATTAGAAGTCCTCAACCTACCTCGCTGATCCTAGATCGCACCTCACCTCAGATCTCCTTTGACTCCCCATACACAAACCCATTTTATTCAACCTCCTCATGCACTACACAACATTGGCCCCTCATATCTCAACAGCTGCATACTTGCACCATCGATCCAGAACCCTCTGCTCAGCTGGACTCTCACATACGCTACATACACAAAATGAGAGCAGGGGGTGGTGCCTTTTAGTACGTCTTCCCCCAAAGCATGGAATGATCTCCCACAGAACATCCGAGCTCCTCATAGCTACTGGAGTTCTGCAAGAAGCGGAAGGTCTGCCTTTTCAAAAAATCCCCTGGGGGACCTTCGCCCAGCCGCCTGCGAGGTGCCTGAATAATCTAATGGGTGATGAGTGTGCCATACAAATACCCATAGCATAGCATGCTTGCATGCAAATATGCATAAGAGCGCACATTCCAGCTGCCTAAAACAAACATTTGCAAACCCAATAAAATATTGAGACCCAGGCATTCATAAATGCAATTTACATGCCGAAGCATATAACCAAGTTTATGCCTTTGCCAGTTTTATCCGATCTCTCTCTTCTTCCTTCATAGTTTCTTTTTCTGCCTTCCGGTCTTACTCTGGTAAAGAAAAATAAGCTCCTGTCTCAAACGAGTTCCGGCTCCTGCAACACCAGCACATTTTAAAGATGGCAGGTGCTGCTAGCAGAAGCAGAACAAATTTTAAATCTATCTGTCTGGGGTGTCCTGGAGAAAGCAAAAGCAGGGAGCACTGGGCTATCTTCAAGAAAGAAGGCTCAGTGTCCCAGTTTCTGTTACCTAGTCCTTGCCACACATTGGTGGTGGAGGCACCATCCGTTCTAGATTAGATTGTTCCTGCCTGTACCCAGACCTGTTGGCTATGCAGATCAGCCATCCTTAGCTTGTTTATAATGTCCAAGTCTGCACTCTAAAGGCTCGGTAGGAAAAGCCTCGTCTCTGAAACAAGAGCATCTCTTTAAAACCATCCAATTTAAACTAAGGCACTAGATCTATAAATGCATCAAAGGCATGATATCTCAATATCTAGCTAGCTGGATTTCCCTATTTACGGTCCCAGTCAGCAACTTACAATATTTTCCAGTCATGCTTAAAATAAAAGAACTATGCAAACACATGATTGATGGAATACTGAATAAATCCTATATTCAACCCCAGTCAAGAGATCTGGGTTAAATCCATCGTTCTTTTGCTCACCATGCCACCCCTGTTTAGACCCAGCCATGTGCAAATCTGCCTGGACCCTTTTCCTTATGGGAACAGTCCAGCCCGAACTGCCAAGCCAGGTCCTCCCTGGACCGGAAAGAAGCATCCTGGGACCGGTTTCGGGGTGTTACCCCTCAGCTAGGCTAGCTTGAATCCAGCGGCACTGTGAGCAAGGGACCCACGTCTGATCATACCCATCCCACTTGGGGCGAAAAGTGCTACGCAAACAAATGATGGACGTAATGCTGAATAAATCATACATTCACCCCAGTCAAGAGATCAGGGTTAAATCCATCGTTCTTTTAAAGAAGGCATGGCTTTCTCAGTTCCTAGTCCTTCATTTTGAAACTAGTTACCCCACAGTTTAAGGTTCTCGTCTAACATGTCTGTCTTTAGAGCGGCTCTTGAAACCTGCTTATTTTAAGATGTCTGCTAAGGTCCTAGACCAGAGACTACATCGGTGGTTAGCACAATATAAATGTCCGTAATCAGTAAAACCAGTCTTACATGGTTCATTAGGGTTGATGAACACACTTGTGGACGAGCAGGCACTCTTTCGTCCTTTTTTTTTTTTTCTTTTTTTCTTTTCTTTCAGACACTGGTATCTGTTGAACCTTTCCACCAAGATATATTTGTGGTAAGAGTCCAAAAAGACTCCTTGGGAAAGGAGCAAATTTGCCCACATTGCCCCCAACGCCTTTGGCTTTCTTCAATTAGCCTTTCAGCTATTGACCTGAGACTTTGTCAAACAAGTGATACTAAGTCCTAAGGAGTATTCATCTCTCACTTGAAGCCATTGGCTTTTTGGTTGTCCTTCCACCTCCACCTGAGTTCTTGCATTGCACTGCATAAGGGACTACTTTATAATAATAGTCCTCCTTCTCTCGCTGTAATGTGCTAACGCGTGCACATTAAATTTGGGCCTGTTGAATAATGGGCAAAACTTTCACTCATTCGCTTGGGAAATTTAAATGACCCCTACAAGGACAGCTACTTTGGCAGTGTGGCCAAAACTTTGTATTCAGGACTAATAATTGAGCATATACAATGTTAGTTGTAATCAAAATGAAAGATAGTGATATTAAAATAATCATTTTATTATTTTGTAATCTTAAGAAACAAAACAGTTGCTGCTTGAGGTGGGATGTGACCTGCAAGTTAAACATTCCAATCTTGTAGGATCTTTCATATGTCTGAGGTCGAGAAGTTGAATACCATTAAGTAAAGTAAATAATACTTTTTTTTACTTAGCTGTAAAATGACCAAGTTGCAATGTCAGGTGCTATACAAATAAAATGTTCTCACTTATGAAAGTCAGGTGTCTGTCCAACTAAAACGCGTATTGATGTCATTCATGCTGCTAAATTTGCTTTGTTTTTATTTTACAGGCTTGAAAATGTATTTTCTTGGAATATTGTCCTTACTATTTATTTGGCATGGTACTCCACTCAGTGCAAATGTTCAGAACGACGCCATTACAGATTTTTCTGTAAAACTTTACCATGAACTGCGAGCCTCAGCAGAAGATGACAATATATTTTTTTCTCCGTGGAGTATTGCTGTTGCCTTAGGAATGGTGGAGCTTGGAGCCCGCGGATCCACTCTGAAGGAAATTCGCCATACTATGGGATACGATGACATTAAAAATGGTAATGATGCTTTTTAATGTTCCCTTTTAATATTTGGATGCTGCTGGAAAAGTAATATTTTAAATGGTGCTACTGTAGAATTAAGATAAACAAATGTTCGAGGCATATGAGCTGCAGATTGTACACTGTGCATAGATAGCCATCTGGTGTTGGGCTCGGATGCTTGCACTTTGTTGTTGTCTTGGAAGAGTCTTTTGTAGTCACGAGATGGGTGACTCCTCCCTTGGACGATAGTGCGCATGGGCATCGACTCCATCCTCAGATTGTTTTTTTTCCGCCATCGGGTTCGGATGTAACTTTTGCGCTCCGGTTCGGTACCTTATTTTCCAAACCCTTTCGACGCGCAAACTATCTACAACTCGACGGTATTGTTTTCGATCGCGTGATCTTCGCGCATCTCCCCTACTCGATTCCAGTCGTCGACGCGGGCCGTTGGGCCTATCGACGCCGTTCGGGCCTACAGCTCATGGAAAGGACTCCCATTTAAAAAAGGCCCCCAGTGTGGAGCAAAATTCCCACACAGTGACCATCACAAGGTCTGTAACCTGTCTCTCGCCCGAACACAACGAGAACAATTGCCAGGCCTGCGCCTCTTTTCAATCGAAGAAAACCATCCGTGATCGCCGGGCCCGACGACACATCATGGCGCAGAGATCGGCACCAGTGGACATCTTCGATGAAGGCCCCGATGTTCCGGAGGACGATTCTGAAGACCTGCAGATCGTGTCCGAAGCAGACGACTCTGACGACCACATCACTGCTGGTCAACGAGTGAGTACAACTGCCCCTACCCCAACTCCACCCGAAAAAACCAAGGCCCTGGTCAACACTTCGCCTGCTGGCCCCAGTCGCGACCAAAAACGAGCTTCAGAAGCCCCGCCCTCGGTCTCGGCTCCGAAGACAAAGAACAGGCCTTCCAGTAGCTCGGAACCAAGCAAACCATACGTCACTGTCCCGCAGGTGCCTTCGGCACCGAAAACGGGAGACCAACCTACTCCCCAAAAAGAAGTCGGCACCGACCACCAACGCCCAAACTATCGGCTCCGAAGCCAAAACCTTCGGAACCGAAAAAGATTTCCGGCTCCATAGCCAAGCCGAAGGACCCTAGACCAATTCCTAAGGCCTCCGAGCAGAAATCAAAACCTCGCTCGGACCCGAAGAAGTCTGCGCCGAAAGTGGTTACCGAACAGGAAGAACTTTTCCGACCGGATCCCCTCGATCCCAAGCAGAAAAAGCTGCATATAGACCCTAAAACAGGACATGTAGCTACTGTTCCACACAAGAAGAGGAAGCTGGACTCATCAGACACTCCTGCAGTGCCTGTAAAGAAAAAAGACTGT
Source organism: Calotriton arnoldi (assembly GCA_963921515.1). Taxonomy (NCBI): domain Eukaryota; kingdom Metazoa; phylum Chordata; class Amphibia; order Caudata; family Salamandridae; genus Calotriton; species Calotriton arnoldi. The sequence goes on along the minus strand of CAWUFW010003876.1, from coordinate 682,835 downwards.
GCCACTTCACCTATAAGACCCTTTTCTCCTGTTTCTCCTTGTCAGCCTGTTCTTCCTCCTAAGCCTGTCCTTCCTCCTGAGCCAGTTCTTCCTCCTAAGCCTGTCTCTCCTCCACAGCCTCCAACACTTCCACCACCACAGGATGATGTTGATGATGGTTTAGGGGGTGGGGGAGGTACCAATGACCCTTTCACTGATCCTGACAACGATACAGACGCACCACAGGACGATTGGGACGATTATGATGACCCAATAGGTCCCCCAGACCTCCCTGCTCCCCAGCCATATCCAACAAAACCATCTCCCCCAGATGACAATATTGGTTTTGGACAACTCATAAATAGAGCTGCTGTGTACCATGGTGTCCCCATACATGCAGACCCTGCAGATGAGGACTTCCTTCTAGACACCTTTGAACAGTCCCAGAAGACTGTCCAAACCCTGCCTATGTTAAAAGGGGTCATTAAACATGCCCCAGACATATTCAGAGTCCCAGTGAGGACTCAAATTCTCAATCCCAGGATTGACAAAGTATAAACCCGCCCCTGACGATCCCACCTACATCAAGGGGCAGCTACCCTTAGACTCACTAGTGGTATCTAACGCTAGGAAACGCGCCAACTCTCAAACCTCCGGTGACACACCACCTCCGGATAAGGAATCTAATTTGCTAGATGCCTCTGGCAAGAGTCGCTGCTCAAGCAGCTAATCACTGGCGCATAGCCAACACCCAAGCATTACTTGATAGGTATGATAGGGCTCACTATGACCGACTAGCGACCCTATTACAACATTTGCCTGATCAATACAAAACCCAGGTAAATGATTTAATTCAGGAGGGCAAACTGATAACCAATGCATCAATTAAGTGTGCCCTAGATTCAGCTGACACAGCCTCTAGATATGTTAACACTAGTGTGCTACTCAGACGACATGCCTGGTTACGCATTTCAGGTTTTAAACGGGAGGTTCAAACAGTTATCCTTAACCAAACGTTCAATCAGGAGCACCTTTTTGGACCGGCTGTAGACACCATTCTAGAGAAGATGAAAAAGGACACGGAGACTGCTAAGTCCATGGGAGCATTGCAGTCTCCATCCACACGCGGTTCCTTTCGTCGCTCCTTCTATAGGGGAGCATCCAAAAACAGTGGAACAGACCCCGCCTCCCCTTCATATAAAAACACCATTCACACATCCCCCAATAGAGGATATTTTAGAGGCGGATACAGGGGAAATAACAACAAGGGGAGAGGCCGAGGTAGTAACAACACTCGTGCCTCCCCCGCTCCTAAACAGTGACTTCCCTCCAGACCATTCCACTCCGGTCGGGGGGAGACTTTCACAGTTCCGACCTGTCTGGGATTCCATCACAACAGACAAGTGGGTAAGACAAATTATCCAGTATGGTTACTGCCTGGAATTTACAGCAACCGTGCCCAACATTCCACTCAAACAGCGTCCAATGTCCACAGAACACATTACGCTCTTAAAACAAGAGGTTCTCTCACTGCTTCAAAAGCATGCAATAGAACCAGTTCCCTTACAGCATCAAGGAACAGGGGTTTACTCACTGTATTTCCTAATCCCCAAAAAAGACGGGACCCTAAGGCCAATACTCGACCTCAGACCCCTCAATCTCTACATACAGTCCGATCACTTCCATATGATCACTCTGCAACAGGTTCTTCCACTGCTGCAACAAGGCGACTTCCTTGCCACACTAGATCTCAAAGACTCCTACTTCCACATTCCCATGCACGCTGCTCACAGGAAGTATCTAAGGTTCATAGTGGACGGACAACACTATCAGTTCAAAGTCCTACCATTCGGGGTCACCACCGCACCCAGAGTGTTCACAAAGTGCCTTGCGGTAGTAGCAGCACACTTGAGTAGACAACAAATCCATGTCGTTCCATATCTCGACGACTGGCTAATAAAAGCCAAGTCATTCAACAAGTGTGTTCATCACACTCCTCAAACTATCCAGCTGCTACACAACTTAGGATTCACAGTAAATTACCCCAAGTCAAATCTCCAGCCCTCCCACATACATCAGTATCTAGGGGCCACAATGGACACTTCCAAAGCTCTGGCATAGCCCAGCCAGGATAGCCAGTATACAAGCCCTAAGCAGCAAATTTCAACCGCAGCACTCCCTCCCAGCAAGGGTATTCATGCAACTCATAGGAATGATGTCCTCTTGCATCTTGATCGTACTTCATGCGAGGCTTCAGATGCGCCCCTTACAGGAATGCCTAGCACGTCAGTGGAACCAGGCTCAAGGACAACTTACAGATCTGGTGTTGGTAGACAGCAGCACACATCGCTCTCTGCAGTGGTGGAACACACCAAACCTTTCCAAAGGGCGGCTGTTCCTCGAGCCGGTTCCACAGATCGTACTGACAGCAGACGCATCACTCACCGGTTGGGGAGCCCATCTCCTAAACCATACAATTCAAGGCAAATGGACCACTCCACAGAAAGTGCTCCATATCAACCACCTAGAATTGCTAGCATTAAAATCATTCTAAGTACATCTACAACACAAGACTGTCCTAATCCGCACGGACAACATGTCAGCCATGTACTACATACAGAAACAAGGAGGCACACATTCTCTGCAGCTGTCCCAGCTCGCACAAAACATTTGGAGATGGGCCATTCCACAAAATATATACCTGCTGACAGAACATCTTCCAGGGATTCACAATCAGATTGCGGATCTACTAAGTCGACGGACACAGCAGATACAAGAATGGGAACTTCATCCCCAAGTTCTCCAACCTTTTTTCCACATGTGGGGTCAACCAGACCTAGATCTGTTCGCCACACACAAACGCAAAATGCCCAGCCTTTGCCGCCAGGTTCCCACACCCATTGTCCAAAGGCAATGCGATATGGATGAACTGGTCAGGCAAATTTGCGTACGCTTTTCCGCCACTCCCACGGATTCCCCTAGTAGTACGCAAACTCAGACAACAGTCTCTCAAGATGATCCTGGTGGCTCCCACATGGGCACGCCAACCGTGGTTCACAACACTACTGGAGCCCTCAGTGGTTCCACACCAAAAACTACGCCTCTCCCCAACATTGCTAACGCAGAGCCATGGAGAGATAAAACACCCCGATCCAGGACAACTGAATCTAGCGATCTGGCTCCTGAAGTCCTAGAGTTCGGTTATCTTAACCTTCCGCCGGACTGTATGAACATCATTAAAGAAGCCAGACGCCCTACTACTAGAGCTTGCTATGCAGCAAAATGGAAAAGATTTGTCATCTACTGCAAAAATAATAAAATTGATCCACTGGATGCTTCCATCCTGGACATCATTTGCTATTTGCTACACTTACAAAGATGTAATCTAGCATATTCATCCATACGATTACATCTAGCAGCGCTGCCGCTTATTTACAAAACAGACAACATTTGTCATTATTTAGAGTACCTGCAATTAAAGCCTTTAGGGAGGGACTTAAAAGAAGAATTCCTCCCAGACTGCCACCCTCTCCAGTGTGGAATTTAAACATTGTTCTTACCAGGCTCATGGGTCCCCCATTTGAACCTCTACATAAATGTGAACTTCAGTTCCTCACATGGAAAGTTGCTTTCCTTGTCGCAATTACCTCTCTCAGAAGGGTAAGCGAGATCCAGGCTTTAACCATACAAGAACCATTCTTACAAATACATCATAACAAAGTGGTTCTCAGAACAAATCCAAAATTCCTTCCCAAAGTCCTCTCTGCTTTTCATCTTAACCAATCAGTTGAATTACCTGTGTTTTTCCAAAACCCAAACTCTGTGGCACACAGAGCTCTTCATACACTAGATGTCAAAAGGGCAGTACTTTATTACATTGACAGGACTAAGCCCTTTCACAAAACAAAACAACTGTTTGTAGCCTTCTCCCCACCTCATAAAGGTAACCCCATCTCCAAAGCTGGGATCGCAAGGTGGATAGTAAAATGCATTCAAATATGCTTCCAAAAGGCTAAACGCACATTGACAATTCCCCCTAGAGCGCATTCAACACGCAAACTAGGGGCCTCCTTGGCATTCTTAGGGAACATTCCCTTAGATGACCTATGTAAAGCAGCAACATGGTCTACACCACACACCTTCACCAAACACTATTGTGTTGACGTTCAGGCAAAGCAACAAGCTTCTGTAGGCCAGGCTGTTCTTAAAACATTGTTTCAAACTACTGCAACAGATACAGGTGACCACCGCTAAGGGAGACACTGCTGTACAGTCTATGCACAGTGTACAATCTGCAGCTCATATGCCTCGAACGGAAAATGCTACTTACCAGTATGCATCTGTTCTGGCATTTAGAGCTGCAGAGTTGTACACGCCCACCTGCCTCCCCGGAACCTGTATCTGTTCCAGTATTATCTTAAGACGGGGAGGCCCTGCACTGCTATGGCCTCCCTGTCTCGGTCCGGTACCAGAACCAAAAGATCAGATCAAGAGCCTTGGCATGTGGCTTGACCGCTCCCTTAGCTTTAATCATCAGGCCACCAAGCTCTCAGCTTCCTGCTTTGGCTTGTTGAGGATGCTCCGTAAGATCCTCCCTCTTCTCCCATTCCAGGCGAGAAGAATCCTGGTCCAGGCCCTTATCCTCTCTCGCCTTGATTATGGAAACGCCCTCTATCTGGGAGCCCCTCTATCCACCACCTATAAGCTCCAGATTATCCAAAACTGCGCTGCCCGTCTGCTTCTTCAGATCCCCCGCATACATTCCGCCAAACCAGCATTAAAGAACCTCCATTGGCTCCCCGTCAGGGCAAGGATCCTGTTTAAAGCCATGTGCCTGGCACACAAGGCCTTCTGGAAGTGTGGCCCTGCTATCGCCCAATCCCTAGTCACTCCCTATCATCCAACCAGGAATCTCCGCTCCAACTTCACCTTCTCTGCCGTCACCCCTAGAATACGGCGAGCCAGATGGGGCGGGCGCTCCTTCTCCTTCAATGCTGCCAACTCCTGGAACGCCCTCCCTCTCCATCTGCGGAGAGAGCCCAACCTGCTAGCATTTCGGAAACTCTTGAAAACCCATCTTTTCAACATCCCTCTCGAACACCTGCTTCTGACCCGCTTGATCCCTCCACAGCACTGGGAGGCCTCAGGGTAGCCATGTGCTATACAAGTTTCACTTCATTCAATTGGATACATTCACATGGACATCTCTTACTTCTTACTGACTCCATTTCCCATCATGGCGAAAAACAATCTGAGGATGGAGTCGATGCCCATGCGCACTATCGTTCAAGGGAGGAGTCACCTATCTCGTGACTACAAATGACTCTTCCAAGACAACAACGTGCAAGCATCCGAGCCCAACACCAGATGGCGATCTATGCACAGTGTACAACTCTGCAGCTCTACATGCCAAGGACAGATGCATACTGGTAAGTAGCATTTTCCTTAATTCTGTAGTGCTATTTCCAGGCAAGCTCTGTGGACAACTGAAATAGGAGGAACCTGGCTGTAAAAGGAAGACTGATACCATATGCACCTGTGAACTGTAGGCTCATTGTATAGGTGCATGAAGTCCCAGGTGCAGTGTTCCGTTCTTGTTTATGTACTTGGTTGAAGCATACGTTTACATTACCTAGCCAGTGGAACCCCTAATAAGATGAGTGCCCAGGGAGCCCAGTGCTCATATACAGGGTCTAGCTGGGCTCCCAGTTTGGGTATTTGTGCTGCGGCTGCTCCTAGCAGCCCAGAGATGAGGTTTAGAATGATAAACAGAATAAACATGGTATACTTGCAAGCCTCAAGTCCAGAACCTCTCTTATCTCTAGAGGACAACTGTAGAAAAAGACCTACAAAGTTAAACGGGTCACTGGAAAACTATCTCTGTGACTTGACTTGTGCACATTCCATTCCAAAACACATACCCTCTTTGGGTTAGGAAAAAACACAAAGATCTCTTGATCCTAGGCCTCTGTTCTCTCTAAATATCTTCGTAACAATACTCCCCAAGATCTGCTTAGTTTGTAAGTCTCCAGCGTGGCAACCTGGAAATTAAAAGTGGGGCACCACCTAGCTTACCAAGTCGATGTTCATGCCCAATTCTGTGGATGGTGTCCGCTTCACAGTGATCCAGCGCGATATTAGCAAACAGCATTCATACACTAGATACTCACTTGGGCCCATACATTCATACTACGCTAATACTTACGCTGGGTTTTATCAGTTGTTACTCTCTATCAAAATCCCTGCTACCAATTACCTTCTGATTGAAGAATAATGACTTACCAATGAATCCTTTGCTAATTGGGAAATTTAAAATGAGTGACATTCATTATAGTACATAATCCTGAAATAACCACTGAGTCAGGAAGTTTTAAAATGTTTAAAGATTTAGCAGAGTAAAATACAGAATCACATGGTACTTAATCGCAATACCCAAGATTAAGCATAGAAATGATTATTGCTAATCAATGACGGTGTTTAAGAAGAGAAGAAGATAGAGACAGCAGCGCAACTAAAGGTTGCATTATATTTACCCAAGTGCGAGAACCAAACCCCTTAGCCAAGGAGTTGAAAGAATAGGACCCAGGAAGGATGAAGAGCAAAGACTGCTTCCAGGATCAGGACCGGTAACCTCTCTACAACGACGCCTGCGTCGTTCCCCTCTCTGATACTCGACTTCTCTCGATTCTCCCGTGCGTTCCTTCTAATGGACTCCGCCGCCCCCTCCTCAGGACCTCTTCTGGACAGGGATTCAGTCAGCAACCGATCAGCTTGCCAGTCTGGGACTCTTCTGTGTGTTCTGAGAGTCAGCTCTAGCTAATTAGCTAATTCTATATCTGTTATACCCTTCTACGCCCATGTACCTCCCCTTAATGTTGCTAAAATATGGGGCCACTACTTCTGATTGGACAGGGGGTGGATTCTCGCACCTTGTTGATTTGGCCTAAATTGTAAAGCCTATTGTCTTTACGTTCCCACCCCTTCAAATTAATACATTCGCTGTATTTCCCACCCGTCTCATGACAAATGTGAACCAATTTTCATAGACAATGTATCGATGTGTGACAGGAAAGCACTAGTACAACATCTTTGGCCATCGGGTTACGGCCTTGGACTTCGTCCAGGTTGACTTCATTTGGCAGGCACACAAGGCACATGCGCAGAACCATTTGCCTCTCGAGTTTCAGGTCAACAACCCAGGCCCAAGTTTACGAACTAATAAAAGTGCAAGAAGAAAATATTAGTATCACAAATAAAATGTTTCACTGTACACCCACTATTTCTATTCTATTCCCAATTAAATATATATACTATCCCGCGTTAGTAGCGTTAGGAAACGACAATTTAATAATGACACGAGAGCAAGCAGAAGCATGTGAAAACATCAAGCAGCCATTTTAATGCACACTGCGCAGAAGCAGAAGTTTCCCACCAAGCAAAGAAAGACGTCACACCATGTGATATGGTTGCGACATGCGCATTGAGCTTTCCCGCACATAGCGGCCATTTTGGATTACAGCCAAGCGTTATTCATTAGTAAAACATAGGCAAGCATCCCTTTCTTTTTGTGTCGTGAATGCAAAGGTTAGTATTAACAATACAAGTTTAATAAATTAATACTGTGAGGAGGATTGAATACAAGCAAGTTTCATTTATGAAACCTTGCTCCATCAACAGTGTGGAGCTAATATGGGGAGATAAATGTCAGATGAGTGATCAAGGAAAGACATTTTGGATCACTTATTTTTCTGTTATTTATAGATCATACATGCTGAATTCAGCACAGCATACACAATGTAAAAACAGGTCTATCCACTCCTTTAATGTCTGCTATAATATAACAAATATTGCACTATTAATATTGAATTGGGTACTAATATTTGGCACCTGTAGCAGCCCCATAAAATTAGTTCAGGTCAGCCACAGTACCCTTTGGAAAAATGAAGTCGTTCGCTGGGCCACCATCGCGTGTTTACTAATTCGAAGCCAAAGGGTAGATTCTGTGTAAAACATTAAGTGAAGACAAAATGTCCTTGTTCATGGAATCTTTTAAAACCACCTTCGATAAAAGAGCAATGCCTATTTATCGAAATCCCATTGAAAAGGAGGGGGGTGATTGTGTTAACTCATGTATAGTTTTGGCCAGTACTGCAGATCCTAAATTGAGAAGAGGAAGCCAAGGAGAGTCCAAAAAAGCTCTTGGGCGGTAAATAAGCAATGAAGACAGAAAAGAAATGCAGTCTTCAAGACCAATATCTAAAGGTAATGAATAAAAATATACATTAGGAAAAGACTTTAAATGGTATGATGGTGTGCTTGAGATCTAATGAAAACTTTGATATCCTGAACGCCTTCGTACATAGGTAAACATTCTCAGTTTGACATGGCAGGTGACGGAGAAGACTTTGGGAATATCTGGCTACAAAAACATGTTCTCGTAAGTTGAACTATTAGTCTATCAGTTCTTCAGATGAAGCCTGGCAAGACACCCCATATATCAGAACATTATTGTGGCTCTGCTCAAGGTTATAAGGTGATAAATGGGTCCATTAATTGCTGGGGAAAATGAAAGATGTAGTTAAATGTCATTAAGAATGGAGGAAGTTGGTTTTGGAGAAGAAAAAGTTACAATACACCTCTTGTGTTTTTATAAAGTTAAACCGGGGATGTTTCTTCACAGATGTAAGCAATAGATTTACCCTACTTTTAATATATACCATGTTGGAGATGAAGGTAACATTGAAACAAATGGTATACCAAGCAGAAGTGGATTAATACGCCCCTGGTTAAGAAAAAAAAAGAAAATCACTTGAATGTTGAGGATTTAAATTCCAATCGAAGTGTATCCTCTTGCATGAGTCTGAGAGAACTCCCAGATAGATTACTAGATGAGAATAAGACAGCCAATAATGGAAAAGAATTTACAGTGTGAAGACCTATTCTTACTGATGAATCATGGTAAGATTATCTAGTGTGGCTTTCTGATAGTTTTTTTGTCTTTGTAGTGTATGGTTTCATGGTTTAGATCGGTTGCTTCATATTGCTTGTGCTCATGAACTTTGTTTTACATATTTTAAGCAGCTGTGGTGGCCGCCTCGCCTCCCCACATGTCTTTAAGGGCACTGTTTCCTCAACCTCAGATCTTCACCTACAGACCTTGAAATCAAGTTTTAGTCAAATTAGGTTTGTGTGAGCTGACCAAGACTAAAGCTCCCAGGAAGCTTGGGTGATAACATAAAAAACTAGGACAGGAAAAGGTCTTTGATTACACGGAGTGCGGTGACCATCCTCGCTGCAGTGATTATGTATCTACTCTAGTGAGACCTGCTCAGCGATTAGGCACAGTTTGGAGTAATTTTCACTTCTGTTACTAATGTTCAGTATTTACATAAGTGAAGAGTGTTTGATAACTCCTGGGTTTGGGGTGAAGGAATGTGGATGGACGGGATTCATCACTTCTCAATTAATATTTAACAATCTTACTAGGACCCGCTGTCACAAACGTTTTCTTGTGTCCAGGCTTGATCTAATAGGCATAGTGATGGGCTCCTCAGCTTGCACTGGTCTGGTAATCTAGACTGGTGATCTGCAGGGGATATTTGGCTGTGCTTGTAGAGCCGCAAGACAGCTAGAAATGATCATCTTCATTGCACAGTGTGTAAGCCAGTTACACCTGAAAATAAAATACAATGGGTAAGGGAGGGTAGGGCGGTGCTAAATGCAGAGCATTCCGTGTGATTGTTGAATGATACATAATAAGGAATCCAGTGATGCACATAATGCTTTTCCAGCAGCTTGGGTTTTTTTCCCCACTTTAAATCATTTTGTATGTTTTCTGCAGGTGGAGAGTTCTCTTACTTAAGGGATCTATCTGAGGCCTTGACTGCAAACCAGTACAATTGCGTTACAAACCTCGCCAATGCACTTTACCTTCAAAACGGATATCCAATCAGTGATAAGTTTATCCAGTTAATGAAAAAATATTTCCGAGCAGAAGTAGAAAATGTTGACTTCAGCCAGAGTGCATCAGTAGCTGAACACATCAATGGCTGGGTGGAGAACCAAACAAATAGTAAGTTAGCTAATGTTGTCATTTTGGGACTTGTATCTTTTAATGAATGTCTATGAATTTGTTTTTATTGAATGTACTTTGTAACCTCACATGAACACCTTTCCCTATGTCTTAATTTATTTGCGCAATTTCAGTATGAACAGTGTTAATGTTACCATACCTTTTAACAATCAAGCACATGTCAGTCAGTATTATAAGCTGTAGGGATCTCAGGTTTAAAAAAAAAAAAAAAAAAAATGCAATGACTTTTTTTATTTAAACAATCAATAGCCGATAGTTTAAGCATCCTAGTTCTGTTAATGCTGCTAAAATATAGAAAGTATGTGGTATTGAATATCATTTTTGTTTTTTCTCATGCTTTATGAAAAGTTGTTAAATTTACTAGTTTTATTTCATGGCCTTACAATTCATTTTTCTCCTAACACAAGTAGCGCTCTGGTATCAGCAGCATATGCAAATTGTGCCAAAATAAAGCAGATTGCATTAGCTCGACACCAACCCTGGAGATGTGTGCTCAGTCTGACACAGCGGTGCATATACTATTGCCCGCCGTAGCGGGCTATACCGGCTATTAAAGGCCCGCTCCAGCGTTAAAGGCCCGAGGCGAGGGCCTTTAACAAGGGAGCTGGACTTTAATAGCCGGTATAGCCCAGCTACGAAGGGCTATAAGACTATTAGAACATTCTGCCACTAGAGGGCATAATGTTCTAACAAATAAAACAAAGGCTTTAGGGAGCGCGAGGGATTGAAATCCCTCTGGCTCCCTGAAGCCATTGTTCACAGCCACAGCTGTGAACAAAGAAACATTGGAATGTTGGAGCTCCGGGCTTATACCAGCCATTATAAGCCCGGAGCTACTATGCGGTTGATGAATGAATAGCTAGTTTTTTGCCTCTATTGAGTTTTAAGCTCAAGCTGTAGATAAAGGAGTGTATCCTCCTTGCACACCCTTAGCTTCATTTTGAGCTTATAATTCCACAGTGCAGTAGCTAGTGTGTCTGATGTTAATCTTGACTCTCTCCCAGGCTATTACCCGAGAGCATCATTTAAGGCACCATGCTAATAGACCGCACTTCGAGACCTCTCAAATGTCAAGTATTTTGATTTAGCATCCATTTTCTTGCTCCTGTTTATTTGAAGGTGTCTTGTATATATTTAGGCATTTTATTTTTCTACTTTTATGCACTTATTGTCTGCCATTCAGGAAGGAAATGTGGTGTTTGGGAACTGCAGGCAATTTTTAACTGTTCCTCTCTGGTTCCTGAAAATGGTTTATTTAATGCATCTTTCATGTTCTTGCATAATCCTTGCCTTTGGAGTAAGACCGACCAGGTGGTTTTGCCCTTTTAGCTTGATCACTCTCTTCCTAGCCAGTCTAAAGTTTGACACACCGACTAGGTGAGCTATAGCTACAAGTGTACATGCTTTAGAGCTTTGCAAAGCTATAGCACACCATTTCTTGGGCCGTATTCTGCAAGTGTAAGGTAACGGAGCGGGTACAATAGTAGATTAGATCAGATCATTCAGTAATTGAATAGCTAGGATCTTTGGGATCAAACAGGATCTCAAAGATGTGGTAGATTAAACTGGCTATGTGAGACAAAATTGCCATTTAGTTGGTGAATATATATAGTAGTGGAAAACTTTCTTCGGCATGTTAGAGAATCTCGTCCAACAAGGTGAAGTGTCATGGAATATTGATCTGATAGCTAAGAGAGCATAGTATTCCGTTTATAATCGCCACTCGGGGGAAGCGAAGCACTGCTACAAACCAGAGACTGGATCCCACCAAGGTACAGGAACATGTGGAATACAAAGCACAGATTTTGGAAGGAGCCTCCTCTTCCTGCGGCATTTTTTGAACTTCATAAGTATTAAAGACTCTGCTCTGCCACCTGCTTTTACTTTTTTGTTCTAGTGGTACCAATGTCCCTAGTTAGTTCCCTTACAGACGAGTGTGGGACGCCTTTTCCTTCTTCCAGAATGTCCTTAAATAATCCTGATTTGCAGTAAAGCATATCCTCCCATCAAACATTAAAGGTTTAAGTCCTTCTATGGATTCCATAAAGTGTAGCAAACCCATCTTAAGAGCTCTAATTACAAAGGTTCACCCTACTGTGCATCTCTTGAAGATCTGTCATCTGCCCCAAAAAGCCAACTGTTCTCGAAGTAGATTCTCCTTCATAAGGTTCCTCTGCATGTATTTCCTAGATCCCAGATGTGTTGCATAGATTTCCAGTGGTGGTTGTGCAAAATAGAGCTGTGGACGACGAGGAAAAACTACATCTACATTGTTCTGAAGACCTTTTATGAGCAATGTAGTAAATATTTAGTTTTAAATTGTTAATTTATGGTGTTGGCAGGTACTCTTGGGAGTTCTAAAAGTAAACAAATGGGTGGAGGGAGGTGAAGTATCCTCCCTACGAGTGCTTAAAATCCCCTCCAGGTTTTATGTTTCAAGAATATTCCAAGGTGGCTAATGTTTGCACTCCTCTTTAATTATATTTGGTTAATGAGGGCTCTAAATACGATTCCAAAGTGGGAATATTTTACTACTTGCTTTTGTAAGTTTGGGGTGCAGTAATTTCGGACTGAGCAATTTTCATTAGAGTATTTCTAGGCAGCTAAAACAAAATATAGTTTTACACGTTCAAACCATGATTTTTTATTTAAGGTGACCCATGCTTCCGCGATAACTGAAAATTCCTGTAAACGGGGGCAATGCATTTTTCATTTTTATTCAGATAATCAATAGTAGTGCTTCTCCTTGTGGTAGGCCTCTGTTGATGAGACAAATGGAGACATCACTAGAACAGGGCAGATGAAAGCTTCAGTAGGTAGATTTCTGAGCATCGTACACTTCTGTGTTTTTTTTCTTTTAGGAATATTTACTTGGTTCACAAGTAGTGCAGGCCAGTACTACACGTGTGGTGGTCTCTGCTTCAGTTTTTCTTCTCAAATAGGCTTGGCGTCTGACACCAGAAATTATTTTTCTGTCTTGGCCTCTCATGTTTCCAATAGCAAAATAGTCCACAAAATGCATTCGACCATATTACATTTGAATGTTCTAATTTCCTGTATTGACTCTGCCTACAGTTCTTAATAAATATTTAATTCCCCCTCTTAGCTAGTAACGTACAACATCAACGACACTATCAATCAATTCAAACCACTGCAACACACTTGGAAAAAATTCTACCATGGACACTATCATACAAGTATGCTTTCATTGGTTTATGAAATATACTCTTATGCACAGAAGGACTCGTTGAATCATTGTCTTCATTTATGGAGACCAGTCCATGCACATTTTTTGATCTTTGTGAAGACTAGAATGGGAACTGGCAGTGTCTGGATCGCTTAGCATGTCCAATGCTATAATTCAGCAACAAACATGGTGGTAATATATGTGGTGAAAAGGCACAAGCCCAGTGATATGGTGCAATCCCCTCCTTTTTTAGGTCTCGCCTACGCAGCGCGCATGCGTTGCATAGGAGGACCTTTAGCCGTCGCTCTGGTCATTTTCAAGCACACACTCGTGCTTGTGGCGGCATCCACCTTGCGGGAGCGAGCAGGGGCGCGCCACAAGCACAAGTGCAGTGCTTGAAAATGAGCAGACTGCTCTTGCGCGCGCTCACCACTCACGGGTGCACCCCTCCGCCTCTCTCTCCCTCTCTGACGTCCCTACTGCTGCAGCCTGCACGCCTTTTTTTTTTTTTTAAACTTGAGGCGCGCACGCTTGTTTTCATTCCCTCCAATGCTCTCCCTCTGTCGCTCCTTTCCCTCGACCACCTCCTTTTCTTGCCCTGTCTTCCCTCAATTCAGTCTCCTCCCCTCTCTACCTCGCCCCTTCCACTTTCCCGCCGTCTTCAATCTTGCCTTTATGTTCGCCTGTATGTCCTCTTTGCAACCCCTCTCTTGAAGTCTTTCCCTTAGCCTCTTTTTAGGCTTCCTTTCGTTCTCATTCGTTACCTTCCAAATTCCCCACTTTGCTTTCGTTTCTTTCTCACTTCTCTTCCCGCTCTCTCACATCGTCCTTATCTTTATACTTTATTCTCTCTCTTTCTTATTCTCTTCTAGTGTTGAGGGGAGGGGGTTTGAGATCTAGGGGGATCCGGTCCGGCAGTCATTATTGAGCCGGATCCGGTGCAATTTGCAGGCACCAGGACACAGTCATCTGCACTGCTTTCTGTGTACTGTACGTTCAGAGCTGCAACCCCTCAGGGTCTGAGCAAACAGTTGGTCCTTGTTGCAAATTTATTTAGATGCTGCAGGTTTTTTTTAGTGTATACGCTGACAGTCAGACTCTTTCCCTTGTGACCCCACCCCTTTTATGCTTACCCCTATTTACGGTATCCCGGTGTATTTCTCCCCCCCCATTTCCAGCACTGGTCTCTTTCATTCTGCACACACGCGTTCTTTTACTCGCAGACATACACGTGACCTCTCTACTCTCCTGTCCATCTTTCTCCTCTGTTGTCCTGCCTCACACTTTTAATCTGCCAGTTCAACCCCTCTAAAAAATTCTACTCTTCTATCCCCCTTTTCTCATCATTTCTGTTCGTCTTCCTTCGCCTAGACTCGACTATTTTTATTAGATACACAGTAAAAACAGTGCAAAATTATTGTATACTGTTTTGGCAGCACTCCAACGTTTCTATAATATGGCCCAAGCAGTCTACTTATAATTCTTGTCTCATTCTGACACACCCCTCTCTTCCACTCCCTCATTCTGCTTCCTTCCCTTTCTTATTGCTTTTCTCTTCCCCTCTATCTCAACATCCCTATTTCCCATCCATGTCTTATTCTCTCACTTTGCCATTTGCCTTCTTTCGTTTCTACACCCTTTTTCCCTGCCCCTGCTCTTCTCGTCGTCCTACTTTCTCCTCCATCAATAGCCTTTTAACATAACTCTCACCTTCTCTCCTACTCTTTGTATTTTCATTTATTCCGCTTCTTCTGTTGCAGCCTCTTTTTCGATGTGTCACACGTTTCCACTGTTTTCGTGTTCTCCCATGTCCGTGTTTACCTCTTATGTGCTCAGCTTTTCTTTCACTCCCATACACAACTGTAACGGGGCGCATTTCGGCAACTTTGGCCAAAGGACCTCCAACAGTGGAATTCAAATTTTAAGAGTTGACTGGGCTGCCCGCGAGGCTTTGAGATGAGGAGGGTGCCCAGGCAATACAAGCATTTGCAATGCAATAGGTCTCGCATTTATGCGAGTGTGAGCTATTGACATTGCAAATAACTGCCTTTTATTTTTGTTTTCGTTTTAAAAACCTAAATAAAAGGCATTGTCATTTACAATGCCATTAGCTTAAACTCTGGTAACTGCGAGACCTATTGCATTGCAAATGCTTGTCTTTTTTTGAATTTGAGTTGAATAATGGAACCAGCTTCTCTCTCTAGTCGATTCCCTGAAAAGTCTTGCCAAAATTGGTATTGACATTTTCGCAACAGTGGGGTCGCATGATGACCACAAACCTGTCAGGTCTCATATCTTTGTAACCGACGGGGATGGGTGGTCTCCACTGTGGAGGGAACTACTAGGCAATGTTTTGCACTGGCCTGTCTTGGCGGCCAGATAGTGATGAGCAGTGACATTCTGGAGTTCTGTTTTACTGACTTCTGCGTGGCAGACTGTAGTGGTGCATGTTGAGTCGAGGTGGGGGTGCCTTAGGAAAGAGCCTAAAATTGCCCAAACCCTTGGCTAGTACCTGCTACTGAGAACTATAAAAGGATGTTCAAATCCTCCCTGTTCATCACCTATAAGGGATGAGTGCATGCTGCCTATTATTTCTTCATGCATATACAGTGCCCGCATGTAAACCTCTTCTTTTTTTGCTTGCAGTGGTTGCTACCACTGTGTTGTGGCTTCATATGGTTGCACGTAACAGACATCGCAATTAACAAACTTGGTGAAAATCGCTTCATCACGCTGGAATTAAAAAATGTTAAGTGCAAGTAGCACATTTATTTCATTAGTTAGTATTAACCCATTAACTTGGCTTTTTGGGAAGATAAAAAAACATTCATGGGTAACCAGTTTAAAGAGCAGGTTCATATTGCATAATATTGTAGTTGGGACGAAAGCATAAAATCAAGAGTAACTTTAAGATTTTTTTATTTGTCAGTTTCATCTTTTTCAAGTAGTTTGTGGTATGCCCACAGTTTTGTGATTGCGTCTGATGTTTTTCTGGCCCGAAAGACCTCCATTACTGGTGTATCTGAGGGGGAAAGTGTCATATGTAATGGTTTTCTTAAGTTCATTTGATATACTATTGAAGTACACACCGCAAAATAAACTGTCATTTGTCAGTGTTTTTTTTTTCCCTCCTATGTTCCATAGGCTTGTCTGGGTGAGCTTGCGTGTCTATATCTCCAATGTGTAGTTGTTGCCTTGTCATGCTTGCTTAAATGTATTCTCCCTTTCTATGCCTGTAGTGTTGTATATGTATGTGCTATTCATTACTACTTGAAATCTGGATCTTTGTGAAGTGAGTGTTACAATTGTGCTACACTTCATTTTACATTTTTTACTTTTTCTAAGCAGCACTGACCTAAAACTGGCGTTGGTTGTTGTACATGTATTTTATGCCGTCATTTTGTTGCCTGTTTCTTGGAGTGTCGGTGGTAGTTTTCGAAACCTCATTTATTTTTAAAGATTTTCAATATTTATCACCCAACCATCTTTATTGTGGTGGATGAAATCCATATATGCAGTCCCACAATTCGAATGCCCCGGATTACTTTACCCACAAGCCAATGTTAGGATAAAAAAAATATATTAAATAGTAAGAAAATGTCTATTTAAAGGGCCTCTTTAGGCTCTCTGAATAGCACAACATTTGCCAGACCTATTAACAATTCTTTAAAATAAACAGTGTGGGTTTTGGCTCCACCCCGGGGCGTGTCACCCTTGTGATGTTTAATGTGTCATTACACCTTCCATTAAGTGCTTCTACTGCAATGCACCAGTGACTTTTCTTTAATACCTAACAGTACTCCATTATATCACACTCATTCATTTTTCTCCTTTATCCGTTCTAAACTGGAATCAATCCTTGGTTATCACTTTCCCCTAGTATGGCCAAAGCCAATGGGACAGGCTGCAATGTGATAACCGCCTCTGGGATGCCTTTGTTAATGTGATGGAAGACCTACGGGCTTTCCCCATGCTGTTTCATGTAGGAAGTGTTTTTAAGCACATCAATTTTCTGAAGGCCGCATTAAAATCCGATCACGTACGAATCCATCCAATTACCAAAAATCTAAAGAGGAGCCTAAAAAGTCAAAGTAAACTTTAAATGTACAATGCAAACTGTTTGCGGGAAGGTTCTGAAATAGAAGAATTTTTATGGTTCTTTTTTCTCCTGACAGACCGCATAAATGATCTCGTTGATGCCAGTGATTTCAGCGACCTAACAAGGATGGTCCTAGTCAATGCCATCTACTTCAAGGGCAGCTGGAAGTCACAGTTCAGACCAGAGAACACCAGGACTTTCTCGTTCACAAAAGATGATGAAAGTGAAGTGCAAATTCCAATGATGTACCAACAAGGAGAATTCTACTATGGTATGTAATAACGATTCCAGTACTATCATAGTTTTCTATAAATAAATGTTTTGATTTCTTTGTGTAATTTTGTTTCTTTTCCAGTTTTCTATCTATAGCTAGTAGCTGAGGATGTATTGTTTTTTTTCATGGAGAAGAATAAAACCATTAAACTGAAAGGAACGGTGTATGAATTATAGATTTTGGTTGCAAATGTATGGGTAGGTGTCTCAAGCATGACATTCCTTAAATGTGTGTGTGCAGAACCTGATCATCATACATTTCGAAGTTACTCACTAGTGATGGCCTGGTTTTTCAAAGTTCATGTCAGTCTGAAATTGAAAAACATACTGTTTAATGGAAGAACCTCGGACCCACCCACACCCCCTCTGTACACTACCCATGCACAACACAAACACACACATTGTCCATCTCTCTACTCTCTTTTTTTTCTCTTTCCTTCTCGCATGCTCTCTGAACTGTACAAGTTCAGTAAACTCTTGTTTCGTCAACTGGCACCAGGTGAAAACTATTCTGCCTTATGACCCCAAGACACCGAGTTGAACAGCAGGGGAAGAAACCTGTTAACATTCGAAGGCGGACAAATTAAAGGTAGATGTTAGCAGACCAAAGAAGTGGGTTTAGGAAGGCGCACGCTTGATAAAAAATGAGCTAGGCCAATAACCAGTTGAACCAAGTCGTAAATCCTGCAAGGCTAAGCCATGCAAGTTGATATCCTGCTTAGTAGTCCAGAAAAGTGGTAAGCTAAAATAAAGGTGTGCAAGCACCCTCCCAGGAAAAACATGCATGCGGTAAGCGCGAATTAGAGTAGTTCTCGACTTTAGTACAAAAGCATATACCTTTGCAACATATACTACTGAAAATCGACAAACAATATTGTGCCAATTTAATCTAGAGAACAGAATATCGAAGGAAAAATATTGAAAGGTAATTGCATATAGGGAAGTATAGATTTACTATTTCTACTAACACATGTACGTACCTTGAGCATGTAGGTACATATTTGTGGAGTTGGGTATAGAAAATCCAGGCTTACTTAACCGGTCTATTTTATTTTCGATCTTCTGTCCTCGATAACCTGTCCCATCAAAATTGTTAATTCGATATTCAGGGGGCACACCTTTGCAATGGCTCGGAGAAGATGTTGGACAGTTTTTCTTAGTTGAGCACTATGCACCAAATATTTCAAACTGCGCACTCTATGCATGTGGCAGCACTCAGCCATGTAGAAATCCAGGGTAAAGACCAATTGCACAGTACTGGCAGTCTTATATCCTCTGTTGCCTAATGCAAAAATGATGGGTATAATGTTTGACATTCACTTGTTGAATTTCCTTTAAAGGTCTTCAAAAATAAAAACCAGCAGTCGCAAAAGGATTACACCTTTATTATGCTGGCACTTGCTCTTGATTGCAAACGTTCAGGGTTTCACAGTCCTTTGGTGAATTGTCATAGCGAAAGCCAATAATTAATTAGAAAGAGCAATTTAATGAGGTTTCACAATTTTGTAGCAAGGGAAATCACCACAGACCACATCGTTCAGTTGAGTTTCACCCCATGGAACCTCCTTGATTCCATTAAAATAGCATAGTTTTTTGAGTTTTTGGTCTATTACTTTCATCACTTGTAGATGATATCTGCTAGATAGAGAGGCAGCAGGCTTTGTTCATCTCTGCACCCAGAATCTAGAACAACATCCCTGTATCCATCAGGACTGTCCCAAGGCTGCTCCATTTTGGAAAATTGTTGAATTCTCACCTCTTTAAAGAACACTTCATCACAATGTATTAACTGTCCACAGCCCAGCTTCCTCTCCTATTACTCGTTGACTAGGCTTGTTTTTAACCCCGTACAGGTGCTCCTCTGTCCTTTGGTTAGATTATTTCTATAGAAATACCATACACATACATAAATAGAAATCACTCCAACTCATCCCAAGTTTTCATATTTTTTTAAATTCTGAATCCTCTTAAGACCAATATTGCGATGGTTTCTAAATAAGGAAATGTAGAAGTGGAATACACCTGAGCCCATATCCTGGAAATATGTGGTGCACAGGTTGAAACAACTTTGTCCATAATGGGGCAGAAAGGAAAGTACCTAATTTAGTAGTTCAGTTCAGATCCATTTTAAAACTAATGTGCAGATTCACTTTGGCATAAACTCCTGTAATTGTGCACTTACATTATGTCCTACAAAAAAATCATTTTGTCTGCACACACGATTTAGTGATACTGAGAGTCCAGAGAAGGCCTCTAATCTGTTTAACAGAGAATGTGTCTAGGCATACAATGCATATCTCCTATGACTCGAGACCGTGTCGCAGTTGACTTGCAGAGAATCAGAAAGTTAAAGGGAAGAACCTCAGGAGTTTGATTCACCCTCAGAAGATCTGCACCAATCTAGGTCTTTGTGCTTCAGGATGGTTCACTGGTGGAAGTTGTTTATCATAGACAAACATATTGAATCTTGATCATCAAATACAAATTATGCATGTTTGTGTGAGGATTAAGTGAGAAATTCAAGAAGATATCTGGCAATGGAAACGCATAAAAAAATTTAAACTCAACATATTAAAGGGATTTGAGAATATTTAGATGCATTGGTTTCAAATTGAATTTTCAAAGTTTCATAAAAATGGGATTAAAACGAGTATGATATTTCAAATGACGTTTAAAATTGTTACTTTGTAGCTTGGAGCACAATTCTCCTACAGTTATCTCCTGGCTGTCTTCTGTGTTTTTTTTAATAGTATGTCAGTTCATCCTTTTGATTTGTTTGCACAATTCGACCCTCATAAGACTTTAAAGTTTAGGGCTAGGACATGGTAGTATCTTCTACTAGATATCTCTACTTTGTAGTATTCCCTATATTGGGTTTCTATTCCTTCAGATTGCTCTGCTACACCGGGTGTGTTGCTTCATTAAGTATCTAGTTTGGTGTCTTCTGTTGCTTGGAGAATGAAATCCATAAGGGTGTTTGCTAGGCAGGATATAATGTGACCTTCATAACGTTCAGTATCCGAGGTCTACTGGGACTCCCTTGGTACTTGCTAGTGCAGTATATGACAGCTAGTCACGGTGTTCCTAGTTTTTTCCCTGAGCTGCGCCATCAGGGCAGCACTTTTTCCAATTTAAAATGTACTTTTCAACCTTTCCTAAAAATACTTGGGGAATTTATACCTTTTACCAAAATATTCCAGGACTTGAGTTGATATAGTAAATAAACCTCCTGCAATATTTGGGGGAAAGTTGCTTTTCCCCCAAAAAATTCTAAGGGTCTAATTATGAGCGAGGATCACCAGACTTGTAGTGGGGCGGCGATGGCTGTCTTCCGACCGCCACATTATGACCTTGGCGGTCGTGCCGCCCTGGGACCACTGACTCCGCCTGGGAACTGCCGTTCTCTGGTGGTGGCGCTGCGGTGTTGAGGCAGTAATATGCTCGGCATGACTGCAGCGGTCCCACCAAGCATGTTACGACTTTCCTCACTGCCACTGATTTCATGGAGGTCTTTCCTCATGGCGATGAGGAAAGAAAGGGGGCCCTAAAGGGCCCTCTTGTGCCTCACTCCATGTGGATACACACAGGGGGGCACAATATGATCCTCCCTGTGTGCATGCACCCCCAGTTCCAGCACAACCTAGACTTCACAGTCCATGCTGTGCTGGAACTTCTTTGATGTTCCCATTGCGGTTTCTATTTTATAGGCACCACTGTAGGAATGCCAAAGAAACCACCCACTATTGACTAAAAAAATCAAAATATGGCAGGCGGTTCTCACGTGGGTTTGGCAAACGGGGGGGGGGGGGCACTGCCGCACTGCTAAACTCGTAATTGGGCCTCAAGACTGTAGTTAGAATAGTAAATTTAGCCTTTCATTCTGACACACTTTTAGAAATGGGAGTCTCTAGTTGGCAAGGGTTTGCACCTTTGTCCAAGTAGGGACCCTTCTTCCTAGTCCGGGTAAGGGAGTTACACTCCTAAAATAACCCCTGCTTCACCCCCTTGGTAGCTTGGCACAAGCAGTCCGGCTTATCTCAGAAGCAGTGTGTAAAGCATTTGCACATAACTTACAGTAATACAGTGAAAGCACTACAAAAGGACACCACACCAGTTTAGAAAAATATCCAATATTTTTATATATCCAAAACAAGACCAAAACGATAAGAAATTAAAATTGCAGAAATACCTCAAAAACAGTTTTTACCAGTCGGTAGCTCAGTTCGGGGCTACCTCGATGCTGAAAACAACAAAGTCTAACAGTTCCAGCCGACCGTGTCGGTACGGGCCAGCGAAAGCGTGGACAGACTCTAACGGTACCTTTTCTCATTGTGGGTGGCACCTTGGTGCGAGCCGGGCGTGGGAACCGTCGCGGTTGTGTTGCAAATTGGATGTGGTGCAGGCAGCGGCTTGGTGAGACCAAGGCTTACGGTGCAGGGTGAGGCGGTGCTCGATGCAGTGCTGGCTGGTTGCAGTGCAAGCGTCCGAGCCGGTTAGCGGGAGCTGGCATCGGTTGGCCCGGACTGCTGTGAGGGACGAGGCAGGGCGCCGGTGAAACTTACGAGTGGTGCCCCCAGCCACGATGCGGTCACAGGTGGTCGAAGTCAGCAGCAGCAGCGACGGCGTCAGTGAGACCAGGGTGGCGAAGTGAAGCGAGGTGGTGCAGAGTGCAGTGCCCACAGGCCACGGTGCAAGCAGCGGCTCGGCAGTGTTCGTTGTCGGTGAGACCAGGGTTGCGGTGCGAGATTCAGACGGTGCCTTCTGCGGTGCCGTCAGGACACAGAGCCAACGACTGAGTCGGTTGCGTTTCCCTTCTCTGTGGCAACTGAAACAGCGGTTTCATACGCGGTACCCAGAGGTTGGTGAAGTCTTTGCAGTCCCTGAGACTTCAGAACAGGAGGCAAGCTCTACTTCAAGCCCTTGGAGATACTCAGCACAAGTAAAGAAAGTTCAGTCCAGTCCTTTCACTGCCCAAGACAGAAGCAGCAACTGCAGGCCAACCCAACAAAGCAACAACACAGCGAAGGGGCAGTGCTCCTCCTGGCAGCTCTTCCAGCTCTTCTTGGCAGGTTCCTTGATTCCAGCGAGTTCTAAAGTTCTGGGCCACAATATTTTTACTCACAATCCCTTTGTTCTCTCAGGCAGCGAGTGTCTGTGCTTAGTCCAAACCAGTTCTGTCCTCTCTGGCCCAGCTTCCTGGCAGGAGGTGGAGACCGAATTGTGGAAGGCAGACCAGGCCGAATCGGGTGTAAGGAAATCTACCCCCCCCCCCCCTCTCTCAATGCAGCTCGGGTCTATTCAGCCCAGCCCTGACTCATCCAGACTCTGGAGCCACTGTACATCCTCCGCCCCTGTCACTCCAAAGCCTGACAGTCAATCCACAAACCCAGCAGAGGCACACAGGATGGCTAAGCAAAAAAAACCTACTTTCTAAAAGTGGTATTTTCAAACACAGAATGTAAAAATCATCTTTACTAAAAGATGCGTTTTTACATACTGAGTCAAGGCATACTAAACTCAATTTCCCTATCTTGTCCCAATGGGAAGTTATGCTTATAAGATGTTATAAGTAAAACTCTCATTCTTTCCTATGGGACAGATAGCCTTGCAGAATTGAAAAACGACATACACTGTAATTCACCACCCGGACATGTCGCACACACCAGTACCTGTCCTACCTTTAACATACACAGCACCCTGCCCACAGGGGTACCTGGGGCCTACAATAGGGGTGACTTTTATGTAAGAAAAGGGAAGGTTAGGGCCCGGCAAGTGGGTGCACTTGCCAGGTCGACATGGCAGTTAAAACTGCACACAAACCATGCAGTGGCAGGCCTGAGATACCTTTTCAGGGCTACTCATGTGGGTGGCACAATCAGTGCTGCAGGCCCACTAGTGGCATTTGATTTACAGGCCCTGGCACACTCCGTGCACTTTACGAGGGGCTTACCAGTAAATCAAATATGCCAATCATGGACACACCAATCCATAATAACAATTTACAACAGGAGCAATTGCACTTTAAAACTGAACAGCAGTGAGAGTACGCAGAGACACTAAACCAGCAAAACCAGGAGGTCAGAAAGCAAAAGACAGGGGAAACACGCCAGAAGATGCCAAGTCTAACACACACCACCTGCTCCCCTGAGGGCTCGCAGTTCAGGGCAAGAAACGCGAACGAGTGCTAGTCGCTGGCATTTATTCACTGGTTTCATGAGGGAAAAGTTATCAGAAATGGGAGTCCATCCTCTTGTAGCCAAATGTGAGTGAAAGATCTGACTGTTTATTAGACAAAGCCTCCTCTTGGTTTTGTTAAATTTTGAATCCCACCACGTCTTCCTCTTAACAAGAGTATGCTTATACAAAACAACTTTGTCCCATTTTCCGCTAGCCACTATCCACTCCAAAACCCATATAGCTCTTAAGTAGAGCACAGGCTTGTGTAAAGCACATAATCCCCTGAACTTTCAACTTCTCCATCATTGCTATTAATAATTGCATCTTCAGAGTTCGCCCAGTCTGCTTACTATTTGCTCCACTGCCCCATCCAGTCATCTTCATTAACTAACCTACCATGGTTTCCTTGGATTGCTTTGTCTTGGCAATTAAAGTTGGAAGCTGCGATCCAAACTGCTGCCTGTGACTTAGCCTTTCCTTGTGCTTTAGCCCACTCTGGATAGCCAACTGAATGGATTTCTTGCTTCTTCCAAGCTGTGCTCATACTAATCCGTAAAGTCATCAGTGGCCCTTTCATAAATAGCCACTGTCTTCCAGGTTAGTGATTGGATGGTTATTTACCTTCGACTAGGCACTCAAAATAACAATGTGCGGACAGCAATGATGACATTTCATCCTCTGCAGCTAGCACCTGACCTTCTTTAAAGAACAAAGCAAACACAAGGGGATGATGGACAGAGTGCTGAAACTTTTCAGACACTCACCCCCTGTCACAGATCTGATTTCAATCCATCGTTCTTTAGCTCATTTCGCCACCCCAGTTCAGACACCGCTATATGCAAATTAGTTTGACCCTGTGCCTCATGGGAACAGTCCAGCCCGAACTGCCAAGGCGTGTCTTCCCTGGACAGGAAACAAGCATCCTTGGACTGGTTTCGGGGTTTACTACCCTCATCAGCCAGGCTAGCTTGAATCCAGTGGGTCCCTTGCTCATTTTGCCACTGGATTCAAGCTAGCCTGGCTGATGAGGGGTGAAACCTCGAAACCAGTCCTAGGATGCTGCAGCCTCTTCTCCGAAAGGAGAAGGTAATTTGTTTCATACAGAACTCAATTCTGTAAAGTAGAAAGTGGCTTCATTCATATGAATCTCCATGAGTTGGCAATCTTGAGGATGCTCTCGGAAGCTATGCTTCTCTCCTGTTTTCACCCTTTAGTGTTGCGGCCTATGCCATGGCTGTCCAGTTCCGACTGCTTGGAGGAGTTATGTTCCTGAATGGGGTGCTTTCCCTGATATGGACTGCACTCCATGGCTATTTATAGTGATGACACCGTACACAAGATCTGCTGGAACAGGATTTATTATCAAGGCAGTACCACAGAGGCAGCAACGTAGCGTGGTCCACCAACACCAGCCAAACTCCAACTGACACTGGTGGAACCACGCGGCAGTAACGTTCTAAAAGTACAGAATGTTTGGGCCGTACGCAGCCGAGCCCAATGTAGGAATAAAGACCATTACAACACCCCCCCCCTTCCTTCTACACAAAACAAAAGAAAGCAAAAGGCAGGAGGTAAGAAGTGAGAATGGCAACAGGAAGAAAAACGCACCTAAAGAAAGATAGCAAAAATTCAGTTAAGTACATAATCGGCCAAATAACAAGGCAGTCTCCGATCTCGGCAGGGGCGTGAAGACTCTAACCCCAAAGGAGTTGAGGAGGCACCGGGCAGATAATTTTGCACTCCCCCAGCGTATTGCCTAGATCCACCCTCACCGCTCCCACCCGATTCGTTGGCCCTGAAATCAACATCACTCATGAGCCAGAAGTCATTGGCATTGTTTTTTGAACTACTAACATTTTGACCAGCTGTTTTAGTTGTCACCACACCTCCTTTGCGATGCAAAGCAACTTTACGCTTGTTCCACTTGTTACCATTGTCATGCACAACATAGTTACTGAACACTTGCTTAACTCTGAAGGGCCCCCAGAACTTTGACAAGCCCTTGACTGTTCTACCGTGCCTTATTTTTACTAAGTCTCCAGTGCAGACCCCCAAGGCATTTGAACTGTGCTCAACTTCCTTGACCACTGCAGAAACAGGAGAAACAAGCCATGAAGGTAGGAGTTTGGTTCCAGGCTTCCTCCCACGCATTTTCTCAAAAGAAGATAAACCAGTCCCACTATGCACGGTCGTGCGATGTGCCCAAACCATCTCATCAACTAATTCTCTGACGTTCTTACCACACTGGACGGCCATGGTAATGGTGCCCTTGACCATGCCATTGGCACGTTCCACCATGCCATTGGCACGTTCCACCATGCCATTGGCTTGAGGATTATAAAGAGCTGTGCGATGATGGATGATCCCACACTTCTCAAGGAAATGCCTCATTTCTTTAGAGACAAGTTGGGTGCCATTATCCGTTACAAGGGTGCGAGGTAGACCCTCCTCTTGAAACACAACTTTGAGTTGCTCAATTGTGCTACGAGTAGTTACTTCTGACATAAAACGTACAATAAGCCATTTGGAGTGGACATCAACCATCACCAAAGCATTTCTTACCCTCTCGTCTACACCATGCATGGGCCCGATGAAGTCCAAACAAACTGTACTCCATGACAATCCCGGATCTTCAATGTGACCAATAGAAGCCTGACATCCGGTCTTGAGCCTTTTTTCACTCTCCAAACACACCTCACAATTAACAATCCAAGAGTTAATCTGCTCATCCATGCTCTGCCACCAGAAATGTTCACGCACCCGTTTCTTGGTCATGGTTTGCCCTAGATGACCCTCATGAGCAAGAGCAATTATCTTTTGCCTTAACCCGCAAGGGGGTACGAATTTGTCATTCCTCATCAAAACCTTTGACTCGCTAACACTCAATTCATCCAAGATTTTTACAAAAGGTCTTACTGAGGGAACTACAGTACTTTCTCTTCTACCCCCAGAGACCAACATGCGTTCCACATCTTTAAGGGTAGAGTCTTGTTCCATGCACACTTTCCATTCATCCGCTGAGAATGCCCCTCCAACGCATTCAGACACATCACCCAAAGAGGCAACTGCGCCTTCTTGTTCCCATAAAGAGCTTCCATTCTGGATCACTTTGTTTTTCAAAGACAAACGAGACAGGCAGTCTGCTTGAGCATTTTTCCACCCTGCAATGTGAGTTATCCTGTACCTGTATTCTTGAAGCCGAGAGGCAAGTCTGGCTAATCTCGCTGAACCCTTACCAGCGCCACCTGGACTCAGCACCTTAACTAATGGTTTGGTCTGTGCGGATACAAAATTCTAGACCCCACAAAAAAGTCCTGAAATGTTCAACAGACCATGCAGCTGCCAATGCTTCACGCTCAATAACTGAGTAATTACACTCAGACAAGGAGCGGGAGGCAAACTCCACAGTTCTCTCACACCCCTTATGGACTTGGGACAGGACAGCGCACAAGCACTGGTGTCGACTGTTAGAAAAGTAGTGAGATGAGTGTCAAAGGGTGCAAGAACACCAGCTTCACTAATGTTCTTCCTGATGAGATCAAAAGCAGCCTGTTGGGAATCCCCCCCCCCCCCCCCCTAAGTAAAGGAACACCCCTTCTTCAACAACAACCTCAGAGCCTCTGTTTTGGTGGCAAAACAACTGTCAAACTTTGCATAATACTCTATTAGTCCCATGAACGACCGTAATTGGTCTTTGTCGTTTGGAACTGGAGCATCACGAATAGCTTCAATGAGGTCAACTTTGGGGCGAATACCTTGCCCCGAGATGGTGTGACCAAGGTATTCAATCTCTTCCACAAGAAACTTGCACTTGTCCTTCCTGAGGGACAAGCCAGCCTCCCTCAACCTGCCCAAGACTTCCCTTAAAATCTTGTTGTGGACCTGAACGGACTCCCCGAATACAAGGATGTCGTCCTGAAAGAATTTTACATTCTCAATGCCCCTCAACACATCAGTCATGATACGCTGAAAGACACTGGCCGCAGAAGACAACCCAAAAGGCAGTCTTTTAAACCTAAATGTGCCCTCCATGGTAATGAACGTCGTGAGATCCTTTGACTCTTCATGTAACTTAATCTGGTGATAAGCACTTTTCAAATCTAGTTTTGAAAAGTACTTACCACCACCAATCAAAAGTAACATGTCATTAATGTTGGGAAGGGGAAAGGTGTCGGAAACCACATATTGGTTCAAACTGCGAAGGTCCACGCAGAACCTAAGTTTGTCATCGCTTTTCTTGGTGATCACCGGAGAGACCCACTCAGACGCCTCAACGGGTTCAATGACCCCATCATTGAGCATTTCATTTAACAAATGTTTGACTTCATCCCTTACAATGACAGGTACTCTCCTCAATTTATGTTTGACTGGGACAGTGCCCTCTTTCAAAACCATTCTATGAGTGTACCCTTTCAATTCACCAAGGCCCCCTCCAAAAACGCCCTCCATCTCTCTCAAAACCTCTTCAGTGTTCGCATCAGTCAAGCATAGGACTTGACCCTCAGCATGTGGGTCAATGATGATGTGAAGATCAAATTGGTGACCAAAACCCAGGATTGGAGGACCATCCTCTGCAACATAAACTTTGCCTACAACTTGTCTGGACTTAAAAGTGATGAGTGGTAAAGAAACCCAGAACATCAATGGACTCCCCCTGGTACCCTCTAGGATCGATGTCCTTGGGTAGAAGTGAAACTTGCGGCCACTCCTTTTTCCACATCCACTTCGGCACAATAGTGTACAAAGAGCCACAGTCAACCATCACTTCCACTTGTTTCCCGAGGATACCACAGCACGCCTTAGGGCGCTGTTTCTTACAATCTGCGCCGTTGCCTGGGAGAATCATCAACACACGTTCCTCACCATCTTCATCCAAACTCGTCCTCAGCGACAGCAACTCTTGTCCTGTCCAAAGTTTTGCACATCCGGGCGTAGTGACCTCTGCGTCCACATTTCCTGCAGTCCTGTTTAGACGCAAAACACCATTTGGAGTCACTTGCGTGGAAAGAACTACCACATCTAGAACAGCCCCTGGACTTGGCGCCTTTATGAAGTTTAGAACTTGACTTATCATTCGAACTCTTCATTGCATAGTCCTTTCTCCCAATGACTGCAACCTCCTCCATTGCACAGTCTTTTTTACTCGTAGCCAACATGCACCGCTCAGACTCCTCAACAACATAGGCAATTGATATGGCATCCTTCAAAGTGGGGTTTTTTGCAGCCCACAAACTCTCTTGTACCTTTTTACTGTGGCAGTGAACAATAAATTGATCACAAATGAGTTTGTCTGCCATTTGACCAAAGATGCACTTGATGGTCAATTCACGTAAGGCAGAGACAAACTCATCCATGGATTCCTCAGCTTTTTGTGGTCTAGTATAAAACTTGAAACATGAAAGCACGATGTTCTCTTCTTTTGCAAACCTCTTTTCAAGGTGTTGCTTGGCTTCCAAGAACACATCCTCCACTGGTTGATTGTTATTACCAAGCATCTGCGGTAAATATTTGAAAATGCGATGAGCTTCTTTCCCAATCGTACCCAGAAGGAGCGCTTTCTTACTCTCAGCAGAGAACTCAAGACCATCCAAAGCAACAATGTAGTTCTCAAAAGTCAATCCATTCCTCCCAAGGCATGGACAGTTGCCCAGGTTGGGCAAGGAAAGATGGCGGAATTACTATTGAAGAGACAGCCATTATGGATGCTAGCGTACAAACGATGACAAATGAGCTCAGAAGATACCCAAAGTTGGACAATGAGCATAACGGGGAAAGTACGTGCAGTTATTCAAGCTAACTCACGAGCTGTGAAATAATTTAATATGCAATATTGACTGTAGCCAGCAGGGGGCTCTCAAAGTCTGAAGAGATTTTACTCTTCAATCACGTGACGGGAAGGATCACACTCGACGTCGAAGGGCTGAGGAGGAGAGAGAGAAGTAGACTTCTTCTGACTGAGGTAAGCGTTTAATATTTATAAGCCCAGCTGCGCGCACACAATTCTTCGTGAGGAGAATACTGAAGTACACACGATGAAAGTATGTGCTCTCTCCTTCCGCTCCCTCACCTCGATGTAGAGCTTACTCTCCTCCTCCACAAGTGGCACACTGAATGCGTCGCACTCTAGTCAGAAGGCAGGCACTGACTCAAATTACTTCTTCACCACTAGGTTTCACTTCTTATAAAGCTGACCTATGCGAACAAATCAGCTTCCAGTCAAACACGGCACATAACAGTGACTTCTCCTCATGCCGGCTCACCACATCGCCTCACAACAGCAGTTAAGTAGAGAAAAATGCTGTCAGCTACACAAACTTCGTTGCTTACTGCGTGTCAGACGCGGCTCCTCTTCTCAACAATACGCTCTTCACCACTTGACACCTAATCTAGTAGGTGAAATACTGCTCCGTCATTAACAATCAGCGCTCCGACATGAGTGCTTGATTACAGGTGGACGGCTCCTCACAGCAGGACGACAAGGTAGCCACGCTCTTCCACCATACACGCTAACGCGCTGCCCAGGTGTCACTACATATGGCTGGCGTTTGTCGCCAATAAATTGTAGTGATGACACCGTACACAAGATCTGCTGGAATAGGATTTATTATCAAGGCAGTACCACAGAGGCAGCAACGTAGCGTGGTCCACCAACGCCAGCCAAACTCCAACTGACACTGGTGGAACCGCGCGGCTCAAACGTTCTAAAAGTACAGAATGTTGGGGCCGGACGCAGCCGAGCCCAATGTAGGAATAAAGACCATTGCAACACTATTCTCATCAGTGCCGCCGCCTCGAGTCTCCAGTTTCAGGGGCAGCAGCGCCACTTTATGCACAAATAATCCTAAAAGTATAGGTCCATCTGTTGTTGATTTTCTCATCTCTGAGCTTTTCTTTTATTGGACAAAAGGCCGACCTCTTCTGCAGTGTAGCTTGCAAGGAATTTTTTAACATTACGCAGGAGAAGTCCTGCTACAACACCTCCAACTTCCTGCAGCACTGGGCACTTCCTTTTCATTGAAGCAATATAATTTTAAACGGGACGTCTTGGTGTCTCAAGGAGTCCTGAGGGCGGTGGGGCCGTAGCTGGTGGAATGGATAGCC
Source organism: Calotriton arnoldi (assembly GCA_963921515.1). Taxonomy (NCBI): domain Eukaryota; kingdom Metazoa; phylum Chordata; class Amphibia; order Caudata; family Salamandridae; genus Calotriton; species Calotriton arnoldi. The sequence continues at coordinate 651,926 of CAWUFW010003876.1, read as the reverse complement.
ACTATGAACGCCCACAGATCGCAGCCATCCACATATTTTCGCAGGCCCCTAATTTGCAGGTTCTGCCTTCTGAACCTATTTTAAATTCTTCAGTTTTCCACATGGTTTCTGAAAGTATTAGTCCTAGGGATTTCCAAGTCTACTCATGGGTCATTTTAGTTGTTTCCCAAGAGCAGACCACACCCTCTCCCACCAATATTGTAGTGTTGGCAGAATCCACATCTTGTCTCCGCTCCACGATCATGGAGTTCAGATAAGTTAGCAATCTAAGTATGCACTTTTGTTCCAGATTTCACTGGGATTCATTTCAGAACATACTTCTTCTCTTTCTCGTATTCAACATTTTCTAAGTAAGATTCACCCTGCAGTGCACAAAGGGAAAATCTCAATTACTCCTGATTGAACTAAAGCGCCTCATTCTTGTCCCCTTGTCCAGTCCTCTTTCCCTGTGCGACCTTGTGGTATTTTACAGCTGAGGCTGTAAAGATCTACAGGCAGTCTGTGATAGATTTGCTTCTCGAGCTGCTACCTCATGAGGTGATTGAGATGGTTACCCTAGGCATCTTTCTTCTCCCAGCTTAGAATCTGCCTCTTTCAAGGTCATCCGAATGATGTCCATGAATATAGCTAACTTGAGATTTAAAACAATCCAAGCAGACTAACATGCCTGTGGTGTTAAATAGAATTATTAGGAGATGCTCATAAATTCTAGGGTAAAAGAAATACGAAAGCAAGTCCAGGGAGCCCGCAAGCAGCTTTTGTTGCAGAAAATGTCTGTGAATGCCACTTACCAAGGCTGTCCCCACTGCCAACAATGACGTCCTCTTCTCTTTCTATGCAGCAGCTCAAGCTAAATCCCCTTTTTCCTCTATTCAAGTTAGAATTAGAACTATTGTGAGACTCCGCCGTCTCTAGACATAGGTACCGGAGAGACTACTGGCCTATCAATCTTAATCTAATAGTATACCTAGGACTGCTCTGGTGTCTGCAACCCTGTGCATGAAATGCAGAACGACCCATGGCTGCCCACCCGTTCACAGGCACAGAAATGACTCTGGCAGCCCTTTAACCCGTGAGAGGCTCATCATTGTTTGGATGTGAGGTTGGAAGGGATGTGCTAAGCATTGTGGAGGGGTGAGTTTGGTACTGTGGGGGTGGAAGCTGTTAGTGGGGAATGGCACTTGGTTGAGGTAAGTACTGACTGATGTGCTGTAGGGCACAGTGCCAAGTGCAGTTTGTTATAGATGTCTCGGTGCAATAACGACACGTATCCTGAGTTAAAATGTATTAAACATGGATGACTCGCTGCTACAGGCACAGCTGTCAAAAAGCAGGTTTGCACAGATGAGTCGATGTAATAGTAACCAGTGACTTGATGTATAATGCAGTAGGCATGTGTGACCCACCTTGAATTTAAATTGGCTTATTGCAGAAGGCACACGCAACTCCTTGCTCAACCACAGTACTTTTTAAAAGTATGATTTTTAGGGGACCCAATGGACTCCACGCTTGCACCATAATATGCCATCTGGCAGTGGATGGTGAGAGGCAACAAATTATCATTGATCCAAAGCAATACTTTGGTGATTATATGGTTGTTATTTATATTAAGGTTTCATAATAGCACTGTTTCTTGAATCTGTTAACAAGATTCATGAGAAACCTTTAGACATGACGTTCTTAGTTGCAAATTATCAAGATGACATACTGTGTGCAGGCTGTGATGGACTGGTTTCTACTTGACACAGGAGAAGGACTTCAGGGAACTCTGCCTTGCAAACATTCAGTGTGCACTGTCTGAAAGTTGAGTATCGAACTGGGAAATGTAATTATCCATTAGTTGTAAACCTATCCAGAGAATGTGCTCTAACACACCATAGTTTTAAAAGCAGAAGTTAACCTGATAAATTGATAGACATTGGTCTATGAAAGCCCGTCGAAAGTTATAACTTGATAAATATTTAATTTCCGCCCCTACCAGAATTGGTTTCTAATAAAAGGGTCCTCACTGCACGCAACATTTTATTACGGAAACTATATTTCACTAGCACAGGAATATCATTCTTGCAATCTTCCCAAAAATTAATTTCAGTAGGCTTCCAGTTCTCAAGACCTGTTATGGGATTGCTTATTCTGAAACTAAAAAAATATATCCCCATTAACCTGCCCTTCCTCCGAAGCCAATTTGATATTTTGCTTGTGACCAAAGCTCTAGAATATAAATAAAACCAAATGATTTTCTAAGCCTGAAGAATATCAAATGAGAAAGTAAATGCTTCAGCGTTTCATTGGCTGTGAGTCAACATTTGTGATATATGCTAATTTGCTCTTATGATAGTCTGCTGCAAGCAGGAATAATACTTTTGGGAGACATGATCATGTGAGAGCTGAAAATAAATCCTTTAAATACCAACCCAAAAACTATTTATTTTAGTCCATTTTAAAATAATTTTAACCTGTTATTGTTTGAGAATTGATACGTCAGTGCATGTGAGGTGACTGCATGGGAAAATTAAACTTCTAATGATCTGAAATTAATTGGATTTATTTTGAATTTATAGTTCTAGGAGTTTAATCAAAGTTGAGTAAATATTACTTGAGGAATTGATTGTGTTTGAAAATATTTTTATGCTGCGTGGCTGATCAGACACCAAGATGGCCATTTTCTGACGGTCCTCTGGATTGTGCTCGCCTATTCCGGCCCGCTCAGCTGTACTGGAGCCCTGTGAAGCTGCTCAACTCGGAAACCATAGGGCAGAGAATCTGGTGCTTGCACTAGAAGTATTTTTGTGAATCTGGACAGCAGTAGAGGCTGACAGCACACCTTGAATTATAGTACAATGTTGGTATTAACTGTGGAGTAATGGGGGGCTTCCCCAATTTGGCCATACCCTTGATCGAGAGGAAGGGTATCTGCTCTGGGGGACCTCACATGGAAGGACTGGGGATGTAATGGCCATGCGCACCACTAGGAGAAGTGTTGTTTATGCCTGAGAGCAAACAACAAATGAGCCAGAGGGGAAAGACATTGACCACTCACGGGCCACTAGCACCATTCCATCAGGCCTGAGGGACTGTTTGCAATTGCGCTCTAGGGTTGCCTCCCTATAGTTGGTCACTCTATGGACAGTGCAATAGTGGCTCTCCTGCTTATGAAACCGGAGACTTTGAATAATTTTAATGGGGCATGGTGACTAATCCGAAAGGAAATGAGTTTTTTGAGCCCCGGAGAGCCACTGCCAAAAGAAGAGTCACACTGTCCTGTCCAATGAAGATGACATCTTATGACCAGGAGAGTAGACTTTTCCTGAAGCAATAAATGCCCTGCACAGTGACCTAAAGGACTAGACTGGCATCTAGGCCACCTTAAAAGAGATGGAAACGAAATTGGAGGGGCTATATGTAGGGTTCTGGGTGTGGTACAAAGCGATCTATAAAACTATCGACCAATCTCCCTGCTCCGCTATTTAGCCAAAGTACTCGACGAAGCCATAAACCAACAGCTCACCGAATTCCTGGAACAAAACCACCTTCTGGATGTCTCACAATCTGGATTCTGGGCTGACCACAGCACTGAGACCACTCTGATTGCTGCCACAGACTACATCAAAACTCTCATTCACCTTGAAGAATCTGTGGCCCCGAGTCTCCTTTACCTCGCTGTTGATGAGGGTGTTGTGGGAGACGGTGTTGAAAGCCACAGACTCAACATCAACATACAGCAAGACGCGCTCATGGATCGCCTCCTTTCTTACAGGACACACACACAGAGCATCCGGCTTCCTTCCTTCACCACCGCACCCAAGGACATCATATGTGGCGTACCCCCATTATCCCTCAGTGCCCCCCCAGGCAGACGTCGTCAGATCTCACGGCCTCAACATAATCTTCTACGCAGACGACACTCAACTAATCCTCTTGCTCACTGAGGACCCGCGAAAACTAACCTCTCCAACGCCATGTCCAACATAGCCAACTGGATGAGAGACAACTGCCTCAGACTCCACTTCGACAAGACCGAAGTACTGATCTTCTGGGAACAACACCTCCGCCTGGGACCACAAGTGGTGGCCTGCTGAACTTGGACCAATCCCCACACCAACAGAACATGCGTGCAACAGAAGGATCATCCTCGACAGTCAACTGACCATGAAACGACGACGACGCAGTCGCCGCCTCCTGCTTCCACACATTTCGCATGTTCTGCAGAATCTTCTGATGGATCCCAATCCACTCTAGATAGACCGTCACTCTGGCCCTTGTCACAAGCCGCCTCGACTACGGCAACGCTCTCTACGCCGGCATCTCCACCCAGCTCCTCCGAAGTCTCCAGACCATACAGAACGCTGCAGCCAGACTCATCCTTGACCTCCCCAAACGGTCACACATCACCACCCACCTCAGAAACCTCCTCTGGCTCACCTTCTAGAAGAGATGCCAGTTCAAGATCCTTGCGCAAGCCTACAAAGCCCTCCAAAATCGAGGACCGTCCTACATTAGCCTTCGACTCAACTTCCCTCAACTATCACTCGCGCTCTCACACACCCCTTGCAGCCGTTTAGGTGGTCGCACCTTCTCCTACATCGCTGCCAAGACCGGGAACAACCCCACGCCCCCTCCCACCACCATCGGCACCCTCCCTGGCAGGCTTCAGAAAGACTCAAGACCTGGCTTTTCGACGGAGACGCAGCAGCCTCCGCGCCTAGATACCACTAGGGTTAACAGTATTGCGCGATACAAATGTTGATTGATTGATACAAAGAGCTGAAGGTGTGGAAGACAGGACAGTCATTGGAGGCCCAGGTCAGAGACCAAGATGTGCACCTAGAATAGATGAACTACTTCTAGGCCAAGGCTGTGGGTTTCTTGGTTTCTGAAAGACCGGGTTGAGGTTATGAACAATTTGAGGAGATGGACCCACACACTCTCAAAACTGATTTTCAGAACTCTTTGCCTGAATTGTTGAGTAGTGAGTAGACATTGTAACGACTGCATTTAGTGCCCTCCTAAATGGGAATCTATCTAAGAAAGCCCATGGCATCACAATTCTGCAAGTGGTCAAGTTTATGGATCTGAGAGACGAACTCTTGAGGGGGTGGCAAAATGTAGAGCTGAAGTGGTGACCCACATGCTTCTATTACCAGACCCAGCCCACAAACCCAACATGTAAAAGCTCTCTTCTAGAATCCTATTGAGAACAGATAGTGCTTTTTCTGCATGAGTTGGCTATCTGCTGAAGTTGTGGGTTGAGCGGCAAGATGAGAAAGATTATCTCCCAGGAGGATACTGAGTATTTCTCTGCGGGTAGGACTCCCTATGATATTGATCAGTATTTGTCACGAAGAGTATGGGGAGATATGAATTCCTGAGAAGAAAGTGGGCTAGGGAATGGTCTTCTCTGGGGGCGGAGTGGATACTTGCTGATTGCATTTGTGTTGGCTTTTTTGTCACTGTTCTCCATTTTTCTTCTCTAAAAAGAGTGCTGAGACACTGTTGGGTTTTGTGTTCTTTTGTGCATGCGCACCCTGTCATTACTTTTGAGGTGACGAATGGAACTATTGTGAATGATTTGTAGTAACTAATTTGTGGAGGATAATGCTGTCATTTGTAAATGCTGCAATGTTGTACGTCCCTCTCGGGTGGATTACTTTAATAAAATATATTTGCATCATAAAATTGTTAGTAATTGTAGGAGTGTAAATTTAGATATTTGCAAATAGTTCTAGATACATTGAAGTGAAAGACCACCTCAATTTGATGGTACATTTCAAAATCTTCGTTACGATGCCAGGAGTGTTTTGGTACCACAAAAGTTCCATTTACTTCATTTTCAGTTGGAGTCTGCGTTGGAATACACTCCGGGCTATACATTTTGTAATTTACAGTATAACCTCAATTTTAGCACACTTGCTTTAACAATGTGATCATCTCAACAGACTGCAGACTTCCAGTTTTACATGTCCAGTGGTAGCCTATCTTCAAGAGCAGTTTAGTGGACTATTTGGGAAATGTTTGCACTGAATACCCGGCATAGAATGTACTGCGATGAGGTGCCCTGGGTACAGATGTCAGTGGTGTATACAAACCACGTACGATGCCTTTTGGCATTGCCGCCTTCATCACCCATATTATCTAAGGATGTGGCCACATGCTCCACAGTTCAGACTTGGTGCTTGTTTGAGTAATAATGGCTCAAGGGGTGTTTAACACTGTAGCAACACATTTCTGCAGAGCAGATTCAGTTTTCACGGTCAAGATTTTTTTTCTCTTCTTGCTGGGGGGGAAGTGAGGGGGGGTTACAGTTTCTTTATGCAGATTTCCAACTTTCTTTTTAGTACTTGATCTCCTGCGTCAGATTTGATGGCGTGTTGTCAAATGTTGATTTTCCTGTAGTAACTATGGGAATTTCCGATATAGATAATAGAATGCATTTCTCCAAGTATTTAATTTTCAGAGTTTAATTATTTTACAAGTCGCACTGAAATTGCAAAATATGTTTAGAATCTGTTTCATTATTAGCCATTCGGATTACTCAGCAGAGTTGTATATCAAATACAATAATTATATGTTGTAGGAAAGTCGTCTTTTCTGCCTAGTCTCTCGTTTTTTTTTTTGTTTTTTTTTTTTTTTATACCTTTTTGTTCTAGATCCTATTTTTGCTTATATTGGGAATCCCTGTGGCACTTCCAGCCGGTGTCAAGAATGTTTGTGCTCTGTTCATAAAATGGGAATGTAAAATCTGTTTCACCCAATTTGTTTAACTCTGCATTGTGGCTGTTGTAAGTTGATGCATGAGTTGCATGCAATTTAAGTGTTGTACGAGGGCTACAGCATGTATTTACACCACCCTTATGTAGGACTAAAATCTGTAGCGTCCAGGAGCACCACTGCGTTTTTCCTGGACTGCACTTTTAAAACACTGCAGTAACAAATGGCAGAAAAAGTGCCTCATGTTCACGGAGTGTTCTGGTGGAGGGTTTACGTGCTAGCATTGAATAGTTCCTTGTCACACAAGTGTAATTAAAATTGGCACGACTGAATGTTATATTATGTTTGTTCTGATGTGACCTTTTAGGTCGAGTCTGACAGCGCATGCGCTGCTCTCCGAGGCATGCTGTATTGAGGTAGGGACTTGAAGCTCTGCCCACTCTGACCACATTTTTTATTGGCTTGTCATTGTCCACTGTAAAATGTGGTTGTTCATTGGTCAAAAGGCTTAGTAGTCCCCCCTTAGTACCGCCTTGTCTCATTTTGTAACCTCCCGTGGCGACACCCCGTTACATGTGTTGTTGCTTAGTAGGCTTTAATTACAGCCTCCAAGCACTATTTTCTCAAATAGCTTTGTCCTGACTGCTGTTGCAGGCAGAACACGCTCTCGCCTAACGCTTTTTAAAATTTAATAGCGCGCATTTGCAATGCAATAGGTCTCGCATTTGTGAGCGTTTAAGCTATTGGCATTGTCATTTACAATGGCAATAGCTCAAACTCTCGTAAATGCGAGGCCAATTCCATTGCAAATGCTTGTTTTTGTATCTGTTACCCCTGCCGAAGGGCTATTTGCCCGAAATGCATTGGGTTATACCACTATGGTAACTTATGATGAATGGTGAATCGCTACATGCTGCAGAAAAAAGCCTGCATTGGCATTTCTTATGAACTTGGATACTAGAATCACTGTTTTTGTACAAGCATTGAAGAATTAATGAAACAATTGATTACATTGAAAAAACTGTTTAAATTGGACTAAGACTCGTTGATTACGTTGGCCTATGCCTGACGGTTGTGCATCTTGGGATCTGGTGCACTTTTGGGCACCTGCTAGTGACAGAAAAAGTACCTTTGCAATGTCGGAAGACCTATCGTTACATTTTAGTTAAGTCAACCTACAATGTGCCGCCTTAGCTCCAGGACTGAGTGCTCAATATATAAAATGTTCTCAGGATGCAAAGGGAGCTCATTGCCCCACCAGCAGTGCGCTGGCAGGCACGTTTGCAGAGTGGTGGAGAAAGGGGGCGTGGCCTGCGATTACCTCTCAGCAATCCCACTGTGTGGGGCTTACTGGAGGTAACGGGTAGGCTAGTTGGCCCCTAAGGACCCCCAGCAGCGAAGGGGACTTCATCCCCCAACCAAGAGTGCGCCAGGAGGCGCGTTTGCAGACTGGTGGTGAAAGCGGGCGTGGCCTGCTATCAGAACTCCGCAGTTCTGCTGTGTGGGACTTACTGGAGGTAATAGGAGGGGTAGCTGGCCCCCTAGGACTTCTTTGGGGCCAACTACCCCTCTTGTTACCTCCAGTAGGTCCCACACAGCAGGATTGCTGAGAAGTTGTCAGAAACCATGCCCACTACTAGTTGGCGATGAAGTCCCCTTGGCTCCAGAGGGACCTTGGGGGCCAAGAAGCTCTCCTGCTACCTCTTGTAAGTCCTTCGCAGCAAAATTCCTGAGAGCTGGTTGGAGGCCCAGCCCACTTTCTCCACCACTCTAGATACGTGACTGCTAGTTAAAAAAACCTAAGAAAATCACAAACAAAAAAACCAAAGGTTACAGGGACGTTATAGTTACGAAATGGAATTTAAAAAACCTTAGAAATTCACTGAAAAAAACCACAGGTTTCAGGGACGTTCTAGTTAGGCTGACATTTCACTCGTACAACACCAGAGAAATTCAGCCGTTATAGTTAGCTGAGCTAACTATAACTCGCGCCCCTGCAATGCACCGCTGATGATGTCACATATTGCATCACTCATGACCTGGTCAGTGACATCACTGATGACCTCTCAAATGACATCACTGATTACATCACTGGTGACATCTTCCAGTGACTGTGTTTCTAAAAAGTTTAAGTATGTCAGATATATATATATATATATATATATATATATATATATATATATATTATCTACTGGCGGTCGCCAGTAGATAGTTATAGTTAAAACCTATTATCCATAGGAAATCCGCGACATTCTATTTGAAATAACGTTGGCGCCGGTTGACGAATCTTCGCCAAAGTTTCCAACTTGTTGGGGCGCTCCGGTCCGCTCCTATCCTGAAAGTCTCGGGGTGATACGTCAAGCGGGGGCCGAGAAAAAAGGGGGGTCCCAAAACGCGTTTTCCCCATTCATTTTTCCATAGGAACCTTTAGTCGCAGCTACAGCCCGAACTGCTGAACGGAATTACACCAAATTTGGCCAAGAGGTAGCCCTTGGTTCAGTGTCGTGCCTTTTGCTTAAATGGTGTAAATCCGTTCAGTAGTTCCTGAGAAAATCAAAAGTAAAGTCACATATATATCTGGGCGGAGCCTAACCACACATGTCATCGTGAGATCTGATTGGCTGTCAGCACTTCATCCTGGAATTGCTGGCAGCCATCTTGGGACCAATATAAATGATAGTACCTCATTGAAATGCATTGTAGTGAATAGAAGATTTTGAGGGTCACCAAAAGGAGAACTATAAAGGGTGATAACAGGCTTTAGTTACATTAGAATTTATTTGTTGATGGTACCATACTAATTTTAGGAATTGTGGTGTATTCTAAGGTGATTTTACCATGTGAAAAACCTTCTGCTGGGATATCATGAATCATGTTTGAGAGAACACTATTTTCTCATGCTTGTCCCATGGAGGTTTGGAAGGTGCTCCAGAAGCTAAAATGAGAGCATATTTTCTGTAAATTCACATTATCTTTCTCACTCATGTGAGAATGAAGTCTGACATTCTCAGTAAAACATGTACATCCAACAAGGGCAGAGACTGTCAGTTGATTCCTTTGTGTTCTACTGCAGCTTCCCAGAGTGTTCTAAAGAACAACTAGAGTGCTAACAGCCTTACTTATGACAAAAGTATGGCACACCTGAAGCCATCTTGATTGGAATAAACTGGTAACACTTAAAACATTTAATTTAAAAAGGAACAAAATGATGGGGTTCATTTTGTCATAGAAATTATGGTTAGTGCTGTAGAAAGAAAAATTAAGACATATTTCAAGTGTGATCTCAAATATCTTCCTGTTATATTTCAACAGGAGCAGCCTGTCAGTTGATGCCTTTGTGTTCTACTGCAGCTTCCCAGAGTGTTCTAAAGAACAACTAGAGCGCTAACAGCCTTACTTATGACAAAAGTATGGCACACCTGAAGCCATCTTGATTGGAATAAACCGGTAACACTTAAAACATTTAATTTAAAAAGGAACAAAATGAGGGGTTCTTTTTGAAAATAGAAATTATGGTTAGTGCTGCAGAAAGAAAAATTAGGGCATGTTTTAAGTGAGATCTCAAATCCTCTTCTATTTCATTAGAAAATTCTGACATGCAGACTGAAACAATCACTTTCAATACCAGCAGTAGACTTCCAGTTAACTCCCTGGTGAGCAGTAGCTTTACTCCAGTGATCTAATGAGCAACTAGAGTGCTAACATTCTGAATTTATGGCAGATGTGAGACACATCTGAATGCCTTCTTGATGGAATCAAAGTAAAAAACAAAGCATTTCCTACTGAGGAGAATGCAGTAAATGAAGAAATTAGGAAACTTCATAACAAAGAAGTCTTCCAAGATGGCCACCAGTGAAAAAAGAGCCCAAATGTAGCACAAATATTACCCAGATGTAGCCCACATATAGCCCAATGACAAAAGTGTGCAAAACACTTTTTATTTTTAGTTTTTTGCAGTTTTATGTAGTGCAGACTGGTCAGGTATTGGAGCATTGCATCTTAAAACATGACCCCCTACACTACAAAAATACCACTGCACTACCTTAAACCCTAAAACACTACCCCCAGCACGACCCCTACACTACACAAACACCACTGCACTACCCTAAACCCTAAAACACTACCCCCAGCACGACCCCCTACACTACCCAAACACCACTGCACTAACCTAAATCCTAAAACACTACCCCCAGCACGATCCCCTACACTACCCAAACACCACTGCACTACCCTAAAACAGGACCCCCTACACTACACAAACACCACTGCACTACCCTAAACCCTAAAACACTATCCCCAGCACGACCCCCTACACTACACAAGCACCACTGCACTACCCTAAACCCTAAAACACTACCCCCTGCATGACCCCCTACACTGCCCGAACACCACTGCACTGCCCTAAACCCTGAAACACCACCCCTAGCACGACCCCCTACACTGCCCGAACACCACTGCACTGCCCTAAATCCTGAAACACCACCCCTTCACGACCCCTACACTGCCCGAACACCACTGCACTGCCCTAAACCCTGAAACACCACCCCCAGCATGACCCCCTACACTGCCCGAACACCACTGCACTGCCCTAAACCCTGAAACACTACCCCCAGCAAGACCCCTACACTGCCCGAACACCACTGCACTGCCCTAAACCCTGAAACATCACCCCCAGCAAGACCCCCTACACTGCCCGAACACCACTGACCTAAACCCTGAAACACCACCCCCAGCACGACCCCCTACACTGCCCGAACACCACTGCACTGCCCTAAACCCTGAAACACTACCCCCAGCATGACCCCCTACACTGCCCGAACACCACTGCTCTGACCAAAACCCTGAAACACCAGCCCGACCCCCTACACTGCCCGAACACCACTGCACTGCCCTAAACCTTGAAACACCAGCCCCTGCACGACCCCCTACACTGCCCGAACACCACTGCACTACCCTAAACCCTGAAACATCACCCCCAGCACGACCCCCTACACTGCCCGAACACCACTGCACTGCCCTAAACCTTGAAACACCAGCCCCAGCACGACCCCCTACACTGCCCGAACACCACTGCACTGCCCTGAACCCTGAAACACCAGCCCCAGCACAACACCCTACACTGCCCGAACACCACTGCACTGCCCTAAACCCTGAAACACCACCCCGTGCATGACCCCATACACTGGCCGAACACCACTGCACTGCCCTAAACCCTGAAACACCACCCCCAGTGCGACCCCCTACACTGCCTGAACACCACTGCACTGCCCTAAACCCTGAAACACCACCCCTGCACAACCCCCTACACTGCTCGAACACTACTGCACTGCCCTAAACCCAGAAACACCATCCCCAGCACGACCCCCTATACTGCACGAACACCACTGCACTGCCCTAAACCCTGAAACACTACCCCCAGCAAGACCCCCTACACTGCTCAAACACCACTGCACTGCCCTAAACCCTGAAACATCACCCCCAGCAAGACCCCCTACACTGCCCGAACACCACTGCACTGCCCTAAACCCTGAAACACCAGCCCCAGCACGACCCCCTACACTGCCCGAACACCACTGCACTGCCCTAAACCCTGAAACACCACCCCCTGCCCGACCCCCTACACTGCCCGAACACCACTGTACTGCCCTAAACCCTGAAACCCCACCCCCAGCATGACCCCCTACACTGCCAGAACACCACTGCACTGCCCTAAACCCTGAAACACCACCCCCTACACTGCCCGAACACTACTGCACTGCCCTAAACCCTGAAAAACCACCCCCAGCACGACCCCCTACACTGCACGAACACCACTGCACCGCCCTAAACCCTGAAACTCTACCCCCAGCAAGACCCCCTACACTGCCCGAACACCACTGCACTGCCCTAAACCCTGAAACACCACCCCCAGCACGACCCCCTACACTGCCCGAACACCACTGCTCTGCCCAAAACCCTGAAACACCAGCCCCAGCACGACCCCCTACACTGCCCGAACACCACTGCACTGCCCTAAACCCTGAAACACCAGCCCCAGCACAACCCCGTACACTGCCCGCACACCACTGCACTGCCCTAAACCCTGAAACACCAGCCCCAGCACAACCCCGTACACTGCCCGAACACCACTGCACTGCCCTAAACCCTGAAACACCAGCCCCAGCACGACCGCCTACACTGCCCGAAAACTACTGCACTGCCCTAAACCCTGAAACACCACCCCCAGCAAGACTACCTACACTGGCCGAACACCACTGCACTGCCCTAAACCCTGAAACACCACCCCCTACACTGCCCAAACACTACTGCACTGCCCTAAACCCTGAAACACCACCCCTCAGCACGACACCCTACACTGCCCGAACACCACTGCACTGCCCTAAACCCTGAAACACCACCCCAGCACAACCCCTACACTGCCCGAACACCACTTCACTAAACCCTGAAACACCACCCCCTGCACGACCCCCTACACTGCCCGAACACCACTGCACTGCCCTAAACCCTGAAACACCACCCCCAGCACTACCCCCTACACTGCCCTAACACCACTGTACTGGCCTAAACCCTGAAACATCACCCCCAGCACAACCCCCTACACTGCCTGAGCACCATTGCTCTGCCCTAAACCCTGAAACACTAGCCCCAGCACGACCCCCTACACTGCCCGAACACCACTACACTGCCCTAAACCCTGAAACACCACCCCCAGCACGACCCCCTACACTGCCCGAACACGACTGCACTGCCCTAAACCCTGAAACACCAGCCCCAGCAAGACCCCTACACTGCCCGAACACCACTGCATTGCCCTAGACTCTGAAACACCAGCCCCAGCAAGACCCCCTACACTGCCCGAACACCACTGCACTGCCCTAAACCCTGAAACACCAGCCCCAGCATGACCCCCTACACTGCCCGAACACCACTGCACTGCCCTAAACCCTGAAACACCAGCCCCAGCACGACCCCCTACACTGCCCGAACACCACTGCACTACCCTAAACCCTGAAACAGCAGCCCCAGCACGACCCCCTACACTGCCCGAACACCACTGCACTGCCCTAAACCCTGAAACACCAGCCCCAGCACCACCCCCTACAATGCCCGAACACCACTGTACTGCCCTAAACCCTGAAACACCACCCCCTGCACCGCCCCCTACACTGCCCGAACACCACTGCACTGCCCTAAACCCTGAAACACCACCCCTGCTCGACCCCCTACACTGCCCGAACACCACTGCACTGTCCTAAACCCTGAAACACCACCCCCTGCACCACCCCCTACACTGCCCGAACACCACTGCACTGCCCTAAACCCTGAAACACCACCCCCTGCACCGCCCCCTACACTGCCCGAACACCACTGCACTGCCCTAAACCCTGAAACACCACCCCCAGCATGACCCCTTTACTGCTCGAACACCACTGCACTGCCCCAAACCCTGAAACACCACCCCCAGCACGACCCCCTACACTGCCCGAACACCACTGCACTGCCCTAAACCCTAGAACACTACCCCCAGCATGACCCCCTACACTACCCGAACACCACTGCACTACCCTAAACCCTAAAATACTCCCCCAGCACGACCCCCTACACTACCCGAACACGACTGCACTGCCCTAAACCCTAAAACACTCTCCCAGCACGACCCCCTACACTACCTAAACACCACTGCACTGCCCTAAACCCTAAAACACTACCCCTGCATGACCCCCTACACTACCCAAATACCAATGCACTACCCTAATCCCTAAAACACTACCCCCGCACAACCCCCTACACTACCCAAAGACCACTGCACTACCCTAAACCCTAAAACACGACCTCCTACACTACACAAACACCACTGCACTACCCTAAACCCTAAAAAACTACCCCCAGCACGAACCCCTACACTACCCAAACACCACTGCACTACCCTAAACCATAAAACACTACCCCCAGCAGTACCCCCTACGCTACCCAAACACCACTGCACTACCCTAAACCCTAAACACTACCCCCAGCAGTACCCCCTACACTACCCAAACACCATTGCACTACCCTAAACCCTAAAACACTACCCCCAGCAGTATCCCCTACACTACCCAAACACCACTGCACTACCCTAAACCCTAAAACCCTAAAACACTAACCCCAGCACGACCCCCTACACTACCCAAACACCATTGCACTACCCTAAACCCTAAAACACTCCCCCCAGCACTACTCCCTACACTACCCAAACACCACTGCACTACCCTAAACCCTAAATCTACCCCCAGCATGACCCACTACACAAACACCACTGCACTACCCTAAACCCTAAAACACTACCCCCAGCACGACCCTCTTCACTACCTAAACACAACTGCACAATTTGTTACAGGCGTTGCAACGCAGGCCTGTGGTGCTTACTGGAAGTACCTGCTGGGCTAGTTGGGCCCCAGGGACTCTCAGGATTCAAGGTGACCTAATCCCCCAACTTAAAACGCGCCACGGGGCGCATTTGCACAGTGGTGAAAGGAGGGGGCGGGGCCTCAGGTGACATGTGCGCAAACACGCCCTGTGGTGCGTTTTAAGTTGGGGAGTTAATTCCCTTTGAATCCTGGGGGCCAACTAGCCCACCAGGTACCTTCAGTAAGCACAACAGAGTTGCGTTGCAGAGAGGTGAAAAAAGGTGCGTGGCCTCGGAACGCCTCTCTGCAACTCAGCTCTGTGGTCCTAACTGTAGGTACCTGGGGGGCTAGTTGGGCCCCAGGGACCCTCAGGATTCAAGGGGACTTAATCCCGCAACTTAAAACGCGCCACGGGGCGCGTTTGCACACATGTCACCTCAGGCCCCCCTCCCTTCACCACTGTGCAAACGCGCACTGGCTCTGGTTAGTCAGAGTCAGTTACCACCAGTACCCGTCTGAAAAAGTTGTGGGCACAGGATGATTTTGCAACAAGGCCTCTTTCTGCTCCTCTGTTGGTTCTTTCTGCACATCTTTTGCTTCTTTCTGTGCGTTTTTTCTTCTTTCTTCACATGTCCTACCTCTGTTGGCATAGTTAGAAACTAGCATTTAAAAAACCTTTGAAATTCACTGAAAAAACCATAGGTTTCAGGCACGTTATAGTTAGAAATTAGCATTTAAAAAACCTTTGAAATTCACTGAAAAAACCATAGGTTTCAGACAAGTTATAGTTAGAAATTAGCATTTAAAAAACCTTTGAAATTCACTGAAAAAACCATAGGTTTTAGGGACAGTTATAGTTAGTTGGACATTGCACTCGTACAAAACCCGTGAAATTCCCCTGTTATAGTTAGTTCAGCTAACTATAACTCGCGCCCCGCAATGCACTGCTGATGACGTCACATATTACATCCCTCATGACATGGTCAGTGACATCACTGATGACATCTCAAATGACATCTCAAATGACATCACTGATGACATCATCCATGTGATAATTTCATGCATCTTCTCACACCCTAATATAACTTTTGATACACCCACTCTAAATTACAGACTGCCATTCTCAAAACCATAGACACTCCAACACCAAAAACTACATACCCACTCACTGATTCTTAGGTCTACACACACATCCACTCACTCACCTGTACAGTCACTCATACTTACAGTCACTCAGTACAGGACTATCATATGCTCTCATACACCTATATAAATACTCACACACCGCCACTCATACATAGAGGTACTCACACACCTAGTCAGTCATGCAAAAAATTAATCACACACCCATTTACTCACCTATACAGTTATACACACACCAGCTCACTTACTCATACAAATACTAGCACATTCTTACGCTCTTATACAATAACTGATACAAGCACACACGCATCCATACAGCCACTCTCACAATAACACACTCTCACTTATAGCCATTTAAATACTCTAACACACATATATACTGCTTTTTACATATGTAGTTACTCGCACATGTACCACTGAGATATACATTCACTCACTAACACACCCATACACACACACTCACCCACCCAAGCAGTCCATCACAGATGCACTCTTGAAATCATGCACCCAGTGAATCACCCACTCACACATCTATGTATAGAGTCACACACACCCCACCCACACAAACACTCAGGCAGCCATACAGATACTCAGAGAACCAATCAATAACCCATATAGACACTCATGTAGCTATTCGCAAATCCATGCATCCACTTACACACCAACAAACAGACGGATACAGACATTCACAGTTTAGTCACTAACCCATGCATTCAGTAAGATACGTTTAATCACTCACTTGTTGAGTCAGTCACTCACGTACTAAATCATCCATTCAGACACTTATACACCCACTCATTCTTCAATACGCCTTTCCCTATATATATTAAACATATTTAAACTTTACAGAAACACAGTCACTGGATGATGTCATCAGTGATGTCATTTGAGATGTCATCAGTGATGTCATCAGTGATGTCACTGACCATGTCATGAGTGATGTAATATGTGACGTCATCAGCAGTGCATTGCGAGGCGCGAGTTATAGTTAGCTGAACTAACTATAACAGGGGAATTTCACGGGTTTTGTACGAGTGCAATGTCCAACTAACTATAACTGTCCCTAAAACCTATGGTTTTTTCAGTGAATATATATATATATATATATATATATATATATATATATATATGAACAACCCCTGCTTCCAAAGGAAACCAGCACGCACACGAGAACTGCAGGTATAAGGCTTCTTTTTAATGTAATGGGCCTCCCACGAACCAGGAGAGACGCATTTCGGCTGTATCAACAGCCTTTATCAATCTGGTGAGCGCCATTTTCATCATACTATTTATCGTGTCACATTAATAGACATGGTAAAAACACCTCATGTTTCAAACATAAACTAGTGCATAAATATTCATTGCATTTTGTGTGCATAAATCAATTAAGAAACAAAAATCGCTTTGCACTAAAACATGAAGTACAAAATAATTTATTTCATCTTTTAAAACACCTTCTATAGATTTTCTTTAGAGATTGGTGCAAAACCACCTCAGGTAGCACTGACATATAAAATGAGCTGCTTGTACTTCCAAAATTGTGAAGACGGCAAAATGCCTAAACTATTTCATACTCTGTTTATGATCTCATATGCTGAAACATCATAATGGCATCACAACTCCATCTGCTGAATAAGATATTCTACAGATTTGAAACAAATTAAATAAATTACTTAGCCATGCAGGGTTTTGCTAAGCCTGACAGTACTGCGCACACCACATGTCATCATCCGAGCGTTTCAAGTGCCATACTGTTCAAAACTCACGAGGGACTACTGTTCCCATAATGCCACAGTGGAGCATCACCATAATTTCAAAACCAAGTATGGCACGGAACGAACGTGATTAAAAAATAGCATGCTGTACCGTTTGGCATTGCAAAACTGCGAATGTCCAGCAAAATCCAATGTCATTGTTACTGCATTATACACGGGTTGTAAACTGAAGCAACTTTTGATCGAAATTAGTTCAGCATAATGTGCACTAACACAGCAGGACCAAGGCAACCACGTCTTCAAGTCTGTGTGGGTATCCTGCTAGAGAAATCTCCTGCTGCATGAACAGCCCAATGTGAACTAACTCACCGGGTCGGGGGAGATCCTCACAACAAAGAGTAATAAGCACAACAGTCCTCACCAATGAAGCGATTGCTTGTATGGTGCTCAGTCACCAGACCTCCCTCAGCTTTCTGAGTGAAGCTTTTGTAGGCATGGAGAAACACAGTCCCCGTGCTGAAAATCAGCAGACTTCCCCGCGCTGAGTCCACATCTCCCACAATACCCACGCCTCTATGACTCGTCCAGAGGCTTAATCTATATATATATATATATTCACTGAATAAACCACAGTTTACAAGGATGTTATAATCAGGCTCATATTTCACTCGTACAAAACCAGTGAAATTCAGCAGTTATAACTCGTGCCCCCCGCAATGCATTGCTTACTACCTCTTACTACTTATTACCTCACATATTACATCACTCATGACATGGTCAGTGACATCACTGATGACATCATCCAGTGACTGGGAGTGTTTTTAAAAAGTTCATGAGTGCTATATATATATACACCAAGGTATACTGGTGAATCAGTGGGTGTGGGAGTGCCTGTATGGATGATTCGGTGGGTGCATGACTGACTATATAAGTGAGTGATTAGGTGCCTCAGTGAATGCATGGGTGAGTGACTGGTTGTGCGAATTTCTGTGTCAGTCAGTTGGTGTCTAAGTGGCTGCATGGGTGTGTGAGTGGGTACATGAGTGGCTGTATTGGTGAGTGATTGGTTGTTTGAGTACGTCTATGGTTGTCTGTTTGAGTGGGTGAGATGCTGTGTGACTGCCTGTATGGATGAGTGAGTGGGTGAGTCAATGGCTGTATGAGTTAGTGAGTGAATGTGTGAGTGGCTGTATGGGTGAGTGTGTGTATGGCTGTGTGGGTGAGTAAGTGGATGTGTCTGTGGTATATGGGTGAGTAACTGGGTATGTAAAAGGCAGTATAGGTGAGTGATGGAGTATATGAGTGTATGGGTGAGCGAGTGAATGTGAGAGTGGCTGTATGGGTGAGTGTGCTTATATCGGTGACTGTATAGGTGAGTGAGTATGTGTTAGTATCTGTATGAGTGAGTGGGTGTGTGTGTGTATCTGCATGGGTGAGGAAGTGGCTGCGTGATTGACTGTATGGTTGAGTGACTAGGTGTATGAGTAGCTGTATGGGTGACTGACTCAGTATGTGAGTGGCTGTATGGGTATCTGAGTGAATATTTCAGTGGCTGTATTAGTGGGTGGATGAATGGCTGTATGGGTGGGTGAGTGAGTGAATTTGTGTGTAGATCTGTGAACCAGTGAGTGGGTGTGTAGGTACTGTTGTGGGTCTGTGAATGGGTTTGTGAATGGTTGTGTGGGAGTGGGTGTATGAAAGGTTCTATGGGGGTGTGAGTGGGTTCGTCAGTGATTCTGTGCATGATGTCATCATTGATGTCATGAGTGATGTCATTTGCTATGCCATGAGTCATGTCACTGACCATGTCATGAGTGATGTAATATGTGAGGTCATTATCAGTGCATTGCAGGGGGCGTGAGTTATAGTTAGCTCAGCTAACTGTAACTGATGAATTTCACTGGTTTTGTATGAGTGAAATCTGAGCCTAACTATAACGTCCCTGTAACCTTTGGTTTTTCCATTGAATATATATATATATTCACTGAAAAAACCATAGGTTTTAGGGACAGTTATAGTTACTTGGACATTGCACTCGTACAAAACCCGTGAAATTCCCCCGTTATAGTTAGTTCAGCTAACTATAACTCGCGCCCCCGCAATGCACTGCTGATGACGTCACCTATTACATCACTCATGACATGGTCAGTGACATCACTGATGACATCACTGATGACATCATCCAGTGACTGTGTTTCTGTAAAGTTTAAATATGTTTAATATATATAGGGAAAGGCGTATTGAAGTGTGAGTGGGTGTATAAGTGTCTAAATGGATGATTTAGTAGGTGCGTGACTAACTGTATAAGTGAGTGATTAAACGTATGTTACTGAATGCATGGGTTAGTGACTAAACTGGGTGAATGTCTGTATCCATCTGTCTGTTGCTGTGTAAGTGGCTGCATGGGTTTGTGAATAGCTACATGAGTGTCTATATGGGTTATTGATTTGTTGTCTGAGTATCTGTATGGGTGCCTGAGTGTTTGTGTGGGTGGGGTGTGTGCGACTCTGTACATAGATGTGAGTGGGTGATTCACTGGGTGCATGATTTGAAGAGTGCGTCTGTGATGGACTGCTTGGGTGGGTGAGTGTGTGTATGGGTGTGTTAGTGAGTGAATGTATATCTCAGTGGTACATGTGTGAGTAACTACATATGTGAAAGGCAGTATATATGTGTGTTGGAGTATTTAAAAGGCTAAACGTGAGAGTGTGATTGTGAGTGGCTGTATGGATGCGTGTGTGCTTGTATCAGTTATTGTATAAGAGCGTAAGAATGTGCTAGTATTTGTATGAGTTATTGAGCTGGTGTGTGTAACTCCTATAGGTGAGTAAATGGGTGTGTGATTAATTTTTTGCATGACTGACTAGGTGTGTGAGTACCTCTATGGATGAGTGGCGGTGTGTCAGTGTTTATATAGGTGTATGAGTGCATATGATAGTCCTGTACTGAGTGACTGTAAGTATGAGTGACTGTACGGGTGAGTGAGTGGATGTGTGTGTAGACCTAAGAATCAGTGAGTTGGTATGTAGTTATTGGTATTGGAGTGTCTATGGTTTTGAGAATGGCAGTCTGTAATTTAGAGTGGGTGTATCAAAAGTTATATTAGGGTGTGAGAAGATGCATGAAATTATCACATGGATGATGTCATTTGAGATGTCATCAGTGATGTCATCAGTGATGTCACTGACCATGTCATGAGTGATGTAATATGTGACGTCATCAGCAGTGCATTGCGGGCGCGAGTTATAGTTAGCTGAACTAACTATAACGGGGGAATTTCACGGGTTTTGTACGAGTGCAATGTCCAAGTAACTATAACTGTCCCTAAAACCTATGGTTTTTTCAGTGAATTTCAAAGGTTTTTTAAATGCTAATTCCTAACTATAACATGTCTGAAACCTATGGTTTTTTTCAGTGAATTTCAAAGGTTTTGTAAATGGCAATTTTTAAATGTATTAATTGTTGTTTTTATTTTTTTCATACTGATTTACTACATTTTTTTAAACTATATATTTTTAGATATTTTATTTTTTAAATGACATAGTATATTTTGTAATGTAATGTATAATGTAATTACATTCTCAGAATGAATTAATTTACTTTAAATACTTTGCAAATAGGCAATAGACTTTTAAGTACAGTAGTTAGTTGTTGCAATGGGCAACACAATTTCAAACACAATGCAACATTGTGCTCAATGTGAATTTCTAGTTAAATGCAATTAGTTACTTTATGGATTACTTTTCTAACCACAGGACTGGATCCTAGATTCAGTCCTGGGACATCTCCTGTAAACAGTTGAGTAAAAGCGTTTTGGTTACAGTAGTGATTTTTAAGGAATATTATTGTATTTTAAAAGTTGACACTTAGAAACTTTTTCACATAGAATCACCAATGTTATCCTATGGGAGGAAATTCACTTAGCAGGTAAGTAGTGTTATCGTGACTTTTTCTCACTCAGTGGTGGATCCTGGATCCAGCACTGGTGCATCTCCTGTAAACAGTTGAAAGAATGCGTTTAAGTCATACAGGCGATTTTTAAGGAATATTTGTAGTTTGTGAAAATCGACACTTTGAAACTTTTCTGCTGAAAACCAGACAATGGATTCCTATGGAAGGAAATACAAGTTACTGGTAAGTACGGTTAGAATTACTTTTCAGGGTCAGTGCTGGGCTAAAAGATGCAGCACTGAGGTTCTCTCCTGATAACAGGTGAGTAAATCGGAATTCGTATTTCGGCTGATTTTAGAGGAATATTTGTATGTTTCAAAAATCGACACTTAGAAACATTTTCAGCAAAAAGCAGGCAATGATATCCTATGGAAGGAAATTCAAGTTACTGGTAAGTACGGTTAAAATTACTTTTCATGATCAGTACTGGGCTGAAAGATGCAGCACTGAGGTCTCTCCTGATAACAGGTGAGTAAATCGGAATTCGTATTTCGGCTGATTTTAGAGGAATATTTGCACAATGGTGAAGGGAGGGGGCGGGGCCTGAGGTGACATCTGTGCAAACGCGCCCCGTGGCGCGTTTTAAGTTGGGGGATTAAGTCCCCTTTAATCATGAGGGTCCCTGGGGGCCAACTAACCCACCAGGAACCTCCAGTATGCGCCAGGGGCTGCGTTGCAGAGACTTGTACAGAGGCCACGCCCCTTTTTACACCTCTCTGCAATGCAGCTCTGTGGCGCTTTTTAGAAGTACATGGTGGGCTAGTTGGCCCCCAGGGACCCTCAGGATTGAAGGGGATTTAATTCCCCATCTTAAAATGCGCCACGGGGCTTGTTTGCACACATGTCACCTGAAGCCCCGCCCCCTACCTTCACCACTGTGCAAACGCGCCCCGTGGCGCGTTTTAAGTCGGGGGATTAACTCCCCTTGAATCCTGAGGGTCCCTGGGGGCCAACTAGCCCAACAGGTATATCCAAAAAGCGCCACAGAGCTGCGTTGCAGAGAGGTGTAAAAAGGGGCGTGGCCTCTGTACACCTCTGTGCAACGCAGCCCCCTGGCGCATACTGGAGGTTCCTGGTGGGCTAGTTGGCCCCCAGGGACCCCCAGTATTCAAGGGGAATTCGTTCCCCCTCTGCAAACGCGCCAGGGGGCGCGTTTGCAGAGTGCTGTCAAAGAGGGTGCGTGGCCTCCCTCCGATGCCGTTTAAAAAAAAAAAAAAAAAAAAATTTTTAAAAGGGGGCTGTGTGGCCCCCCTTTTTAGTAATTTTTTTAGCCCTGGGGACCCCATCCCCCAGGGCCTGTCCCCCTTTAAAAAAAAAAAAAAGGACTGGGAAGGGGACCGCGTGTGCGCCCCTCCGTGGCCAATTTCGACCCGGGGACCCCATCCCCGGGCCATTGCCACCCTTTTTTTTTTTTTTTTTTTTTTTAATGCTTTTTTTTGCCCAGGGGGTCCTTGTGGGACCCCCTGAGCAGGCCTACGGAGTTAGGGGGTTTCTACCCTGCCCCCTTTTTGCGCTTTGCGCACTTGTTTCTGTCCCTCGGTTCTACCGAGGGACAAAATGGCTGCCTACACTTCCTGATTTGGAGTGTTGACAGCCACTTGAAAGCCAATTAACATGCAGCTCGTGATCGGGAGGGTACGCGGATCCGACGCGGCCATAGATATATATGTGATTTTAATTGTGAATTTCTCAGGAACTACTGAACGGATTTACACCATTTAACAAAAAGGGTTTTTTCTGAACCAAGAACTACCTCTTTGCCAAATTTGGTGTAATTCCGTTCAGCAGTTCGGCTGTAGCCGTGTCTAAAGTTTCCTATGGAAAATGAATGGGGAAAACACGTTTTGGGACCCCCTTTTTTTCTCGGCCCCCGCTTGACGAATCACCCAGAGACTTTCAGGGTAGGAGCGCACCGGAGCGGGCCATAAAGTTTGAAAATTTCGCGAAGATACATCAACCGGCAAGAGAGTTATTTCAAATAGAATGTCGCGGATTTCCTATGGAAAATAGGTCCTAACTATAACTATCTACTGGCGACCGCCAGTAGATAATATATATATATATATATATGTATATATATGTATGTATGTATGTATGTATGTATATATGTATATATGTATATATGTATATGTATATATTATCTACTGGCGGTCGCCAGTAGATGGTTATAGTTAAAACCTATTATCCATAGGAAATCCGCGACATTCTATTTGAAATAACGTTGGCGCCGGTTGACGAATCTTCGCAAAAGTTTCCAACTTGTTGGGGCGCTCCGGTCCGCTCCTATCCTGAAAGTCTCGGGGTGATACGTCAAGCGGGGGCCGAGAAAAAGGGGGTCCCAAAACGTGTTTTCCCATTCATTTTTCCATAGGAACCTTTAGTCGCAGCTACAGCCCGAACTGCTGAACGGAATTACACCAAATTTGGCAAAGAGGTAGCCCTTGGTTCAGTGTCGTGCCTTTTGCTTAAATGGTGTAAATCCGTTCAGTAGTTCCTGAGAAAATCAAAAGTAAAGTCACATATATATCTGGGCGGAGCCTAACCACACATGTCATCGTGAGATCTGATTGGCTGTCAGCACTTCATCCTGGAATTTCTGGCAGCCATCTTGGGACCAATATAAATGATAGTACCTCATTGAAATGCATTGTAGTGAATAGAAGATTTTGAGGGTCACCAAAAGGAGAACTATAAAGGGTGATAACAGGCTTTAGTTACATTAGAATTTATTTGTTGATGGTACCATACTAATTTTAGGAATTGTGGTGTATTCTAAGGTGATTTTACCATGTGAAAAACCTTCTGCTGGGATATCATGTTTGAGAGAACACTATTTTCTCATGCTTGTCCCATGGAGGTTTGGAAGGTGCTCCAGAAGCTAAAATGAGAGCATATTTTCTGTAAATTCACATTATCTTTCTCACTCATGTGAGAATGAAGTCTGACATTCTCAGTAAAACATGTACATCCAACAAGGGCAGAGACTGTCAGTTGATTCCTTTGTGTTCTACTGCAGCTTCCCAGAGTGTTCTAAAGAACAACTAGAGTGCTAACAGCCTTACTTATGACAAAAGTATGGCACACCTGAAGCCATCTTGATTGGAATAAACTGGTAACACTTAAACAATTTAATTTAAAAAGGAACAAAATGATGGGGTTCATTTTGTCATAGAAATTATGGTTAGTGCTGTAGAAAGAAAAATTAGGACATGTTTCAAGTGTGATCTCAAATATTTTCCTGTTATATTTCAACAGGAGCAGCCTGCCAGTTGATGCCTTTGTGTTCTACTGCAGCTTCCCAGAGTGTTCTAAAGAACAACTAGAGTGCTAACAGCCTTACTTATGACAAAAGTATGGCACACCTGAAGCCATCTTGATTGGAATAAACTGGTAACACTTAAAACATTTAATTTAAAAAGGAACAAAATGATGGGGTTCATTTTGTCATAGAAATTATGGTTAGTGCTGTAGAAAGAAAAATTAGGACATGTTTCAAGTGTGATCTCAAATATCTTCCTGTTATATTTCAACAGGAGCAGCCTGCCAGTTGATGCCTTTGTGTTCTACTGCAGCTTCCCAGAGTGTTCTAAAGAACAACTAGAGTGCTAACAGCCTTACTTATGACAAAAGTATGGCACACCTGAAGCCATCTTGATTGGAATAAACTGGTAACACTTAAACAATTTAATTTAAAAAGGAACAAAATGATGGGGTTCATTTTCTCATAGAAATTATGGTTAGTGCTGTAGAAAGAAAAATTAGGACATGTTTCAAGTGTGATCTCAAATATCTTCCTGTTATATTTCAACAGGAGCAGCCTGCCAGTTGATGCCTTTGTGTTCTACTGCAGCTTCCCAGAGTGTTCTAAAGAACAACTAGAGCGCTAACAGCCTTACTTATGACAAAAGTATAGCACACCTGAAGCCATCTTGATTGGAATAAACTGGTAACACTTAAAACATTTAATTTAAAAAGGAACAAAATGATGGGGTTCATTTTGTCATAGAAATTATGGTTAGTGCTGTAGAAAGAAAAATTAGGGCATGTTTTAAGTGAGATCTCAAATCCTCTTCTATTTCATTAGAAAATTCTGACATGCAGACTGAAACAATAACTTTCAATACCAGCAGCAGACTACCAGTTAACTCCCTGGTGAGCAGTAGCTTTACTCCAGTGATCTAATGAGCAACTAGAGTGCTAACATTCTGAATTTATGGCAGATGTGAGACACATCTGAATGCCTTCTTGATGGAATCAAAGTAAAAAACTGAAAGCATTTCCTACTGAGGAGACTGCAGTAAATGAAGAAATTAGGAAACTTCATAACAAAGAAGTCTTCCAAGATGGCCACCAGTGAAAAAAGAGCCCAAATGTAGCACAAATATTACCCAGATGTAGCCCACATATAGCCCAATGACAAAAGTGTGCAAAACACTTTTTATTTTTAGTTTTTTGCAGTTTTATGTAGTGCAGACTGGTCAGGTATTGGAGCATTGCATCTTAAAACATGACCCCCCTACACTACAAAAACACCACTGCACTACCTTAAACCCTAAAACACTACCCCCAGCACGACCCCGTACACTACCCAAACACCACTGCACTAACCTAAATCCTAAAACACTACCACCAGCACGACCCCCTACACTACCCAAACACCACTGCACTACCCTAAAACATGACCCCCTACACTACACAAACACCACTGCACTACCCTAAACCCTAAAACACTACCCCCAGCACGACCCCCTACACTACACAAGCACCACTGCACTACCCTAAACCCTAAAACACTACCCCCAGCATGACCCCCTACACTACACAAACACCACTGCACTACCCTAAACCCTAAAACACTACCCCCAGCACGACCCCCTACACTACCCAAACACCACTGCACTAACCTAAATCCTAAAACACTACCCCCAGCATGACCCCTACACTACCCAAACACCACTGCACTACCCTAAAACATGACCCCCTACACTACACAAACACCACTGCACTACCCTAAACCCTAAAACACTACCCACAGCACGACCCCTACACTACACAAGCACCACTGCACTACCCTAAACCCTAAAACACTACCCCCAGCACGACCCCCTACACTGCCCGAACACCACTGCACTGCCCTAAACCCTGAAACACCAGCCCCTGCATGACCCCCTATACTGCCCGAACACCACTGCACTGCCCTAAACCCTGAAACAACACCCCTAGCACGACCCCCTACACTGCCCGAACACCACTGCACTGCCCTAAACCCTGAAACACCACCCCCTTCACGACCCCCTACACTGCCCGAACACCACTACACTGCCCTAAACCCTGAAACACCACCCCCAGCATGACCCCCTACACTGCCCGAACACCACTGCCCTGCCCTAAACCCTGAAACACTACCCCCAGCAAGATCCCCTACACTGCCCGAACACCACTGCACTGCCCTAAACCCTGAAACATCACCCCCAGCAAGACCCCCTACACTGCCCGAAAACCACTGACCTAAACCCTGAAACACCACCCCCAGCACGACCCCCTACACTGCCTGAACACCACTGCACTGCCCTAAACCCTGAAACACTACCCTCAGCATGACCCCCTACACTGCCCGAACACCACTGCTCTGTCCAAAACCCTGAAACACCAGCCCCAGCACGACCCCTACACTGCCCGAACACCACTGCACTGCCCTAAACCTTGAAACACTAGCCCCTGCATGACCCCCTACACTGCCCGAACACCACTGCACTACCCTAAACCCTGAAACATCACCCCCAGCACGACCCCCTACACTGCCCGAGCACCACTGCACTGCCCTAAACCCTGAAACACCAGCCCCAGCACGACCCCCTACACTGCCTGAAAACCACTGCACTGCCCTAAACCCTGAAACACCAGCCCCAGCACGACCGCCTACACTGCCCGAACACCACTGCACTGCCCTAAACCCTGAAACACCAGCCCCAGCACGACCCCTACACTGCCCGAACACCACTGCACTGCCCTAAACTGTGAAACACCAGCCTCAGCACGACCCCCTACACTGCCTGAACACCACTGCACTGCCCTGAACCCTGAAACACCAGCCCTAGCACAACACCCTACACTGCCCGAACACCACTGCACTGCCTTGAACCCTGAAACACCACCCCGTGCATGACCACCTATACTGCCCGAACACCACTGCACTGCCCTAAACCCTGAAACACCACCCACAGCGCAACCCCCTACACTGCCCGAACACCACTGCACTGCCCTAAACCCTGAAACACCACCCCCTGCACAACCCCCTACACTGCACGAACACTACTGCACTGCCCTAAACCCAGAAACACCATCCCCAGCATGACCCCCTATACTGCACGAACACCATTGCACTGCCCTAAAGCCTGAAACACTACCCCCAGCAAGACCCCCTACACTGCCCGAACACCACTGCACTGCCCTAAACCCTAAAACATCACCCCCAGCAAGACCCCCTACACTGCCCGAACACCACTGCCCTAAACCCTGAAACACCAGCCCCAGCACGACCCCCTACACTGCCTGAAAACCACTGCACTGCCCTAAACCCTGAAACACCAGCCCCAGCAAGACCTCTACACTGCCCGAACACCACTGCACTGCCCTAAACTGTAAAACACCAGCCTCAGCACGACCCCCTACACTGCCTGAACACCACTGCACTGCCCTGAACC
Source organism: Calotriton arnoldi (assembly GCA_963921515.1). NCBI lineage: Eukaryota > Metazoa > Chordata > Amphibia > Caudata > Salamandridae > Calotriton > Calotriton arnoldi. Next base: position 623,318 of record CAWUFW010003876.1, on the reverse strand, counting down.
CTGAAACACCAGCCCTAGCACAACACCCTACACTGCCCGAACACCACTGCACTGCCCTAAACCCTGAAACACCAACCCGTGCATGACCACCTACACTGCCCGAACACCACTGCACTGCCTAAACCCTGAAACACCACCCACAGCGCAACCCCCTACACTGCCCGAACACTACTGCACTGCACTAAACCCAGAAACACCATCCCCAGCACGACCCCCTATACTGCACGAACACCACTGCACTGCCCTAAACCCTGAAACACTACCCCCAGCACGACCCCCTACACTGCACACTGCCCGAACACCACTGCACTACCCTAAACCCTGAAACATCACCCCCAGCACGACCCCCTACACTGCCCGAGCACCACTGCACTGCCCTAAACCCTGAAACACTACCCCCAGCAAGACCCCCTACACTGCCCGAAACCACTGCACTGCCCTAAACCCTGAAACGTCACCCCCAGCAAGACCCCCTACACTGCCCGAACACCACTGCCCTAAACCCTGAAACACCACCCCCAGCAAGACCCCTTACACTGCCCGAACACAACTGCACTGCCCTAAACCCTGAAACACCAGCCCCAGCACGACCCCCTACACTGCCCGAACACCACTGCACTGCCCTAAACCCTGAAACACCACCCCTGCACGACCCACTACACTGCCCGAACACCACTGTACTGCCCTAAACCCTGAAACCCCACCCCCAGCATGACCCCCTACACTGCCAGAACACCACTGCACTGCCCTAAACCCTGAAACACCACCCCCTGCACGACCCCCTACACTGCCCGAACACTACTGCACTGCCCTAAACCCTGAAACACCACCCCCAGCACGACCCCCTACACTGCACGAACACCACTGCACCGCCCTAAACCCTGAAACACTACCCCCAGCAAGACCCCCTACACTGCCCGAACACCACTGCACTGCCCTAAACCCTGAAACATCACCCCCAGCAAGACCCCCTACACTGCCCGAACACCACTGCCCTAAACCCTGAAACACCACCCCCAGCAAGACCCCCTATACTGCCCGAACACCACTGCACTGCCCTAAACCCTGAAACACCACCCCCAGCAAGAACCCCTACACTGCCCGAACACCACTGCACTGCCCTAAACCCTGAAACACCAGCCCCAGCACGACCCCCTACACTGCCTGAACACCACTGCACTGAACCCTGAAACACCACCCCAGCATGACCCCCTACACTGCCCGAACATCACTGCACTGCCCTAAGCCCTGAAACACCAGCCCCAGCACCACCCCCTACAATGCCTGAACACCACTGTACTGCCCTAAACCCTGAAACACCACCCCCTGCACCGCCCCCTACACTGCCCGAAAACCACTGCACTGCCCTAAACCCTGAAACACCACCCCCTGCACGACCCCCTACACTGCCCGAACACCACTGCACTGCCCTAAACCCTGAAACACCACCCCCTGCACCACCCCCTACACTGCCCGAACACCACTGCACTGCCCTAAACCCTGAAACACCACCCCCTGCACCGCCCCCTACACTGCCCGAACACCACTGCACTGCCCTAAACCTTGAAACACTAGCCCCTGCATGACCCCCTACACTGCCCGAACACCACTGCACTACCCTAAACCCTGAAACATCACCCCCAGCACGACCCCCTACACTGCCCGAGCACCACTGCACTGCCCTAAACCCTGAAACACCAGCCCCAGCACGACCCCCTACACTGCCTGAAAACCACTGCACTGCCCTAAACCCTGAAACACCAGCCCCAGCACGACCGCCTACACTGCCCGAACACCACTGCACTGCCCTAAACCCTGAAACACCAGCCCCAGCACGACCCCCTACACTGCCCGAACACCACTGCACTGCCCTAAACTGTGAAACACCAGCCTCAGCACGACCCCCTACACTGCCTGAACACCACTGCACTGCCCTGAACCCTGAAACACCAGCCCTAGCACAACACCCTACACTGCCCGAACACCACTGCACTGCCTTGAACCCTGAAACACCACCCCGTGCATGACCACCTATACTGCCCGAACACCACTGCACTGCCCTAAACCCTGAAACACCACCCACAGCGCAACCCCCTACACTGCCCGAACACCACTGCACTGCCCTAAACCCTGAAACACCACCCCCTGCACAACCCCCTATACTGCACGAACACCATTGCACTGCCCTAAAGCCTGAAACACTACCCCCAGCAAGACCCCCTACACTGCCCGAACACCACTGCACTGCCCTAAACCCTGAAACATCACCCCCAGCAAGACCCCCTACACTGCCCGAACACCACTGCCCTAAACCCTGAAACACCAGCCCCAGCACGACCCCCTACACTGCCTGAAAACCACTGCACTGCCCTAAACCCTGAAACACCAGCCCCAGCAAGACCTCTACACTGCCCGAACACCACTGCACTGCCCTAAACTGTAAAACACCAGCCTCAGCACGACCCCCTACACTGCCTGAACACCACTGCACTGCCCTGAACCCTGAAACACCAGCCCTAGCACAACACCCTACACTGCCCGAACACCACTGCACTGCCCTAAACCCTGAAACACCAACCCGTGCATGACCACCTACACTGCCCGAACACCACTGCACTGCCTAAACCCTGAAACACCACCCACAGCGCAACCCCCTACACTGCCCGAACACTACTGCACTGCCCTAAACCCAGAAACACCATCCCCAGCACGACCCCCTATACTGCACGAACACCACTGCACTGCCCTAAACCCTGAAACACTACCCCCAGCACGACCCCCTACACTGCACACTGCCCGAACACCACTGCACTACCCTAAACCCTGAAACATCACCCCCAGCACGACCCCCTACACTGCCCGAGCACCACTGCACTGCCCTAAACCCTGAAACACTACCCCCAGCAAGACCCCCTACACTGCCCGAAACCACTGCACTGCCCTAAACCCTGAAACGTCACCCCCAGCAAGACCCCCTACACTGCCCGAACACCACTGCCCTAAACCCTGAAACACCACCCCCAGCAAGACCCCTTACACTGCCCGAACACAACTGCACTGCCCTAAACCCTGAAACACCAGCCCCAGCACGACCCCCTACACTGCCCGAACACCACTGCACTGCCCTAAACCCTGAAACACCACCCCTGCACGACCCACTACACTGCCCGAACACCACTGTACTGCCCTAAACCCTGAAACCCCACCCCCAGCATGACCCCCTACACTGCCAGAACACCACTGCACTGCCCTAAACCCTGAAACACCACCCCCTGCACGACCCCCTACACTGCCCGAACACTACTGCACTGCCCTAAACCCTGAAACACCACCCCCAGCACGACCCCCTACACTGCACGAACACCACTGCACCGCCCTAAACCCTGAAACACTACCCCCAGCAAGACCCCTACACTGCCCGAACACCACTGCACTGCCCTAAACCCTGAAACATCACCCCCAGCAAGACCCCCTACACTGCCCGAACACCACTGCCCTAAACCCTGAAACACCACCCCCAGCAAGACCCCCTATACTGCCCGAACACCACTGCACTGCCCTAAACCCTGAAACACCACCCCCAGCAAGAACCCCTACACTGCCCGAACACCACTGCACTGCCCTAAACCCTGAAACACCAGCCCCAGCACGACCCCCTACACTGCCTGAACACCACTGCACTGAACCCTGAAACACCACCCCAGCATGACCCCTACACTGCCCGAACATCACTGCACTGCCCTAAGCCCTGAAACACCAGCCCCAGCACCACCCCCTACAATGCCTGAACACCACTGTACTGCCCTAAACCCTGAAACACCACCCCTGCACCGCCCCCTACACTGCCCGAAAACCACTGCACTGCCCTAAACCCTGAAACACCACCCCTGCACGACCCCCTACACTGCCCGAACACCACTGCACTGCCCTAAACCCTGAAACACCACCCCCTGCACCACCCCCTACACTGCCCGAACACCACTGCACTGCCCTAAACCCTGAAACACCACCCCTGCACCGCCCCCTACACTGCCCGAACACCACTGCACTAACCTAAACCCTGAAACACCACCCCCAGCATGACCCCCTTTACTGCTCGAACACCACTGCACTGCCCCAAACCCTGAAACACCACCTCCAGCATGACCCCCTACACTGCCCGAACACCACTGCCCTAAACACTGAAACACCACCCCTGCATGACCCCCTACACTGCCCGAACACCACTGCACTAAACCCTGAAACACCACCCCTGCACGACCCCCTACACTGCCCGAACACCACTGCACTGCCCTAAACCCTGAAACACCACCCCCAGCACGACCCCCTACACTGCCCGAATACCACTGCACTGCCCTAAACCCTAAAACACCACCCCCAGCACGACCCCCTACACTGCCCAAACACCACTGCACTGCCCTAAACCCTAGAACACTACCCCCAGCATGACCCCCTACACTACCCGAACACCACTGCACTACCCTAAACCCTAAAATACTCCCCCAGCACGACCCCCTACACTACCCGAACACGACTGCACTGCCCTAAACCCTAAAACACTCCCCCAGCACGACCCCCTACACTACCCGAACACCACTGCACTGCCCTAAACCCTAAAACACTCCCCCAGCACGACCCCCTACACTACCCAAACACCACTGTACTACCCTAAACCCTAAAACACTCCCCCAGGACGACTCCCTACACTACCCAAACACCACTGCACTACCCTAAACCCTAAATCTACCCCCAGCATGACCCCCTACACTACACAAACACCACTGCACTACCCTAAACCCTAAATCTACCCCCAGCATGACCCCCTACACTACACAAACACCACTGCACTACCCTAAACCCTAAAACACTACCCCCAGCACGACCCTCTTCACTACCTAAACACAACTGCACAATTTGTTACAGGCGTTGCAACGCAGGCCTGTGGTGCTTACTGGAAGTACCTGGTGGGCTGGTTGGGCCCCAGGGACTCTCAGGTTTCAAGGTGACCTAATCCCCCAACTTAAAACGCGCCACGGGGCGCGTTTGCACAGTGGTGGAGGGAGGGGCGGGGCCTCAGGTGACATGTGCGCAAACACGCCCTGTGGTGCGTTTTAAGTTGGGGAGTTAATTCCCTTTGAATCCTGGGGGCAACTAGCCCACCAGGTACCTTCAGTAAGCACAACAGAGTTGCGTTGCAGAGAGGTGAAAAAGGTGCGTGGCCTCGGAACGCCTCTCTGCAACTCAGCTCTGTGGTCCTAACTGTAGGTACCTGGGGGCTAGTTGGGCACCAGGGACCCTCAGGATTCAAGGGGACTTAATCCTGCAACTTAAAACGCGCCATGGGGCGCGTTTGCACACATGTCACCTCAGGCCCCCTCCCTTCACCTCTGGTTAGTCAGAGTCAGTTACCACCAGTACCCGTCTGAAAAAGTTGTGGGCACAGGATGATTTTGCAACAAGGCCTCTTTCTGCTCCTCTGTTGGTTCTTTCTGCACATCTTTTGCTTCTTTCTGTGCGTTTTTTCTTCTTTCTTCACATGTCCTACCTCTGTTGGCATAGTTAGAAACTAGCATTTAAAAAACCTTTGAAATTCACTTAAAAAATCATAGGTTTCAAGCACGTTATAGTTAGAAATTAGCATTTAAAAAACCTTTGAAATTCACTGAAAAAACCATAGGTTTCAGGCACGTTATAGTTAGAAATTAGCATTTAAAAAACCTTTGAAATTCACTGAAAAAACCATAGGTTTCAGGCACGTTATAGTTAGAAATTAGCATTTAAAAAACCTTTGAAATTCACTGAAAAAACCATAGGTTTCAGACACGTTATAGTTAGAAATTAGCATTTAAAAAACCTTTGAAATTCACTGAAAAAACCATAGGTTTTAGGGACAGTTATAGTTAGTTGGACATTGCACTCGTACAAAACCCGTGAAATTCCCCTGTTATAGTTAGTTCAGCTAACTAACTCGCGCCCAGCAATGCACTGCTGATGACGTCACATATTACATCACTCATGACGTGGTCAGTGACATCACTGATGACATCACTGATGACATCTCAAATGACATCACTCATGACATCATCCATGTGATAATTTCATGCATCTTCTCACACCCTAATATAACTTTTGATACACCCACTCTAAATTACAGACTGCCATTCTCAAAACCATAGACACTCCAACACCAAAAACTACATACCCACTCACTGATTCTTAGGTCTACACACACATCCACTCACTCACCTGTACAGTCACTCATACTTACAGTCACTCAGTACAGGACTATCATATGCACTCATACACCTATATAAACACTCACACACCGCCACTCATCCATAGAGGTACTCACACACCTAGTCAGTCATGCAAAAAATTAATCACACACCCATTTACTCACCTATACAGTTATACACCCACCAGCTCACTTACTCATACAAATACTAGCACATTCTTACGCTCTTATACAATAACTGATACAAGCACACACGCATCCATACAGCCACTCTCACAATAACACACTCTCACTTATAGCCATTTAAATACTCTAACACACATATATACTGCCTTTTACATATGTAGTTACTTGCACATGTACCACTGAGATATACATTCACTGACTAACACACCCATACACACACTCACCCACCCAAGCAGTCCATCACAGATGCACTCTTGAAATCATGCACCCAGTGAATCACCCACTCACACATCTATGTATAGAGTCACACACCCCACCCACACAAACACTCAGGCAGCCATACAGATACTCAGAGAACCAATCAATAACCCATATAGACACTCATGTAGCTATTCGCAAATCCATGCATCCACTTACACACCAACAAACAGAAGGATACAGACATTCACACAGTTTAGTCACTAACCCATGCATTCAGTAAGATACGTTTAATCACTCACTTGTAGAGTCAGTCACTCACGTACTAAATCATCCATTCAGACACTTATACACCCACTCATTCTTCAATACGCCTTTCCCTATATATATTAAACATATTTAAACTTTACAGAAACAGTCACTGGATGATGTCATCAGTGATGTCATCAGTGATGTCATTTGAGATGTCATCAGTGATGTCATCAGTGATGTCACTGACCATGTCATGAGTGATGTAATATGTGACGTCATCAGCAGTGCATTGCGGGGCGCGAGTTATAGTTAGCTGAACTAACTATAACAGGGGAATTTCACGGGTTTTGTACGAGTGCAATGTCCAACTAACTATAACTGTCCCTAAAACCTATGGTTTTTTCAGTGAATATATGTATATATATATGTATATGTATATGTGTGTATATATATATATATATATATATATATAGTCAAGATGTATTGAAGAATGAGTGGGTGTATGAGTGTCTGTATAGATGATTCAGTGGGAGAGTGAGTGACTAATAGTATAAGTGAGTGATACGTGTCACAGTGAATGTATGGGTGAGTGAGTGTGTATGGCTGTCGGTGAGTGAATGGATTTCTCAGTGGTATATGGGTGAGTAACTGCATATGTGTAAGGCAGTATATGTGAGTGTTGGAGTATATAAGTGACTGTATGTGAGTGAGTGATTGTGAGTGGCTGTATGGATGAGTGTGCTTGTGTCGGGGATTGTATAAGAGTAAGTGTGTTCGTATCTGTATGAATAAGTGAGGTGGTGTGTGTAATACTGTATAGGTGAGGAAATGGCAGTGTGATTGACTCTTTGGGTGAGTGGTTCGGTGTGTAAGTAACTATGGGTCAGTGGCGGTGTGTGTCTGTATGGGTGTATGAGTGCATGTATCAGTGGCTGTATGGGTGAGTGACTGCATGTATGAGTGGCTGTATGGTTGAGTGAGTTGATGTGTGTAGACCTATGAATCAGTGAGTGGGTATGTACTAACTGGTGTGTCTATGGTTCGAGAACGGTAGTCTGAATTTTGGAGTGGGTGTATGAAAGGTCATATTAAGGTGAGTAGGTGCATAAGAGATGTGGATGATGTCATCAGTGATGTCACTGACCATGTCATGAGTGATGTAATATGTGACGTCATCAGCAGTGCATTGCGGGGGCGCAAGTTATAGTTTGCTCAGCTAACTATAACGGCTGAATTTCTCTGGTTTTGTGCGAGTGAAATATCAGCCTAACTATAACTTCCCTGTAACCTTTGTTTTTTTCCATGAATGTCTGGTTTTAAATGCTAATTCCTAACTATAATGTCCCTTAAACCTGTGTATTTTTTTCTGTGAATTTTCGTTTTTTAAGTAGTAGTCGCATTTGCAGAGTGGTGGAGAAAGGGAGCTGGGCCTCTGACCATCTGTCAGGAATTCTTTTGCATATGACTTACAGGAGGTACCTGGAGGGCTTCTTGGCCCCCAAGGTTCCTCCGAGGTAAAGTGGACTTCATCCCCTGACCAGTAGTGTGCCAGGAGTGTGTTTGCAGAGTGGTGGAGAAAGGGGGGCGTGGCCTCCAAAGACCTCTCAGCAATCCCACTGTGTGGGACTTACTGGAGGTAACAAGAGGGGTAGTTGGCCCCAAGGACGTCCTTGTGGGCCAACTACCCCTTCTGTCCCTGTGGGACCCCCTGAGCAGGCCTGGGGGGGGGTTAGGGTGCTCTACCCCTCCCCCTTTTCTTGATTTCTTGATCTTGTAACTCAGTTCAACCGAGTTACAAGATAACTGCTAACACTTCTAGTTTGAAGTGTTGGCAGCCAGTCAGATCTCAGGCACAAGATCGGGAGGGCTCGCAGATCCTCCTCAGCCAAATTTGTATATCTGAGTAATGGTTACATTTCTCCGGGACTACTGAATGGATTTACACCATTTAACAAAAAGAGTGCACTCTGGACCAAGAGCTACCTTTCTGCCAAATTTTGTGCAATTCTGTTCAGCAGTTTGGGTTGTAGGTGTGTCAACAGTTTCCTATGGAAATTAACATGAAGAAAAGCGTTTTGGGACCCCCTTGTTTTTCTTGGTCCCCGCTAGACGAGTCATCCCAAAACTTTCAAGACAGCAGCAGAAGTGAGTGGGCCATTAGTTTTGAAAATTTCGCGAAGATTCGTCAAACGGTGCCAAAGATATTGGCAAAACAAAAAACACTTTTTGAATAGAAACGGGGTCCTAACTACCTACTGGTGACTGCCAGTAGGTAATATTATATACCAGTTCATGGTAAAGGCTTTGCATGCTAAATGCTGTTTCCCCCCCATACTTCCTTTGTCCTGCAGGAAAGCTTTGAGCTCCAACAAGTTGATTAAGTTCCAGGGTTAGAGTGGTGACCGTTTTTTGCTGAAACCTACCTTAGTTATGTCGGTATGAAACCGCACCAGGGTACTTGTAAACCATGAACTTCTACTTTACATTGGCTTTTTATAGCATGTTTTTTTCCTTAAAAATGCTGGTTGGATGAGTGTCTGACCGGCACCGTTGCGGTAAAGGGACCGGCGGACAGGTAGTTGGCAGTCCTGACTGCCAAATTAGAATCCGACCACAGTGGAGCTAGTCGGAAACATGCCTCCTTGCATTGTGGCTTGTGCTGCTGCTTGGAAAAGGGTCGCAGCACAAGCCCCAATGCCAAAAGGCATGTTTTAAACCTACCTGTGGCAGGCACCTCATGGTGCCTGACACATGGGGCTTGGATGTCTGTGGGCATGCCTGTGGTGCCCCTGGCCTCATTGTGGAGGGACAGGGTCCCTGCTATGGGTCCCCAAAGTCCATTTCTGGCAGCCTTTCAATGGCAGTCTGACCGCCATTGAAAGACCGTCTGAAAGGGCCATCGTAATCCCTACGGTGGTGCTTGAGCAGGCACCGACCTCATTGTAGGGATTACATTCCGACCGCTGGGCTCTTTGAGCCTCTCTGTTCCGCATCGGTCGGTCCCTCACCCATGTGGTCAAACCAACCACATTGTAATGCGGTGTTCTGACCGCTGCTTTAGATGTTGGTGGGACCGACACCTACGTGCCGTCTGAGTCTGTCTCACCAACATCATAATGAGCCCCTATTAATCTCATCTTGTATCCTGTTCCCCTTATCCGATTTTGAACTTTTAAAATATTTTATTTTGTATTTCTAGAACTGGTGAGTTGTGTTTTTTTTTTTTTATATATTTTTTTTTTATATTAAGGTTAAATTATTTAACGCAGTTTCACCAAAATGTACCTTCACTTTTTCTTTCTGTGAAATGTATTCTATAATAAAATTCCTCAAATGATGGCACAATTAATTTAGGGTGAATCTGGAATTCATTTAATTTCACCTATTCCAAAAATTTGACTTCTCCTGTCTCCACCACTAATTTCTGCTCTAATTTTCTACCTATGGTGTCTCCCCTGTAGATTTTTTCGTAAGGTATGGAAGCTATAGGAATGTTACAATACTGCAATTTCAAGCCTACAGATGCAAAAATAAAGCGGTGGACAATTTTCTAACAGAAATAATTTAAGGTGGAGTGAGATATAGCCATTTGATTGTATTCCAGTGAGATCTTTTATGTACAAGAGCGCAAAAGCAATTGATTGCATGGCTTTTATCTCTGGCTTTTATGTTTACAGTAGGTTGATTTCTGGAGCACAATTTGAGGTTTCAAATACAATGCTTCTTTAAAAGAATTACTTTGTTTTGGCTACGGAAGGTTAATCAAATCTACTTCTAAAAAAGTGTGTAATTTCATTCATAGAATTGTACGTTTGAAGATGCTTTCTTTGAGTATTTACCTGTCAATGTGTGGTATGGAAATTAGTTCCCTCTTCGTTTGATAGTAGAATTAGAAAGTTTACAGTTTGTTTATTGAAACATGTATATATGATATCTTGTGAAGTGTTTAAAGAATGGAGGGAATACCAGACAAATGGATAAATTGGTAAATGACGAGACCGATCCCCTCTTGATGTGAATGATATTGTGTTAAAATATTCATTAATCTTGTTTCAGGGGAGTTCAGTGATGGATCCAATGATGCAGGAGGAACTTTTCAAGTTCTGGAAATACCGTATGAAGGTGATAAGATGAGCATGATGATCGTCCTTTCCAGGCAGGAAGTGCCACTGGCCAAATTAGAGCCGCTTATTAAAGGGCCACAGATTCGAGAATGGGCCGGCTCGGTAAAGAAACAAAAAGTGGAAGTTTATGTTCCAAGGTAATAGTATTGTTTTCAAATCTGCCTGTCAAAAGCAACATTTTGTACTCCTTTGTGCTTTCTTTGGCAATTAAGACGTGTGAATTGTACAACAATAATACTGGGATCTTTATAATAAATAAATAAACTCAAAAAGAAGTGTGCTATATTGAACAATTTTCAAAATATACCCCGCTATAGAGAATAAAGTTTCATCCCCACCTTTCACATGCATGCAATGAAGTGCCACTTCAAACCTACCCCTTGGTTAATGAAGAAAGAAAAAAAAAAACACATTGAAATTCCTAGTTCTGGGCTGCCATACACCTGCTCCAACTTTTTTTTTTTTAGGTGGGGGAGGTGATTGCCACATATTGTTTGTATCCGAAGAAACCCTGAATGTGTACTTTACACTGATCTTAACAATGGTACCCTCCCCTGCTCCACTGGTATTTGCACTTTATTTCAATGTTGCCCACGTTTGGCTTAAAACCTACAGCCTTTCTTGAGTTAAGATATTTGAGACCCAAGCGAAAATGCCCTTTCCGAGCTGTCTTAGCCATCCGAGACTAGCTTCTTTCATTTTGGAATCTCCCCATCGCAAAGAACCAGTTTGCGGCTTTGAATCACCCATGGTTAGCCCTCGTAATAGACAATTCCATTTGTGGGCGTTTCTTTTTTAAGTTTGGCAGGCATTCTGCACTTTAGGTCACTTTGGTAAAGAGCCTGGTTTCCAAAGTGCTTCCAAAATATTTAAATGAAATTAACACTTATAAAAATGTATGCTAACCCCAGATGTCTCTTCACTCGCTCAAATTTGATGTGTCTTTTGTGCGGACAGAAAATAAGGCCATATAAACCATATACAAATATGTTCTGTGCAGTTGTTACGACTGACTAACCACAGCATCCAGCAATGAAAGCATGTAACATTAATGACTTGAGTTTCTCAAATAGACCAGGAATCCCGTGACGTTTTTCAACAACTACTAATGAAGGAACTATTGAGAAATTAGGAAGAGGTGTGGATTTCTAAGACCTGTCTTAAAGTTATGGCAAAAACCTAAAAGCAGTACAATAAACCTCACCAAGTTGATGTGAAAATTGTGCTTTCTAAATAACTGTACTCCCAGTATGGCAGAAAAATTAGGAGGCACAATCAAAAGAAATAAAGTTCTGAGCTGATTTTAGTTGCCTGCCTAGAATTTGAACTAAATAGCCAGGCTGTGCAACGACAAAGTGCCATCATTTGGATGTATGTAAGCTTGTCATTTTTCGACAGAAGAGATCTAAATTTATGGGCCCAAAAAATGCCCTATAATAATTCAGATGCCTTGGAATACCTAATGAGCAACCCTATTGCATTCATCAGGAGCCCACTGCACTGACCCTAAACAAGGATGTTGTCTGTTTGATTTGAGAATGTGGTGTTTTCAACCTGGAGATGTCACACATCTTCCTTTTTTAAGAGCATTTGTTCCCATTTCCCTTCTGTCACTGTCTAATGAAAAGGATTGATGGTCTGGGATTATGCAACTACTGAAAAATATCTCCAGTAAGGTAAAATCAGTTTATAGCACAGACTAACTTGCTGTTTTATTTTATTGCGGAAAATGCCATCAAAATGACCTGTATCCACCTGGTCAGAGGGAGGAAAGACACCTTGATGGCTTTCAAAAAGTCAGCTCAGCTACGTTGCATTTCCTCGGATTACATAATGGGCAGCCCAGATCTTTAAGATGCATTGCTCCTAAAACCAGCTTAAGACCTGTAAGTCTTAAGTGAATACTGCCCGTGTTCAGCAGTTGAAATCCTTCAGTCGTTTGAACAAGTATCATGAGTAAAATCCCCAAGACCAGCTTGCACTGGATGTAGGGTAAAGTTTTCCTAACATGGCAGAGCATGCAAGTCCATTGTTTTCATCCTTTAACCTTTACATCTCGGGTAGGATGTCTACTAAGCTGAATTTCTTTGTGGCTAAAAATAGGGTGATGTCTCTTGGATACTTTGTGTTTGCCTCGACCTAAAGCCAACACCCACAGAAGTCATTCTGTTGTCCCTTAATTTTATGTCGAAACCCGGATCATCCGAGGCGGTGTGCCACAATAGTCCATATCCAGATTAAAGCAAGGCCCTTGAAAGGTTCAGGAAATCAGTGAAAGCATTGGGCCATGTAAAACCTCTTAGTATGAACTATCGATTGATCATGACAGAGGCAGATGTATAATCAATGTGGCGAGAAAGTAGAGCGCCAATGCTCATTGTCTGAGCGGGGCAACAGCTATAATCTAAAAATGTTTTACGCAGGGCGCGCAAGGATGTGCAGTGAGGGTTCTACCGCATGATTTTTTTTATTAAGTTAACCATTTTTATTCCTTCTGTCTTTTCCTCTCATCTGCTTCCCAGGTTTCCAGCTCTTAGGAGGACGTTTTTGGACAGATGTCCTGCCCCTGTTTAAGTAGTGTCCTGTCTCCTGGGCTTGGCAGGTTTTTAATTGTCGTCGCTTTTTGTCCACAAACTGCTTCACCACAGCCTATTTCAGTTGTTTTGTGCATTGTTTGAGTCCCACCTTCCTGCAGTGTACTCTATTTAGCCGTTCTCGTTTTGTGTTCTATTTCCTGCTGTAGTGGCCTAGAGGTGCTGAATGGTTTGGTGCAGTTACAGGTGTAAAGAGTTGCCTATTCTGTCTCTGCTCCCTGTAGTTCTGTGTCTGTGCACTTTTTCTACCAAAGGTTATCTCTTGCTTCTTTTTACATTTGAGCGCCTCAGGATTGTGCTCCAGTTTGTTTGGTGACCACTTTATATGCCTTCCAGTTGCATTTCTACTTCTCTGGCTGGCAGTTGCCTTCGTTGTAGGAGGTAGGGTAAATGCAGACAGGAAGTGGGCACATTAACAGTCTTACTGCTTTAATTCTAATATTTAATAGTGTCTCTGGTGCATGGCAGAGTACATCTGGCCAGCTATAGATCGCATCTTTATGATTTATTGCCTGCTTTCCGTGGAACTTGTCATGCTTTGCAGAACTAACATGGCTGTTGTAGTGTAGAACCCCCTAGCGGCACCGGAGGGGAGTGTACAAATACGATTTACATCTCCTAGGAGGACGAGTCCAGGGTGCATACTGGCAGTGATGTAAAACGTGTTTACGGGTAGATTGATTGAAGCATTAAAATCGCTCCATGCTGACAATCCTTGACACACTCGAAATCCTGTTGTCACTTTATGTAAATGATTTTCTCCTGCCAAGGACGAAGATCCGATTTTAAAAACAAAATACCTGATTCACGGAGTCATTCAGTAAAATGTCTACAATCTACTTCACTGATTTTCCGCCATGTTCGGTGAAGATTTGACTTTTTGGGCACTTGCATATATCCAAGATGTTTTTCAATCAACGAATTTCTGAAATCATTCTGGTGGTGAATATTTAGTACCCATTTGGTGGAACACCTGCATGAGTATGTCGCAGAGATTGTGCATTTGCACACTTACCGTTTCATTTGTGTTTCCTTCCACTTGGGATTTTTCTCTGTGGAGGTACCCCCATTTCTGCATGAAATTTGGTAGAATATCTAAAATTCTTTTCTTTAGTCAGTTATTTCAGCGTTTTGAGGAACATCTTTACTAGTGTCTCCATGGTGGATATGAGCTATGAGAAATGTGTGAAATCTCAAGACTTTGAAGTTAGTGGCTACTTCACCCATAGTGGCAGGTCTACCGCTGGACTTTACTCATTCCCACTAGTAACTAAACGTAACATAATGGAGATTGCAAACTGCACTTTGTTTTTCAAATTCACTTTATCCTGATATCTTGACACGGAATGTAACCAATGTCTTTTCTTGCACGCCTGTCTGACTAGGGCCCACTTTTGACTGCTTTAAAGTAGTCTCAGAAGAAAGGGGACCGATTGTCAACCCCCGCCCCCCCGAATGTATGATCATGGCAGTAGTCCAGTAGGAGATTTTAAAGCTTAAGCTAGTTATCAAGTGGAATTAGATACACCCTTAATTTTAGGCCCCATTACCAATGGCCCGAAATATTGATCATCCTTTCCAGGAAGGGTCTCAGTAATTCTGGGGGGTGGAAGTAACGGACTACCAATTTCTGGTGAGTAACATGCTAGAACCAAGAATTCTGTGGTGATTGCTGCACCTCTTCCTCTGAAGTTTCATACACACTTGTAATTCCATTACCGAGCCCATCGATATTGGTGTCTATTCATAAAGTGTTCTTTAGTTATTAGTTTTACAGATCTTGGAAATTGAGCCCCCTAAAACTAAATGAAGTGTCGGACCTGTGGTCATTGTGCCTTTTTGGGAGGGGTGTCATTTTGCACTACTTCTAATGCAGAGTCCTTATCACCTGTCTCATGTTGCTCAGTTATGGGGTCACTGTTGCCTTCTTTTTCTCAAACCCAAGTCTGAGATTGATTCGGAATGCGAACTCACTCCTTAGTTTACTCCATTCCCCCACTCTGAGTTGGTGGATAGTGGAATTCAGTTTGTTTGTTTGTTTAGAAATTTGTAGAGCGCGTGGCTGCCCGAGGGCTTTCCAGCGCTAAAGAGTGCTGTTTACAAGCTCTATCCATAGTGCGTCTACAAGGGGAACAGCAAAGTTTTGAGATGTTTCCTGAAAACTGTTTCGTTGGGTAGAATTCTTATTTTATATGGGAGGGCATTCCATATCTTTGGTACCAGGTGGGCAAATGATCTCCCCCCCCCCCCACCACCTGGCTCTTTTGGCTCTCCATGTCCTAAGAAGCTGTTGCTGAGCTGATCTAAGATGCCTGGTCGGGATATACCTGGACAACATTTGTCTCAGTTTTATTGGGCCTTTTTATTAACAGCCCTATATGCCAAGCATAGGGACTTAAACTTTATTCTTGTTTCAATAGGGAGCTAGTTTAGCTGTTTCAGTGCTTCTTTAGTCGAAGTGCATTTGGGGATTTTTAGAAGGAGTCTTGCTGCCGCATTTTGTATTACCTAGTCTCTTCGTCACATATATTTAGGCGCGCCCACATAAAGTGAGTTTCCATAGTCCAAGCGCGAGATTATAAGAGACTGGATGACCATTTTTTTCAGATGTTCCGGGATCACCTCAGTTGATGATTTTCGCCCACAACTAAGGCATCCTATGCCACCAAGCAATAACCAGTCTTCTGTGCAGATTAGTGCACAAACCTTAACTTGGTTATGTTCTTTGACATTAACGATTCTGGACACATCCTTACTCGGGTTTACAAAGTAGTTGAGTTCTGTTTTGAGAACTTGATTATTGGGAACAGCCTCAGGTTGTCTAGCGGGACAAGCATATTCATTGCATATTTTGAAGTAACTTGAGCATATTATTTTTGGGAGCGGTCTCAAGCACAGCAAATATCTCTGAATTGAATGACTAAATTATGGGTCTTATTCAAAGGTCACTGGACAGAATGTTGCCATGAGGACACCCTTCTCATTTGGTTCCTATGACAATTCAAATTTGAGTTTTTCATTTCAATGTATTTAGTTTTGTTTGCTCTTATGCCAAATAGGCAAAACAAGCATTAACACAATCTCCCAATTTACACATTCTTCTTAAAATTCATCCAAAACAGTATAAAACTTCCCTCCACCCTTGGTAATGCTATAAGAGAAAAAGCATTAAAACCTGTTTTTTCCATTCTAGACCACCCCCTAACCATAATTCGAGTCACTACCCCGTTCGGTCTCTAATAAGACGTTTAATAAGGGAGTCTAAATCGTAAATTATTTATAAAGTGCATGGAGTCCTCAGATGTACAATAAATCATTCAAGTGCTACTAGGAATCTATTAACTCTGTGTTAAAAACACCTATGAAAAACAAATCCAAAACCATTATATGCTCCTTATGCAATTATTTAGAAAGTTCCATTATAAACTTTCATCAACGTAGCAATTTTTTTTTCTTTTTCATTGGGTTTTACTCTTCATAGTAGAACTAACGGGGGTGGGAGAATCGCTGCATTCACATTATAGCACATCAAATTTAACCTGTACACAAAGCTTCAATGGAAAGGTCGACAAGTTATACACATACTAAGGTCAATAGCAAAGTTACAGAAATACCAAGCTTTTCAGGTTACGTCAGTCTTTGAGCATGCTGGGCAAGGGGGCAGTCCCAGTAGACCGCATACTAATAATTTCATGCAATTCATAGTTTCCTCCCAACCCAATAAAATTAAACCAATTTTCCATTCTAGTATCAAAAACTTGTTAAAAATCTAAGACCCCTCATTTACTAAAATCATTAAAAAAAAAAACAATTTTAAAACACAATTACCTATTTTAGCAATTACTCACCACTGACATTATTTCACTTTTCTAATTTGTAGAGATCTGAAAACTGGGAGTAAAATATCCCTTTACCTCCGTGTATTCAGAAGAGAATCAATTTTTTTAATTTTTATTTATTGGCATTTAATCTGAAAAAATCAGCCTAGTAATCCATCCAGAGGGGTGTGGGATAATGGGGGGGGGAAAAGAGTAGGAGACCATTACATATCAGTTGATGCATTTATGTGACTGTCCAGTTCAAACAAGCATGCACTCCGTAGACTTCGCAGAGTTTGGCGATCTCATTGGCAATCGCATGAAAGGCAAGCGACCTGGCGTGGAAGGGAGCAGGACAGAGGGGGTATCCGTTTCACTGTCCGGCTGAGCGCCTGGTAGTATGCAGCATCCCGCAGCCAGTCCACAACCTTTGGCGCATGCCTCCTATCCCAGTGTATGGCCACCTGCTTTTAGCGAAGAGTAACAGCATTGCAGTTGGGCGTCGAGCTGCAGAGGGAGTATCCTTGACATATCCCAATAGTCTAGCCAGTGAGATCTGAGGCGGTGAGTGGCCTGTGAACTGGGCCAGGGCGCCATAGGTGTCTGTCCAAAAGCCAGCCACTTACAGGCACTCCCAGGCAAGGTAGAGAAATGTGGCCTAAGGGGCAGTGCATCTCGAGCAACGCACCTCCTCGAGCAGGTCAATGGGATGCAGGTACACTGGGGTTGGGGTGCAGTGTAGTTTGTTCAGAAACTTGAAGTGGATGAACCGGAACCTGTAATTGGACAAGAGTGCCACAGTCTGACCGCAGCATTAGACATTGTGCATCCCTGATTATGGGGGGGGGCTAAAATCCAATTTCTTACACCATGCAGACCACGGGAGCGCCTTGTCCTGCATTAGAAAATATAACCGGATGACCAATTTCCGGGGAGGCTGGTTCATTAATAGTTGCTTAAGGGCATGCAGTGTGGGGGGAGGTGCAGGGAATGTTGCTTGTAGCGTGAAGTTGGTGATAGAGGAGGGCATTTAGCCCAGAGGCTCGGTCCTCTGTCCCCCCTCAAAGGGGGGCAGGTATTGGTCATCTGAATTGGTCGCTGAATTTAGATAGGCCACGCTGCTGGGCATGTCTTGTGGCGCTTTGGTCCTGCAGTGGTGAGAGCATGGGATTGGTGTGAGCGGCTTAGATGGAGCATATAAACAGGGCAGCCGGACACGTCTGCATAGGCCATCCCGTGCCCAGCGATTTGGAAGGAGGAGTTGCAGAAATGTATCTTAGCACATCGCCTGACACCTCATACCACTACTCGCAAGTCTCCTTTTGAGTTGTTCAAGGGAAGAACTCCTAATACTAAATTGTGCCCTAGATGGATGACTTGGGGCAAAGGCATTAAGAATAACTGTATAGGTGCTTGGAGAGGGAGAGAGAGAGCGAGAGAGAGAGAGAGAGAGAGAGAGAGAGAGAGAAAAAAAAATTACAGTTTAAAAATAAAGAGCATTTTGATGAAAGGAAAAGAGTCAAACCGGTTCCTGTTACTGGAGGTGATTTGGTGCGTGTGGAAGCTCCTGTAGGTGCAATGTCATGGTCTAAATATTCCAAACCGATGCATGTTATAAAATGTTTTAAAAATGCTGTTCAAGTAGAAGATGGACGAGTTTGGAATTTGAGTTGGGTGGTTGTACTCAAATCTAATCTGGAATTTGGAAAAGATGAAAAATAATAATCCTGATCTTTCAGAGAGATTGTCACGTCCTGATATTAGACGAAGTGGGCGTAAGACAAACATACCGTCTTATCTTAAAGATTATGTTGATTAGGTCTCTTCATTGTTTTAGGAGTTTTCTTCTGGGAACTTATTGTTTCTTTAATTCTCAAAGTATTCTTTTGTTAAGCACTTAACTTAATATCTCATAAGACATTCATATTGTACATTTATAATTGTAAATTTGAGTTTCAGTATTATTTTAATATAAGAAAGGAGATGTGTGATGTCTCTTAGGTACATGTATTCATTTAGTTCTATGGAATATAGAATGTAGAATGTCAATAGAATTGTATGTAGTCTGGCAGTTGCTGGCCAGACTTGGATGGATGAGGTGCTTTCATTAAACCTCCACCTGAAACACACCTTCATGTGTCATTTTATTGGAAACCTTTCACACTGTCATCACAGCGCTCATCTGGACTGCTTTCCTTTTACTATATTTCCTGTAGATGCCTCCTAGATTGTTTGTTCTAGACTTGACCCCTCTTACAGGGACTTCCGGAGTAGCAAGGATTATCCAATCGCATTACCCACTTATCCTTCTTTAATATTAACTACGACTGCCTCGTTCTTGCACTTAGCCCATATGAACATAAGTCCTTCTGTGCAATGACTTCTGAAATCTTCTATTCTTCCACTTTTTTTATCTTTGGATTTTATAATCCCCGTACACGCTAGGGCCTTGACATCTGTGATTTCTTTTGTCTGTATGTCCCGCTTGTCTCCGTTGCTCTCAATCTCTATTCTTCCTTCTGGTAGCTAATCCTACGTAGAGCCTGATGGGGAAACCCAAAAGTAATAAGCACTCGCATCCACTTGATCTTACTGCAGAATATCGCAAGAGTATCCTACGAGGTATTTAGCACTTAAAGTGACTGTGGAATGAATGTGCAAAGGTTGCCAAGTAGCTGTTCTTTGTTTGCTCTCTATCACCCTGCTCTTTGAGGACCATGCTGAGCAAGGATGAGCGAGGCCAAAGATCAGTAGGTCATTAGATACTCAGTGCAGGCCTTTCCACAAGTATAAAGAAAGGCAATGTGGACCCTAATCCTTTCTTTTGAGTCCTTTTTTTTCTGCTTTGTTCTGCTGCCCTCCCTGCTGCGGCTGACCTGCGGCGGAGGTGGCTGGGCTAGTGACTGGTGAGGCATGCACCAAGGTCGGGTTGTCACAAACAGACTTGTGCATATTCTTACGCCAATACTGAACCCTCCATGCTGCACCCTTGTTCCTTCTGTCTACCGCACTACAGTGCTTTTACTTGCTTGGCCTGCACGTACATTGGCCTCCACCAGCTACTGTCATTGCCGTGTTTGTATTGTGCTCGTGCAATAGCCAGCATTTATAATTACAAACCTGGAAACAAAGTTTAGTGCATACCTCCAAACAGATGGCTTCATGTTGTGCACCTGCTCCCCATAGTAGATGAGCTTGGTACACTCCCAGAATTGCTGACAATTCATGTAGACTACCTTAAAATCAATTATCCTAGTAAGGGAGGGACCGAAATAGTAAGCGAAGCCATGGTACCATCCACAGTAGAGAATGGTAAAAACCCAGAAGGCCCTATATCTTCAGTGGACCCTGTTGGCTGTAGCAACACAGTAAGTTTGCCGGAGGATGCCACATACAGCAGCATGAACAAACGGGCAAAGGCCCCCACTAAGAATTAGTCTTCCTCTGAGGTAGCCGAATCGGCCACCATCCCTTTAACCATGAGACAGAAGAAAAGGCTCAAGAAAAAGCCTATAATTTGAATAGGCCTGATGTCCTCCTTCATTTCTGTGCCCACGACTTACATCAACATTTGTCCTTAGTCAAATCCGCTTCTCAAACTGTTTCCAGATTTCCAATGGCCTCAAAAACGTCCCAGCTCTGGTGGCCTACATCTCAGGCGCACGCGGATAAACATCTGGTCCCACCACTCTGTAAATCTTGCACCTGGGACTCCTAAAAACAATTTGACTCACCAAAAATCCGTTTCAATCTGTGAAAGCTGAAAATTCACTTGTCCAGCTGGGAAATATTATTTCCCTAACGGACAATCCACCAAAATCAACAGAAATCCAATCCAACAAGAACGTGAGTTGGCGCACTTCTCACCTTACAGATCACCCGTCAGCAGACATTCATATGAGCCTATCTTGACTAGAGGGAACGGGCCAGTCAACTATCCTGCTGACGCAAACCACTCAAACAGCCCTCCTGAAATATCAGATGTGGACACCAGTGGAGCACACCCAAAGGGCCATAATATGAATGTCCCTTGCAGCAATTCTCCGAATAATCCTTCAAGTGCAGGTAACTTTAACCAGAACCATCTACAAAGGCGGCACTTAACCTGACGTGGGATGATCCACAAACATCATTGAAATTAAATGTTCACCACAACATACACATCGAGAGAACAAAATTACACCTTGAACAGGGCAAACATCCTTTGTCTTCTGTAACCCATTCCTCCCCTGACCCAATACCAAACTAATGGCATTCTTAGAATCCAATTTGGCATACTTCCTTTGTTCTCAAACATAGCATCTACAATTGTCACTTGGAGAACCCCGTCCGTTGCAACCAAAGTTCTTAGTGAAAAACATACTTTTGCCCAGTGGGACATTGACATATGATCCATGGAGCTGGAAAAATACCCCCACATCTTGAATAATTGCCCTTCATCTAAAAGCAAACCGATTTCAAGTGTTTTAAGTGTTTTAAGGGTTGCAAATGGTGCCTCATACCTCAGCAACCTAAGCAGTCTCAGGATCCAAGTGAGTCTGAATTCTCAATCCGAAACTAGGATTTATAAAGCCCGGCATATCCACCGTAAGGGTCTCAAGGTGCTGGAGAAGCTAACTTCTTTGTGGTGGTCTGTTCATTCAAACAGCCAGGTCTTGAGTCCTCTCCTGAATTGCCGGAGCGATGGTGCAGTCCTGATTTACTGGGGAAGGTCGTTCCAAGCTTTGGCCGCCAGGTGTGAGAAGGTGCTTCCTCCGCTCTTACTTTGGCGGATCCAGCGGGTGTCTGCGAAGAAGAGGGAGGCGGATCGTAGGTGTCTGGTCTGTTGGTGGGAGGTCATGCGTTTGTTAATGGATGCTGGTCCTTCGTCGTGCAGGGCTTTGTATGCATGAGTCAGCATCTTGAACTGGCATCTCTTATGGATGGGAAGCAAGTGTAATTTCTTGGTGTGGTGGGATGTGGATCCGTCTGGGGAGGTTGAGGATGAGTCTTGCTTCTGAGTTTTGTATTGTCTGTAGTCTCTTCAGGAGGCATGCAGTGACTCCTACTTAGAGTGTGTTCCCGAAGTCCAGCCTTCTGGTGACGTGGGCTTGCATGACGGTCCTTCTGGTGTTGACTGGGAGCCTAATTCACAAAAAGTACTCCCCTGATTACTTAACCGTTTGGACCGGTTAAGTGTTAAGGACAGCTCCTGAACTAACACTGGTGGAAATCCCCTATGTGAAGCTGTGGATGATATGCCACTTGGAGGTGGGAAAGGAGGCACGTCCTTTTGTTTTATATTCCCTCACACACCCTAGTGGTGTCATGCTTCATCATCGGGACACCCTGACGCCTAGACTGGGAGCCACCTGAAGATCTTGCGAAGCATGCATAGGGTGTGGAAGAAGGGGTAAGACTGCTTTCACCGGTTTCTTCGTAGATAGCTTGCTGTCCAAGATGATGCCGAGGTTGAGGGTGTGGTCTGTCAGTACAGGGGTATGGGCAGAGGAGAGCAGGACCTGTGCCACCATGCTTCATTCCATAGCGCAGTGGTGTTCCCAAAGATGAGAACTTTTGTCTTGTTCGTGTTGAGCTTGACATAGTTGTTCATCCAATTAGCGACATTCATCATAACATCTGTGGAAGTTGGCTTTGGTGGTAGATGAGTCTTCTGACAGCGAACAGATGAGCTGGGTGTCATCGGAGAGGATGTTGAGTCCATGCAATATGACAGTGTTGGCCAGGGGTTTGGGGAGGGGGGGGGGTCCATGTACACATTGAAGAGAGACAGGTTCTCTGGGTTCTTCCGGTGAGACCCATGGTCTCCTCCCTTCTTGCTCCCCACCCTGACTCTGAGACCTGTACGCCTCCAATGACCTATGATGCAGGTCAAGCTGGCCCTGCTAGCCCACAAACCACCCCTCCTATTGTTCCTAACACAGTCCATCCTAACCCTCCTAGCACCTCTACTGCGCCCCCCCCTTATATGGATATCGATACTCCGCACTCCAGAGCCGCCAAAATAATTCAGAGCATCCATTTCTCCATTCTGGATCTAACGAACCTCCTCCACATCGCCGAACTCTCCTTCGCTAGCCTCAAGCCCCTGCTGAACTCCACCTCCCCTCCTATCACAGAGCTCCCCAAACACCCACTACCTACATCCTTAAGGCTTCTCCGCCCTCGTAAGCATCCCTGCCACCTATCGGAGGAGGAAACCCTAGCTCTCGTCCTCTCCTACAACCCTTCCCTCGCCACACCAAATCCGCTAGACCTCACTAAAAAGGAAATACTCGCCATTCTCCAGGACTACAACACCGCCCCAGCTACCCCTTGCCTATCAGACGTGAGTGCCGAACATCCCATCTGCACGGTCGCTATCAACCCCTGCAGATCAGCTACCCTCCAACAGAAGTGCGATTAGAAGCAATCTAGCGCCTGTACACCTGTTCGCTCCGACTCCCGACACTCCCTCTGACCCCTCCCTGACTGGTCTCTTAATTAACTGCCGATCGGCAGTAAAGCATGCCGCCGATGTAGCTGCTCTCATCCTGAACAAAAATTTCGACTTGGCAATTCTAACAGAATAATGGCTAAATGATTCCTCATCCCCATACCTAGACCTCTTAGTCCCTCCCAACTATAACATTGCTAGGCTGGACAGACAACATAGCAAGAAAGGAGGCGGCATCGCCTGCATCTATCGCTCTAATCTTCTTGTCACAGAACTTCTGGCGGATACCACCGACTCCTGCGAGTTCCTCCAACGCAAAAGACATTTTCCTTGGCGATTTCAACCTGCACTGGAACGATCCCAAGGATCCTCATGTCAACGCCATTAAAGACCTCCTGGCCGGACAAGCCCTGACCCAATCTTGTTCTCTCCCAACTCACTCGAAAGGGGCCACTCTTGACTGGATCATCTCTAAGGAAGCAACCGTCAAGCTTATCTCTATAGACCCCTGTGACTGGTCTGACCACCACGCCATTGCCTTCCTACTACCTGGCACCCACAAGACAAGGGCACCACAGCCGGTGTTTCCTAAACGCTGGGTCAGAGACACCAAGAACCTGGACCACAAAGAACTCGAGGCTCGGTGCAAATCTGACCCCCCCCCCCCTCCCCTCGCATATCACAACGGTCTGTGACCTCAACGATCACTATTCTGCAACTATGTCGAACATTCTGGATGACCTAGCCCCACTAAAACTAAAAAGAACTCAAATCAAAGATAGAAACCCCTGGTTCACT
Organism: Calotriton arnoldi; assembly: GCA_963921515.1. Taxonomy (NCBI): domain Eukaryota; kingdom Metazoa; phylum Chordata; class Amphibia; order Caudata; family Salamandridae; genus Calotriton; species Calotriton arnoldi. Next base: position 598,677 of record CAWUFW010003876.1, on the reverse strand, counting down.
GGATCCCTCAACAATGAGAGGAGATCCCTCCGGCAATCCGAAAGAATCTGGAGACAGCACCCTCGGCCGCTCACCTAAAACTTCTCCGCCAGGCCAGAAATACATACAACAGGAACATCCTCAAGTCAAAAAAAGAATTTTTCAGATCGGAACTGGGGAACGCCCAGAACAGACCCCGCAAACTCTTCGAACTGGTCAAACACCAATCCAACAAACTGGCCAAAACATTGAAAGAAAACCCCAAGTCTCTAATATCATCCGAGGAATTCTCCTCGTTTTTCGCGGACAAAATCAAAGCCCTAGGTAACAAACTTAGTTCCGCATCACACTCTATACCCCCCCCTGACCTGCCCCCTCCACCCACGCCGCCCCAACAGGCTTCACCTAAGAATCAAGCACACTGGACCGACTTCACACTCTACGACGAAGACTCCGTCTCCAAAATCCTATCTACCTTAAACCCGAACAACCATTTCAACGACCCGCTCCCCTCTAACTGCCTAGCTGCCGCCGCCCAATCCATTATCCCTAGCTGGACCGCAATAATTAACGCCTCTCTCCGGCAGGGATCAATTCCTGACTCTCTGAAAGTGGGCCAAGTCCTCCCCATTCTTAAAAAGCCGTCGCTGGATCCAGCCTCCCTGACAACTTCAGACCTATTTCCAACATCCCTCTCTTAGCTAAAGTGCTGGAGAAGTGTGTGCAACTGCAGCTAAGTCATCACATCGACAACTTCCACCTACTCGATGACTTCCAATCTGGATTCAGACCGGGACACAGCACTGAAACCACCATGCTCCACATCGTCGATGATGCCCTCCAATCCCTTGACCAAGGCAAAACTTGTCTCCTAATCCTCCTAGATCTATCCTCGGCCTTCGACACCGTCAACCATGGGAAGCTTCTCGAACGCCTCAAACTCAGGATGGGATTAGATGGCTCTGTCCTAGAATGGTTTAGATCCTTCCTCCAAAACCGATCTCAGAGATTCCTAATTAACGGCAACCTGTCCGCTCCCTCTTCGGTCACAGTTGGAGTCCCTCAAGGATCAACGCTGTCCCCCACCCTCTTCAACCTTTATTTAGAACCGCTTGCCGAAGTCCTACGCACCGCAAATATCTCCAACCATATGTACGCTGACGACACTCAGATCTACATCAAAATCTCATCTCTCGAGGAGATTCTCTCCCTGAACGAGGCCCTGAAGCTGACCGTCCAATGGCTCTCCTCCAATCAACTCAAACTCAACGCAAAGAAAACAGAATTTCTTCTAATTTCACCGCCAAAAAACGACCCTGAGATTCAGATATGGATTAAGGCCATCACAGCCTTAAATTGTCCACCAACCATTGTGGATTCGGCCAAATCACTGGGAATAACCTTGGATTGCAACTTGAACATGCGCGACCACATCAACTCCATGGCCAAATCAGCCAGATTCCACCTGAGCTACCTATGGAAACTGAAACCCTTCCTTGACGCTCCCGACCTAAAACTGGCAGTCCAAGCACTAGTCATTTCTAGACTGGAATATGGCTGTTCCACCCTCTCTGGTTTACCCAAGATCTCCCTAGCACCTCTAAAAGCCTGCCTCAATGCGGCCGCCAGACTTCTTACCGGCACAAGGAAATTTGACCACATTTCTCCACACCTGAAAGCGCTGAACTGGCTTCCTTTCGAGGCCAGAATACAGCTTAAGCTGGCATGCATCACACACAAGGCCTTATACACAAACTCCCCTGCATATCTTGCACAGAAACTTGTGGTATCCGGAGGAATCAGAAACTCACGGTCCGCCAGAGACCTCCTACTCCAGCCTGCACGCTTTCGGAGAAAAAAAAACTTATAACCGGGCATTCGCTGGGGCTGCGCCAAGAATATGGAACTCCTTCCCACCCGCCATCAGAAGAATCCCCTCTCTTGCACGTTTCAAAAAGGAGGCCAAATCCTTCCTCATGGGTAAATTCCTCGTCTAAACCCTTACCTTCAACCGCCACAGGGACCCTGACCATTTCATGGCTGTTGCCTCCTTCCGATGACCTCTCACCCCACCAAGAAACCTGGGGCCTGTCTTCAGCAACTGTAATGTAAACTGTACATTGTATCCCTCCATCCCTCTTGTACTCAGCACCCCGCCCCCTCCCAATTTATGGTATACTCATGTGACTCTTGTACAACTCTGACTCTGTAAAGCGCTCTGATACCCTAACGGGTCAAGTTCGCGCTCTATAAAACACAAAAATAAATAAACGGGATACATTTGAGGGAGTCTTCCCTGGATTACGATGTGGTGGAGTCTGTTGATCAAGATGTAATGAGAGACGTTGTTGAAGGCGGCTGACCGGTCCAGGAGGATGTGGCTGTCATTTCACCACGGTCCATGAAGAGAATAAGAAACCGCAAGAAAAGCGCACAGTCCAGACCTGCTCAAACCCAAAGCTAGATGGAGACTGGGGTTGGATCACAGCGTCGCTATCAACCAAGCCTAACTGTTCCTAGAACTTCTAACAAAAGCTCTCATGCAGTGACAGCTGTCCGCAGGTCGAACCTCATCATGATTTCCTGGAATGTTACAGGCCTAAGGGAGACGTTGACTCAAGGTGAAGTGCAAAAATTAATCCAGGAGGCTGATCTCCTCAGCTTGCAGGAAACCTAAGTGTTGTTACCGGTCGCGATTGCAGGCTTTTAAGGTCTACACAAACTGTCATCTAAAATAGATCCCTTTAGACATCCATCAGGTGGCCTCTCAATCTACAGAGCCACAACTTCTAATCTCGACATTGTCCTGGATGACACGGATTGCCCATCAATTCGGGCAGCCACAATTAAGGGGTGCAAACTTAACAAGGGGGTTAAATTAATTCTGTTACTGTCAACTTAAACACTCATGGAAACGGTAGAGACTCTTTTCGGTGCTCACCAATTTAACCTGCAGATTCCCCACCCATGAGATCATAATAACAGGTGATTTTAATATACATCATTTAGATACTTTAGCAGAATCGTCCCACAACCATAGCCCCTTAGAAGCAGGGGACATACCCGCCTTGTTAAAAACCTACAAACTTACTTCCTGGTGCTCCAATCAAACCAGTAATAAAGCTGCCAATACATCCATACACTCATTTAGAGGCATTACCACTCTGGATTACACCTTTCTAATTGCGTCGCTGGCCAAATGCAAATCCTTCATCGTAATGGAACGCACGGAAAGTGATCACTATCCAGCTACAATACAGTTTGACATGGAGTTTCCCATCTGCAACCAACTAAATACATTTGCCGTGTCCACAGGAGTGGAACAAACCATGCTGGTAGGGCAACTAAAGTGGGGGGAAAACAATGTTGGATCTTTTCAACATCTGGAAGAAGCAACTGACAACGCTTGTCAATTCTGGGAAACTGTAACATGACTGGGATTTAATCACTGACTTGGCATTTCGCAACCTAGAGGGTCAAAGAAACAATCTTCCATCAATCAACAATAAACATGGATCTAAGAATGTACCATGGTACACAACTGAATTAAGTTTATGTAAAGCTTCCTTGAATGCTGCCACCAGAAGAATGGTAAGGATAAAACAAATCTGAGTGCTTTTCAGCAGATGAGTAATAAAAGGAAAGCCCATTGTACTCTACTGTGTAAGTCAAAGGCAAAATATGTGGAATGGTAATGGATACATTTATATTCCCTTCTGCCCCACAATAATAAAGAGAATTTCTGGCTTTACACCAATACACTAAACAATAAATGCTATCAGAGGTAACAGCGTACAAAACAATGGAACGGGTAGAATATGTACAGAAGTTATTTACATATCTGGTTTCTTTGGTGTGCAACAGCAATGCCTACAAGTGCAGGCACTAGATTCAGGGGCTGAAGAACAGAAAAAAAGGGTCTATGGTATTCAACCGAGATTCTATTTACAAGGCCATGAGAACCAACAGAGCCCAGGTCCCAATGGCCTACAGAGTGCACTTCTCAGGTCGATATAGACTTCTCGACTGACTTGCTTACCACCTTGTAGGCGGACTGTTTTCAATTGGCAGAGGTTCCACTATCCTGGAAGGGGTCCATCCTCCATCCATTTCACAAAAAGGGGAGTAATTCCACACAAGAAATTATCAGTTAATCGCACTATTGAATGTAGAGGCTAAAACCGATGCAAACATCTTACTTCAAGAGCTTGAGGCATGGGTGGCTGAAGCTAGTATTCTACCATTTTATCAAACTGGACTTAGCCAGCATTCCTCCACCATTGACTGTATTGTTGCCCTGTCATATTTGGCCCACAGTGCTTCCCTTCCGACAAGGCCGCCTCTATTTGTGTGCGTTTTGGACTGTTAAGCCGCTTGTGACTGCGTTGACTGCAATAAACTCTGGGCAAAGTTACCAGAATGGGGTATACCCTCCATCCTACTTGGAGCAATCATCTCACTGTACTCAGACACATGGGTATGTGTTGAGAACGGCACAGATAACTCGGCAACCAACAAAGTTTGACTACACAGTGCTTAAAGCAACTGTGTGTTCTACCCCCTATGTTTAACCTTTACACTGCAGACATAGGCTGCTCACTGGCTAAGGCAAACACCAAAGATTGGCCATGTCAGACTTCCAATCATCCAATATGCTGATGACGTGCTCATTCGGGATCACACAAGAGTGGGCCTGCAGCATGCCTTATTCCTATGGTCAATACGCTTATCCTGTGGCATTTTCTCCAATAATGGATAAATCTCTGTGCAGTGCTGTTAGAAGACTGTTCCACCTTCCAAATTACACTCGCCGCTCGCTACTTCGCCTGGAGTTTGGCCTGAATGGGCAAGATCTTGAATGTATGGCCACCTTCCTTAAGTACACCTACACCTACACCATACAAGACAAACCAGATGCCTTTAAAAAAAAAAAAAAAAAAAAATTCAAGTGATTTTTACTGCCTTGGACAACCTATGGTCTTAATATTTTAGAAAGGCGGTTTTGCATATAGATGTTAACTCGGGTATGCTGACAGCCCTTGCTGTTCTTACTCAAGTTAATCTTGAGGAAACTTGTTGCTTGCATCTCAAGGAAGGTCGACTTAGCAACTGTACGTAGCATCACACATGCAGCCCCAATTATAAAATCATATGGGGAAATGAGATGCCAACCATCCTTAGTCAGCACTAAAGAAGGAGCCCAGGTGCAGTATGAGACCAGGGTGGGATGAGGTTGCCGATGGTGAAGCGTGCCACCTTACGTGGGTGAGACAAACTCAAAATGTTAAGTTACTGGATGAGGTAGAGTGTTCACCTAGGGTAACTGCTACTGAGCAGCGGGAAAGATATAAAGGACCCTACTCTCTCGCTATATAGGTCACAGCGTTTCTTTGAGGTGTTGCCTTCTATGAAGGCTAACGCCACGTTTGAAGCCTCCGCTTCTCTGTGTGTTAACAGACTATTGGAATAAACCTTTAATGGGGATTACCAGGAACGTTATTTCCCTTTTATTTTCCTGTAGGGTTCCAAATTATCCAATATGTATGTGTGTGTATGTGTGTGTGTGTGTGTGTGTGTGTGTGTGTGTGTGTGTGTGTGTATATATATATATATATATTTTATTTATTTATTTATTTTTTTGCAGTAAAAATGTAATCTGGATAAATTCAAATAATCTGTATTGCAAATTACATGGGTTGCAATTCTGCAGATTTTTTCCTTTAAATGTCCTGATTAAAGTTTAAACAGCCTGATGAGGAAAAGATGCAGACTTCTGCTGTACAGTAAGATCAGAAATGTGCATGTATCAAATCGAATTTATTCCTAAACTTTACATATTGTACCTCCAAAGTATAAAAAGAAATAGGGTAAACGTTCTATTTTATTAAAGTGTTTGATAGTCCATAAAATGATAAAACATAGGTGGGCATGCAGAATAATTTGAGTCTTGTTGGTTATGGTCCCGGTGGCTAAACCCTACAAAAAGACATTGTGTCCCAATCAGAATATTTGTGTTAATGTGAATTGTGTTAAGTTTATGGAATCCATAGCTGGGAAGTGGCCCAGTGTCCTGTATGATGTAATTGCTCACTCTTGACTTCTTAACTAACAGCACATTACATTGTGAATTTCTAGTTCTGTTTTCAAACTTGTAAGTATGGTCTCAAAATCCAGAAGGCCGATAGATGTTGTCCTTAAAGCCAGTGCTGGCTGGTTGTGTCGCACATGACTAGAGCCACTTAGCAACTGCGTAAAGAGAATTTGTTAACATTGGTAATGTAGTTTGTTGGCTTTAACTCTTTGCGATTTTACATTATCCATTTTCTTTGCTTTCAGGTTCAAAATAAAGCAAAGTATTGATTTGGAAGACCCATTGAAGCAATTGGGAATCGAAGAAGTATTTGGTCCAAATGCTGATCTCTCTGCTGTGTCAGGTTAGAATGTCACCTATTGATAGTACTCTGTAAATATGTTGTACTGTAAGTTTTTTTTTTTTTTTTTTTTTTTTTTTGCTTGCTTAAATTACAGGTCACCACTGGGAGATGAAGAAAATGCAGCTATTATAAAACCAATCATCAATATTGCCGGCCCCACTTGTCTGTGATTCTTGCAGACAAAAGAATCGGCAATTACCCTGGAGTGTCTTCTCTTAAATACAAAAATTATATTATCAGTATGCCCAGAGTAAGACCTGCTGCTCGTTGTCTTCCCAAGTTTTCATCTTCTTGTTGCAAGTGACATTTGAATTGGTCTTTGATTGTTAATACATTGTGTTGTCACACTTAATTGTCTGTGAGGTCCGAAGTTGGATCTTGTAAGTTGCAGGGTGCTATGGCGTTTAATTAGAGCGGGGATAGTACCACCTAACTTGCGCGAGGTATCTTCCTGGTTCTTGCCCCTCCACTTCCCCACTAATCCCCTCCACACTACAGGGTAAGGAACTTGGTGTAGGGTTTTTTTCAGGTACTTAATCTGAGGCTGTTTCAAAGTGACACTAACAGTTTCCTGCATAATGCAGTTTATTCTCAATACCCCGTTATTCTCCCATCATTGCATAGGCACCAAGGTGAGGGAGATGCATGTCTTTGTGGTGATTGCACACAGAGAGGAGAAACACTATCCTTCATTATACCCCATGTGACACAACTTGGAGTTCAGGGACCTTCTAGCCTAGGATGTGGAGACCTGCTGAACTCGTGTTCCTAATGCACTGAAATCTGTAACCGTACATCATGATTCTGATTCCTAGTAAGACTAAAAGCCTGCTTGGAAGAACAGAATCTTCAAGGCTGATCTGATCTGGTGTGGAATGTGGCTACGTTTCTTATTTCACTTAATTGAAATATATCAAAAGTTTCATGCTTATTCCTATACTGCATTTTCCCAGGACTCCTCAGGAGCTGGATGTCCTTCCTGCTCTAGAAGGCAATGAACACACCTGATGCAGCTATGTCAAAACTAGTCCCAAATGGATTAGTGAAATTGTAATGAACGTGAATCGTACTTGATTTCCTTTCACATGAGATACTTTGAGTCCTTTGCCTTATTTTTCAGGGACAAGAAGCTTGGCGGCAAGCTCAATTTCACCTAGTTTACAACTTTTTTTGCTTCAGTATACTAGCATCCTCTTATGAATTCTTTCAAGGTAGACTTCTCAGAATCTATACTATTGCATTATAGTCCACTGACTAGGGCTATTCCTGTTAGTAGGCCCTGAGCCAGAATCGGAGGCCCAAGTCACAGGCGAGGTTGTTACAAGGGAATAGGCCTTCAACAACTGGTATAGCCCAAGGCTGAAGGCTACTAGAACATGCCACCAAATGAGGGTAGAATGTCTAATTAGGAAGTAAGAAACTGAGACCAACATTGGTATGTTGGAGCAGAAGGCTTTAACAACCATTATTGTGCGCAATTCATCTCATTGTCTTACACGTTCTCGATATGCTTCATACAGTTAACTGATCTTCCTTGAGTCTGCAATCCCTAGAGCCGCTTTGGTTTTTTTCATCAGTTATGAAACTTTCACCAAGAAGAACACATATGTGATTACATACTGATTGACAACATAATTTAAGAAATTGAGCCCCCTTCTCAACCCCAGTTGTGTACGGCATTCCATTGTTTCCACGTTTGACCTATTTTTTTTTTTTTTTTTTTTAATCCAGATATAAAGGATCTCTTTCTCGCCAAAGCAGTTCACAAATCCTACCTGGAGGTTAACGAGGAAGGATCGGAAGCGGCCGCAGCCTCTGGTAATAGACACGTTTATTGAAATTCTCTTTGGTCTACAAGTTTTGCCCTCCACAGGGGTTATTTTTTGCCATCATTTAAATGTCCCTTCTGAATTTTGTGGTAATCTCTTCACAAGTTCCTGGAGATAAGGTCAGCTTGTGATACTAAAAAGCATAATATTTCTCCAACCTCGAATCTTCTATATGTTAATATGTTTGAATTAGATAAAGTTTAAAATCCACAGTAAATTGTGAAACACTGCAGTATAAAACCACATACACTTAGTGTTGTAGCCTATTCACCTCCTTATGTGGTCCTCATTGCTGTAACTCGGGTAGGTGAGCTGTGCCCTCAACTTTCGTAGATGCCAGCATATCCTCTGCGTGGTTTTTGAAGTAATATTCTGTGTGCTCCTTGTGTTTTACCCGCGTTTTACCTGTGTTTAGCTATTCCAAAAGCATTCAGTATTTCAGAATTTTGCACTTCAACAGTTTTTAATCTACATCTAGCGAAGAGTCTAGTAAGGACACCCCACACTGCTTCCCAAAATGCACAACAAAGGAAACCTCGTGAACCCTCTACTGAAGAGTATGTAATGGTGAAAGTTTTCCAACTTAACAGGGCCTTCAGACAATACACTACTCTCCCAGAAAAACAGCCTTCCACACAGTGACCTAAAATAGCTGTAAAACAGACTTTGTCTCAAAAGAAATCTATAGAGGAAGGTTGTGCTTTATCACCTAATCTCAAGCTGTTTGGTGTGAGGGCAGCGTCCAATGCCACCTTTGCCAAGGTGATATGCCATTGGCATCCAGAATTCTAGACCTCTCCAGCACTTGACATTGATTAGTGATTGGACAATGTAATGGGGGTTTCTCAGTAGGCTCTCACATCATCCTTCTTCGCTTCCATACCACTCTTGGCTATTGCCTCAGGATTTTAACAGAGTATGAAACAAAGTCAGTGCCCTTAGCAGTGGTTTGTCAGGAAAGCAGAGAATTCAGTTTTATTAATTTCATTCTAGTTTTTGCAATAGACTCGGCTAACAGTGTACTGTTAGGTACAGTTTAAAGTTAACCAAGGTTATAGCACAGGTAGAACATTAAAAGACACATTTGCAGTGTTCCAGCACATGGTGTCCCACCCAAGTCTAGGGGAATCTAACATACCTAGTGTGCACATGATTCTTCATCACTGCTCACAATCAGTTCCCTGATCTCCCTCACTTTTTTCTGATCTGTATCCACTCCATACCTGATCTTTTCCCCCTGTGCACCTGATAGCGTTCCTTTGTTTACATGATTCCCTTCACCTCCATTAATCAAATAATTAGAATTTCTGGTTGGCATAATTTGCCATGTCTCAACTGGCAGGAACCTAACTTGTGTATAGGTCATGGGAGTGTTAAGATGCCCTGTCAGACTCTTTATCACTTTCTAAGTGAGTTTGGAATTTGTAGGGATGGGAGTGAGGAGAGGTAGGAACTGAGTTGGGAGCAGTGATCACTTGCTTCAAGAGACCGCATGGCAATTCTTCCCTAAAGACTTTGCAAGGAACAGCTAAATCCCCTTGCATCCCCCTGTGGTATGCAGGACATGGTCTCTTGCTCCTCCAGTAATTGCACATAATTGTTGGGTCATAACATCAGTTGCATGTGACGTGACCCCAAAGAGGGGCTAGACTGTACCCTACTAGCGTCACGAGTATAGCAGCACAAGGCTTTGGCGAGGTGAGAGCAGTCATTTCTTCACCTAGCGTTTCCTACTTCCTCTCCTGCATGCTACTAGGGTCCAAGGGTAGAAGGGATGGGAGAGAAGGGACTTGACTGCCCCTCTCACCCACATTTACCTCGTGCCCAACCAAGTATTCTTGGAGCTGGGAGACTGGGGAAGGAAGGCGGGAGAGAGTAAGTTAAGGAGCCCCTACCAACCCCTCTCAACTCATAGAAATCAAAAATGTGAGAACAGATGGATGTGCTGAGGGAGAGAATGTGGTTGTAGTGAGTAGGCCCTCATGATGTGTGGTGCCTGTTAATCCAATGGATTCAGTAACAAACAAGTTAAAATGCCCTTTTCAACAGTGGTTCAGTATATCGATTTCAAGTAGTTGACAGACATTTATCTGAACTTAAGAATCATATAAAGACCTAGAGTGATCTTAAATGTTCCTGTTAAGCTCTCTTGAAAAGGAGCTTCCATCATCGTTGGCCGGCTGTACGATCGTTTGTCACCCCTTGTGTCTGAGGACTGGGAGTAATCTTAAGTATCAGGAGCATTTCCCGCTGGCTGTGACTGATCTTTTTAGCGCATGTAATTAAAGCCTTGTATTTTCACATTTGAGTTTATCCAGGATTTAGCCAGAGAAAAAGGCACTTTTTTGCCCGGCCATAGCAATTTCCTTCGTAACCAGTTGACGCACAAACTCCTAAGTTTTCAAAGTTTTGAGGTATGCCAGTGAGTGTGTCCAGGGTTCGCACTGTGTAGTTTCTCGAGTGAACATAAGTCCTCCTTACTCGCTGGACTTTGGAGAATTAGTGCTGTCTGTTCAATTTGCCTACTGGTACTGTTTAGGGCACGTGGCCATGTGCTGCTGCCTACTGCTGAATTTTGGCTCTCATGTAGGATGGGCAAGCACCAATGGGAGGGAAGAAGCCAGCCCATAAATCTAGAGAGGGAAAACGTGTTCTGGTGTAGGTGGGATAATTGTTCAGAGGGTGGTGATTCTATTCTTGAGTAGCTTAGCATGCAGGAAAGAGGACTATTCGAGGCCCTGCTCAGTGAGAGCCCCAGATGCAAGCTAGGCCTCCCCACAGAAGAAAATTATATAAGCTATTACAGCTGGCTCCGATTGGCTCCTTTTGTCAGGTGGTACCCTGGCAACATCAGAATATTTAAGAATGCCCCATACAGACTTTGCCATTACCAAGAAACACTGACTAGCCTTCTATAGCTGCCCTTTTCTGCTATAGAAGTTAAGACCTTCCTCCCTGCTCAGTCCTTTGGAAGCCATCTCACTAACCAAGGGGGCCCCATCGGCCTTCTTTTACTATAACCTACACTGGGTGTGCTGCCATGGTAGGTTTCAATACATTATGGCACACATTACGAGTGTACATAGATGCTGCTTGCACTAAACATTGCCTTTACCCAAAGGTGACTGAAAATATTTATCTGAGAATTTATTTTCACATCTCACAATAGTGGCAATCCCCGGTGCCATTGCTTGTGTTCTGTACTGGCCATTCCGTAACTTATTCTGTAGGAGAGTCTAGTGTACATGGAATTATATAGACATTCATCTAAACGGTATATCGGATACCAGTATTCCGTGATTCGGCTAAATGTCATTAAATGCCTACCCTTTCAACAGATTTCATTGTCATTGGTATGGAACTTGAGCATGACCAATTGCCTAGGATTAAGGGCTGGATTTGAGTTTGGAGAGGGGATACTCCATCAAAGACGTGACGGCTATCCCGTTAACCTTATTACAAGTGCATTGCATCTACATATGTGACTTGGTAACCTGCACCAAACTCAAAATCAGGCCCCAAGTCTTGTCATGTGAATATTTGTGGCATGCTAGTCGCTTGTGCTGAATGGTGTTTTTTCATTATAACACTAAGATACTACTTGAATCCCACCTGTTAGCCCATTGCAGTTGTTTTGTGGATGGTTATTATATATATATATATATATATATATAATCTACTGGCGGTCGCCAGTAGATAGTTACAACCTATTATCCATGTGAATATTTGTGGCATGCTAGTCGCTTGTGCTGAATGGTGTTTTTTCATTATAACACTAAGATACTACTTGAATCCCACCTGTTAGCCCATTGCAGTTGTTTTGTGGATGGTTATTATATATATATATATATATATATATATATATATATATATATATATATATATATTCTACTGGCGGTCGCCAGTAGATAGTTATAGTTACAACCTATTATCCATAGGAAATCCGCGACATTCTATTTGAAATAACTCTCTTGCCGGTTGACGTATCTTCGCAAAATTTTCAAACTTTGTGGGGCGCTCCGGTCCGCTCCTACCCTGAAAGTCTCGGGGGATTCGTCAAGCGGGGCCGAGAAAAAGGGGGGGGTCCCAAAACGCGTTTTCCCCATGCAATTTTCCATAGGAAACTTTAGACACGGCTACAGCCCGAACTGCTGAACGGAATTACACCAAATTTGGCAAAGAGGTAGTTCTTGGTTCAGAAAGAACCCTTTTTGTTAAATGGTGTAAATCCGTTCAGTAGTTGCTGAGAAAATCAAAAGTAAAAAGATAGATATATCTATGGCCGCAGATCCTCCCGAGCACGAGCTTTATGTTAATTGGCTGTCAACACTCCAAATCAGGAAGTGTTGGCAGCCATTTTGTCCCTCGGTAGAACCGAGGGACAAACAAGTGCGCAAAGCGCACAAAGGGGGCAGGGTAGAAACACCCTGACCCTAGGTCAGGGAGCGCGAATCCTGCCGAAAAAAAAAAAATCGAAGCGCGGTCTCCCGTGCTTCGATAGTTAATTGGCCCCCGGGTGGGCCAAGTCCCGGGGGCATGCTGGGGGGTTAATTTTATGTGTGGGGGCCTCTAAGGGCCCCCAAGCCCGGGGACCACCACCCCCGGGGCTTTATGTATAATGGTGCGGGAGGGCTCTGAGCCCTCCCGCAGCCCCGGGGACCACCACCTCCTTGGGGCTTTTTTTTTTTTTTTAAAATTAAAAACCTGTGTGGGAGGGCTCCAGCCCCCCCACACGCCCCGGGGACCACCACCTCCCCGGGGCACTAAGAAAAATTAAAAGGGGTCCGTTTTGGACCCCAAGCCCAGGGGACCACCACCTCCCGGGGCTTTCAAAATGTAGGGAGGGGGCCGCGCGGCCCCTCCTGGAGCCTGTGGTGGCCCTGGGGACCGCCACCCCCCCAGGGCCGGCTCCTGCAGTGTCCCGGGGTGCCTACCCCGGGACACTGCTGTTTGCAATGACAGGACGGGAGCCTCGCGGCTCCCGTCCTGTCATTGCAAACTTGCTTTGGATATTGGAAGAGAGCAGGAAACCTGCTCTCTCTTCCAATATCCAAAGCCGATTGCTTTCCACATGGGGAGCTGCATCTTAGCAGCTCCCCATGTGTAGCAATGCCGGCTCCCGTAGGACACGGGGAGCCGGCGGGACTGTGGGGGCTTGGGGACCCCCACAGTCCCCAACGAGGCCAGGCCCCGGGGGATGGGGTCCCCGGGGCCTTAAATGGCCTGAGGGAGGGGGCCACGCAGCCCCCTCCAAATAAAAAAGAGGCCATGCCCCGGGGATGGGGTCCCCGGGGCCAATACAGGCCCAGGGAAGGGGGCCACGCGGCCCCTTCCCCTTTTTTTATTTTTATTTTAATTTAAAAAAAGGGGTAAGGCCCTGGGGATGGGGTCCCCAGGGCCTAAAAATAGGAAAAAGGAAGGGGGCCACACAGCCCCCCTTCAGGGGAAAAAAAAACGATCGGGCCCGTAGGCCCCGCCCCTTCCTTCACCACTCTGCAAACGCGCCCCTGGCGCGTTTGCAGAGAGGAGCGATTCCCCTTGAATACTGGGGGTCCCTGGGGGCCAACTAGCCCACCAGGAACCTCCAGTATGCGCCAGGAGCTGCCTTGCAGAGAGGTGTACAGAGGCCACGCCCTTTTACACCTCTCTGCAACGCAGCTCTATGGCGCTTTTGGAGGTATATGGTGGGCTAGTTGCACCCCAGGGACCCTCAGGATTCAAGGGAGTTAATCCCCCGACTTAAAACGCGCCACGGGGCGCGTTTGCACAGTGGTGAAGGGAGGGCGGGGCTTCAGGTGACATGTGTGCAAACAGGCCCCGTGGCGCGTTTTAAGATGGGGAATTAAATCCTCTTCAATCCTGAGGGTCCCTGGGGGCCAACTAGCCCAACAGGTACGTCCAGAAAGCGCCACAGAGCTGCGTTGCAGAGAGGTGTAAAAGGGGTGTGGCCTCTGTACATGTCTCTGCAACGCAGCCCCTGGCGCATACTGGAGGTTCCTGGTGGGCTAGTTGGCCCGTAGGGACCCTCATGATTCAAGGGGACTTAATCCCCCAACTTAAAACGCGCCACGGGGCCTGTTTGCACAGATGTCACCTCAGGCCCCGCCCCTCCCTTCACCATTGTGCAAATATTCCTCTAAAATCAGCCGAAATACGAATTCCGATTTACTCACCTGTTATAAGGAGAGACCTCAGTGCTGTATCTTTCAGCCCAGTACTGGTCCTGAAAAGTAATTTTAACCGTACTTACCAGTAACTTATATTTTCTTCCATAGGAATCCATTGTCTGGTTTTCAGCAGAAAAGTTTGTGTCGATTTTCACAAACTACAAATATTCCTTAAAAATCGCCTGTATGACTTAAACGCATTCTTTCAATTGTTTACAGGAGATGCACCAGTGCTGGATCCAGGATCCAACACTGAGTAAGAAAAAGTAACGATAACAGTTTTTACCTGCTAAGTGAATTTCCTTCCATAGAAACTTTTTCTCATAGAATCACCAATGTTATCCTAAGTGTCAACTTTTAAAATACAATAATATTCCTTAAAAATCACGACTGTAACCAAAACGCTTTTACTCAACTGTTTACAGGAGATGTACCAGGACTGAATCTAGGATCCAGTCCTGTGGTTAGAAAAAGTAATCCATAAAGTAACTAATTGCATTTAACTAGAAATTCACATTGAGCTGAATGTTGCATTGTGTTTGAAAATGTGTTGCCCATTGCAACAACTGTAACTACTGTACTTAAAAGTCTATTGCCTATGTGCAAAGTATTTAAACTAAAGTAATTCATTCTGAGAAAGTATTTTTGTAATGTAATGTATAATGTAATTACAATGTAATTTAAAAAATAAAATATGTAAAAGAAATTTTCTAAAAATGTAGTAAATCAGTATGAAAAAAATTAATATAAAAATTAATACATTTAAAAATTGTCATTTAAAAAACCTTTGAAATTCACTGAAAAAACCGTAGGTTTCAGGCACGTTATAGTTACAAATTAGCATTTTAAAAACCTTTGAAATTCACTGAAAAAACCATAGGTTTCAGACACGTTATAGTTAGAAATTAGCATTTAAAAAACCTTTGAAATTCACTGAAAAAACCATAGGTTTTAGGGACAGTTATAGTTAGTTGGACATTGCACTCGTACAAAACCCGTGAAATTCCCCCGTTATAGTTAGTTCAGCTAACTATAACTCGCGCCCCGCAATGCACTGCTGATGACGTCACATATTACATCACTCATGACATGGTCAGTGACATCACTGATGACATCACTGATGACATCTCAAATGACATCACTGATGACATCATCCACGTGATAATCTGATGCAGCTCCTCACACCCTAATATAACCTTTGATACACCCAATCTAAATTACAGAGTGCCATTCGCAAAACCATAGACACCAACACCAATAACTACATACCCACTCACTGATTCTTAGGTCTACACACACACACATCCACTCACTCACCCGTACAGTCACTCATACTTATGGTCACTCAGTACAGGACTATCATATGCACTCTTACTCCTATATAGACACTCAAACACCGCCACTCATCCATAGAGGTACTCACACACCTAGTCAGTCATGCAAATAATTAAACACACTGCCATTTACTCACCTATACAGTTATACACACACCAGCTCACTTAATCATACAAATACTAGCACATTGTTACGCTCTTATACAATCACTGATACAAGCACACACTCATCCATACAGCCACTATCACAATCACTCACTCTAGCTTATAGCTATTTATATACTCCAATACACATATATACTGCCTTTCACATATGTAGTTACTCACACATGTACCACTGGGACATACATTCACTCACTAACACACTCTTACACACACTTACCCACCCATACAGTCTATCACAGATGCACTCTTGAAACCATCCACCCAGTGAATCACCCACTCACACATCTATGCACACAGTCGCACACACCCCATCCACACAAACCCTCAGGCACCCATACAGATACTCATAGAACCAATCAATAACCCATATAGACACTCATGTAGCTATTCGCAAATCCATGCATCCACTTACACACCAACAAACAGACGGATACAGACATTCACACAGTTTAGTCACTAACCCATGCATTCAGTAAGATACGTTTAATCACTCACTTGTAGAGTCAGTCACGCACGTACTAAATCATCCATTCAGACACTTATACACCCACTCATTCTTCAATACGCCTTTCCCTATATATATTAAACATATTTAAACTTTACAGAAACAGTCACTGGATGATGTCATCAGTGATGTCATGAGTGATGTCATTTGAGATGTCATCAGTGATGTCATCAGTGATGTCACTGACCATGTCATGAGTGATGTAATATGTGACGTCATCAGCAGTGCATTGCGGGGGCGCGAGTTATAGTTAGCTGAACTAACTATAACGGGGAATTTCACGGGTTTTGTACGAGTGCAATGTCCAACTAACTATAACTGTCCCTAAAACCTATGGTTTTTTCAGTGAATTTGTAAGGTTTTTTAAATGCTAATTCCTAACTATAACATGTCTGAAACCTATGGTTTTTTTCAGTGAATTTCAAAGGTTTTGTAAATACCAATTTTTAAATATATTAATTGTTATTTTTATTTTTTCATACTGATTTTCTACATTTTTTTAAACTATTTATTTTTAGATATTTTATTTTTAAATTACATTGTAATTACATTATACATTACATTACAAAATATAGTTTCTCAGAATGAATTAATTTACTTTAAATACTGTGCACATAGGCAATAGACTTTTAAGTACAGTAGTTACAGTTGTTGCAATGGGCAACACAATTTCAAACACAATGCAACATTGAGCTCAATGTGAATTTCTAGCTAAATGCAATTAGTTACTTTATGGATTACTTTTCTAACCACAGGACTGGATCCTAGATTCAGTCCTGGGACATCTCCTGTAAACAGTTGAGTAAAAGCGTTTTGGTTACAGTAGTGATTTTTAAGGAATATTATTGTATTTTAAAAGTTGACACTTAGAAACTTTTTCACATAGAATCACCAATGTTATCCTATGGGAGGAAATTCACTTAGCAGGTAAGTAGTGTTATCGTGACTTTTTCTCACTCAGTGGTGGATCCTGGATCCAGCACTGGTGCATCTCCTGTAAACAGTTGAAAGAATGCGTTTAAGTCATACAGGCGATTTTTAAGGAATATTTGTAGTTTGTGAAAATCGACACTTTGAAACTTTTCTGCTGAAAACCAGACAATGGATTCCTATGGAAGGAAATACAAGTTACTGGTAAGTACGGTTAAAATTACTTTTCAGGGTCAGTGCTGGGCTAAAAGATGCAGCACTGGGTTCTCTCCTGATAACAGGTGAGTAAATCGGAATTCGTATTTCGGCTGATTTTAGAGGAATATTCGCACAATGGTGAAGGGAGGGGCGGGGCCTGAGGTGACATCTGTGCAAACGCGCCAGTGACGCGTTTTAAGTTGGGGGATTAAGTCCCCTTTAATCATGAGGGTCCCTGGGGGCCAACTAGCCCACCAGGAACCTCCAGTATGCGCCAGGTGGCTGCGTTGCAGAGACGTGTACAGAGGCCACACCCCTTTTTACACCTCTCTGCAAGGCAGCTCTGTGGCGCTTTTTGGAAGTACATGGTGGGCTAGTTGGACTCCAGGTACCCTCAGGATTCAAGGGGACTTAATCCCCCATCTTAAAACACGCCACGGGGCCTGTTTGCACACATGTCACCTGAAGCCCCGCCCCCTCCCTTCACCACTGTGCAAACGCGCCCCGTGGCGCGTTTTAAGTCGGGGGATTAACTTCCCTTGAATCCTGAGGGTCCCTGGGGGCCAACTAGCCCAACAGGTATATCCAAAAAGCGCCACAGAGCTGCGTTGCAGAGAGGTGTAAATAGGGGCGTGGCCTCTGTACACCTCTCTGCAACGCAGCCCCTAGCGCATACTGGAGGTTCCTGTTGGGCTAGTTGGCCCCAGGGACCCCAGTATTCAAGGGGAATCGTTCCCCCTCTGCAAACGCGCCAGGGGGCGCGTTTGCAGAGTGCTGTCAAAGAGGGGGCGGGGCCTCCCTTGCGATGCCGTTTTTTTTTAAAATTTTTTTTAAAGGGTGCTGTGCAGCTCCCCATGCGGAAAAGCAATTCTGCTTTGAATTTTGGAAGCGAGAGCAGCTTTTCCTGCTCTCGCTTCCAAGGTTCAAAGCAGTTTGCAATGACAGGACGGGAGCCGCGAGGCTCCGTCCTGTCATTGCAAACAGCAGTGTCCCGGGGGTAGGCACCCCGGGACACTGCAGGAGCCGGCCCTGGGGGTGGCGGTCCCCAGGGCCACCACAGGCTCCAAGAGGGGGCCGCGCGGCCCCCTCCCATCCAAATGCACAGCCCCGGGGAGGTGGTGGTCCCCGTGGCTCGGGGTCCTTAACGGACCCCCATTTTCAATTTTGTTAGTGCCCCGGGAGGTGGTGGTCCCGGGGCGTGTGGGGGCCGGAGCCCCCACACATGTTAATTTAAAAAATAAAGAACCCCGGGGAGGTGGTGGTCTCCGGGGTGCGGGAGGGCTCAGAGCCCTCCCGCTACTTTTTCAAATAAAGCCCCAGGGGTGGCGGTCCCCGGGGCTTGGGGGGCCCTTAGAGGCCCCCATACATAAAATAAACCCCCCCACAGCATGCCCCCGGGACTTGGCCCACCCGGGGGCAAATTAACATCGAAGCGCGGGAGACCGGGCTTCGATTCCTTCTTTTTTTTTTTATTTTTTTTTTTTTTATCGGCACGATCTGCGCACCCTGAGCGCATCCTACCGATTTAAAAAAAAAAAATGCTTTTTTTTGCCCAGGGGGTCCTTGTGGGACCCCCTGAGCAGACCTAGGGTGTCAGGGTGTTTCTACCCTGCCCCCTTTGTGCGCTTTGCACACTTGTTTCTGTCCCTCGGTTCTACCGAGGACAAAATGGCTGCCAACACTTCCTGAATCGGAATGTTGACAGCCAGCTGACAGCCAATTAGCATGCAGCTCGTGATCGGGACGGTGCGCGCAGGGTGCGCTGAGGGTACGCGGATCCTCCGTGCCCATAGATATATATGTACTTTTACTTTTGATTTTCTCAGCAACTACTGAACGGATTTACACCATTTAACAAAAAGGGTTCTTTCTGAACCAAGAACTACCTCTTTGCCAAATTTGGTGTAATTCCGTTCAGCAGTTCGGGCTGTAGCCGTGTCTAAAGTTTCCTATGGAAAAATGAATGGGGAAAACACGTTTTGGGACCCCCCTTTTTTTCTCGGCCCCCGCTTGACGAATCACCCAGAGACTTTCAGGGTAGGAGCGGACCGGAGCGGGCCATAAAGTTTGAAAATTTCGCGAAGATACATCAACCGGCAAGAGAGTTATTTCAAATAGAATGTCGCGGATTTCCTATGGAAAATAGGTCCTAACTAGAACTGTCTACTGGCGACCGCCAGTAGAATATATATATATATATATATATATATATATATATATATATATATATATATATATATTCACTGAAAAAACCATAGGTTTTAGGGACAGTTATAGTTAGTTGGACATTGCACTCGTACAAAACCCGTGAAATTCCCCTGTTATAGTTAGTTCAGCTAACTATAACTCGCGCCCCGCAATGCACTGCTGATGACGTCACATATTACATCACTCATGACATGGTCAGTGACATCACTGATGACATCACTGATGACATCTCAAATGACATCACTCATGACATCATCCAGTGACTGTGTTTCTGTAAAGTTTAAATATGTTTAATATATATAGGGAAAGGCGTATTGAAGAATGAGTGGGTGTATAAGTGTCTGAATGGATGATTTAGTACGTGAGTGACTGACTCTACAAGTGAGTGATTAAACGTATCTTACTGAATGCATGGGTTAGTGACTAAACTGTGTGAATGTCTGTATCCGTCTGTTTGTTGGTGTGTAAGTGGATGCATGGATTAGCGAATAGCTACATGAGTGTCTATATGGGTTATTGATTGGTTCTCTGAGTATCTGTATGGCTGCCTGAGTGTTTGTGTGGGTGGGGTGTGTGTGACTCTATACATAGATGTGTGAGTGGGTGATTCACTGGGTGCATGATTTCAAGAGTGCATCTGTGATGGACTGCTTGGGTGGGTGAGTGTGTGTATGGGTGTGTTAGTGAGTGAATGTATATCTCAGTGGTACATGTGCGAGTAACTACATATGTAAAAGGCAGTATATATGTGTGTTAGAGTATTTAAATGGCTATAAGTGAGAGTGTGTGCTTGTGAGAGTGGCTGTATGGATGCGTGTGTGCTTGTATCAGTTATTGTATAAGAGCGTAAGAATGTGCTAGTATTTGTATGAGTAAGTGAGCTGGTGTGTGTGTATAACTGTATAGGTGAGTAAATGGGTGTGTGATTAATTTTTTGCATGACTGACTAGGTGTGTGAGTACCTCTATGGATGAGTGGCGGTGTGTGAGTGTTTATATAGGTGTATGAGTGCATATGATAGTCCTGTACTGAGTGACTGTAAGTTTGAGTGACTGTACAGGTGAGTGAGTGGATGTGTGTGTAGACCTAAGAATCAGTGAGTGGGTATGTAGTTTTTGGTGTTGGAGTGTCTATGGTTTTGAGAATGGCAGTCTGTAATTTAGAGTGGGTGTATCAAAAGTTATATTAGGGTGTGAGAAGATGCATGAAATTATCACATGGATGATGTCATCAGTGATGTCATTTGAGATGTCATCAGTGATGTCATCAGTGATGTCACTGACAATGTCATGAGTGATGTAATATGTGACGTCATCAGCAGTGCATTGCGAGGCGCGAGTTATAGTTAGCTGAACTAACTATAACAGGGGAATTTCACGAGTTTTGTACGAGTGCAATGTCCAACTAACTATAACTGTCCCTAAAACCTATGGTTTTTTCAGTGAATTTCAAAGTTTTTTTAAATGCTAATTTCTAACTATAATGTGTCTGAAACCTATGGTTTTTTCAGTGAATTTCAAAGGTTTTTTAAATGCTAATTTCTAACTATAACGTGCCTGAAACCTATGGTTTTTTCAGTGAATTTCAAAGGTTTCTTAAATGCTAATTTCTAACTATAACGTGCCTGAAACCTATGGTTTTTTCAGTGAATTTCAAAGGTTTTTTAAATGCTAGTTTCTAACTATGCCAACAGAGGTAGGACATGTGAAGAAAGAAGAAAAAACGCACAGAAAGAAGCAAAAGATGTGCAGAAAGAACCAACAGAGGAGCAGAAAGAGGCCTTGTTGCAAAATCATCCTGTGCCCACAACTTTTTCAGACGGGTACTGTTGGTAACTGACTCTGACTAACCAGAGCCAGTGCGCGTTTGCACAGTGGTGAAGGGAGGGGGCCTGAGGTGACATGTGTGCAAACGCGCCCCGTGGCGCGTTTTAAGTTGCGGGATTAAGTCCCCTTGAATCCTGAGGGTCCCTGGGGCCCAACTAGCCCCCCAGGTACCTACAGTTAGGACCACAGAGCTGAGTTGCAGAGAGGCGTTCCGAGGCCACGCACCTTTTTCACCTCTCTGCAACGCAACTCTGTTGTGCTTACTGAAGGTACCTGGTGGGCTAGTTGGCCCCCAGGATTCAAAGGGAATTAACTCCCCAACTTAAAGCGCACCACAGGGCGTGTTTGCGCACATGTCACCTGAGGCCCCGCCCCCTCCCTTCACCACTGTGCAAACGCGCCCCGTGGCGTGTTAAGTTGGGGGATTAGGTCACCTTGAATCCTGAGAGTCCCTGGGGCCCAACTAGCCCACCAGGTACTTCCAGTAAGCACCACAGGCCTGCGTTGCAACGCCTGTAACAAATTGTGCAGTTGTGTTTAGGTAGTGAAGAGGGTCGTGCTGGGGGTAGTGTTTTAGGGTTTACGGTAGTGCAGTGGTGTTTGTGTAGTGTAGGGGGTCATGCTGGGGGTAGATTTAGGGTTTAGGGTAGTGCAGTGGTGTTTGGGTAGTGTAGGGAGTCGTGCTGGGGGAGTGTTTTAGGGTTTAGGGTAGTACAGTGGTGTTTGGGTAGTTTAGGGGGTCGTGCTGGGGGTTAGTGTTTTAGGGTTTAGGGTAGTGCAATGGTGTTTGGGTAGTGTAGGGGGTACTGCTGGGGGTAGTGTTTTAGGGTTTAGGGTAGTGCAGTGGTGTTTGGGTAGCGTAGGGGGTACGGCTGGGGGTAGTGTTTTATGGTTTAGGGTAGTGCAGTGGTGTTTGGGTAGTGTAGGGGTTCGTGCTGGGGTAGTTTTTAGGGTTTAGGGTAGTGCAGTGGTGTTTGTGTAGTGTAGGAGGTCGTGTTTTAGGGTTTAGGGTAGTGCAGTGGTCTTTGGGTAGTGTAGGGAGTCGTGCGGGGGTATTGTTTTAGAGTTTAGGGTAGTGCAGTGGTCTTTGGGTAGTGTAGGGGTTGTGCGGGGGTAGTGTTTTAGGGATTAGGGTAGTGCATTGGTATTTGGGTAGTGTAGGGGTCATGCGGGGGTAGTGTTTTAGGGTTTAGGGCAGTGCAGTGGTGTTTAGGTAGTGTAGGGGATCGTGCTGGGGGGAGTGTTTTAGGGTTTAGGGCAGTGCAGTGGTGTTCGGGTAGTGTAGGGGGTCGTGCTGGGGGAGTGTTTTAGGGTTTAGGGCAGTGCAGTGGAGTTCGGGCAGTGTAGGGGGTGGTGCAGGGGGTGGTGTTTCAGGGTTTAGGGCAGTGCAGTGGTGTTCGGTCAGTGTAGGGGGCGGTGCAGGGGGTGGTGTTTCAGGGTTTAGGGCAGTACAGTGGTGTTCGGGCATTGTAGGGGGTGGTGCTGGGGCTGGTGTTTCAGGGTTTAGGGCAGTGCAGTGGTGTTCGGGCAGTGTAGGGGGTCGTGCTGGGGCTGGTGTTTCAGGGTTTAGGGCAGTGCAGTGGTGTTCGGGCAGTGTAGGGCGTCCTGCTGGGGCTGGTGTTTCAGGGTTTAGGGCAGTGCAGTGGTGTTCGGGCAGTGTAGGGGGTCTTGCTGGGGCTGCTGTTTCAGGGTTTAGGGCAGTGCAGTGGTGTTCGGGCAGTGTAGGGGGTCGTGCTGGGGGTGGTGTTTCAGGGTTTAGGGCAGTGTAGTGGTGTTCGGGCAGTGTAGGGGGTCGTGCTGGGGTGATGTTTCAGGGTTTAGGGCAGTGCAGTGGTGTTCCGGCAGTGTAGGGGGTCGTGCAGGGGGTGGTGTTTCAGGGTTTAGTGCAGTGGTGTTCGTGCAGTGTAGGGGGTCGTGCTGGGGTGGTGTTTCAGGGTTTAGGGCAGTGCAGTGGTGTTCGGGCAGTGTAGGGTGTCGTGCTGAGGGGTGGTGTTTCAGGGTTTAGGGCAGGCAGTAGTGTTTGGGCAGTGTAGGGTGTCGTGCAGGGGGTGGTGTTTCAGGGTTTAGGGCAGTGCAGTGGTGTTCGGCCAGTGTAGGTAGTCTTGCTGGGGGTGGTGTTTCAGGGTTTAGGACAGTGCAGTAGTTTTCGGGCAGTGTAGGCGGTCGTGCTGGGGCTGGTGTTTCAGGGTTTAGGGCAGTGCAGTGGTGTTCGGGCAGTGTACAGGGTTGTGCTGGGGCTGGTGTTTCAGGGTTTAGGGCAGTGCAGTGGTGTGCGGGCAGTGTACGGGGTTGTGCTGGGGCTGGTGTTTCAGGGTTTAGGGCAGTGCAGTGGTGTTCGGGCAGTGTAGGGGGTCGTGCTGGGGTGGTGTTTCAGGGTTTAGGGCAGTGCAGTGGTGTTCGGGCAGTGTAGGGGGTCGTGCTGGGGCTGGTGTTTCAGGGTTTAGGGCAGTGCAGTGGTGTTCGGGCAGTGTAGGGGGTCGTGCTGGGGCTGGTGTTTCAGGGTTTTGGGCAGAGCAGTGGTGTTCGGGCAGTGTAGGGGGTCGTGCTGGGGGTGGTGTTTCAGGGTTTAGAGCAGTGCAGTGGTGTTCGGGCAGTGTAGGGGGTCTTGCTGGGGGTGGTGTTTCAGGGTTTAGGGCAGTGCAGTGTTGTTCGGGCAGTGTAGGGGGTCTTGCTGGGGGTGGTGTTTCAGGGTTTAGGGCAGTGCAGTAGTGTTCGGGCAGTGTAGGATGTCGTGCAGGGGGTGGTGTTTCAGGGTTTAGGGCAGTGCAGTGGTGTTCTGGCAGTGTAGGGGGTCATGCTGGGGGTGGGGTTTCAGGGTTTAGGGCAGTACAGTGGTGTTCGGGCAGTGTAGGGGGTCGTGCAGGGGTGGTGTTTCAGGGTAGTGCAGTGGTGTTCGGGCAGTGTAGGGGGTCGTGCTGGGGCTGGTGTTTCAGGGTTTAGGGCAGTGCAGTGGTGTTCGGGCAGTGTAGGGGGTCTTGCTGGGGGTGATGTTTCAGGGTTTAGGGCAGTGCAGTGGTGTTCGGGCAGTGTAGGGGGTCTTGCTGGGGGTAGTGTTTCAGGGTTTAGGGCAGTGCAGTGGTGTTCGGGCAGTGTAGGGGGTCGCGCTGGGGGTGGTGTTTCAGGGTTTAGGGCAGTGCAGTGGTGTTCGGGCAGTGTAGGGGGTCATGCACGGGGTGGTGTTTCAGGGTTCAGGGCAGTGCAGTGGTGTTCAGGCAGTGTAGGGGTCGTGCTGAGGCTGGTGTTTCACGGTTTAGGGCAGTGCAGTGGTGTTCGGGCAGTGTAGGGGGTCGTGCTGGGGCTGGTGTTTCAGGGTTTAGGGCAGTGCAGTGGTGTTCGGGCAGTGTAGGCGGTCATGCTGGGGCTGGTGTTTCAGGGTTTAGGGCAGTGCAGTGGTGTTCGGGCAGTGTAGGGGTCGTGCTGGGGCTGGTGTTTCAGGGTTTAGGGCAGTGCAGTGGTGCTCGGGCAGTGTAGGGGGTCATGCTGGTGGTGATGTTTCATGGTTTAGGGTAGTGCAGTGGTGTTCGGGCAGTGTAGGGGGTCGTGCAGGGGCTGGT
Organism: Calotriton arnoldi; assembly: GCA_963921515.1. Classification (NCBI taxonomy): domain Eukaryota; kingdom Metazoa; phylum Chordata; class Amphibia; order Caudata; family Salamandridae; genus Calotriton; species Calotriton arnoldi. The sequence continues at coordinate 573,548 of CAWUFW010003876.1, read as the reverse complement.
GTTTCAAGGTTTAGGGCAGTGCAGTGGTGTTCGGGCAGTGTAGGGGGTCGTGCTGGGGCTGATGTATCAGGGTTTTGGTCAGAGCAGTGGTGTTCGGGCAGTGTAGGGGGTCATGCTGGGGGTAGTGTTTCAGGGTTTAGGGCAGTGCAGTGGTGTTCGGGCAGTGTAGGGGGTCGTGCTGGGGGTGGTGTTTCAGGGTTTAGGTCAGTGGTGTTCGGGCAGTGTAGGGGTCTTGCTGGGGGTGATGTTTCAGGGTTTAGGGCAGTGCAGTGGTGTTCGGGCAGTGTAGGGGGTCTTGCTGGGGGTAGTGTTTCAGGGTTTAGGGCAGTGCAGTGGTGTTCGGGCAGTGTAGGGGGTCATGCTGGGGGTGGTGTTTCAGGGTTTAGGGCAGTGCAGTGGTGTTCGGGCAGTGTAGGGGGTCGTGAAGGGGTGGTGTTTCAGGGTTTAGGGCAGTGCAGTGGTGTTCGGGCAGTGTAGGGGGTCGTGCTAGGGGTGGTGTTTCAGGGTTTAGGGCAGTGCAGTGGTGTTCGGGCAGTGTAGGGGGTCATGCTGGGGCTGGTGTTTCAGGGTTTAGGGCAGTGCAGTGGTGTTCTGGCAGTGTAGGGGGTCGTGCTGGGGGTAGTGTTTTAGGGTTTAGGGTAGTGCAGTGGTGCTTGTGTAGTGTAGGGGGTCGTGCTGGGGGTAGTGTTTTAGGGTTTAGGGTAGTGGAGTTTGTGTAGTGTAGGGGGTCATGTTTTAGGGTAGTGCAGTGGTTTTTGGGTAGTGTAGGGGGTCGTGCTGGTGGTAGTGTTTTAGGATTTAGGTTAGTGCAGTGGTGTTTGGGTAGTGTAGGGGGTCGTGCTGGGGGTAGTGTTTTAGGGTTTAGGATAGTGCAGTGGTGCTTGTGTAGTGTAGGGGGTCGTGCTGGGGGTAGTGTTTTAGGGTTTAAGGTAGTGCAGTGGTGTTTTTGTAGTGTAGGGGGGTCATGTTTTAAGATGCAATGCTCAAATACCTGACCAGTCTGCACTACATAAAACTGCAAAAAACGAAAATTAAAAAGTGTTTTGCACACTTTTGTCATTGGGCTATATGTGGGCTACATCTGGGTAGTATTTGTGCTACATTTGGGCTCTTTTTTCACTGGTGGCCATCTTGGAAGACTTCTTTGTTATGAAGTTTCCTAATTTCTTCATTTACTGCAGTCTTCTCAGTAGGAAATGCTTTCAGTTTTTACTTTGATTCCATCAAGAAGGCATTCAGATGTGTCTCACATCTGCCATAAATTCAGAATGTTAGCATTCTAGTTGCTCATTAGATCACTGGAGTAAAGCTACTGCTCACCAGGGAGTTAACTGGTAGTCTGCTGCTGGTATTGAAAGTGATTGTTTCAGTCTGCATGTCAGAATTTTCTAATGAAATAGAAGAGGATATGAGATCTCACTTAAAACATGCCCTAATTTTTCTTTCTGCAGCACTAACCATAATTTCTATTTCAAAAAGAACCCCTCATTTTGTTCCTTTTTAAATTAAATGTTTTAAGTGTTACCGGTTTATTCCAATCAAGATGGCTTCAGGTGTGCCATACTTTTGTCATAAGTAAGGCTGTTAGCGCTCTAGTTGTTCTTTAGAACACTCTGGGAAGCTGCAGTAGAACACAAAGGCATCAACTGGCAGGCTGCTCCTGTTGAAATATAACAGGAAGATATTTGAGATCACACTTGAAATATGTCCTAATTTTTCTTTCTACAGCACTAACCATAATTTCTATGACAAAATGAACCCCCTCATTTTGTTCCTTTTTAAATTAAATGTTTTAAGTGTTACCAGTTTATTCCAATCAAGATGGCTTCAGGTGTGCCATACTTTTGTCATAAGTAAGGCTGTTAGCACTCTAGTTGTTCTTTAGAACACTCTGGGAAGCTGCAGTAGAACACAAAGGAATCAACTGACAGTCTCTGCCCTTGTTGGATGTACATGTTTTACTGAGGATGTCAGACTTCATTCTCACATGAGTGAGAAAGATAATGTGAATTTACAGAAAATATGCTCTCATTTTAGCTTCTGGAGCACCTTCCAAACCTCCATGGGACAAGCATGAGAAAATAGTGTTCTCTCAAACATGATTCATGATATCCCAGCAGAAGGTTTTTCACATGGTAAAATCACCTTAGAATACACCACAATTCCTAAAATTAGTATGGTACCATCAACAAATAAATTCTAATGTAACTAAAGCCTGTTATCACCCTTTATAGTTCTCCTTTTGGTGACCCTCAAAATCTTCTATTCACTACAATGCATTTCAATGAGGTACTATCATTTATATTGGTCCCAAGATGGCTGCCAGCAATTCCAGGATGAAGTGCTGACAGCCAATCAGATCTCACGATGACATGTGTGGTTAGGCTCAGCCCAGATATATATGACACTTTACTTTTGATTTTCTCAGGAACTACTGAACGGATTTACACCATTTAAGCAAAAGGCACGACACTGAACCAAGGGCTACCTCTTTGCCAAATTTGGTGTAATTCCGTTCAGCAGTTCGGGCTGTAGCTGCGACTAAAGGTTCCTATGGAAAAATGAATGGGGAAAACGCGTTTTGGGACCCCCTTTTTCTCAGCCCCCGCTTGACGTATCACCCCGAGACTTTCAGGATAGGAGCGGACCGGAGCGCCCCAACAAGTTGGAAACTTTCGCGAAGATTCGTCAACCGGCGCCAACGTTATTTCAAATAGAATGTCGCGGATTTCCTATGGATAATAGGTTTTAACTATAACTATCTACTGGCGACCGCCAGTAGATATATATATATATATATATATATATATATATATATATATATATATATATATATATATATATATATATATATATATATATTCACTGAAAAGACCATAGGTTTTAGGGACAGTTATAGTTAGTTGGACATTTCACTCGTACAAAACCCGTGAAATTCCCCCGTTATAGTTAGTTCAGCTAACTATAACTCGCGCCCCGGCAATGCACTGCTGATGACGTCACATATTACATCACTCATGACATGGTCAGTGACATCACTGATGACATCTCAAATGACATCACTCATGACATCATGCAGTGACTGTGTTTCTGTAAAGTTTAAATATTTTTAATATATATAGGAAAAGACGTATTGAAGAATGAGTGGGTGTATAAGTGTCTGTATGGATGATTTAGTAGGTGCGTGACTGACTCTATAAGTGAGTGATTAAACGTATCTTACTGAATGCATGGGTTAGTGACTAAACTGGGTGAATGTCTGTATCCGTCTGTCTGTTGCTGTGTAAGTGGCTGCATGTGTTTCTGAATAGCTACATGAGTGTCTACATGGGTTATTGATTGATTGTCTGAGTATCTGTATGGGTGCCTGAGTGTTTGTGTGGGAGGGGTGTGTGCGACTCTGTGCATAGATGTGTGAGTGGGTGATTCACTGGGTGGATGGTTTCAAGAGTGCATCTGTGATAGACTGTATGGGTGGGTAAGTGTGTGTAAGAGTGTGTTAGTGAGTGAATGTATGTCCCAGTGGTACATGTGTGAGTAACTACATATGTGAAAGGCAGTATATATGTGTATTGGAGTATATAAATAGCTATAAGCGAGAGTGAGTGATTGTGATAGTGGCTGTATGGATGAGTGTGTGCTTGTATCAGTGATTGTATAAGAGCGTAACAATGTGCTAGTATTTGTATGATTAAGTGAGCTGGTGTGTGTATAACTGTATAGGTGGGTAAATGGCAGTGTGTTTAATTATTTGCATGACTGACTAGGTGTGTGAGTACCTCTATGGATGAGTGGCGGTGTTTGAGTGTCTATATAGGAGTAAGAGTGCATATGATAGTCCTGTACTGAGTGACTAAGTATGAGTGACTGTACGGGTGAGTGAGTGGATGTGTGTGTAGACCTAAGAATCAGTGAGTGGGTATGTAGTTATTGGTGTTGGAGTGTCTATGGTTTTGCGAATGGCAGTCTGTAATTTAGAGTGGGTGTATCAAAGGTTATATTAGGGTGTGAGGAGGTGCATCAGATGATCACGTGGATGATGTCATCAGTGATGTCACTGACCATGTCATGAGTGATGTAATATGTGACGTCATCAGCAGTGCATTGCGGGGCGCGAGTTATAGTTAGCTGAACTAACTATAACGGGGAATTTCACGGGTTTTGTACGAGTGAAATGTCCAACTAACTATAACTGTCCCTAAAACCTATGGATTTTTCAGTGAATTTCAAAGGTTTTTTAAATGGTAATTTCTAATTATAACGTGCCTGAAACCTATGGTTTTTTCAGTGAATTTCAAAGGTTTTTTAAATGCTAATTTATAACTATAACGCCCCTAAAACCTATGGTTTTTTCAGTCAATTTCAAAGGTTTTGTAAATGACAATTTTTAAATGTATTAATTGTTATATTTATTTTTTTGATACTGATTTACTAAATTTTTTAAAACTATTTTTAGATATTTTATTTATTAAATTACATTGTAATTACATTATACATTACAAAATATACTTTCTCAGAATGAATTACTTTAGTTTAAATACTTTGCAAATAGGCAATAGACTTTTAAGTACAGTAGTTACAGTTGTTGCAATGGGCAACACAATTTCAAACACAATGCAAAATTGAGCTCAATGTGAATTTCTAGTTAAATGCAATTAGTTACTTTATGGATTACTCTTCTATCCACAGGACTGGATCCTAGATTCAGTCCTGGGACATCTCCTGTAAACAGTTGAGTAAAAGCGTTTTGGTTACAGTAGTGATTTTTAAGGAATATTATTGTATTTTAAAAGTTGACACTTAGAAACTTTTTCACATAGAATCACCAATGTTATCCTAAGGGAGGAAATTCACTTAGCAGGTAAGTAGTGTTATCGTTACTTTTTCTTACTCAGTGTTGGATCCTGGATCCAGCACTGGTGCATCTCCTGTAAACAGTTGAAAGAATGCGTTTAAGTCAACAGGCGATTTTTAAGGAATATTTGTAGTTTGTGAAAATCGACACTTTGAAACTTTTCTGCTGAAAACCAGACAATGGATTCCTATGGAAGGAAATATAAGTTACTGGTAAGTACGGTTAGAATTACTTTTCAGGGTCAGTGCTGGGCTAAAAGATGCAGCACTGGGTTCTCTCCTGATAACAGGTGAGTAAATCGGAATTCGTATTTCGGCTGATTTTAGAGGAATATTATAAAGTTCCAAAACTCCACACTTAGAAGAATTTCCAAGTGAAACCAGTCAATGTTAGCCTATGGAAGGAAATTCAAGTTACTGGTAAGTACGGTTAAAATTACTTTTCAGGATCAGTACTGGGCTCAAAGATGCAGCACTGAGAGGTCTCCTGATAACAGGTGAGTAAATCGGAATTCGTAGTTCGGCTGATTTTAGAGGAATATTTGCACAATGGTGAAGGAAGGGGGTGGGGCCTGAGGTGACATGTCTGCAAACACGCCCTGTGGCACGTTTTAAGTTGGAGAATTAATTCCTCCTCAATCCCGAGGGTCCCTAGGGGCCAACTGGCCCACCAGATACCTCCATTATGCGCCAGAGAGCTGCGTTGCAGAGAGGTGTTCATAGGCCACGCCCCTTTTACAACACTCTGCAACGCAGCTCCGTGGCGCTTACTGGAGGTACCTGGTGGGCTAGTTGGCCCCTAGGGACCCTCAGGATTGAAGGGGATTTAATTCCCCATCTTAAAACGCGCCATGGGGCCTGTTTGCACACATGTCACCTGAAGCCCCGCCCCTCCCTTCACCACTGTGCAAACGCGCCCCGTGGCGCGTTTTAAGTTGGGGGATTAAGTCCCCTTGAATCCTGAAGGTCCCTGGGGTCCAACTATCCCACCAGGTACCTCCAGTAAGCGCCACAGAGCTGCGTTGCAGAGAGGTGTAAAAGGGGCGTGGCCTCTGTGCACCTCTCTGCAACGCAGCCCTGGCGCATACTGGAGGTTCCTAGTGGGCTAGTTGGCCTCCAGGGACCCCCAGTATTCAAGGGGATCGGTCCTCTCTGCAAACGCGCCAGGGCGCGTTTGCAGAGTGGTAAAGGAAG